>CM046661.1:11804025-12522035 GCA_025594165.1 Tamias sibiricus | reverse complement strand
CAGTATAAATTGAAAGTATTATAAGTTGAAAATTCATTTAATATACTTAACCTGCCAAACATCCTAGCTTAGCAATTATGAGGATGACTGGGAGCTGTGGCTCACTACCACTACCAAGCATAGGTAGAGGGTATTACACTGCATAATTTCAGCTGAGGAAAAGGTGAAAATTTAAAGAACTGCCTCTACAGAATGTGTATCAATTTTGAACCATTATAAGTCAAAAAAATAATTAAATCCAACCGTCATAAGTTGGGGACCATATATAGTGTTGTAACATTGTTATATATGTGATATAGTCATGTTATATGCAAAGCGGTACATTTTCCAGTTTATATAGACTTTGACCATTTAACATGCATATTGTCAGCTGTAGGTCATTTACCCAAATAACAATAAGAAGAGGAATAGAAACAAAAAACAAAAACCCAAAAACCCTGAAGAGCCAATAGAGGAAATAAAATATAACAGTAAAAATTTCATTTACCTAGAAGAAAAAGACAGAAAATGAACAACAGAGAAGCAAGGAACAGGAAGGACAAGTGGATGAGATATATAAATTCATCCATATTAATATTTAAGTCAAAATTAAATGTACTAAATACTCCAATTAAAGGACAGAGATTATTAGGGTGAATTTGTTTTTTAAAGAAGCAAGACCCACATATATGCTGTGTACTAGTTAAAGTTCTACATGATAAGAAATGCAGATAGACTCTATTTAAAGAATAGAAAGAGGTTACTATAGTTTGGATCTTACAGGTTCCCCAGTGGTCCTTGTGTTAAAAAGTTTGGTCACCAAACTGTAGTGCTGTTAGGAAATAGTAGAACTTTAAGAAGTGGGCTTTGTGGAGAGGAAATTGGGTCACTGGGGTCATGTTCTTGAAGGGGATATTGAGACCCCAACCCTTTTCCTCTTTCTTTTTCACTCTTAACTGTCATGAGGTGAGGGCTTCTCCCACCACATTTTGCTCCATGATATACTGCCTACAACAGGCCCAAAAGCAGAAGGCATAATCATGGACTAAAACCTCTAAAACTATGAGCAAAAATAAACCTTTCTTATAAGTTATTTATGTCAAGTATTTGTTACAGTAACAGAAAGCTAACTAACCCAGAGTTTAGTAGATCTTGGAAACAGTAATCATAAGAAACCTGGCATAGCTATATTAATAACAGACAAGATTATCAGACAAAAACTATTCATAGAAATAAAGGACTTAAAATGATAAAGAGGACAGTTCATCAGAAAGCCATTATAATCCTTAGCATGTATATACTTAATAAAAGCTTCAAAATACATGAAAGATGGGGCTGGGGTTGTGGCTCAGCGGTAGAGCACTCGCCTAGCATGTGCGCAGCCCGGTTTCGATCCTCAGCACCACGTACAATTAAAGTCATCATGTACAACTAAAGCAAATAAATAAATATTTTTTTAAAAAAATACATGAAAGATAAAGACAATAACAGAAAAATCTGTAGTCCTCAGTCCTAACTGAAAGTTTTAACTTCTGTTGCTCAGAAGTTGATAGAAATAGTAAACAACAACAAAAAGCAAAAATACAGATTTGAAGTCTCTCAGCTTGACCTATTTAACATTAACAGAACACTACATCCCCCAACTGAAGTGCACATGAAATGTTCACTAATACAGACCATATGGTGGGCCATAAAAGTTAAGTGTATACATTTCCAAAGACTGCAGTATGTCAAAGTTGCTCTCTAACTACAATGGAATTGGGTTAGAAGTTAATAAAAATAAAATATTTAGAAAATGCCTCAAATATTTGGAAATTAAGTAACTTAATTCTAAATATCATGGCTCAGAGTAGAAGTTATAAGGATTATCAGAGATCATTTTGAGGTGAATAAAAATTTGATTGAGAGATTTTTTTGTTATGCAGTTCAAATAGTGCTTCAAGTGAAATTTATACCTGTAAATGTCTGTTAGAAAAGAAGAAAAATTTCAATTCAGTGATGTGAGTTTCTACACTGAAGGAAATAGAAAAAGAAGTAAAATAAACCAGAGTAAATAAAAAGAAGAAAATAATAAAGACAGTAAAACATCAAGGGAATAGAAAACAACACAAAAAAATTTAATTTGGTCCCTAAGGAATTAGTAATAGGTCCAAAGCAGGACTGATCAAGGGGAAAGGAGGACACACAAATTATCAGTACCTTAAATGAAACAAAATATCACTCCTGATTCTAAAGAAATTTTGTAAAGTTAATAACAATATTTTCAGCAACATTTATAAGTTGAATATAGATAAATTCCTTGAATATTACACCTTATCAAAACTGCTTCAAGAAGGAATCAAAAACTGTGGTGTATATACACAATGGAATATTACTCAGCAGTAAAAATGAATAAGATTATGGCATTTGCAGATAAATGGACGGAGTTGGAGAATATCATGCTAAGCCAAGTCAGCCAATCCCAAAAAACCAAAGGGCTTCTGATTTGTCAGGCAATCACTCTACCAGGCCGAATGTTTTCTCTGATAAGTGGATGCTAATCTATAATGGGGAAGGTGGGACATGGGATGAGTGGAGGAACTTTGGATTGGGCAAAAGGGAGGGAGAGGAGGGGAGAGGGCATGAGGATAGGAAAGACAGTGGAATGAAACAGATTTCATAACCCTAGGCACACGTATGATTGCATGAATGATGTGACCCTACTTCATGTACAACCAGAAAAGTGAAAATTGTGCTCTCTTTGTGTACAATGAATCAAAGAGCATTCTGTATTAGAACAAATTAAAAAAAAAAAAAAACTAAGCAGGCCTCTATCAAAGAAACTGTTATGAAAAACATTTCTATGAAGAAAATGCCAGGCTTAAATGACTTTGAATTTTGACAAATGTAGCAAGAAATAATTCCAACCTTGAAGAAACTTTGCAGAGAACCCAAAAAGTAGAAATACTAATTCAGCTTATGAATCCAGTTACTTTTATATCCAAACATGACAAAGACAGTTAAAAAAAAACAAAAAAGAAAATTACAGAATTTTCTCCCTCATGAATGTAACAGTCCCCAACAAGGTCTTAGAAAGGCCAATCTAAGCTAAATAAGAAAGGTAATATATCATAACTGATTTAGTTTTGTTTCTAGAACATAAGGTTTATTAATTATTAAAAAATGAATTCATTACATTACATTAATAGACTAAAGACAAAATGATATCATTTCAGTATATTCAGAGGCAACACATAATCATGATTAAAAACTCTTAGCTGACTAGAAATAGAAGGCAGTTTCTTCAGCTCAATAAAGAGCACCTATGAAAAAAGTATATAAAATAACAATAAATAAATAACAATAGAAGTGGAACACTTTTCCACTGAGACTGTGGAAGAGACAAGGTGTTCTGCTCTTAACCCCTCCTATTCAATATTATGGCAATATTGGGGATCTAGCTCATGCCAAAAAGGAGGGAAGGGAATTCTGAAGGGTAAAATTTTAAAATAAGTAGAAAAACTCTCCTTACTCATAGACAATGTGGTTGTCTAAGTGGAGCTATATAGATGTAAAAGAGTACTATTTCCATGTACTATGGAACAAATGGAAACTTCAGGAAATATTAGAAAAGTTTAGAAAATATTACTTAAAATAGTATCAAAATGCACAACATACTTAACAAATTTAACAAATCTTGCACTGGAAACTATAAAACATTACTAAGAGAAATTAAAGAATGTATAAATAAATAGAGATGTACCTAGTCAGTGATTTGGATCAAACTAAAAGATGCCTATTTCTCCCCAGTTGATTTATATTTGTGACAATCCCAGTCAGAATCAAAAAGGCTTCTCTAAGAACTAACAAATAGAATCTAAAATTTTCATAGAATTGCATTGGATCTAACAGAGCTAAAACTAGTGTTGAAAAAGAACAGAGATGGAAAATTTATACTACTTAATTTGAAGTTTTAGCATAAAAACACAGTAACCAAAATAATATGGTATTAACATGAAAGTAGGCATACAATAATGGAACAGAATAAAGCATACAGTAATAGTCCCACATTTATATGATTAAAGGAAACATTGCATTTTAATGGGGAAATGATTGCTTATTCAACAAATGATTTAAAATGCAACTATGGCTGGGCAGGGTGGGACACCTCTGTTATGCCAGTGGCTCAGGAGGCTGAGGCAGGAGGATAGCAAGTTCAAAGCCAGCCTCAGCAAAAATGAGGCACTAAGCAACTCAGTGAGACCCTGTCTCTAAATAAAATACAGAATAGGACTGGGGATGTGGCTCAGTGGTTGAGTGCTCCTGAGTTTAATCCCTGGTACCAAAAAAAAAAAAAAAAAAAAAATGCAACTGTGTGTTCATAGGATTAAAATGTGAATCATATACTATATACAAAATTAATTCAAAATGGATCATAGACCTAAACATAAAAAACAAAGCTATGATTTTTTCCAAGATAAACAGGAAACTTTGAGGCTACCAAAAATGTCTTACTGCACAATATGTAGTAACCATAAAAGACAAAAATTGGACTTGATCAGAATAAACATTCTTCTTCAAAAGATTTTAAAAATAAAAGTACTTATGTGAATCTAATGAAATGATCATTAAGTTTCTATTTTACCTGAGTTTCTATGGGATTTAGAAATAATACATTAGACTGTAGTTTTTTTATTTGCAGGCTTTTATTATCTTCTTCCAGATGCTTGACATTCAGAATTGTTGCTCATTTTGAATCTCCAGAAACAAACATGTCTTACATATAATTGACACTCACTAAATTGTGTTATTAAATCATATTGATATATTTTATCCTCAAAAATTAAATCAAGTAGATATAATAGGAAGATATTTGGGCAAATCACTGATCCTACATCTTAGATCTTCAAGACAGATTGAACATTGCTTAGACCCAGAGTTCTTATTTTCTCTCTGGTTTAAGATTTCAGGAAATTCAATAAAAGATGCTTATTTGGTTAGAAACAGTTGCTACAAAAAATATTTGTGATGTACATATTAGTTTTACCCATAAGCTCTTCTCAGGGGAAACAGATCACTATGCATATGAAAGCAGTTGTGGCTGGACTCATTCTTTCTATTCTTTGCCCCTCCCCCACAAACCACATTTTGTAGCATCCTGTTGGCATTGGTATAACTTCTCATACAGAATGAAGTTATTTCTCCTCAACGTGTTTATGAACATGCCTGCATTTTTCTGAAGAGAAATACTGTTATTTTTCAGCATAGTTATAGTGATAGCAAACATTCTTGATCTTGAAATTAATCTTTGAGTTTCACAGGTAGCAGTATATGAATCTGAAGAGAACCATCAAGCATACAGCTGCCTCTTCAGGGCTTTAACATTGTAATTGATGTTACCTGGCTATCCCAAAGTACCCCCAAAATACCATAGCCCCCTTGGTGTCACTTTGTCTTTGGTTACATTTACCCTGCATCCCTTCTTTTTCCTTCTTTATTTCATGTTATTACCTTCCTGTCTTGTTTATGTTTTCTTTATGTTTATAATTTTTAAAGTCCTTTATAAAAATGTTTGTAATCATTGCCCAAATACCTTTATCTAGTAGCCAAAACCTGGAGCTAGAGATTAAGCTTATAAAATGTGTAATAGAGAAAATAGGGTAGCCCTCTCTTCTCCAAAAAGTGTGTAGAATCTGTTTATTAGCTTTCAAAAATACAAATAGAAATCTTTTTGTTACTTTGGGCAAAAGGTGAACATTAGAAACATACATTTCATGCCATGGTTTGATAATATGAAATGCATTTGTCTCATGTTGCTGCTTTTGCTTGCTTTTATTTTATTTTTTTGGTTTTTCATCTTTGGGATTTAGCAGTGTGATCCACATCACTGAATTTCATATGGGCTGAACAAAAGTACTGTGATGGCCTACCTCAAACATGGGTATATTTCAAAATATTATTTTTCTAAAAAGTTGCTCAAGGAAATAAGTTCCTTACTTTCATTAAGGGCATAAATGCAATTACATTGCACTTGTGTTTGGAAACCTTCAGAAGCTCAGTGTTTCATTCAGTCCTATGTAGTTCTGTGCCTAGATACATTTCCAACTTTATTTTCCTTTATACTTCTTATCTCTGTTTTTCAGAAATATCCATTCAAACTTACTTTATATTTTCCCTCCTTTGTTCTGTGTGCATGTGTGTGTGTGTGTGTGTGTGTGTGTGTGTGTGTGTGTGGTGCTGGGGATCAAACCCAGGGCCTTGTGCATGTGAGGCAAGCACTCTACCAACTGAGTTATATCCCCAGCCCACCCTCCTTTGTTCTTTTAGTAAAATTATTCTACTGTAACTCCTTTTCCATGACTTTGCCTTGTAAGATTCTACCCTCTTCTCGTGGATCAAACCAAATCACACTGGATGCTGGGAAACCTGCCTACACATCTCCCTAGGCTTCACTAGTCTTCCTATTACTTGGTGTGTTGTTTGTTTTGTTGAACATTAAAAATTATTTATATCTTGTTTCTGCACTGTACATGGTCTAAAATTATGCTGGAAACTATAGATAAAACCTTCACTGAGGTGTTATTTCCTACCTTCACAGAACTCACAGACTTGTACACATAAAATGTTGTGTTTAAAATAACTATAGAACAAAGTGTAGTGTTCTGTTGACAAGTATCCACAAACAGCCAGTGTGTGTGGGATACATCTTTTGATAAAACCTCTTGGAGGAGATATATATTTTAATAGAGTATTTTGTATATATGTTAAAGAATTTGTGTAACAGTTTATATATTTTAATAAAATTGTGTATGTGTTAAACTTTGTGTAGGTTTTTAATATGGCTGAACTATTTAGCATGAGGAAGGTTCTTTAGTTTTTCCATATGGAAAGCCAGTCAGAATACTGCTCACATAATTTAGTAAGGTCTCTCTGTGCTTGAGTCTGCTTCTAGGCTCAGTGCAGTGTTCCACTAACCTATTTGCTATTGCTGTTTTATTTACTATTTTACTTTTAGATTCTGGTATATAATAGAGCAAATCTCCCCTCAGTGTTCTTTGTTAGACGTTCTGGAACCTTTACTCTTTCATCTGAATTTTATAATGATGATGACTAGTTTTTTTTGAAGAAATTCTTACAGTGGCGCTCACCTGTCATCCCAGTGACTTGGGACACAGAGGTAGGAAATGGTTAAACAACACCCCTGGGTCAATCTGCAGTACCAAAGGGAAAAAAAAAAGGAAAGGAAAGAAATCCTTATGAGACTTTGATAGGAATTTTAATTGATTTTATAGACTGAGTTAGCCAAAATTTGGTATTTTATAACATAGTTTTGCCATCCACCATCATTATTTGCTCAATTCTCCTTTGTGATCTTCATTGACATCTTATGTATTTTCTCAGCAAAGTTCTCACATATGTATATTAGATTTAATCCTTGAGAACTTCATTTGCTATCAGAATGATATTTTTTCTCTATTTTTTTTATTGCAGGTGTGTAGAAAGGTTGTTTTTTAAAAATTTGCTCTTGTGTATCCTGTTTTACCTTTATTAGTGTCATTAGTTATAGTAGCACAAGTAGCTGGAAAAGCCAGCCCCAAGGATTCAGTGGTACACGACTACAGTCAAGTTTTCTTGCTCATTTTACAGTGCTCTTACTCTGATAGTGAATGCATTTTATATCTGTGCTGTATTTATGCCCTATTTTTATTCCTTCACTTTGTGACTTTTATTTCTTTTAATATTTTATTAGTTGTTGATGGACCTTTATTTTATTTACTTATTTTTATGTGGTACTGAGAATACCACTGAGCCACAACCCCAGCCCCAACTTTTATTTCTTATTCAGTGTTGCCAGAGGTTTTCCTACTTTATGTTTCTTTTCAGGGAATCAGATTTTGATTTTGTTGACTATGTTTATTTTTATTTCATTTGTTTCTATTCTGTTATTACCTCCTTATTTTCTTTAGATTGACCATGACTATTTTTTCCAAATTATTTGAATGAAATATTTTTGGTCATAATAGAAAGCTATATGTTTTTCTTTAAGTACTCCATTAGTTATATCCAAAGTTTTGATATAAAGAGATTTTGTTGTGTATTTTAAGTCTTCTGGCTTCCTGACATTTTCTTCTAACCTATGTGTTATCTTGGGTATGTTGGTTTAATTTCCTAAAATTGGGGGTAGGAAGAGAAGTATTCATTATTGATTTTATAGTATTATTACATTATTGTGAGCACACATTCTATAAAAGGAAAGCATAGAGGCATAAATATGAAATAGAATTACCCAGCTGCTTCATTGGGATCATAGGAAGTTTTCCCAAAGGTCTCTGTTTTTACAGAGGGAGCCAACCTTTGTGATTGCCTTTAACTAGGTGTTTGAATATGTGTTAGCTTTTCTTTGCTGTGACCAAAATACCTGACGAGCAACTTAACAGGGAGAAAAATTTTATTTTGGGCTCATGGTTTCAGAGGTTCAGTTCATGGTCAGCTGACTCCTTTACTCTGGGCCTCGAATGAGGTAGAACATCAAGATGGAAGGGCCTGGCAGAGGAGCTCTGCTCACTTCGTGACAGCTAGAAAGTAGAAAAGGGGAGATATAGTCCAAGGCCATGCCCTCTGTGACTTCCTCCAACCACACTGTGCCTCCCTACTGTTACTACCCACTAGTCTCTTGATCATTAATCTGATTAATCCACTGATGAAGTCACAACTCTGATAATCTAATCAGTTCACTTCTGTGCATTCCTGCATTGCCTAACATAAGCTCTTTAGGGGGACCATTTTTAGATTCAAACCATAACAGAGTATTAGACTGTTTGGATTTTATCCTTAGACTTGTATCAGGATGATACCAGGATGATTTGCAGGTGTTCTGAGTCTCTCTCAGGCACAAGAAAACCTTTCTCATAAGTCCTTCTCTCCTGCCTCCTCCAATATTTTCTATTCAGTATCTACTTGTCCAGATAAGTCACATGCCAAGTCATTGGGAAGGGAAAGTGGCATTCACTTTTTTGGCTTAAGACTAATCGGTATTAAGACTAACTGCCTCTGAGGTCTAGAGATAGTGTCTTTCAGCTACTCAAAGGGATGGATACATGGAAAAAAAGGTGGATGGAAAAAGTAGAACTAGGAATGGGGATGTTGGATAAAGGCCCTCTAACACAGTTCTGTTATTGCTAGTTTTTACAATGTGAAGTCTCCTGTTTGTCCTCACAGAAATACGTTTTCTTGTATCGTTAGTAATATGATTACGAATTTATCTTCTGTGGCGCTGCTTTTCTCTGGAGTCCTGTTCCTTCAGGTCAGCTTTGTCTCTGTGTGTATCTAATACATTCGCTGTTTGTGGATATTTTTATGATATTTTCTTTGCATAGAACTCTGTGTGTCTCTCATATATCAGTGATTTTCTCATAAGTGAGTCTTTCACCACCCGTAACACTAGGGTTGTTGGCTGCTTTATTGGGCTTGTAGGAAGTTTTCCCAAAGGTCTCTGTTTTCACAGAGGGAGCCAACCTTTGTGATTGCCTTTAACTTTAAACAGAGAGGTTAGCTCCATCTCCCCTTGAACTTGAATCCTGGAACCTCCACCCTGATTCTCAGCTAGTAAGGCCTAACACCTGGTTTTTTACTCCCATGAGCCATTTCTACTTAAATTCTCATCAGTGCTCTGTCTTTGAGTTCTTTTTCAGTATTGGCCCTTCTGATGTAGCAAATGTTTTATACTTAAGCATATATTTTTATGCCCTTGGAATAAGAAGGGAGGGTCTTATCAGAAGTACAAGCTCAATTCAAACCAAATTTATTTTTAGTTCGTTAAGTTTTTTCCTCCATCTCTCCTCTCCTAATTTTTTGTCAGCCATTATTTTTATACACATACTTTTCCTTCCTGATGTCTTAAAAATTCATAACATGAATTTTGACTGCTGCTCTCTAGGGTATCTGTTGCAAAATTTTTGCCATTGTTTATGGGATGGGATAAATTACAATTCTATTGAACCACAGTTTTATATGGAAAGACAGCAAAAGGCAATGATGAAAGATGTGCTTACTGCTCTTTATCTTGATTTCTGAAATGTTATTTTGTTTCCTAAGTTTCTGTGAGTTATTTCTGCTTCAAATTTTTGCCTTTACCCAAACTTTATGTGTGTCTTATGGGATAGTTTATTTTTCCAGGATACCTTACAGAAAAAAACCCTTTTCTGTTCCCAGCCTGTTTATGATATCCAGCTCCTGTTGCTTTGGCTCAGAGTTCCATTCTACCTCATGATAAACACCTTCGTATCTCATTATATCTTAAACTCCATAAGCTCTAGGAGCAGACTTACAGAGTGAGCATACTGTACTATTTAAATGAGCCATGACAAGGCTGGGAGTGGAACTTACTGCTGGGAAGTAGACCAGGTGGTATTGAAGGGGCTTATTCCATGTGGTAATTGCTCAAATCTTTAATACTGAAGTAGAAACCAGAAGAGTAAACCTCTTACACTTATTAATTTCCTGGAGAGATAGGACAGTCACACTGTGCTTGTATATTTTCATCTGTCCATGTAAAATTGTATTAGAGAAGATTCCTTTTCATTTGCTTTATTTTTACTTTATTGGCAGGGCTAATGTGATTAAATTCCTCAATACTTCAATTCTAAGACACTAGGAAATGAATTAAACTGTTACATGATTAAGTAGATCCTACACTCTGTTTGCTAGGGATGAAGCCCTATTGTGATGAAATAATACCCTGTGGAGCTGTCAACATTTTACAGATGTGGAAGGGGACTTAATCAGAAAATTTCTTCACCAGGACACATGTACATTTTATAGTTGATTCTCTATTGAACAATAGAAATATTTTTACCTGGTCATAGTTTGGAAGTTTCATATGGGGATAATGTAAGTAAATGCCCATTCTTCCCAGGCACCATTCTGGGAAGTGCTGATGGGCTCCAGTGCAAGAGCATCCCGAGAGACCTTTCACAACATGCCAGCAGTGCTCATTAGTGTCCTATCTCTTATCACTGAAAAATAGCTGTTTTAGCAAATCTCAACTGTTGTCACATTCTGTAGATTGATTGTTTTGAAAAAGAAGATAAATTAATTTTGCTTTTTTCCTGAAAATAGCTAATCAGATCACTCAATTTTAGACCAATAACTAAAGGAATAGATGAGTTTAATAAATGTTGAATAAAATAAGTTCTTTGTCACTTTACTGTGGGTTGAGTCAGCATATATTTTCTTCTTTCTTTGCAACTCCCTCACCCCATTTTATAGTGTTGTGCAGAATACAAGAATGAGTCCAATGTTTGTTGTTTTCCAGGAGTTCGGATTTTAGAAGCTACACATTAAATTTTGAAGGAAATAACTTCTGTGAACTCTGGATTGTCATTAGTTTGAAGTAGTTCCTTTGCTGTAGCTGCTGCATCCCACTATTAGACTCTGGGTACATCCCTGTTGCATCCTAGTAATACTACATCTTTACTTTCATTTTCAAAGCTTAAGAAGGGTCGGTATTTTGTTTTCATTTTAAGCTAATATGTCACCAATCACTGTTTAGGTAACCTAAACTGATAATTCCTTCATATTTTTAATTTAGAATTGGGGATTTTTTATTTGCTTTTTAGTCAGAGGATTCATATCCTGTGTGGTCTTCCTCCTCCACCATAGCTTTTTAAAGTAGTGTTATAAATAAAGGCTCTCAACTTAGAAAGTACTGTGTATTTCATTGAATAAAGTTGAATTGAACTGTAAACTAATAAATATTACTGAATGAAAATATTATGGTATCTCATTGTGCTCTATCACAGATGTAACGTAGTGTGAACAGTAGTACTTTTGATTCATTGTAAACCCCATCTGAATACTGACAACAGGGTTCAGTATATCAGAACACAGATCCCAAAGGTTATGTTTGTGTTTGGTCATTGTACATACGTCAGACCATATTTCATTATTTTAAAAATAGCAAGCCGGGCGCGGTGGCGCACGCCTGTAATCCCAGCACTTTGGGAGGCTGAGGCAGGAGGATCGCGAGTTCAAAGCCAGCCTCAGCAATGGCGAGGCACTTAGCAGCTCAGTGAGACCCTGTCTCTAAATAAAATACAAAAAAGGGCTGGGGATGTGGCCCAGTGGTCGAGTGCCCCTGAGTTCAATCCCTGGTACACAAAAAAAAAAAAAAAAAAAAAAAAAAAAAAAAAAAAGCAGTATTGCCCTTAAGGTTGGGCAGTATCCTAGCTCTGATAGGGATAGAGCTAAAATGCAAGTCAGTGGCTGCTGAATTTCAGTAATTTTTGCAATTGAGGTTCTGTTTCTTCTTTAGCTCTGAGGTGTTTTGTTTTGTTTGTACATGAATAGTAGCGATTATTTCAGAGGCACATTTTTGTTTGAAAGAGTATTGAAGCAAATTAGAGCAGATATAGACCTGAGAGAAAGGGAGGGGAAAGAGCTCATATTCAATTATATTATAATGAGGAATTTTATTGGAAAACTAAAGCAATTTATTTTCCACATACACAATGAAAGACTTTAAAATTTCTTCAAACTTGAATGGTAGACATTATCACATAACTTTGGATTTTTGTTTTGTTTTGTTTCATTTTGGGTTTTTTGAGATTGAGGTCACACCTTGTTGCCCAGGTTGGCCCTGAACCCACCATTCTCCCATTTTAGCCGCTCAAGAATCTGTGATCACCAACATGCAGCACTGAGCCCAGGTATCATACAGTGTCTATTCCTTATAGTAGGTAGAGGTTTCCAAACACTCTTAGTTCCAGCATAGTCATCAAATTGTTTATGACCCCCTAGGCCAAAATAAATGCCTAACACTTTTAACAGTACTTAGGTGCCTATAATTTAAATAGCTATATCCTAATAAATTTGTTATCACTTTAAAATAATGATATATTAAAAGAAAATTTACATTTCAATTTTATTATTAACCATAATTATTTCCTAATTGGATATGTGCTTGTCAAACATGGCACAGTTTTTTAAACCTTGAAATCATATTAGAAACCAGCACCTTCATCTCTTCTTCCATGTTGATTTCTGTGCTGTACTATGTGCTATACTTTTGATCACAGCACTATGGTCTGAATGTTTGTGCCCCCACTCCTCACTCCATGCAAATTCATGTGTTGAAATCCTAATCCCCCAAGGTGCTGATGTTAGGAGGTGGAGCCCTTGGGAGGTGATTGGGTCATGAGGGTGGAGCCCTCATGAATGGAATTAGTGCCCTTATAAAGGAGAATCCAGAGAACTTGGCTAAGTTCTACCCTGAGAAAAACAATGAGAAGGCACATCTGTGAACCAGAATGTGGACCACCACCAGATACTGAATCAGCCAGTGCCTTCATCTTAAACTTTTCAGTCTCCAAAACCATAAGAAGTAAATTTCTGTTGTTTATAAGTGACCTACTTTATGTTGTTATAGTATCCTAAACAGACTAAAACATACAGCAACCATGGAAATCTCAATTTCACAAAGATAGAGTATAATGAAGAATAATGTAGTATAATCTCATATTGAACTACAAACTACTTTAGGCTAATAAGTTTTATATTGTTTGACAAAAATTTTCCCAAAATTATCACATAACTTTGGGTTTCTTTGTTTTGTTTCATTTTGTCTTCCCAAAATTTAAAATATTTCTCAGGTTCCTTCTGAGATTCCTAGGGTACTACAGTGCACAGGTTGGGAACCAAGGTTGTTGTAGACAATAAGATTACCTAATAATAAGTGTTCATGGCATCTTAGTTTACTATGTATGTCAGACCATACTACTCGTTGAGTAGTCTTTTAACAAAATAATTATGGATCTTTCCTTGTCTGTGGGGAGATAACATGGCATATTTTTAAAGAACAGTGGCTCTCAAAATTTTTTTGCTGATACCAATAAGAAAAGCATTTTACACTCCTCCCCCGACACATATGCAACTAGAATAAGCATTTACCAACACAATACTTTATGTACATGCTGACATTTTTCTTTTTGTCTTTTCCTTTGTATTTTAAAATGCCCTCAAGACCCACTCAGCTTAAGGAAAAAATTTAAGGGCACAGACATAGGGTCCCAACTTGATTTTAAAATGGCCCTCATTATATCCTACCTTTGACCAAAGGCAAGATATTTAACCTCTCAGTCACTCAGTTCTTCATCTGTAAAATGGGTATTAGTACAGAGCATTGAGAGGACTTTAAATGAATTTATACATGTAAAACACTTTTAAAAGGCACATGCCTATTATTGCTGAATTATATATTACTAGAATTTCAGTGAATAATCAGAGGTTAGGACATTTGGAAATTAGAGAAAAGCAATAGTTTTGAGCTATAATGGTATTATATAGACTAAAAGGGCTGAATTTTTCCCTAAAGTTTTACTCCTGGTCAGATGGTGATTACATATCCATTGCCAAACATTTCCTACATTTCTTTTTCTCTCAATTTAAATCCAGTTGAGCAATAAACAGGGAAGTCAGTATAAGGGAAATCAAAATACAGTGTTTATTACTGACAAAGCTATTTAGAGAACATGACTTTGTATTTGCATCCAAATGGCCTTACTAATATTTTTCCTGAATTTGAACTTTCCACTAACACTATAAATAACTGCAGACTTCTTACTACATGGCAGGAAGTAGACCAGGATGGACCTTGTATGTGGCAGCCATATCTAAGGAGAGAAGAGCAGAAAGGGTTGAGCTGAGCGTGCTCACCTCCTTCTTCCAAATCAGCCAATCAACTCACATATGAGTGAGACTGGAAACAAGAGTAGAAATGTCCAGGATGAGAATGTACTAACTAAGGGAACATTATAGGGATACAAGATGTCAACAATCAAGTTTGTGTTTTGCAACTTTTAGCAGTTAGATTTTCTTTCTGGTGTGATCTTGAATAGACACAGGTTTTTGGACCTTGTCCATGCCTATTACTGATGGCTTGAGCAGTCTCAAATTACTAAGAACCCTAAACAGACACAACTACTTTGTGCATCTCTAGGAAAAGTTGACCATTAACTTCTCATCCCTGTTCTATTGGTAGAATATTGAAATTGTTGATGTTTGCTTTTTATTAAACTGGTAGCATTAGAGGTATGAGACCAGCCTCAATTGATTAATACAAAAGATCGTAAGATAGTAACCACTCTAACCATACCTTTGCCCTTTGTTATTTCCAGGAAAATAATTAGTATGATTTTTATTCTCTCCTCTAACCTACTTCCATAGTTTTCCTATTAAAGGGAACCTATCACTTGCCTACAAGGATCTGAAAATTTCAATTGTTTTTCCTGTGTAGGTGAAACTGTAATGGTTTTGCCAATGTTCCAGACAACTAGGACTAAGCTAGTACAACTTGTTTTAGACCTGAAGTTCTGGGAAATGGTAAATATCCTTGGCATAAAATTTACAAGTACTGTTTTATTGTTTGTTTAAAAAAGAACAGTTACTGTATAGAGTTATCAGTTATCCCTTCAGGTATTTCACTTGACTAGCCAAGCTTTTCTTTCATCCTGTTCAAGATACATTATATAGCCCCCCAAAAAATGTTTTTATCAGCTGACTGGTATGAAATTTGATTAGGTTTGAGTAATATTAAAAGCTTTTCCATTGGCTGTATATGATTAAATTTCTACTACGTAAAATTAAACTATTTTGTGTTACCCAAGGTACATAGTTTCATTATTTGAAAACTAAATCCTTTTTTTCTCTCCCAACAATCTCCTTTCATTTTTTTGTATCTCAGGACAGGGATTGAATAGCATAATTTCTTCAATTAGTAATGCATTTTCTGGTGTGAGTGACTACTATTTGCATTCTTCTATCAATATCCAAGGGAAGAAGTGGGGCTCTGGACATCTCTATGTAATGGAGTATGACTGTATCCCCATACAGAATTTTCATTGTGGAAGTAGTATTCATACCCTGTATGGAGTTTTCATTCTGGGCATAGGATTACTTGATGCCCTTTTGGTACCTTGAACTTGACCTGTAACCTGAAGCAGCAAAGGTGCTAAGAAAAACAGTTGCCAGAAGCAAGAGAAAGTGATTTATTTGCTTGTGACCTCCTAACTCACTAATGGTGACAACGATTCCTTGACAGTCTTTTTGTATTTCAGAGAAGTAAAGGAGTTTTTTGAAAACATTTAATATATTGACTTTGGTTGATTCTTTCCTCACTTGTAAGATAATTTCCTCTGTTAAATTACATTTATTTTTAGGCTTGAATTATCCACCATGTTTATGAGCTGTTTGATTCTTTCACATGAGTTGAATTGTTTTTAAGTTTTACTTTAAAGGTTTCTTTTTACTGTGGCAGTTTCTGCTGCAGCCACTTTTAATATTTACATGTTGTCCTTGAATAATCAGAACCAGTTTCCCTAACTCTTCTCTCAACTCTAAACTGTCAGACATATAAATGTTGGAATGATTTTGTAGATTATTACTTTTGACAAGTAACTTCACTATCATTTAGGATTGTCTTTGTTTTTAATAAAAATCCAAATGATGTTCCTATTTTAATAAAAGCATAAGAACATATTAATAAAATAAGGGTTTATTTCTTACCTAGTAAGAAATGGAAAGTTAGGCAATTTCAGGCTGCCACAGTGATTCCATGATACCATGGACTGTCTTTTTCTGCTATCTTTAGTGTATCACTTTCCTCCTCATGCTTGCAAAATGGCTGTGCATAGAGGCCTTGCATGCATATTGCAGACTGTGAAGAAAGACAAGGAGCCAAAGGTATGTGTCAACTGGGTCTAACTCTTTTAAACAACAGTAGCCATATGAAAGACCTACCACTAGATTTCCTCTTGTCTTATTGACAGTACTTCCCTGACCCTCCTCACCACACACACAAACACAAAGCTGTAAGAAAAGCTTGAAAATCGTATGTATTAATTGGGCAATGGCTATCTAATACAAAGTCCAGATTCTGTTAACTAAACAAGGTTGAGGGGATAATTACCAAACTAGGAACTTGCAGTGTGTGTCCTGTTTAGAGGCAGACTAGTTCCATATTGCCTAGCATATTAATTAGACTCTTCTGTCTAAATAGGATTATAGGACCAGAGTCAGACCTCTAAAGGAACTCTAACTGCTATAAAGAGCCTAATAACCTTTCATAGGCAAATTGAACTTCATTTAAAAAAATGAGCACTATCTATGTGAAGACCAAAAGTGTTCTGATTTTTCTCGTACCTGTTTCAACATTTTTTTTCAAAAATATCAAATATTCTCTCTAAAATCTTTTCCCCTCCTTTTTTGTGATGTATTGGTGGGGATTGGCTGAAGAATATAGTATAGTCTACCTTGCTAACATGCTCATTTTCTACGTTTTCACTTTGGTGGTGCTTTCTTCATAGCCTATTGTTTTTAAAAGATGAGAAATTTTAACCCCAGAAAGGTGATTTATACACTGTAGAACATTATGGAGTTACTAGCCCTAATAGCAAAGTGGGCAGAGAGCATAAGTAATTCATTAAAATGTATATGCAGATTGACTCTAAAGCTATAAGAAAATATTAAGCCTCATTTATGACAAAATAAAATAAAAGATAACTTTCTGAAAATCTAACATAATAGCAGAGATGTAATACCCAGTGCCACCAAGAATATAAACAAGTTAAGGCTGGTGGTATAGCTCAGTAGATGACCACATGATTAGCATGCCTGAAGCTCTGAGTTTAATCTCCAGCACCAAAAGGAAAAAGGAAAAAACAAACAGGTGTTCTCAGGCACAGTTACACAATCTGAAATCGTAAGGCTTTCTGGAGGGCAATTTGCTCATATTTATCAAAAGCATTAAAAGTACCTAAAATTTTCAGCTCTGCAATTCTACATTTTATACTGTAATTTTAGACAAGTACACAATGAATGACCTGATAATTCAATGAAGAATTTCAAATGCTAGCCAGGTTTTGCCTTTCCCGTAATAATTAAATTCATGGAACTTTTTAGGAAATAAATGTATAATTCATTGTCAAACCTTGTTTATTCAAAAGAAAATCTAAGTCATGAACATGTAATATGTTTTTCCCCCACATTGTAATATGAGGACAGTGGCAATCAGTTTTAAGTAATACAGATAAGTAACTTTTTAAGATAAAATTTGTTGTGTTTCTTGGCTCATTTGCTTTTGTTTGTTTGTTTTCTGTTTTACTCTGTCCATTTTGATCTTACCTCTTTTATCTAATCCAAAACCTCAATAAAGTATGTCCAGATATAACATGCCTAATGTTCTAGTGCCATAAGAGACTTTTATTTCTGGTATCTCTTCATTGGATTTTAGTCAGTAATGACCATACTCAGAAACTTTTCTATAGGTATTCTTTTCTTTTATTTTTTTAATTTAATTTAATTATCCCCACCCCAAGTATTGGGCATTAAACCCAGGGCTTCGCACAAACTAGATAGGAGCTCTACCACTGAGCTATACCCCCAGCCTTTTGGAGAATCTTAAAAATAAGAAGTTGTACTCCTTCCCACCTTTCTCCAAACTTACTCCTTCCCTAGTGCTGTTGTACCTAAAATAAATATTCTATTCATTTACATTCTGGACTTAGTACATGATGGAGAGAAAAGAGAGTAATGAGTAATTGAATTTACAGAAAGACAAAGTAAAATGTGGCTTCTATATCATACCACTTTAAAAACTGATAATAATGTCATCTAAAACATGAATCCACTGTTTCAAATGATGTGCATTTTATTAAAACTAATAGGCACTTTTAATAGGTTAGTTCTGCACTAACCACTATTAAATATATAAGAAACTCTTTTGAAAAACCTTCTCTTAACCTATAACTTACTTCCTAGATTGAGACTTTATTTTCTGTTAGCATGACCAGTTGATGCCCAGAGCATGCTAGCAGTTATTAGATTACTTTGAAATACACCATGCATGTCTCTGTTAGTCTATTGTATTATTACTAAAAATTAATTATATTTGTTAACTTATTTTTTCCAGTTATTTTTGAAATTTATAGTTATGTATTTTTACTATTAAATGATCCAATGAGATACTTGAATAAAACTATATTTCTATGAAGCTAATGCTGCAAGTTTTGGGGAAAAGGATCCAGGTAAGTCATTAGAAAATTGCTCTTGCTACAGCTGGGCATAGTAGTGCATGCCTGTGATCACAGCTACTTGGGAGGTTCAGGCAGGAATGATTGCTTGCATCCAGAAATTCCAAGCCTGTCTCAGAAAGAAAGAAAAAAAAAAAAGGGGGGGTGGGTGAGGAGAGAAGAGAGTTGCTCTTGTTCTTTTAGGCAAAACAATTATTGAATATTTATAGAATATTATTTAAATTTAAAGTGTTTAAAATTGGAAATGCTTTCAAATGTACTTAAGACATTTGAAAACCAGAACTTTAAGGATATGAAAAAGACAGTGAGATGGGGAGCGTAAGGCATCAGCTCATACCCTTAGCTTTGGACCTCATCTACATTAAAAATCATAAAAGCAGTGAATATCTGAACATATGATTTTTAAAATTATTTAATAAACCTTTTAGTTAATTTGCTGTCACACTTGAGTATCGTAGAAAAGGCATCTATAGTTTTTCATAAATAATTTGTTGATTCTGGGAACTCTAAAATATAAAGCTTTTATAAAGCATGCATGTATTATAAATTAATTTTTTAACCTGAATCTCAAGTAGTAAATAAAATTACAGGACACTTTTCATGATGGGTGATACTTTAAGATTTAACACAAACTAAGTTTATATGTATGGATTTGCTTTGGATTCCAAAGAAATATTTATGAGAGAATGTTGTAGTTTGCTAGAGGGGTTAAAAATTAGATTTTTTTTTTTTTTTCATACTCTTCACAAAAACTAATTTTGAGCCATGGGAAATCAGGGCAGCTGCATCATGATATGACTTGCCTGGGTTTGGTGTTTTGCAGAGATACCTGCCAATTGGAATTAGAACCCTGTAGGCACAACCAGTATAGACTTAATTATTGGCTTTCCATATTTAAATCAAAATGAAAAGCTCATACAAGATTTTGTACCCATACCCTGAAAAAATGTGGAGCTGTTTTTGGACTAAAATTTCATAGCTTTTGTGGCTAATGAGGCATGAAATAAATTGGCAAGCTCAAACTACTCAGAGTACAGTGGTACAGTGTGCATGTTCTAATTCCCAGCCCTTGGGATTCCAGCAAAGGTCACAAATTAAACAAAGTCAGGATTAATCAAAACTACAATCAAATAAAACCCAATCATTAATCCTCTTCTGAGTTACAATGGAGTGATTGTGTAATTGTGTGAGAAGCACTGGCGAGGGCTCTTTTGTAGTATACAGGAAAATCAACATTAAGGTGTCAAACAGAAAAATGAAACCCTGCAGGTGAAGCTGTCTCTGGAGCCAAGAGAAACTGGCAATTTATGCAGAGTTGCAAGTGAACCTTTGGAGTATTGAAAGGGGTGTTGGCACTGAGCAACAGAATATGTGGGTCTCTCAGTGGGGCCCTCAACAGAGATTAGTCTATGGGCCACAGCAAGCCCTGTTTGCTGAGAAACTCAGTGTTTGGGTGTAGCAGCTCCAAGCAACAGTCTCTCCAAGTAAATTGCCAAAAATTTACTGTGTAATTCTCAGCTTTTTGTAATTTTGAAGAAGAGGTTTTTTAAAGAAGAGTTTTGTCTGTGGGAGTAATTAAGTGTCAGAACAAATCCTCAACAAAGTGGTAGTGGTGGAGGGTTTATAAAGAACCCAACTTTCAGCCCATATATCTTCCATGTTTCTGACTTCTGAACTTAATGGTATTTGTCTTATTATTTCTGCTATCTTATATTCCACAGTGATCATTTTCCTTATTTTTCATTCTTTGGTGTCAAGTCAATGTTGGTTTTATTGCCTACTTTTAAAAGCCGACAGTGATACTGTCCAGTTATGCTATGATTATAACTTTTAAGAATCAGTTTTGAGCCAGGTGTGGTGGCACATGCCTGTAATCCCAGCACTTGGGAGACTGAGGCAGGAGGATCTCCAGTTCAAAGCCAGCCTCAGCAGTGGTGAGGTACTTAGCAACTCAGTGAGACTCTGTCTCTAAAATACAAAAAAGGGCTGAGGCCCAGTGGTTAAGTGCCCCTGAGTTCAATCTCCAGTTCCAAAAAAAATAAGAGTCAGTTTTGATATTTAATTCATTCCATATTATTTATGTTATATGTGGACATAGTTTTCTGTTTGTTTGTTTGTTTGTTTGTTTGTTTGTTTTAAGAGTAGAAGTTGCCTCTTATTTGTAGTCTTCTGTTCTGCTTTCTGTATAAAATGGGAAAATTCTAAATCATTCACCTCATCTCTAATTTGGTAACTGATTTGAAAGCCTCTAAACAGGCTTGTTGTCAAGTGACTCAATTTGAGTTTCAGTATTATGGAATTTTGGTTTCTTACATTGCTTTTTGCCATTTATATACTTATGTTCTCTGTGTATGAAGACCACTCTTAGGTCCTATGTGATATATGTATTTTTTCAAGTAAATTAACAACCAATGTCAGTCCCATAAACTCATAACTAAAAATATCATTCAGGCTTTATACAAGACTTCATTGTAATGATGTAATATTTGAGATTTTGTCTTTCTACTTAGATTCTTATAAATTACATTTTGGTATCATTTCTGAAATACATGAGTTGATTTCATCATAGAAAGTAAAGGCCTCAGAATTTTGATTGTTTTCATACTTTGGGCCATCACAAAGATAGGTTTCACCTGTTGTATTTCTTGTACTTATTTACTCATAATAACTTTTCATTTTTAAAACAGTTAAAGATATGGTAGAAATGGAAAGTCATATATATATGGGATATTGTTATTTCATTTTATTTTTGTTTTTCTGATTTTGTATAAATAAAATGTTAGATATGTTTTGCAATTTGTATTCTAGCTGAAATATATTTGTGGTTATTTTTAAATGCCAACAGAGATCTACATTCTGTTTAACAACTGCTTTGTGTCTAGTGCATAAATACTGCATTATTTATTTACTCATTTCTCTGCTGAAGGTCATTTAGATTATTTCCTGTTAGTAATATTGAAGATAATACTACAAAGGGCATAATATATGCATCATTTCATATATGTAAGCATTTTTCTCTAGGATAGATTCTTTAATGAAATTGCTAAGTAAAAACATAATGTATATTTTGTTTAGATGCCTGTTGCTGAATTGCTCTTAAAAGGCTCTACCTGCAGCTGGGCATGGTGGCGCACACCTGTAATTCCAGCACTTAGGAGGCTGAGGCAGAAGGATCTTGAGTTCAAAGCCAGCCTCAGCAATGGCGAGGCACTTAGCAACTCAGTGAGACCCGTCTCTAATAAAATACAAAAAGTGCTGGGAATGTGGCCCAGTGGTCTAGTGCCCTTGAGTTCAATCCCTGGTACCCAACAAAAAAAACAAACAAAAAAAAGACTCTACCTGCAAATGCTTCATCAACTATGTTTGCAAAGATATATTTCCTACATTGTTATATGTACTGGATAATATGCATTTTTTCAACTTTTGCTGACTTATTTTTATATTTGGAATATCTTTCCATATCATGACTTACTCTTTCCTCCAGTGACATAATATTTCATAGTACTATATTTAATTGGTCTTCCATCAGTGGATATTTAAATTACTTCTGACACATCACTTTTACATGCAGTGCTACAAAGTAATAATAAATTTGTAGTAATGCAATTTTTTATAAATATGTATTATAATAATTTATACAGAAGTCCTTTCATATATCTGTCTGTCTGTAGGAAAATCCAAGTAGTGGAATTATAGGATCAGAGAGTTATGCATTTATAATTCTACTTGACACTTTTAAATGAAAAAAGCAATATGGAAAACAGTATGTATAGTATGCTACTATTTGTTTAAGGAAGGAGGAATAAGATATACATATGCAGACACTTACAGATTATTATGATCAGGGGGGGTAAATGAAAAATAAGAGTGAGAGGAACATTTTTTACTCTATGTGTATATATCCATATGTGTATGTACTTTTATACTTTTTTTTAAACCATGTGAATGGAGCTGGTGGTGTAGCTTAGTGGTAGAGTGCCTCCTACCTTGGCAAAGCCCTGGGTTCAGTCCTCAATACAGAAAGAAAAATGAAAAAATGTGTAATATTAAAGTATTTCTTTAATATAGTGGCAAAAGCATAAACTCTTCAGTGAGAACTATATTAAACTGTACACTGTGTTACTAAGGTCACTTGACAAACATTTAATTTACTCTGACCTTCAGTTTCCTTATATATGTAAATGAAACTAGTAAGTGCCTGTCTTCTAGAGTTGTGAAAATTAAATGAGAAATTGTATGTGAAAGTATGTAATACAGGATAGCACATAATGCATGCATTAAAAATTAAGTTTTTTCATGCTCTCTGCAAAAGATATTCCTGCAGTATGAAATGTCTGAGAGGCTATATTTGGAGGAATAAAATTTAGCACAGAATGTCTGTTATGTGTTCCTCTTTCTCTTTAAATGTCACTATAGAGGCAGAAGTGATTTGTTTTAGTAGGAAAGAAGCCATTATTACCCTGACTTGATTTTTTGTGACAGTGACTTCTGAAGAAGTCATGAAAATGTTAACAGAAAATGGAAAAGTAAATATGACATGGAAACTGATATGTCTAAAACTGAATATAGAATAGAGCTGGTGTAGTGTTTCAGTGAGTAAAACATCTATTCCAGAAGCTATGGCTGATGCAATCCTTAAGCCAAGTTCATATGTACTGTCAGGCGTTTGTAGGTGCTCTTGTATTGGCAAGAGTGTGTATATGCCAGTATAGCTCACTAGTGATAGCTTTTGGGTAGTTCCTGTAGAAATGAATATTAAATTAGTGTTATGTACACATACCTAGTAAGAATAACAACTTGCTAAGTAAAATAGTGTATATTATCAGTGCAGTTGTAAAATATCTTTGTTTCTGCAAAATTCACTCTTTTTAGTTTTCCCTTTTCAAATCATTTTAATGTCAAAGATTTCATAAAACAGTTCTTATCAAGAATGCCAAATTACAAAAGACTGAAAAGTTTATTCCTCTAACTTGGGATCCTCCTGCTTCAGTCTCCTGAGTAGCTGGGATTACAGGCATACATGGCCATGTCTGGCTTCTTTTCCATTGTGCTCTGCTAAGATCTTACATCTATTACATTAATTTCTACCTTTTGTCTCTGCATCAATTTGCTTGGTTATGCTTCAGCTTACTGGTGCACTCTTAACTGATAACTGTTTGCCACTTCAGATGGCCAGTATTTGTAAGAATTAAGTTATTTTTTCAAAATTTGTTATTTTTATTTTTTATTAATACATTATAGTTATTCATAATTGTGGGGTTGATTTTGACATATTCATAAAAGTAAATAACATAATTTGCTATATTTTAATTCCCAGTCCACTCCACGACTTGCTCACCGATTCCCTTTCTCTACCCTATTGGTCTTCTTTTTATTAAAAAGATAAATTATTTACTTATGCAAATAAATGTGTTATTTTGAAAATCTCTGTCTTTATTGCTTAAAATTAAAAGTTAGTGATTTTAGGTACCATAATTAAATTGACTTGTACAATATTAATCTGATTGTTCTGTAGACATTCCTCCAAAATCTTACACAAGAATTCCTGTTGAGAAGCATATGGAAACACTGTAACTTATTCCAAAGTTTAATATAACAATTATACCTTTCCTGTAAGTTTTGGAGTGGCCTTTATTCAAATTCAACAAAATACAGTTAGAACAACACTACATTAATGGATGTTCTTTATCACAAGTTCTGATGGCCAGCATTTCTACTCTTAAAAACTCTTTGAAGAAGTTTTAACTTTTCAGTAGTTTTTAAGTATTTTTCCCTATAAGGCCAATCTGTTTTATCTCTAAACAGGTTGTTTGATCTATAAACATTGCAGTTTCTGCAGGCAAACTACAGCATGCACAATCATGTAGCAGGTGCACAATTTTCCACTTATAGCCCATTCTGTCAATACGATATAGAAGATCTATCCAATTTATAAAATGTGCAAAAATACTTTTTTAGTAACTGTTTAATATTTTTTGTTTTAGAATTTCTTCTGTGGCTACAAAGCAAGGCTAACTTTTATAAATTGTTTTAATATTGCAATGAAAAAAAAAAGTGCTTCCTGCTCCTTCCAGAACAACTCTGAAACTCATCTTTGATCTCTCTTTCTGCTCACAAACACTTTGGCATCAACTCCTGTTAATTCTGTGTACTTGATTTTCTTCTCTTTTACCCCTGTATCTACTGTCACTATCATAATTTATACTTTCTTGATGATCTTAGCTTGGATTACTTTAATTTCGTCCTAAATGTTCTTATTGTCCCCTTGTAATGCGTTTTTCACATCCACTGCCAGCATGCCAGCCAGTAGGGAGGCTGACTTAGGAGAATCCCAAGTTCAAGGTCATCCTGGGCGACTTAGACCCTGACTCCAAATAAAAAGAGCTGAGAACATAGCTCAGTGGTAGAGCACCTGTGGGTTCAACCCACATAAATAAATTAATTAAGCTTTTACAATTAATGGAAGAATACTGATAATAAGTGGGATCAACTATGTTTCAAACCTTTCCTTTTAGGAATCTATTAGAAATGAAAAATTTAGAATTGAAAGATGAGAATTCTTATGTAAGTTATAACATGATGAAGCAAAGAATTATGAATTGTAATTTTGTTCAGATCCATTTTTAAATTTGATTTTTTACTTACCTATAATTTTCTTTGTTTTTATTCAAGAATTTATAAAGTTGTAATTGAAGCATAATGAATCCCTCAGATAATTTGTCCTAGACTGAATTTAGTTTTATGATATGCTACTACTATTGCCTCTTCTCTAAACCAGGAGCAAAAAGAGGAAGTAGCCTCTGTCATATTGTAATCACTCTAAAAGAAGCAGTAGTGATCAATGGGGTGAAAAATAAGTGAAAATTTTGTTTTCATAGAATACATTTTAGAAACAGGTACAGTCGATCCTCATCTTTTTTTTCTTTTTTTTATTCTAAGTTGTTAGAAATAACAGCAGAATGCATCACATTTCATATTATACTTACAGAGCACACTTTTACATATATCTGGTTATATATAAAGTATATTCACACCATTCATGACTTCATACATGCACTTAGGGTAATGATATCCATCTAATTCTACCATCTTTTTTTTTTTTTCTTCTTCTTCACTCTTTTGCCCCCTCCCTTCCCCTCCCTCCCCATTGGCCATTCTAGTGTTCCTCTAATCCTCCCATTTTCCCCATCCCAACCCCACTGTGAATGGGCCTCCTTATATCAGAGAAAACATTCGGCTTTTGGCTTTTTGGGATTGGCTAACTTCACTTAGCATTATATTCTCCAACTTTATCCATTTACCTGGAAATGCCATGATTTTATTCTCTTTGAATGCTGAGTAATACTCCATTGTGTATATATACCACATTTTCTTTTTCCATCTACTGAAGGGCTTCTAGGTTGGTTCTACATTTTAGCTATTGTGAATTGTGCTGCTATAAACATTGATGTGGCTGTGTCCTGTAGTATGCTGTTTTTAAGTCCTTTGGGTATAGACGGAGGAGTGGGATAGCTGGGTCATAAGGTGGTTCCATTCCCAGTTTCCAAGGAATCTCCATACTGCTTTCCATATTGGCTGTACCACTTTCCAGTCCCACCAGCAATGTATGAGTGTGTCTTTTCCCCCACATCCTTGCTAACATTTACTGTTTGTGTTCTTAATAGCTGCCATTCTGACTGTTGTGAGATGAAATCTTAGAGTAGTTTTGATTTGCACTTCTCTAATTGCCAGAGATGTTGAACATTTTTTCATGTATTTGTTGATTGACAAAAAATTCCACCAGAAAATTTCTAGAACTCATAAATGAATTTAGCAAAGTAGCAGGATACAAAATCAACACCCACAAATCTAAGGCATTTCTATATGTCAGTGACAAATACTCTGAAAGGGAAATCAGGAAAACTACCCCGTTTACAATATCATCAATAAAATAAAATACTTGGGAATTGATTTACCCAAAGACATGAAAGACCTCTATAATGAAAACTATAGAACACTAAAGAAAGAAATTATGGAAGACCTTAGAAGATGGAAAGAGCTACCTTGCTCTTGGATAGGCAGAACTAATATTGTCAAAATGAGCATACTGCCAAAAGCGCTATATAGATTTAATGCAATTCCCATCAAAATCCCAATGGCATTCCTCATAGAAATAGAAAAAGCAGTCATGAAATTCATCTGGAAAAATAAGAGATCCAGAATAGCTAAAGCAATCTGAAGGAGCCCTAATTAGGAAGGGCTATTGCAGCTAGCTGGAAGCCATAAGTTCCACCTGATATGTACGTGACGCACCTGTAGGCACCCGCAAAGCTGAAGGTATATAACCGGGTGAAAGCGGTCCGAGTGAGGAGAACGAATTCATTCGGTCAGCCGGGCAGTCACTCGGTCGGTCAGAAGAATCAGAGCGGCCAGAACGTAGGCAGAGCGGTTACAGAAGAAAAACCAGATAGAAGACAGAAGAGAAACCAGATAGAAGAAGTAATGACTGGTCAGAGTTAGGCCAAGACTCCTGAGGAAGACAGAAGACAGAAGAAAGAAGAAGGAAGAAAGAAGAGAGAAGAAAGAAGCTCTAATCTTTCTCTAAGCTAATCTTTCTCTAAGCTAAGCTCTATCTTTCTTTCTAAGAAGAAGACAAGAAGAAAAGCTCGCTTTAATCTTTCTCTCTAAAAATCTTTCTTTCCCTCTCTAAGCTCTAAGAAAGTAGAAGTAAAAGTAGTAAAAGCTTAACTCTGCCCCCGAGAGTTTTTCCTCCCGGTTTTCGGTACCAGGCAGCTTACAGCAATCCTTAGCAAGAAGAGTGAAGCAGGTGGCATCACTATACCAGACCTTAAATTATACTACAGAGCAATAGTAACAAAAATAGCATGGTATTGGCACCAAAATAGACTGGTAGGCCAGTGGTAGAGAATAGAGGACACAGAGACTAATGCATATAATTTCAGTTATCTTATATTGGACAATGGTGCCAAAAATGTACATTGGAGAAAAGATAGCCTATTCAACAAATGGTACTGGGAAAACTGGAAATCCATATGCAACAAAATGAAATTAAACCTCTTTATCTCACCATGCACAAAACTCAAAGTGGATCAAGGGTCTAGGAACTAGGCCCAGATCCTCATTATCAACAGCTTCAATATTTGTGAATATACCTGCTTGCTCAAGTGGATTTGTGATCTTCAAATCAATAGTCACTATGTTTTTGTAGTCATTCATGGACATGGACAGAGTGACAAAAATTTTTGAGTCATTTCATGTTCCTAGTTGAAGTCAAACAAGGTGATGTTCTGCCTTCTTGTTTCATCTGTCCTGGTACAAACTAGTGTCCTTTTCATAGTCTTCTTAATACCACATTTTTCACATTTTTGCACTTTGTGGGTGGTTTCTGTTTAAAATGGCCCATAGACTATAGTGCTGCAGTGCTGTCTAGTGTTCCTAAGCACAAGAAGGCTGAGATGTGCCTTACAGAGAAAACTTGTATTACATAAACATCATTCAGGCATGAGTTAAGAGTGCTATTGGCTGTGAGTTCAGTGTTAATCAACTATAAGATGACTTTAAATAAAAGCACATATGAAATAAGATTATACATTGGTCAGATGATAAAAATATGACCAGAAGTTTCCATGACCTCGTCCTATAATTCCCCTAGGAACAATGGTTTAGTATTTGCAAATTCATTATTCACACCTGCTTTGTAGAACGTTACTAACACAAGTAAGGAGCATCAGCTGTACTTTATTGCCTGTACTTCAGGTTTTATCAAAGCTAGATTTCTTATTTTCTCAGGGTCTAATTTTTTCCAGCACTTATTACACAGAACAATTGGCCTTCACTTGCTACTGATAAATGCCTAACTTTATCTCAAGCTTCAATTTCTTTTGTGCTACATATTCTCAGTTACCACATGAGGCACAGGTGTCTCTTATAAAGGTAGCCGTTGCTTGTCCTATCCAAACACTGTGGGCCCTAAGAATGAAAATTTCTTTTAATCAATGATATATTGAGTTGTTAGCACAGAAAGTGCAGCTTCTGCTTTGAATGATTTGTTTTACTTCAGAGTATAATTTAAAGACAACATGGCTTCACTCCTGGAAACTTGAGACCACTAAAGCTTGTTCTCTTCCTGATGGATATCTGATGGATATTCTCTATGGGCACTTCAAGTAGAGGATCTTTTACCCATGGCTTTAGATGACATAGTAGGAAAGTATGCTGTTACGTTAGAAGACTTCATAAATAATACTTGGGTGTTCAGTATAATGAACGTTTATCTTAACCATTTCCTATTTCTCTTCCATAAGTATATGAAAATCATTTTACACAAGTGTGAAGCATTTCTCTCCTTTTGTGCTAATAAAATAATTAAAAGACTAAAAGTTACACCTAAATTAATAGCATATTTTTTAAGGACTTCTTTCTATACCATGTTCAGCAGTGGTAATCCTTTTAAAACCAATAATCAAAATATTATTTGTGTTTTGATGCTTTGAGAAGTAGTAATCTGCTTCTGAGTTTGTGATAGGAGATGGAATGAATGTCCTGATGCTCAGATAGCATTAAGTACTTGAGTTGATATGTACTTGGCTGATTCAAGTGGGGAACCACTTCGATTCTTAAATTAGTCATATAATGAGTGTTAGGATTGTGGGAATTTCTAAGGTACCTCTGGGGAAAACTAATGAGAGATACCAGTTTTTCCAGCATGAAATTTCAGTATTTGTTTATAGCTTATGATCACTTCTTTGGTTCTCATTCTTTGTGTGGACACTCTATAGCATATCTTGCCCACATGATTTATTCTTTTCATTTGTTTGCTTGTCTCATACTGGAGATTGAACCCAGGGGAGCTTTACCACTCAGAGCTAAACCCCCAGCCCTTTTTGTTTTTTGAGACAGGGTCTTCTGAGTTGCCCAGGGTGGCCTCAAGCTTGTGATCTTCCTTCCTCAGTCACTGAGATTCACAGGCATGCAACACTGTGCCCAGCATCTCTGTTTACTCATTTTTAAAAATTTTTCTTGAAACTATTTCCTCCCTTGCTTTCTGTGATGCCTCCGTCTCATCCTTCCTGTTTATCTTCAGCTATTCCTTTTAATCCTCTGGTAAGTGGTCCTCTACTTTTACTGAACCCTCATTTTATATTTTAGTTAATTATAACTGAATTCTTCCTTGTTTACCTTTATACCCCCCAATATCTTTAAAAATATTTTTAGTTGTATATGGACATAATACCTTTATTTATTTTTATTTGATGCTGAGGATTGAATCTAGTGCCTCACACATGCTAGGCAAGCATTCTACCACTGAGCCACAACACCAGCCCTGCCACATATTAATTGATACTTGCTGCATGTTTGTAGATGTAATCTACTTCCATCCCTGATGTATTAGCACACCCTTACGGCTTGAACTTGATCATCCCCCATCTACAAGCTTAGCTCTGGACAGTGAAAGACTCTCTTATGCTAATAAGAGGCTATGAAATAGGGGGTCTCTGAAACTATAACACCTGGATTTAGATCACAGCTCCACCAGTTTCTAATCATGTGACCTTGGCAAGATAATACTCAAAATCTGTATGTCTCAATTTTATCTTTAAAAGTAATAAAAACTCCTCCATGTATTATTAAGATGTATTGAGTTAACACATATCTGTTCTTATAACAGGGCCTGTCCTATAATTATTAAGTGATAATGCTTATTATCCTCTCCAATCCCTTTTTCAGATCTAACTGCTATCTATGTACCTTTCTTTTCCAAACCTTTTATTAGTGTCTACTGGAATTTTATTTGTATTATACACCTATTCTGCCTTCTACATTTTCTATTGTATATAACAGCACTACCTTTGTCTGGTTACCTCAACTTTAAAACCTTGATTCCTCCTCCTGTTCACCTCGCCTTACCTGTCATTTCTTCTCTGCCTCATTACCCTAGTTTAGACCCCTCATCAGTCTCTCCTTTGCTTTGTAAATTGTCTCCTGATTACTCTATTTTTCAGACATTTTTGCCTTTGAATTTATACTTTTTTCTTCTGCTAAACATCTTTCCATAGAGATGAGAAGATAATATTCTAGGCTGGTCAACATAGTAACCTTGTGGAGGCGGTCACCTGGTAAAAGCAGCCTATAGTTAAAGGTTGAGGAAATTGTTTTCTGTGTGGTTAAAACAGGAAGAGCATTCTAGGCCAGTCTCCAGCCTTCCCAAAGGCATAGATGTGTTTGAGCAATGGCAGGTAGCTCAGTATGAGTAGAGTGAAAGGCTTAGGTGAGGAAGTTGCAAGCAGACTATGAAGACATTCATATGCATTTCCAAAGGTTTTGCTATTTTCTGTATAATTGGAACCTTTGTGTGAGGATGAAAAATAATAAGTTTGTACTTCTTAGGAGTATCACTGGCAGCCTATTATGAGGGATGCAGGAGGCTGGGGACAGGAGAACCTGCCAGGGATATGGTACAGCATGACAGGGAATGATCTGGAGTAAGGCATTGGCAGTAGGTTAGTTGTTTTTTGTTTGTTGTTTGTTTGTTTGTTTTGGTTTGGTTTTGGTACCGGGGATTGAACTCGGGTACTCGACCACTGGGCCACATCCCTAGCCCTTTTTTGTATTTTATTAGAGACAAGGTCTCACTGAGTTGCTAAGTGCCTCACCATTGCTGAGGCTGGCTTTGAACTTGCGATTCTCCTGCCTCAGCCTCCCAAGTGCTGGGATTACAGGTGTGCGCCACCGCACCCAGCTCAGGCATTGGCAATAGGAATGGCCAGTCTCTAATCAGTAAGTCCACAGAGAATTGAGGTATAGGACACCTTTGGGAGTGGTAGAAAAGCAAAGAATATTTCATTAAAATTTTGGAATTCGGCCGGTACAGTGATACATGCCTATAATCCCAGAGACTTGGGAGGCTGAGGAAGGAGAATGACAAGTTCAAGGCCAGCCTCATCAATTTAGTGAGGCCCTAAGCAACAGCAAGACCCTGACTCAAAAAATATATTTAAGGGATATAGCTAGTAATGGCCCAGGCCGAAGACTGGAATATAGTAGTAAGGTGCTTCTTTGTTTAACCTCCAGTATCCCCTCAAAAAATTATGAAATTCAAAGTCAAATGGAACTGCACACAAAGCCTGACTCAGCTGCCTATTGTGAAATTATGATCTGGAGCAAATTAGTCCTCTTGAATCAAGTTTTATTACTTATAAAAGTGAGCATAATAACTAATTCATAAGAAAGTTGTAAGTATAAAATGAGTTTTATCATCAGGTAAAAATAACCAAATACACAGTAAGTACACAGTGAATATTGGTTTCCTTTCTTCTTTTTCCATTCTTTTAGTTTACCCTTTAAAAAATTGCTATTCGGGATAGCTGATTTAGTAGAGCACTTGTCTACCATGTGAGAGGCCCTCTTTTCATTCCCCAATAACACAAATAAAACAAAAAACAGAATGGCTGATTTGTGCAGTCTAAAGGCCAGTTAAGTGACAGATCTTGGATTGCATCCATGGCTTGATTATAGCTAGATTCTTTGTACTATACCAGGCAACATCCATATTCACTTCTTTTATTTGTACAGTTTTTCAGTGAAGAAAAAAATGAGTAGAACTATTATTTCTTCTTTTTCTGTCTTGATAAGATCTAGTACTTACAGAAATTACTAGAAATTCGTTGCACTAAAACCCATTCCAGAGAGGTGGGTGTTGAGTTCCAGTATAAACATCTTCAGTAATGATAACTCCACCATTCTCAGCAGTTTCCTTTATATTTATCTCTTCTTAACTGATAAAACTTTCTAATTCTGAGGTTATCTGGGTGGAAATCTGCTGTAACTTGCCTCAGTAGTCATTTTTCCATTTTGAGCATGCTTATGTGTTCTAGACTTAAACTTCTAATTTGTTTTTCTAGCTTGCAAATTTAATTTGTTCATTTTAGAGTTGCCAACATATCCTTGATTTTCCTATATTATTTAATTATCTCTGACTTCTATTTCCACATCTGAATTTCCTTGGATTTTTTAATTAAATATTAGAGTTGGTCTTCCCTTCAGTGAATTGATAAAAAGAAAAATTTAGTGTAGAAATTTAGAAGGCTTGTTCCTCTTTTGTTATTGCCATGTCACTTTATCATAACAATAGGAAAAATTACATTTGTATAAAATCATCTTACGTGTTACAAAAAAAGAATCACAGTGGCATATAGTATATTAGCCATGCCTTACCTAATGACAACTATGTGTTCTGAGAAATCCATCACTGATGTTTTTGTCATTGTGTGAATATCATAGAGTATGCTTCCACAAACTAAAGACTACAACATTAAACAGGCAATAGAATCTTATGCAACCACACTTGTATACACAGTCCATCCTTGACTGAAATGTCATTATGTAGCATATGACTGTATTTTGTGGGGAATGAGGTAATATTAAATTTCTGACAAATAATTCTGGACATGAGTATGCAGTGTCTAAAACCTGAATAATTCTGCTTTTAATGTGAAAACATTGATGAATTGAATTATGAGGCAGGTAATAGAAAAAAGAAAGCTTGCAACCACATACATCACTTTATAGTTACTATTTGTTCTGCCTTCACTTCAAGTATTAGATTTCCCTTTAGTCAATGTGATATTAATTAACTTTGAAGATAATAACTCCTTATAAATACATATTCCAATTTTTCAAAGCACTTTTATGCACAGGTGATGTATATACAAATAAATGTAGTTACATTTTTTCAGAGTACAAAGTGGTCACTTTATAAGTCTTATTCCCACACCATTAGAAAAAAGGCCTCAAAGATTATTAATCCAAGAGTATTGTGAATATTGAAAAGCATATGCTACATTTGTATAAGGAGTCAAAATCTTACCTTCAGTATATTGTCTTTCATGTTATACTTGGAGTCCATTTTCTAAATATTCTTTAAGTTTTCTCTTGAGTGTGAGTAGGTAAAAAGTATAACAAACTAGTGTAGAGAAATAACTGTGACCACATTTTTCCCAGGGAGAAATTAAAGAGTTGAAGCTGCCACATTCCAAAATAGAAAAGGCATTGGGAAAATATTTTGCTTAGAAGGAGTGATTGCTTTTTATTTTTGTCTTTTCTATTCCTTATTTTAAATGTGTAACATGAAACTACTTTAAAATCTGTATGGTTAGTTGTTTCTACCTCCCACTATACTCTACCCCTCTTACTAGAATTTTCTTCCTTACCTTCCATGCTCTGAACCTCTGTCAGACTTGATCCCATTATTAGCAGTAAATCAAAAGTAGGTTGGTGTTCTTGTCTCCCCTGACCCCCATCTCATATCTGGGTTTTCCCTGCTCGTAGTCCTAACAATAGGGTACTTGAATGGTGTCCCTTTATTGGCATATCTGGTGTCAATCATTCCCTATTCTGAGTTGATAATTAATCTAGTAAATTAAAATGGGCAAGTGGATATAGTGGGTTTAAAAAAATATCCATCTGTTCTGGATTTTCTTTTGCTTTGGAGAAGCCAGAAAGGCCAGGAATTAGTGACTGGTTTAGTCTTCTCTCACTGTTGGCAGCTGACAGATGTACTGATGAGGTGATAATGAACTCCGAAGTCTGCTCTACTGGCTGGGTGGGAAAGGAACCCAGACAGCAACCATGCCTCTCTGGAGCCTGCCAAAATTTTTGCTCTTTAATAGAATTCATTTCAAGGAGGTTAACAGGTACGATTTCCTGGATGCATATCAAAAGTGTAATTTATCATTCATGGATACCAAAGAATGTATAACTCTCAGTGTAGCAAATAAGAGGTATTAGTCTCTATCACTCTGATAATTTCAGTGAGAGAGGAAGCATTGGAAGCAGGGCTTGAATGCAGAGTTCATTTTAAAAGCAAATCTTTTCCTTCTTTCCATTGAAATAATTATCTCTCACATAAAATATGCCAAATTAGACATTCAAAGTCCTGTTTGATTTCTAGCATGTTTTCTGACAGTCTCAAACTTAATTGGAAATGATCTCAATACTTCCATTAAATCTTTTAGTTTTGTTTTTCATTATGAATGTTGGTAAATCTTCCATTGTTCCAAATTCAGTTTAAGCTTCCATTGCCCTTTTTCATGGGGGTGGTTATCACAGCAGCAACGAAATGCTTATAGATCTCTTCATCACCACCCACCCTCATGTATACTCCATTGGTAGTGACCCTTCAAATAGCTGTCCAGGAGGATTGGTGCCAGGACCCTCCTTGATACTAAAATTCATAGATGCACAAGTCCTTTATATAAAATGGAGTAGTATTTACAGATGATCTGTCCTCATTGTCCCATAAACTTTAAATCATCTCCAGCTTGCTTTTACCTAATACAATGTAAATACTATTTAAATAGTTACTATACTATATTGCTTAGGGAATAATGGCAAGGAAAAAAAGGGTGTACAAATTAAGTACAGTTTTTAAAAATATTTTTAAACTGCAGTTGGTTGGATCTGCCAATACTGATGCCACAGATATGGAGAGCCCACTATGATTTTGTAGCCCATACAGTAGGCAGCTTAATGTGAATGTGCAAAATGTTTTTAGATTAATTACTGAAAATGTACTAAACATAGAATATCAGTAAGTTTTGAAAAACTTTAAAAATCATCAATTATAATACATTCCTGTTTGTTGAATCTTTATAAAGAAGGTTTTCAGCTTCCCTTTTCCAATATTAGGCAGAACATGAACTTTTTTGTGAAGTTTTAAGGAATCTCATTATTATTCCCATCCAGGTTTGTCTTTGTCTTTAACTGGCAAGTAGTCCAGCACTTTAGGAGGTTTAATAAGGGAGAAATAGGAAAACCATGTGTTTAATAGGCATTAAGAATAATAGCAGAGGAGCTGGGGTTATGGTTTAGTGGTAGAACACTTGCCTGGCACATGTGAGGCACTGGGTTTGGTCCTCAATTAATAAAATCAAATTACATATAGGGGAAAACCAATTCAGATCTCAACTGATTTCTCAACCCAGACCCTCAAAGCTAGGAGGTCCTGGAATAATATAGTTCAAGCTCTAAAAGAAAATGGATGCCAACCAAGAATTTTATATTCAGCAAAATTAAGTTTCATATTTGAAGGTGAAATTAAAACATTCCATGATAAACAAAAATTAAAAGAATTCACAACTAAAAAGCCTACACTACAGAGCATTCTCAACAGACTATTCCATGGGGATGAAGTGAACAAAAACAAGTGAAAACCAGCAAAGGGGTGATCTAAAGGGATGTTCAACCAAATGAGAAACTAAGACAAATCAAAAACCAGAAATAAATCAAAATGACAGGGAATACAAATTATATCTCAGTAATAACCTTGAATGTTAATGGTGTAAACTCATCAATCAAAAGACATAGACTGGCAGATTGGATTAAAAAACAAGATCCAACAATATGCTGTCTTCAAGAGACTCACCTCATGGGCAAAGATATCCACAGACTGAAAGTGAAAGGATAGGGAAAAAATTCTCTCTCATATGGATTGCATAAACAACTAGGGGTTTTCATTCTCATTCCAGATAAAGTAGACTTCAAACCAAAGTTAATCAGAAGAGACAAAGAAGGACATTTCATACTTCTTAAGGGAAGTATATATAAGCAGGACATAACAATTATAAATATTTATGCCCCAAACAGTGGAGCATCTATGTACATCAAACAAACCCTTCTCAATTTCAAGAGTCAAATAGACCACAATACAATAATACTGGGTGACTTTAACACACCTCTCTCACTACTGGACAGATCTTCCAAACAAAAACTAAATAAAGAAACTATAGAATTAAATAATATAATCAATAATTTAGACTTAACAGACATATATAGAATATTCAATCCATCAACTAGCAAATATACTTTCTTCTCAGCAGCACATGGATCCTTCTCTAAAATAGACCATATTTTATGGCACAAAGCAACTCTTAGTAAATACAAAAAAGAGAGAGAGAGAGAGATAATACCCTGCATCCTATCAGACCACAATGGAATGAAATTAGAAATCAATGATAAAATAAAAAATAGAAGCTACTGTAACAAATGGAGACTAAATAATACACAATTGAATGACGAATGGATAGTAGAAGAAATCAAAGTTGAAATTAAAAAATTCATATAGGTAAATGAGAACACTGAAATGACATATCAAAATCTCTGGGACACTAAGAAGGCAGTACTAAGAAGAAAGTTTAGTGCATTTATTAATAGAATAAAAAGTAAACAAATAAATGACCTAACACTACATCTCAAAGCCCTAGAAAAAGAAGAACAAATCAATATCAAAAACAGTAGAAGACAGGAAATAATTAAAATCAGAGCTGAAATCAAAACAAAAGAAACAATTGAAAAAATTAACAAAACAAAAAGTTGGTTCTTTGAAAAAATAAAATAAATAGTCCCTGGCCATACGTACAAAGAGAAAAAAGAGAGAAAACTCAAATTCTTAAAATACAAGATGAAGAAGGAGATATCACAACAGACACATCTGAAATACATAAGATAATTAGAAACTTTTAAAAATTTATATTCTAATAAAATAGAAAATATAGACGACAGCAACAAATTTCTAGAGACATATGACCTACCCAAACTGAATGAGGAGGTCATACATGATTTAAACAGATCAATTTCAAGTAATGAAATAGAAAATGCCATCAAAAGCCTACCAACCAAGCAAAGCCCAGGACCTGATGGCTTCTCAGCCAAGTTCTACAAGACTTTCAAAGAAGAATTAACACCACTACTCCTCAAAATATTCCATGAAATAGAAAAGGAGGGAATCCTTCCAAACTCATTCTGTGAAGCTAATATCACCCTGATACCAAAACCAGACAAAGACACATCAAGGAAAGAAAACTTTATACCAATATCCCTGATGAACATAGATGCAAAAATTCTCAGTAAAATTCTGGCAAATTGCACACAAAAATGTATTAAAAAGAAGTGCACCATGATCAAGTGGGATTGATTCATCCCAGGGATGCAGGGTTGATTCAACATACAGAAATCAATAAATGTAATTCATCATATTAATAGACTTAAAAACAAGAATCATATTATCATCTCAATAGATGCAGAAAAAGCATTTGACAAAATACAGCACACCTTCATGTTCAAAACACTATAAAAACTAGGAATAGTAGGAACATGCCTCAACATTATAAAAGCTATGTATGCTAAACCCAAGGCCAGCATCATTCTAAAAGGAGTAAAATTGAAAGCATTCCCTCTAAAAACCGGAACAAAACAAGGATGTCCTATTTCACCACTTATATTCAACATTGTCCTTGAAATTCTAGCCAGAGCAATTAGACAAAAGAAAGAAATTAAAGGGATACAAATAGGTAAAGAGAACTCAATGCTGATGACATGATTTTATATGTAGAAGATCAAAAAAATTTCACCAGAAAACTTTTAGAATTCATAAATGAATTCAGCAAAGTAGCAGGATATAAAATCAACACCCATAAATCAAATGCATTCCTATACATCAGCAATAAATCCACTGAAAGAGAAATTAGGAAAACTACTCCATTCACAGTAGCCTCAAAAAAATAAAATAAAATACCTGGGAATCAATCTAACAAAAGAGGTGAAAGACCTCTACAATGAAAACTACAGAACACTAAAGAAAGAAATTGAAGAAAACCTCAGAAGATGGAAAGCTCTCCCATGCTTCTGGATAGGCAGAATTAATATTGTGAAAATGGCCATACTATCAAAACACTATACAGATTTAATGCAATTCCTATTAAAATCCCAATGACATTCTTCGTAGAAATAGAAAAAGCAATCATGAAATTTATTTGGAAAAATGAAGAGACCCAGAATAGCTAAAGCAATGCTTAGCTAGAAAAGTGAAGCAAGAGGCATCACAATTCCTGACCTTAAACTATACTAACAGAGCTATAGTAACAAAAACAGCACGGTATTGGCACCAAAATAGACTTGTAGACCAATGGAACAGAATGGAGGACACAGAGACAAACCCACACAAATATGGTTATCTCATACTAGACAAGGATGCCAACAGCATTCACTGGAGAAAAGATAGCCTATTCAACAAATGGTGCTGGCAAAACTGGAAATCCATATGTAGCAAAATGAAATTAAACCTCTATCTGTCACCCTGCACAAAAAGCAACCCAAAGTGGATCAAAGACTTAGACACTAGAATAGAGACCCTGCACATAATAGAAGAAAAATAGGCCCAAATCTGCACCACGTCAGCCTACGATCTGACTTCTTTAACAAGACTCCTAACGTGCAAGAAGTAAAATCAAGAATCAATAAATGGGATGGATTCAAATTAAAAAGCTTCTTCTCAGCAAAGGAAACAATAACGTGAGGAAACAGCCTACAGATTGGGAGAAAAATCTTTACCACATGCACCTCTGATAAAGCATTAATCTCTAGAATATAAAGAACTCAAAAAACTTAACACAAAAAAAAAAAAAAAACCCCAATTAATAAATGGTCTAAGGAACTGGACACTTCACAGAAGAAGAAATACAGTCGAACAACAAATATATGAAAAAGTGTTCAACATTTCTAGCAATTAGAGAAATGCAAATCAAAACTGCTTTAAGATTTCATCTCGGGCTGGGGATGTGGCTCAGCGGTAGAGCTCTCGCCTAGCACGTGTGCAGCCCGGGTTTGATCCTCAGCACCACGTAAAAATAAACACATTGTGTACAACTAAAAGCAAATAAATAAATATTTTTTTAAAAAAGATTTCATCTCACTCCTGTCAGAATGGCAATCATCAACAATACAGGCAACAATAAATGTTGGCAAGGATGTGGGGGAAAAGGCACACTTGTACATTGCTGGTGGGACTGCTTGGTACAACCACTATGGAAAACAGTATGGAGATTCCTCAGAACACTGGGAATGGAACCACCAGCTATCCCACTCCTTGGTTTATAACCAAAGGACGTAAAATCAGCATACTATAGTGACACAGCCACATCAATGTTTATAGCAGCTCAATTCACAATAGCCAGACTATGGAATCAACCTAGATGTCCCTCAATAAATGAATGGATAAAGAAAATGTGGTATAAATGCTCAATGGAATATTACTAGCTTTAAAAAAGAGTAAAATTATGTCATTTGCCAGTAAATGGTTGGAGTTGGAGAATATCATGCTAAGCAAAATAAGCCAATCCCACAAAACCAAAGGCCGAATGTTTTCTCTAGTATGCGGATGCTAATTCACAATAAGGTGGAGGGGCACTAGGGAAAATGAGGCTTACCTTAGATTAGGTAGAGGGAAGTGAAGGGAGGGGAGAGAGGGGATGTGGGGATGGGAAAGATAGTGGAATGAAATGGACATTATTATTGTATGTATATATGTGACTACATGACCAATATGATTCTGCAACATGTACACTTTGAAAAATGAGAAATTATATCCCATTTATGTATGATATATCACAGTGTATAATTGTATTCTACTGTCCTGTTTAACTAATTAAAACAAATTAAAAATTAAAAAATAATAATAATGGCAGAGGGGCTGGGGTTATGGCTCAGTGATAGAACATTTGCCTGGCAGGTGTGAGGCACTTGGTTTGATCCTCAGCAAATAAATAAAATAAAGGTATTGTGTCCCTCTACAACTAAAAAAAAAAAAAAAAAAAAAAAAAAAAAAAAAAATTTAAATTTTATCTATTTTTAATTTTTTAATGAGGCTCTAGAAAATGTAAAATTTGCATTAGCAGTGGTACAGATGTGTCACAGTTGTTACATACTGGAGCACACAAGCATTAAACTTTCTTTTGCTTAATGTTTGCGTGGCATATCTTCTGTGCTTTTAATTTTTTTTTAATTTATTTTTACAACTAAAAATTAAAATTAAAAAAAAAAAAAAGAATACAGAATGTGTTAACATTCCAGAGTCTGTAATGTACAGATGAGTATTGCCAACTGTCAAGGTCTTTCCTGTATAGCTTCTGTTGATGAATTTCAAGGAACCCCTAGTGTACTATTTTTAACTAGATTTAGAGGTTTAAAAAATGCTAAGATTTTGTGTGTCCAGAGGTTTGGTCAAAGTTATTAATTTTGTCATTTATTGAGTTGGCTTTTGTTCCTTACTATATACAACTGGTAGTTTTTTCTGCTGTAAAAATTAAAAAACCATTAGAAGCCATGACAACTGATTTCATTGGTAAGCATAAGAATGAACACATTTCTAAAGACTTCAAATTTAACATCAGACAAATTGGAGAAGAAAATTCACTGAAGAAAAAATATATATATATATAAGCTTCTTTTAATTCCATTTGATGTAATTAGCTGTTTCAAGAGTTCCAGTACTTATAATTGACCATACCAATTACTTATTCCTCTTTCCTGAGAAAAAGCTAAACAAATGTGTGTGTGGACACAGAAGAAGAATTTAAGGATTATAGTTTTGACTCAGCATTTCTTCTTTCATGAATATAGTTTATCTTTTGTCTCTAATGCACTACTGCACTAATTTTCCTTTTTCACTTTCCCAAACCTGCTAGTTTGTTGTTTCATTTCTTTATTTGGTCATTAATTGATAACACTATATTCAGTCATTTCAGTTTGATATTTGTTTTTTGGTTTCATAATATACAAATTGATGCTGAAATCAAAACTACTTGTGGTTTGAAACTGCCAATCTTCTACTTAGATATTCATGATCCAACAACTAATTATGCCTTTGCAGAAAATGAGTCAAACTTAGTGTTAGTAGTAGTCCTAGAAATACATTTTTATTTCTTTTCCTTAAAGAATGCCAGAATATTCTAAAAGTTTATCTTTGAATCCTTATTTTCTGAAATTAAGGTGGAAAAATCCTCACAATACTGATTTGAGGCCTCTATCAAAATGAAACAAGGTAGAAGTCAACACAGTTTACTCAAATCCCATGAACTAAAAAGGAGTAAGCCAGAATCTGGTCTAACAGTACTTGACTTCTCAGGTTGAATAATCAAGTGCCTTAAATTCCAATGTTCCACATGAACTGTTTATCAGTTGATAACTCTTCCTCAGACTTGGAATAATTTTGAATCCTTAACACTGAAGACCTTCATAAGAAAAGCTCACCCTTTGAAACAGTAAAGCCTTTCATCCATGTAAAAAAGGAAGCAAACTAAGTTTGAATCCTGATGTTTCCAAATTATACTCAGACATTCTTTATCTAGCCAGATATTCCAAATCCATTTCCAAATTATACTCGGTCATTCTTTATCTAGCCAGAAAGATGATAGGAAAGAACTTGGAGACTTCATGCCATAATTCTTTGTGTTGGAAAGGTAATGTTTTAGACACACAGAAGAAAGTCTCCTTTGAGTTTTGATAGGAATTGCTTATAAGAACACAGGTTTTAAGTTGAAAACTCAGTATTTTTTAGTTTCGCTGTTTATGGATAATTCATAGGATATTTTCTTTCATCAGTGAAATTCATTATTCTTCTCTCTTAAAAATAAGGATTATAGCCGGGCGCGGTGGCGCACGCCTGTAATCCCAGCACTTTGGGAGGCTGAGGCAGGAGGATCACGAGTTCAAAGCCAGCCTCAGCAATGGCGAGGCACTTAGCAACTCAGTGAGACCCTGTCTCTAATAAAATACAAAAAAGGGCTGGGGATGTGACCCAGTGGTCGAGTGCCACTGAGTTCAATCCCCAGTACCAAAAAAAAAAAAAAAAAAAATAAGGATTATAGGGATGGGGTTGTGGCTCAGCGGTAGAGCTCTCGCCTAGCACCTGCGCGGCCCGGGTTCGATCCTCAACACCACGTAAACATAAATGCGTTGCATTGTGTACAACTAAAGCAAATAAATAAATATTTTTTAAAAATTAGGATTATAGTTTGTCAACAGAAGGTAGAATTTTCTATCTACATGTCTTTCTCCAAAATACAGAGGGTGAATAGCCACATTATTCCAAGCTCAATTCTGTAACTATATATTTTTAATAATGTCAAATGTCTATGGGTAGTGTGTAATAAGTTAACTTATATCCTACTAGGCCTGAGGCATCTCAGTTGGTGATGAATCCATGCCCTAGCATGTTATCTCCTTAACAGTCAACAGTTCATAAATTGTTTCTTTCCTATTTAATTCTTTATATCTAATGTTGAAACTCTACACAACTTAAACACATTTTAAAATTATTTCATCTAGAACTGAGGGTCTCATGCATACGAAGCACACGCTCTACCACTGAACTATACCATCAGCCCCTTCATCTCCTATTATACTGGATTAGTTTTGGTTCTGTATCTTATGTCTTAAAGTTAGTAATTGCTACATTAATTCAATTTTATAACCTTATGATATGAGGGCCAGCTACTCCAGAAAAGAAAATTGTGAGACATTTCTACTAAAGTGATAAAAGTCATTTTCATTTTCATGTGTTTTATGGGCCCATCCCATTCCACTAGAGTTACTTAGAAAGCATTTAGAGTCCTTTTATTCCCATAGTTATATAGAATTTAATGATATCCAGCCCCCAAATAAATTTTTGTATACAGGTTTTTTACATTGCTTGACAATGACAATTATCTTTGCTTCTTTTATCTTGCTTTTCTTCCTCAAAGGGTTTCTTTCTCTCTCCCTTAAGGTTAATGGCCTCCATTAGTTCATTTGTAACTCTCTTCTCCAAATAATTTTATCTGATGTCTAGTAACATCAAATATTATCTAGAAGTACTGGTTACTTCCAAACATAAACTCACAGGTAGTTTATTCCAACCCACATCTTTTTCTAGACTCTGGACCTGTGTATCATATCTTAGCTGAACATGTCACAAACAATCTCAACATGTATAAAATTATGCCCATTATTTTCTTTTAGAAAAACACTCCTCTGTATTTTCAGCATCAGTAAATGTAATCCGTTCATTCAGTTGTTTAAGCCAGAAACTAATAGATCATTCCTAACTACTTTCTTTCTTTCACCTCCTACAGCTGTTCAATTATATAGCCTATTGATTCAAACTTTGAAATATAGCTTCACATGATTTTATTTCTCTCCCCTTAGGAACTGTTTTGATGTTTTATCACTTTTGTTTTTGCAACAACATTTTAGCATTTTAACCATTTTTGTCCTTAAGCCAGTTCTTTTCTTCTGCTTCTTCCAGGTTAATACTTTTAAAACACATATATGGTCAATTATTTCCCCTTTATTTTCCCAAAGTCTACTTACTCATTTCCTTCATTATAAAAATTTAGGCTCCTTAGCATGGCATTGAAGGTTCTTCATAATCTCACTCCTCCCTGTTGTTCCCTGTACTCTGGCCCTTAGCACCTTACTTGTATCCTTTCTCTTTCCTTCCACATTTCTTTATCTCTCACTGTCCCCCATTCCTCACCCCCTCATGCTTTCACCTCTCTTCCTTTATCCCTCTCTCTCCCCACTTGCACTACTTCAGTTCAAATTCTACTTCTTCCATAAAGAATGATACTATACAGCAGGACATCATTCCTTTCTGAGTTTGCTTGGAAACTTTCATTGCTTGTTGGTTTTTTACCATGAATTAAAACCATCTTTGTACACGTTTTCTTCTCTATTGAATTAAGAGTACCTTGAGTCAATGGTAGGGACTGTCTGCATGCTGGCAAGTAAAACTGTAAATAGGATAGTCTCTGCTCTCAAGGAGACAGGAAGGCTCCTTGTCTTTTGCATTCTTGGAACTCCTCAGAGCTCATTTGAGGAATGAATAATGTCTACGTAAAGGTTAGTTTTGGGGGGCTGGGGTTGTGGCTCAGTGGTAGAGCGCTCGCCTAGCGTGTGCGAGGCCCTGGGTTCAGTCCTCAGTACCACATAAGAACAAATAAAGGCCTGTGTCCAATTATAACTAAAACATAAATATTAAAAAAAACTACCCAGAAAAAAAGAAAAAGTTTGGGGGGCTAGGGTTGTGACTCAGTGGTAGAGTGCTCGCCTAGCATGCATGAGGCACTGGGCTTGATCCTTAGCAACACATAAATATAAAATAAAGATATTGTGTCCACCTAAAAACAAATAAAAAAATATTTTTAAAAAAAGTTTGGGGTTGGGGATATAGCTCAGTGGTAGAGCACTTGCCTAGCATGCACACGGCCCTGGGTTCAATCCACAACACTGAAAAAACAAAAGTAAAGAAAATAAATAAAGCTAAGTGTTTTTTTAATATTAGGAAAAAGTTACATTTTTCTCAATTTTCAATATAAATTTAGTATATCAAATAATTTTATAATACCCATATATGATGGCCTTCTGTAAGTTAAAGTCTATTTAGAATGCAAAAAATACACTAAATACAATAATAATTTTTTTTTTGCTTTACGTTTTCCAAATATTTATCATGTTAAGTTAGAGAAGCCTCATAGCAGCCTGTGAGAGAGCTGCCTTCATTATATTCATTTATAGTTGGGGAAACTGAAGCTGTAATAAGGTGAGCCATTTCCTGATTATACTAATAAACAGAAAGGAACAGTTCGATAACCTTGGTTTCATTTTGCTACTTACTATAGCTCTTCTGGGCCCTACCTACTTGGAGAAGGGAAAAATATGAATAATTAAGATACCAAAAAAGTGAATGTTAAAGTAATTCAGGAAAGAAATAATGGATTAGGGTTATGTCAGAGGTGGAGGATGAAGAAATATTGAGGCAATTGCATGAACAGAAGATTTAATGACAACTGGATATGTGGAGTTTGAAGAAAAGGGAGGAGTTTAAGATGATTTAAGCTAAAAGCTTAAAAGGGCTTTTGACCTCAGTTTTCTAGTATGCTTGGTTTCTCTTTTGAAGAGATTCTGGAGAATAGTTTAACAATTCCCAGTGGAAGAAAATTATAAAAGCTGAGATAGAGATGTTTAAACCCTAGAACCTGCAACAGTGGACTCAACCCTAGAGTTTTAAGCAGTATTTGTTTTATGACTAAGAACCAATATAACCTGTTAACATTGCTAGGAGCAGCAGCTTCACTTTTTACAAGACCTAACATTTTCTGTTATTTCCTTATTTTCTCTTGTGATATATATAAGCAACATAATATATGACAATGCTGAAAAATCAAATAGTACAGAAAGACCTATAATAAAAAAATATATAATATTCCTACTTTTTATCCCCCAGTTTCACTCACTAGAGTGAATTGTTCCTTTTGATGTTAAGTCATCATTCTAAATTTTAGACTCATAAGGTTAAGGTTATTTATTGTTGACTCCTTGTTGCTGAAGATTAAGATTTAGTTCACTTAAATTGCTACCAGTGTTTTGTTTTTGTTGTTTTATTACACCTTTTTGTTACCTTTGTATTTTTAAAATCATACACTGAAACTCTAAATTTACACTTGGAGATGTAACTCAGTGGTAAAGCGCTTACCTTGCATGCACAAGACCTTGGAGTTGGTCCCCCAGCACTGCAAAAGAAAATAAATATGTATAATTTTTAAAGCCCTAATTTCTGTTTTGTCGGTTTCTCTTAGGCTCTCTGAGTACTCACTATATAAAATAAGGTTATCAGTACTTCTATCCTTCTTGCCATTTTTTCTTTCCCTCCTTATTTTGGCTTATGACTTCTGGACAGTTGAACTTCTATTTTTTAGTAATTTACATGAGATACATACCAGTGGCTTAAAAGCTCATTTTGTTCTTCTCTTTTGGAAAATAATTATCTGTTTAAAATATTTTCCCCTATTTTTTATATGGAATTCTTTCTTCTGTAGCTCCTAGTAGGCTTATATTACAGTTTTTGAGATAGTTTTACATATCTCTTAATTTCTTCTTTCTATTTTATGTTGCTTTATGTCTCTCTTCTGTGTTCTGAGTAAATTCCTCTATCTTCCAATTCACTGATTCTCTCTTTAGCTACATCCAATGAATTATCTCCTATTTATTTAGTTTTTGTTTTTAATTTTAGTAACTTTTGTTAAATTTTTTTACTGAAGTATTTTACACCTGTAGGTGAAATGAATGTGCTTTCAGTTCACAGTGTTTTCACAAGTTGGAAAACTTTTGTAATCCAGTACTCAAATCAAGAAATAAAATATTACCAGTACTCCAGAAGACTCTTTGTCCTCCCCAATTAATAACACCTCCTCTGGGTAACCACTGTTCTGATTTCTGAATGCAATTGCAATTTGACTTGTTTATGTTATATATAAATGGAATTTTCAAGTAATTTTCTTATGTCTTTTTTTTTAACCTTCCTTTATAAATTTCATACACATTTTCACATGCAGTCTCATCTCATGCTATGTAGTAGTAGTATATTGTGGGAATATACAATACAGATGTTCCTTGATTTACAGTGGAGTTACATTGATTTACAATGGGGTTACATCCTGGTAAAAGCCTGTTGGAAGTTGAAAATATCGATACGTGGAAAATGCATTCAGTACACTTAACCTACTGAACATCCTAACTTAGCCTCACCTACCCAAAATGTACTTCCATTAGCCTACCATAAGGAAAAATCATCTAACACAAAGTGTTTTACAATAAAGTGTTAAATATCTCATATAATTTGTTCAATACTGAAGGTGAAAAACAGTGGTTATGTGGGTACACAATTGCATTATCATAAAGTCAAACAATGAGCCGGGCACGGTGGCGCACGCCTGTAATCCCAGCACTTGGGAGGCTGAGGCAGGAGGATCACAAGTTCAAAGCCAGCCTCAGCAATGGTGAGGCACTTAGCAACTCAGTGAGACCCTGTCTCTAATAAAATACAAAAAAGGGCTGGGGATGTGGCCCAGTGGCCCAGTGGTGGAGTGCCCCTAGGTTCAATCCCCAGTACCAAAAAAATTTTAAAAATTAAAAAATAAAGGCAAACAATCATTAAGTCAAACTATCATAAGTTGGAGCCTGTCTATATTTATTTATTTAGCAATTCATCTATATATGTATCTACTCACTGTTGATGGAAACATGAATTATTTAGTTTGGGGATCTTATAAACAGGTACCATGAACATTTCCAGTTTAATGGTGGTTCCTGACCCAGATGATATTAAACCTGTCACAGAGATTCATTTTGTGACATTGAGTCTATCTCCTCTCTTTCCATGCTTTAATCCTAAAAGGTAACTGACAGGACAAGAAAAGAGTAGAGAATTGTAGCTACAGATTTTAAGCAGTGAGTTTGGATCTGCTCAGATGCCCCATCACTGAATAGGAGTCAGGTTGCTAGCTACGCCAGCATGCACTCAGATCCAGATTCCTGCAGGCTATGGCTTTGCTCCCTCATAACACATTGGAGCTCTGCTCCATTTCCAGGCTTAAGTTGTATTTGAGTCCAGCTAGAGCTTTCCTGATCTCTATTTTTTCAGTCATTGCTATGTATTTTATACCTCAAAGCATGAGTTCACTAAACCATTGTCATGGAAGTACTTCTGTGAATCTGAAAACTCCTAAATTTGGAATATATCCATGATTTTTTTTTATCCCTTCCTTTGTTTGAGCTCAGAAAAGTTCATATGTGTATTTGGACTATATCTTTTCCTTTATTTTCAGATTTCACCACCTAAAATTTATTGTTGTTGAATTATTATTTCTTTTATATTTTTAACTGCATTTTATCTCTTTTTTTTCCCCTGTAGTTATAAGACAGTTTACTTTTTCTTATCTCATTTATCATCTGAATGTTTTTCTCATGGCCTTCTGAATCTTGTTTTGTAACTATCATGTTTTCTGGAATTTCTGAGAAAATTAAGACCCTTTTAAATAAGATCTCATTTCCTGAATTGTTTTCTCTGGCCTCAGTGGTTAGATTTATTTTTTTCTTTCATTGTGGATTTTACACATATGACTTTGATACTTAATTGCCCATTCATATTTAAGAAGAACTGGATTGATTGTGGTAGGTGACTGAATTGAGATTTCTTTAGTGGTATTTGTAGATTTGCTTCCCAGGTAGGTCTTTCTGAAAACAGTGGCTGACTTGTAGCTTTATACCAGTGGCAGAACTCATCAATGGGTAGACTTTTCTTTGGTTTGAATGAATGTGGGCAAAATCATCTATTACAAAATCTATTTAATAACAAAGTAGTGTTGATGGTGTTGTGCAATTTATTAAATACATGACTTAGTATGGAGGCTCCTACCAAGTTTTTTTTTTAATATTTTTATTTATTTGCTTTAGTTATACACAATGCGTTTTATTCAATGCATTTTATTTGTACATGGTGCTGAGGATCGAACCCGGGTCGCCCACATGCCAGGTGAGCGCTCTACCGCTGAGCCACAATCCCAGCCCTCCTACCAAGTTTGAGAAAGAAAAATAACTTATTCTGGGACACTAACCTGTAAGCAGTTCTAGATCTCCCCCGTGTTAATTTATTTAGTATCTCAGACTACTCTGGGGTTTCTTTGGGGTTTCTTTGCTTGCCTGCTCTTCTTGTTTGTTATAGCAAGGGAAACTAATACACTGCATATCGTGGACAAGAGAATAGGGAAATAAGGAAGAGCAGATGTTGCAGCTATGCAAAAGACTTTCAGTGAAATCTCTTGTTTCTATCTTCTTACCTTATATTCTTACCTTCTACACATCCTGTTTTTGAGTTCCGAACCTCTGCGCGGTTTTCCAGGGGAAGATCTGCTCCCGTCTTTTTATTAGCTCCCTTCTGCATGTATCCTGGACTATAGTTTCCTCTGTTCTGTTCATCTGTCAGCTAGAAATACGTTGAACTCACTCATGTGGTGTTGACCCTCTTCCCATTGACTTAATTGTTATGGGTTTGTTTTCTATTTATATTTCTTTTATTTAATGGGGTCTCCAATCAATTGGGAAATCTTCTAAATTAGGCAAAAAAAGGATAGTTGAGAAGCTCAGATAATTCTTACCAAGTGGTATAATTAATTCATTTCAGTTATTTCATTCAGCATACATTTATTAAATATCCCTTGGTTGCTGAATACTCTTAATTTCTAGAGATATACAAGTAATTACTATATATTAGGACCCTACCTTGTAGAGTTAACATTTTAGAGGAGGAATGAACATACGATAAGTAAACAGAGCTGGAGGTGTTGCTCAGTGATAGAACACTTGCCTACCATGAATGAGCCCATGAGTTCCATCCCCAGCACTACAATAAATAAATAAATAAGGTACTTTTGGATAGAGATTAAGTGACAGGAAAAAAATGAGTATTCTATAATACAAAGTGACTGCTGGGGGGTTGGTTCATGGTGTGGTGGGAAAAATTTTAGATGAGGAGGTTAAGAAATGCTTCTTTTAAAAAGGTTTTTCTCAATTGTTACATCCTTAATGATGAGAAATTAGCCATGTGACCAGTAGGGTAAGAGCATTCCAGGCAGAAGATTGTATAAATGCAAAAGGTGACAGGCAGGAATCAGCTTGGCCTGTTTGACAAACAGAAACAAGACAAATGAGTATAAGTAAGTAAGGAGATTTGTAGGAAATAAGCCCAGAAAAGCAGGCAAGACTCAGGCCATGGAAGGCCTTGAAGGAATATGAATTTTATTCTTAAGTACAGTGAGAAGCTATTAGAGAATTTTAACCAGGGTAGTGATAAAATCAAATTTACATCTTTAAAGCTTATATATCTAGAAAGTATCTTCTAGGTTTAGCCTTTGGTGTTCTGATGGATTGGATATTGGCAATGAAGGAAATGGAGGAATCAGGAATGGTTGGTTTGGTTTTAGCTTGAGTAGTTGGTCATGCATGGTTCTATGGATACTTTTACTCTTCTCTAGTACTTTCACTCTTCTATTGGGGTATCTCTGCTGGCCCAGATTTCTGCATGGACTATGTTAGGTTCCAAGATTTCTAGTTTAAGCTGAAATGCCTAGGCATTTATTATTTTGTCCCAGGGTAAGTGAAAACAGAGATAACTTCCAGGTTTAGCAATATACTATGCTGCAACCAGTCCTCTCCCACCAACTGCTGATGGTTTTGCATTTATAGGATAACTCTAAATTTGTAAGCAGCTTCCCTAAATATAAGAAGTACACTGTTCAGTCCACATAAGTGAGCAGGTTCTGCATGATTGTTTGGTCCAGGTTTCAGTCCTTAAGTCAGTAATAACAAATATAGAATGTTTTCAAGGATCAAGCAGGTCACATAAATTATTTTAAAATGCCATGCAGACAAATAAGACACTATGTAAGGCAAATTCAACCCTCAGGAAAACAATTTCTGATATCTCCAGTCTTTCCTCCAATTCTTTGGTGGGGAAGGGGGTATGTTTTTATTTTTTGAAGTAGAAAGACTTGAGTGTTCTTTTCTCATTATAAAAATACTTTTTAAAAATTCAGACATTTCATAAATATTTAAAGAGGGAAATGAAAATTACATGTAATCCTGCCTAAACCTAACTGAATATTTGATATGTAACTGTAGAAACTATTCTTTATTTTTATATTTACATAAAGATTTATTCCTTCTTAGTAATAAATATGAAAAACTTTCTAAATCAACTAATGTCCGTTCATATCCCTCTTCCCCCCCTTTACTGGGGATGAATCCAAGGCTTCACACATGCTAGGCAAGTACTGTACCACTGAGCTACATATCCAGCCTTTTTTTAAATTTTATTTTAGTTTGAAACAGGTCTTGCTAAGTTGCTGAGGCTGACCTTGAACTTGCAGTCCTCCTGCCTCAGCCTCTCAAGTAGGGATTTGGCATGCTCCCCTATGCTCAGCTTTCATCATTTATAATTATAACATATAATATTCTACTCAATGAGATACCATAAATTATTTATCTGCTCTTTTGTTAAGGATATGACATTTTTTAATTCTAGTTATTTTAACTCATAAGTGATATTTGCCACTTTATTCTCTTTTCTTCTTCTAGAGAAACAAATACATATTAACTTAAAACTAAGAATATTAACATTTTAATTTTCCTTCAAATGTCTGTTATTTTGTACTATGGGAAATATGTCACAGGAAATGGGGAAAGCTCCAAAAGACACAAACTACATCCCAGAAATATAAATTTCCTACTAGAGAAATTCTGTTACTCATCACTCTCAGTCATTAGAACTATGGGTGTCTACTATGTATTAAATGTTGCTCTAGAATAAGATTTCTATAAGCTTTCTCTATATATGTTTATATATTTACATTTAACTTGCAGTTGTCTTTTTATAAAAGCACATAACATGTACCATCCTAAACATTTTTAAAATATACAATTGGGGGCTGGGGTTGTGGCTCAGTGCACTTGCCTTGCACGCATGAAGCACTAGGTTCGATCCTTGCACCACATAAAAATAAATAAAGATATTGTGTCCATCTACAACTATACATACACACACACACACACACATACATACATACATACACACACACACCCAAAAAAAGTACAATTGGTAGTTGTTATGGTTTGAGTATAAAGTGTCCCTCAAAAACACCTATTAATCCAGGAGTGTTTGGAGATGAAATGATTGGATGGTAAGAGCTATAACCTAAATCAGTCCATCCTCATTGGAATGGACTGGGTGGTAACCGTCAGCAAGTCGGGTGTGGCTAGAGGAGATAGGTAACTGGAGGCACGCCCTGGAAGGGTTCATCTTTTCTCTTTCTGTTTCCTGGCAACCAAGAAATGAGCAGTGCTTCCTTCACACCCTTCCACCACGATGTGCTACCTCACTGGGCCAAGATCAATGGAATTGGTCTACCATGTACTAAATATTTGAAACTGTGAGCCAAAATAAAGGTTTCTTCTGTAAGTTGTCCTTGTCAGGTATTTTAGTCACAGCAACACAAAACTGACTAACAAAGTACTGTTCAATATATTCACATTGTTGTTAAAACAGACCTCCAGAACATTTTTATCTTGCAAAACTAAAATTCTGTACCCATTAAATGACTCTTCTTTTCCCAGCCTCTGGCAGCCACTATTCTACTTTGTGGAGTCTATGAATTTGGCTACTTTGGGTACCTCTTTAAGTGGAATCATACAGTATTTGTTTTTTTTATGATTCATTTCACTTAGCATAGTGTCCTCAAGGTTCATCCATGTTGTAGCATGTGACGGGACTTTATATTCTTCTAATAGGCAGGTAATTTGATGTATTGATATCAGCCTTGTATACATTAGGTAAATTCTGTTAACAGTTTCTTTCTGAGTCACTCTGAATGAATATTCAAAAGTGTTTAAACTTTGGAAAGTTTAAAATTTACTGAATGATAAACAGTTTGTGCCTATCACTTCTCTGTTAGGGGAATTTATAAATGAAAGGACATACAAATAAGAAATGCTGGAGAGGATGTGGAGAAAAAGAAGTACTTTTACACTGTTGGTGGGACTGTAAATTAGCCACTATGGAAATCAGTATGTAAGTTCCTCAAAAAACTAAGTATAGGGGCTGGGGTTGTGGCTCAGTGGTAGACCTCTTGCCTTGTACACGTGAAGCACTGGGTTCAATCCTTAGTATCACATAAAATAAATAAATTAGTAAAACAAAGGTATTGTGTCCATGTTCAATTAAAAAACATTGGCATAGAACCACCATATGACCCAGGTATACCACTCCTTGGTATTTATCCTAAAAGGTTAAAAGTCATCATACTGTAATACATACATACCCGTGTTTATAGCAGCACAATTCAAACTATGGACCCAGCCTAGGTATCCATCAACAGATGAATGAATAAAGAAAATGAATAATAAAAATGTTTTATTCAGGGGCTAGGGTTGTGGCTCAGCAGTAGAGCGCTCGCCTAGCACGTGCGCGGCCCAGGTTCGATCCTCAGCACCATGTAAAAATAAACGCATTGTGTACAACTAAAACAAATAAATAAATATTTTAAACAAGTTTTATTCAGCCATTAAAAAATGAAATTATGTCATTTGCAAGAGAATGGATGGAACCTGAGATCATTATGTTAAGCGAAATAAGCTAAACCCAGAAGGTCAAGGGTATGTTTTGTCTCATGTAGAAACTACAGAGGAAAAATGAAAAGAAAGATGGTGGCTGAAATCAAAGGGAAGATCATAGGAAAGGGACCAGGAGGTGGAAGGCAGGGAGGGAAGGGGAAGTGCTGGAGAGTCATATTGGCCAAATTATATTGTTATATTGTATGCATGCATGAATATGTAACAACAAATCCCATCATTATGTACAACTATAATGCACCAATTTTAAAAATATGGGAAGAAAAATAAAGAAAAGGAAGTATGGTTTGAAATGGGAGAGACTAGTGCAGAAGACCAGTAAAGGATCTATTGTATGAATCCAGTAAGGAATACTCCTAAAATTTTACAAATTAAGTACACTCTATGATTAGAACGTTAATGAGATAAATACCAATATCTGTGTTGTCTATTTCTTTCCCTGTCTGTCATACATGCAATCCGTACAACTCCCTTCAGCACCTAAACTAATCAGTCCTGGCTTTGGAATATTTATTAAGAAAATAGCTGTGTTTTGACAGACAGGATTTGGAACACCTGACTTGAAGGCTGACCTTACAGCTCTTCTGGGGACCTTTCCTGTAAGCAACATGAGGTCAATAGAGCCCTCTGCAAACAGGTTCCATAAGCAAATAACCATTTTTTTCCATCCCTCAAAAGAGAATGCCATTTGTCACAACTAGTATTTTCCCCTTTATATCTGTATCCCTAATACTAACATACTTCACGGGATATTCAAATTATAGCAACTTCAGCATTCATTTTGTATTTTACAGTTTGGAGTTCTGCTGCTGATTGTTTTGGCATGAAAATATCCCATTCAGGCATCAAGCTTTTATGGACTCCACTGGGCATATTATATCTAGCACTAAACTCTTAAGTCTGTTCTTCCTTGAAGCAGATTTTCTTAAAACTTTAGGTTTAATTATCTCAATACTGATACTGAGTAATTTTTAGGGAGTTCTGTGGCTATTTGTTCATCACTTCCATCATTTAGCCACTTAACCATCCTTGGTGAATATCTTTGTCATGCATCTTCACCCCCTCCTCTTTGTATCCAAGGCTCAGATGCTTGTATTTCATTTTCTTTTTAGATACTAGAAAGATTTAACATCAAGTAATTTTTGTTATTTCAGGGCTTTAATGCTTCCAAAACTCCATGCTAATAAACTGAAATAAATTATATTCTGAAGGTTCTCATTTAAATTGTGGATTTCTTATCTAAAAACATTGACTTTCTTTATTAATAAAACTTTTAATTTTAAAAAGATATTTGGATTAGATGAACTCTAGATAGGGCAAAGGGGAAGGGAGGGGTTATGGGGGTAGGAAAGATGGTAGAAGGAGATGGACATCATTACCCTAAGTACATGTATGAAGACACGAATGGTGTGACTCTACTTTGTGTACAATCAGAAATATGAAAAATTGTGCTCTATATGTGTAATATGAATTATAATGCATTCTGCAGTCATACATAACAATTTTTTTAAAAATATATTTGGTCCAGTTGTGTAGCAGTTATTTCTTTTCTTTACTATTCATGACCTTCGCTTGGAGTATACATAGACTCAGCCAACATCTCAGTAAGGAAGAATGGTTCTAATACCCTTGAAATATAACATTCTCTTTGCATTAAGTCAAGAAGATAGTAATTTGTGTGATGAAAATGGTAGAATCTCTGAAATTATCCTTTAGAAACAACAAATGATTATCTACCAAATGTATAGTTTGGGGAGAATGTATAAATAAATTATTTAGTGGTGTCTTGAATTAGAAGAAAATTTTGGAAGGCATTGAGGCTCTAAGGGTATAATGCTTAGGTTGGTAAGGAAACTTTATGGTTTTATAAAAAGAACCCTCTACACATCTTTCCAGATGTTTTGTTTCTACTTCCCAAAAAAAAAAAAAAAAATTTTTTTTTTCTTTTTACTTATCCCACACCCTAAAGGAGATATTGAACTCTTTGAAAAGGAAAGACTATAGAACCACATGAAAGTTTATTAAATACTGTGGGATTCCTTACAAGTACATTTGGGTCATGTTTAACAAAGCTAATAGTCCTTAGTCCACAATTATCTTGGGAAAAAGAACTTGTATCCATTTGACTCTTGATTAAAGGTCAAAAGATATAATTGCAGAGACATCTAAAATCCAGATTGTAATTAGGTTTTTTTTCTTTGTCTATTGTCATAACTAAACTTCCTAGAAAATCTAACGTTTAAATGCCGAGATTCACATGGCTCAAGCTTAATAACATCTCTGGAGAGTTTAGGCATTTGAATTATCATAAGAACAATAAGTTCAGGCAGTTACTTGTATAGGGTCACATAACTAGTAAGTAACAATATTGAAGTCCAGAGCATGTGGTTTTTCTTCTGTTTCATAGTGCTCATATCAGTTATTATTATTTATTTATTAGTAGTAAATTTAAGCAATAGCAAAAAAGTAGAAAAAGAAAAAATACAGCCCAAAAGTCAACTGCCTAGGAAGCAGTCATCCTTGTAGTAGATGAACAACATTCATATATACCTCTCTGTATGGGGAAAATGGGAGCAGGGATTAATGGGATTATTAATAACATGCCATTTTGAATAAAAACTAAATTTAACTTTAACAAAAAGGAAATTTTAGCCGGGTGCAATGGCGCACGCCTGTAATCCCAGCAGCTCGGGAGGCTGAGGCAGGAGGATCGCGAGTTCAAAGCCAACCTCAGCAAAAGGGAGGTGCTAAGCAACTCAGTGAGACTCTGTCTGTAAATAAAATAAAAAACAGGGCTGGGGGTGTGGCTCAGTGGTTGAGTGCCCTGAGTTCAATCCCCAGTACCCCCCTCACCAAATAGCAGTAGCTGAAGCTGTAGTGTACAATTCCCAGACCTAAAAAAAAAGAAATTTTAATAGAATATTTCTTTATAATTTTAATAGAATTCTGAAGCCATCTCTCTCAAGGTTAAGAGATTAACAATAAAACCTCCTTTTTTTATTCCTTATAATTTTTACAGCTGGGAATCAAACCCTGGATCTCAGTGTATACTAGGCATGCACTGTATCACAGAGCTACATCCCCCATCTTTTCTTTTAATCAGTATTAACTAGCTCCATACTCTAAAAAATGAAGAAACTAGGACTACTTTTCTCCAGCTTTTAAAGATACATTTTTGTTTCAACTTTGCCAAGGTTTATAACATTTGTTTTATGACTTACTTTAAAATTCCTAAATTTACTCAGTCTGGGTTCAACATTTAAATTCATTGTTTTACCACATTTTTTCTATCTCTAAATTAGTTTCATTCATCTTTTTGTTTGTCAGATTACATTCTTTTTTTTATATAAATATTTATTTGCTTTAGTTGTACACAATGCAATGCATTTATGTTTACATGGTGCTGAGGATCGAACCTGGGCCACGCACATGCTAGGCGAAAGCTCTACCGCTGAGCCACAACCCCAGCCCCTATCAGATTATATTTTTAACTGGCTTTTTCAGGAAAAACTTAATGGATACTGAATGTGCTTTTCACTTTTTGTTTTTGCCTGATTGATAGTGTCTGTTTGCCATTGTACTTGAAGACTGACGACTCATTACGAGATTCTTAGGTGTTTCCTCTCACATTGAGTTAAGTGAATGTTCCCATCCCTGCCGTGTCTGAAACTTACTTGCTTACATCTAAGGAAGAGCTAAGAAACTGAGAACTGACTTTAGTCTTCTTTTCTGTAGCCTGAGAGATGTGGGAGCAGGGGCAGTGCTCAGCTAAGGCCATGCACAGTCTTTGTGGAAGGACATGGACTCAGGGTTTTTTCTGGAATTTGATAAATACTGTGTATTCATCCTGGCCAAGGTAAGTAGGGTTCAGATAATTTGCAAAATTCTTCAGTAATAACTAGGAAATGATGCAGTATTCCTAGCCTGTACTGAGGCTACTGTAGATAAGCATTTTCTACTGATATTCATTTCTTAAACTGACAAATCATTCTTTGAATCCTTTATCCTTCTTTCTCCAAATTTGGGGATATTTTTCTCACAAAATCATCCCCTTACTTCTGACCTCAGTTTGTTTCTGGATTTAGAATAGGGTTAGGAACCATTCCACACCCCAAATTTTTTTTCATTCTTTGCAACTAAAGTTGAAATAGTGACCTTTTTACTTATCTGGTTGCTGCAGGTGAATGTTTTGCAGATTTTTGCTGTGCATTATTTATTTTAAGTATTGGTGAGAAACTTTTGTAATCTGCCACCTTTACAGATAATTGTGATATTTAATTTTAAAGGCAACCTACGAGTTCCTTCTATATAAATGATCCAGGGTGCTGCAGCATACTGCTGTGTCACAAATGGGTTTCAGGTGTGTGCCAAGAGCAAGGTCATCTTTTTTTAGCTCAATTTTCCATATATCAAATCATTTTCTGTGTGTGCCATAATGTAAAAGGGGTTCAGGAACACTAATTTAAACCCCAAGATCTAAATCTCCAAGTTTTTTTGTTTGTTTTTAACAAATTTTATCTTGGTTATGGATTGCCAGGGATGTTTCTCCATACTATTCCTTTTAGTTTGGTTCTGGAGTTACAATAATTAAAAGTAGGAATGGAGGATTATAATTGCTGGTTCTGCATAATTCTTTATTCTTATTTCTTAAAGCTGTGTATTTAAGTGTTTGCATAATATGGTATACCAAAGATTCAGTACAAGTCTGTTCATTCAATAAGTATTTATTGAATACCTAGTGCCAAGGAGGAACATATATAAAAAGAATGGTACATCATGATCCAAATTCAAATATGGTATATAAATAAAGCTAGTTTTTTTCTTTTTTTTAATTTATTTTTTATTTATAATAATTACAATTCATAGTGCACATATATAGCATCTTTTTACATACAACTGTTTGTATACAAAGTATATTCATACCATTCAGGTCTTCAATCATGCATTTAGGAAAATGATATCCGTCTCATTCAACCACCTCATAAAACTACTTTGTATGGCCACACTGTACCATTTGCCCATTGGCTATAATCCAAGTTGTGAATGTACAGTTGATCCTGAAAATACTATGTATAAAGGTAGCACAGAATTCTGGCAGTGCTCAAATTATCTAAGACATAAAGGGAGATAAAGAATTGATGATAAGGGACAGCTTCTACAAGGATGTGCTATCAAAGAAGGATTTTAGTGAGACCCTGTCTCAAAATAAAAAATAAAAAAGGCTGAGAATGTGTGTGGCTTAGTGGTTGAGTGCCCCTAGGTTCAATCTCCAGAACCAAAAAGAAAAAAGAAAAAAAGGATTTGAAAGCTGGACAGAGGTTGATAACACATTGAGAGTCACAAGTAACTCAGTAATATTGCAGGATAAATTAGAATGGGGAATAACAGAATATAAGACTAAAGAGGGATAATTATAGCCTTATATGTCATGCTGAGCTGAGATTTTATCCTGTGTATTAGTTATCCATTGCTATATAGCAAATTCCCCAGTCTTAGTGACTTAAAACAACATTTGTTGCCTCATAGTTTCTGATGGCCAGGATTCAGGAACCATGTAGGTATATGCTTCTGGCCCAGGATCTCTCATGAGATCACTGTTAAGTGTCTGCTGGGGCTGCATACCTGAAACTTAATGATGACAGTAGCCTTGTTCAGGCTGGATCACTCATTGGCTTTTGAGAGGGGTCCTTGCTTCTTTACTGGCTGTTTGTAGGAGGCCTTGTTTACTCACTTCATGAGCCCCTCTGTAGGGCTGCCCACAGCACAGCCCCTGGCTTCCTACAGAGCAAGTTACCCAAGAGTGAGACAACACCTAAAAAAGAAGCCACAGTCTTTATAAACCAATCTCAGACAGGAGATACATCACTTGTGCCGTGTTCTATTTTCATACACACCAATGCTGGTATGTTGTAGGAAAAGGCTACAAGCATATAAATACCAGGCTGTATTAGTGGGGGCCATATTGGAGGCTGGCTACCCCATTCTAGAAGAGATAAAGAGTTGTTAAGTGTTTTGAGCATATAAGTGATGCCCATCTTACATTTCTGATATATGATACTGGAGATAGTGTGGAGAGTGAGATGTAGAGGAAAAGATAAGAATCAGGAAAGCACTGGAAATTCAGTTGTTGAGATCTGTGCTGAAGCAGTGCTAGTGAGGTTTAAGAGATTTTTGAGAAATATATAGGAGACAGAAAAGGCAGAGTTTATTGGTTATTAATTGAGTGTAGTATATTAGGAAGTGAACCAGTTAGGGATGATTGTTAGATGACTTGGAAGTGATTGGATAATGAGGATTCTGATCTTATCAGTGGATTAATCCATTGTGGGTTCATAATTGAATGGTCTCTTGGGAGGTGGTGAAAACTATAGATGGGGCCCAGTTGGAAGAAGTAGGTCGCTGGAGTATATTGTATCTGGCCCTTCTTACCTCTCTGTTTCCCAGCTGCCATGAGGTGAACAGTTTTGTTCTGCCATGTACTCCTCACCATGATGTTCTGCCTTACCGTAGGCCCATAGCAATGGGACCAAGCAGCCATGAAAACCTTGAACCAAAAATAACTCTTTCCCCCTTTAAGTTGATTTTCTCACATATTTTGTCACAGCAACAAGTTAAGTAACACGCCTAGTAAAGAGCAAGCGTGACCAATGTACATGGTCTGCCATTGCCTTCTACTAGTTTGAATGTCTTCTCTAGCAAGGTGCGGATGCAAGAATTAAGCCAGGTCATTAACAAGGAATATGTCTGCTGTTGCTGTCTCTGGAAGCTGAATGTTTACTCATGATAGAGCTTTGTTACTGAATTCCCTTTAGGAAACTTGTTAGACTGTTTAGTCAATGATGAAGAATCAGCTTAAGGGGAAGAAATGTGTAACATATCACAATATACCACAGCAAGATTCCTATACTGCACAAGATTTCCCTACTCGGGACCCATAGAGACCTCTGCCCCTTAAGTTGCATGGGAGATCTCATTGTCATCAAAGTGTCATTTTGGGGGTAGTTGCTGAGACTTCTCAATCATTTCTTTCCTCTCTTTATGATTTATTGGAAAACATTGAGCCTTGAAATATTTTATCATTTGATTATTGCAGTTTACATTGACTTCCAATTGCCGAGCTTAAATTTCTGAACACTTCGTGTTTCATTGATTTGGAAAGGTGTGGGAAGGCACATGAGCTAGACTCCTTATTTTCTCTTTTCCTATCTTCTTGTTGTAAAGGAATAAAATAACACAGTAGTTGTTTGTGTCTGTTGTTTGCCACATGTGCCCAAAACATATGCATCAAGTAGTCTTTACTGAATAAAGTAAATTTGCCTCAGAAGACCAGGGCATTGGAGTTACTTCCTTGGTTTTAATAGAGTCCCAACATGCTTTTTCTCAAGGCTCTACAAGAAGCAGCATAAAATAATATTAGTACATGACTGGTCTTCAGCTTTAGTAAATCCATAAAGTGATATTGATTAGGATTAATAGCTTTTTGTCTAGCTAAAAATGGTCTGAGATCTTGTCCTTAAAGGAGTTCTTTTTGATACCTCAGAGTATGGTTTTATTTGTTTTAGCCACTTTAAGCATTTTATTCAGTTGAGAACATAAAAGGTAGCTTGGGGAATATTCTTAGAGCTTAAAGTAAAAAGCCCTGAGGAGTTCAACAAACACATAACCTTTACAACTGGTTCTATTTCCAATTTTCCTAAACAAGATTATGGAGCTATTGCCAATCTTGGTTTAAGGTATATATCATCTACATAAATAGTTCTGACTGCAGCATAGGTATCCATCCCAGAGACTGCCTTGGAAGCTTGGTCTGCAGAATCACTATCTAGTGCTCCTTATTGAGTTTTCTAGAAGGAAAGCAGATTCAGATTTTCTTTCTTATTTTGATGCCAAAAGGAACTCTTCTTGGCAATGAGTTTTAAAGAATAGAAAAAGGGGGCTTGGGTTTGGCTCAGTGGTAGAGTGCTTGCCTAGCAAGTGTGCGGCCCTGGGATCGGTCCTCAACAGCATGTAAAAATAAATAAATAAAAATAAAGGTATTTGCAGGAGCCCTGTTTGGGGATTGGCTTGAATTGCAGTTGACTATGAGCCGTGGAGATTTGGCCTTTGTCGCCATCCGTAGTCTCATGGGATTGTTGCGGGATCTCGAGTGACTTGGCCGAAATTGCTGATCGGGTCAGCGCCATTTTTAGGGTGTGTTTTGGCGTGTGTGAGTCGTTGTTAGAACCAGAGAGAAAAGTTATCAGAATAAAAAGCTGTTTGTCTCCAGTTTGCTTCTGAAGTTTTTCCCGCGGCTCCGTTCCTCCAAGTGCTTCAGGCGGCAACAGGTATTGTGTCCATCTACAACTGATAAAAATAAATAAATTTTTAAAAATTTTAAAAATAATAGAAAAAGGACTGAGAGGGAAATTTGACATGGGGAATATTATTTTCTTCAGTGGGTAAGTAAAGTAAGGGAAAAACAGAAGACAATGGAGATAAGAAGATGGGATGCATTATATTCATTCTGTAATTCTGCCACCATAATAATTCACTCAGAAGGTACTCATTTTGAATTTAGTGTTAAAAGGAACAGGCCTGGGGCAAGTGCAGGCCAGCCCTGAGAAACAGTGATGGGTTGAGACCTATTGTATTTTTTAAGAGGTTTCAGGGCTGCCCAGGTGTCCTGATTTAAAGGCTGTTTCTTGAGTCAGGAAATTGTATCTTGTTCTGAGGTTTACTGTAATAAAGTATACAGTCCTAGGGGATGGTGCTGCTGGCTTCATGAATCACTTTACAGACTGGCTGTACTGATCCAAGTCCCATGATTTATTAGCCATACCACAGTAGGAATGGCAACTATGTAAGCCACACGTGGTCTCTGGGATGGCTCTTTATGGATTTACAGCAGTTTCCCAAGTAAAGTAAGGTAGGACAGAGCCACAGCAGCTCCCGTCACATCTATGAGTTCTCTTTCTCCTGCATGGAACTTAAGCTCTAGAATGGCTGAAGTTGAGCATCCTTTGTGGAATGTAGCCTTGGGCTTTCTATGACCTGTTTTAGTCCATACACTCTGATTCATTGCTAAAAAAAAAAAAAAAAAAAAAAACAGAGAGAGAGAGAGGGAAAAAAAAAAAACCCTCTGAGATGTGGTCTAGTACTCTTGTCACTAATGTTTTCTCTTTTATATATTTGTTTTAGATGATTGCTCATAAGTTTTTCAAGCAATTTTTTATGTTTTAGGGATTACCACACTGTACTAAGCCTATGATCAATCACCCTCTTTTGTATCTACATTATGATTGCCAGTACTATATTGCAATGATAAGAATTCCTACCTACCTTTTTGAATTTAATTGGATTCCTCAGTACTAATAAGGAGAGTCTGTTAGAATTGCACTTAAGATTTATGCGGGATAGTCAGATTTTGAGCCACCAAAGTAGACAACATAATAAATTTTTTATTTCAACCTGCATGAAATAACCTTTTTCTTTTTTTAATACATATTTTTAGTTGGAGATGGACACAATATCTTTATTTTATTTATCTATTTTCATGTGGTGCTGAGCCTCAAACCCAGTGCCTCACACATGCTAGGCAAGCGCTCTACCACTGAGCCATAACCCCAGCCCCGACCTTTTCAGATTTTGATCAAACTTTATTTTTAGATAGCTGTAGATTCACATTTCATTGTAAGAAATTATACAAAGAGATCCTATGTACTCATTAGCCATTTCTCCTCTCCCCTCCCCCAAGGTGACATTTTACAAAACCAGATGTAAGATTGTATACAAAGTCACAACTAGGATGTTGACATTGATAAAGATGTAGAGCATTTCTATCACCACAAAGATTCTCTTTTTTAGGTATACCCACTTCCCTTTTCCTACCACTTCCTCATCTCTTGGCAAACACTAATCTGTTCTCTTTTTTTTTTTTTAATTTAAAAAATGTATATAAGTGGAATCCTACAGTATGTGATCCTTTGGGATTGGTCTTTTTTACTCTATAATTCTCTGGATTATCATCCAGGTTGTTGCAGCTAAAGCAGGTAATTCCTTTCTATTATTGAGTGATATTCTATGGTTTGAATGTACCACTAATTTAACCATTTACCTGTTGAAGGACATCTGGGTAGTTTACATTCTGAAGTTATTGCAAATAAGGTTTTTGTGTAAGCCTAAGGTTTCATTTTTCTGGAATAAGTGCCCAGCATCATATGGTAGTTTCATATTTAAATTTTTTAAAAATATTTATTTATTTACTTTAGTTGTACACAATGCAATGCATTTATGTTTACGTGGTGCTGAGGATCGAACCCGGGCCACGCACGTGTGAGGCGAGCGCTCTGCCGCTGAGCCACAACCCCAGCCCTCATATTTAATTTTTTAAAAAAACTGACAAACTCTTTTCCACATGGCTACATCATATTACCTTGCAAACATCAGTGTATGGATGATTCTGTTTTTCCATATTCCTAGCAGTATTGGGTGTTATCACTATTTAACTATTCTAATAGATACATAGTAATATCTCAATATAGTTTTAATTTGCATTTCCCTGATGAGAAACATGTTGAACATCATGTGCTTATTTGCCACCTGTATTTCCTTTTCAATGAAATATCTCTTTTGCCCATTTTCTAATTGGATTGCTTGGTTTGGGAGTTTTGTTTGTTTTTACTGGTTTGTTTGTTTGTTTGTTTGTTTGTACCAGGGATTGAACTCAGGGGCACTCAACAACTGGGCCACATCCTCAGCCCCTTTTTGTATTCTATTAGAGACAGGGTCTCACTGAGTTGCTAAGTACCTCACCATTGCTGAGGCTGGCTTTGAACTCGCGATCCTCCTTCCTCAGCCTCCCAAGTGCTGGGATTACAGGCGTGCGCCACCGTGCCCGGCTAGTTTTTATTGTTAAGTTTTAAGAATATATATTCTAGACACTACTTCTTTGTCAGATATGTGGTTTGCATGTATTTTTTCCCATCTCTATCCTATCTTTTCATCCTCTCAACAGTCTTTTGACTAAATGTGACTTGTTATTTTTAAATTTTATTAATAAAGTTAATCTTTAGAATAGTTCAGTGTTTACAGAAAACTAAAGCAGAAAGTACAGAGAATTCCCATATATCCACTGTTCCCACACATACCCAACCTCCCCCACTGTCAACATCCCTCACCAAAATTGTATATTTTTAACAGTCAGTTAACCTATGTTGTTGACACATCATAATCATCCAAAGTCCATAGTTTACATCAAGATTCACTCATAGCATTGTACATTTTATGGATTTTGACAAATATAATGATATGCATCCACCATTATAGTATCATATTGAATAGATTATCACCCTAAAAATCTTCTGTACACTGCTTATTCATCCCTCCGTACCCATGTCCAATCCTGACAACCACTAATCTTTAACTATTTCCATATCTTTGCCTTTTCTAGAATGTCACGTAGTTGAACTCATACAGCCTTTTCAAATTGGCTTGTTTCACTTTCTTAGTAGTTTTCTGCATGTCTTCTAAATAAATTAATCACTCATTTCTTTTTAGCACAGAATAATATTCCATTGTTAGAATGTACCACAGTTTTTCTGTTCATCTACTGAAAGGCATCTTGGTTGCTTTAAACTTTTGACAATTATGAGTAAAGCTTTTTATAAACATCATGTGCAGGTTTTTGTTTAGATGTAACTTTTTGACTCCTTTGGGTAAATACCAAGGAGTGAATTGCTAGATCTTACTTTAAGATATGTTTAGTTTTCTAAAAAACCACCAAACTGTCTGCCAAAGTGACTGTACTACTTTGCATTCCCACTAGCAATGATTGAGAGTTGCTATTACTCTTGCCATTGTTGGTATTACTGATGTTCTGGGCTTTGGCCATTCTGAGAGGTATGTGGTGGTAGCTCATGGCTTTAATTTGCATTTCCCTAATGACATATGTTTATTTGCCATCTGTATTCATACTTTGGTGAAGTGTCTGTGCAGTTTTTGACCCATTTTTTTATTAATATTTTTTGTTTTTTATTTGTAGTTGGACACAATACCTTTATTTTTTCTTTTTTTTTAATGTGGTGCTGAGGATCAAACTCAGCACTCCTCACGTGCCAGGCAAGCACTCTACTGCTGAGCCACAAATCCAGCCCCCTGACCCATTTTTTAATCAGGGTATTTATATCTTGTTGTTGAAGTCTAAGAATTCTTTGTACGTTTTGGATAACAGCCCTTTATCAGATCTATCTTTGGCAAATATTTTCTCCTATTCAGTGGCTAATTTTCTCTTTCTCTCAATATTTGATTTCTCCCCCCTCCCCAAGGGACAGTGTTGAGTATCAAACACTCACTCATGCTAGGCAAGAACTCTACTACTAAGCTATATCCTCAACTGATCTTGGATATTTTTAACAAAAATTATATATAAAATAAAAGTACATGCTTTTTTTTTTCAACAGAAGTATCCACAATACAAATTGCTGAGACAATTTAAAATTCCATTTTAGTGGAGGGACATTATTAATGAAATAAGAAGGAAAAGATCTTCCAAGTACATGTGATTAACCAGTTGAATTGGAGAAGGCTTATTTACCAATAACACATAAATGTCATTCACAAATAATTTTTTAGAAGGAAGCAAACAGTCCCCAACCCCATGGTTGAAAAGATCATAAATAAATTGCTGCTTAGCATATTTTGCTTCAAAGGACCCAAAGGTCTATTTGGCCTCCAGTTTTTAACCCAGCACAACATACTGAACTCCCCATTCTCCCCCACCTCCAAACGCCTCTGGCCTTACCCATGTCATCGTCTTACAGTGTTGTTAGGATTCACCAGCCTTTGTCCACCATAAGACTTCACTATGCCACCCTGTTGCAGCTTTGTAGAAAATTTCACAGGATAACTTTTCAAAACTGGGTCCACATCTTGTTTTTCTTGGTGCTTATCTTGACATTATCACATAGAAGGCCTTTAATAAATGTGTAGTGAACTGAGCTGAACCAGTAAAGGCAAGGAGGGTCAGAAGACTGCCATTTTAAATAAATGGATAAGAAAATAAGACACTGGCAAGGGAAGAGGCAGCATATATTTAGGGAACATAAAAAAGTTCTAAATGGCTGGGATATCAGGTTAGAAATTTATGTTGGAGACAAACTGTAAATGGTTTGAACATCATCATGTATACTTCATGTATTTATATACTTATCTAAAATGTTCTTAGAATTCATCTTATTCCAGAAGCATCAAATTGAAATCTGTCAGTAAATCCCCAAGTAATTTCCTGTTCTCATATACCTTCAGTTTAGCTCTTAAAGCAGGTGTCTCAAGTATACTCATGCATGTACTTAATGATTATAAAAATTTGAGAAAATAATATGGTTAATTAGAGATTATCTTCTTTTTTAGAGACTGTAAAACTTGTTTTTACTTTATTCTTTCCATTGGGCTCTCTTTTTGTTTCTTTCAAGGTATATACAAGTAGGACTGGGGATATATCTCAGTTTTAGAGTACTTGCCTAACATACAGAAAACCCTGGGTTCCACCCCCTCACCACAAAACAAAAATCAAACAAACAACAGAGGACATACAAATATATATTCATTATCTCCTGTGTTGTACAATGGGTATTTACTCTAGAAGAGGACTGTTTTAAGTTGGAAATATAACTTTTTTTCTTTTTAAAATATACATTTAAGTGTGATTTAATCTTGTATATTCAATCAAATCTCTTGTTCCTATTGTGATAAAATTCCAGGCTGTAAGAAGCAATCAAGTCTTCTTATCCAGAAGCATGTTTGGACAAGGAAAATAACGAACTTTACAAAAGAGATAATGTTATGGCTTAATCTCTGTAAAATTTCCTAAATCAGTCTAATCATGAAAAAGATATGAAAGATCCATATTTATTATTTGTACTCTTTGTACATAGAGTGTCTCAAAACTTACTTTGTTTGCCAAAATAATCCAGGCAGGAGGTCCAACGTATTTAATTGAGGTTTTTTTTTTTTTTTTTTTTTTTTTTTTCAAGAGTGGTCTTTATATATGATACTACTTAAAATTGATTTAAATAAAATTTCTAGCCATATTTGCTAGCTTACAAATTAATTGGGGTATCAGCTCATCAAGTAACAATTCATATATGTCTCCTGGATCTTTAAGATTTTTATTCAGTGCCTTTGAGCTTAAGGAAGAGCTAAATTAAGCCAAAGCACTTTGGTCAAAGTTTTGAGAAATACTTGTGTAGCACTAAGGAAACAGAATAACATTTCCAAATATTCAAAGGACAATCATTTGGAAGAATGATTAAATTTCTTTATGTGTCCTGATGGGACAGAAGTATAGAAGTTACAAAGAGACAGCTTTTCAGGGTCTATTATGTAACATAATTTTCTTTTTTTTTTTTTTAATATTTATTTATTTGCTTTAGTTGTACACAGTGTGTTTTTACGTGGTGCTGAGGATCGAACCCGGGCCGCGCAAGTGCTAGGCAAGTGCTCTGCCACTGAGCCACATCCCCAGCCCCAATGTAACATAATTTTCTGAGAGTTAGTTCATCCAAGCTAGTGTAAGCTGCTTTGAGATAGCTAGGGTTCCATCTCATTAAATGTGTTTAAGCAGAGTCTGGGGGAACCACATGGCAGGAATGCAGTAGAACAAAACCAAGCAATAACTTTCATAAGTGGATTTTATCTATATGGCCTTTTGTTATGCTAAGAACATGTGATTAGTTTTGTTCTTCGGGATCCTAAAAGATTATTATATATTCTCTTTCCACTTTTTCACTGCTGTTTATTCTCTCCTCTGCCTCCTGCCCTTTTGAATGTGGCTTCTGCTCATTACACTTAAGTTACTTTGCAAGTGAACTAGTAACTTTTGGAAAAACTAAGTTCAATGGAAAATTTGCATTCTGTCTTGCATCTCTAATTGAGATTTTCTTTCTTTGTCTTCCAAGAAACCATTTTCTCCTTGTTTTCTTGTATCACTAAGACTATTTCCCCTGTTCTTTACTGATTTTTGTTCCACCATTATGTGCCCCTCTTATCTTGGTGGTCTCCTGCATCAATATGATTTCAGTTACTTTCTGTGGTGATCATTCCCACATTCACCTTTAACTCTGGCCAACTTCAAGCTCATCAATACACTGCCAACTAGAAATCTCCTCTCTCAAATTCATAACCTTGAAGTAAGGATTGAATTACTTCCATCTATGCAAGATGCTAGTAGAGTTGTCTGACCCTATTATAATTTTGCTGAAGTAATAGAGTGGATTTTTACCTAGTTCATTCATATTCTGTGTATAGTTGAGATTTGAGGTGTCCCCTAAAAACTCATGTGTGATATAATGCAAGAATTTTCATACATGAAATGATTAGTGTGACCTAATCAGTGGATTAACTAAGTGGTAACTATAGGCAGGTAGTGTCTGGCTGGAGGAGGTGGGAGGTCACTGGGAGCATGCCTTTGGGCTTTACGTTTTGTTCCTGGTGAAGGGAGCTCTTTCTGCTTCCTGTTGCCATGTCTTAGGCTGCTTTCCTCCACCACATCCTTCTGCCATGATACTCTGTCTCATCTCAGGATCAGAGCTAAGGAGTTGGCCCTTTGTGGACTAAGACCTCTGAAACCATGAGCCAAATAAACTTTTCCTCCTCTAATTGTTCTTATCAGGTATTTTGGTCACAGCAATACAAAGCTGACTAAAGCAGTCTGGTACCCATTCTCTTGAGGAACCATTGACTTAGCTTTAAATCACTACTTTCCAAACTGTTTTCTTGGAGTATTAGTATCTGTTCCTAAAAGTGTTAATTGATGTTTCACACAGAAAAAGAGGGGTGGGGGGAGAAAGTAGAGTTGATCACTTAAATTTGGAAAGTGCTGGGCTGGGGTTGTGGCTCAGTGCTCAACTAGCACGTGCATGGCCCTGGGTTTGATTCTCTGCACCACATAAAAATAAATAAAATAAAGGTTTTATGTCTAACTACAATTAAAAAATAAATATTTTTTAAAAATTTTGGAAAGTGCTTTGTAGTAGGGTTAGCAAACTTTTTCAGTAAAAGGCGAGATTATAAATTTATTGGGCTTTGTGGACCATTCATTGAGTCTCTCACAACTATTCAAATCTATTTCAAATAGTAAAGCAGCCATGGAAAATATGTAAACAAATGAGCACGTTTGTTTCCATTAAAATTTTATTTATGAACACTAAATTTAAATGTCATAAAATCTCTACAAAATATTATTATGTATTATTTTGTGACACAAAATATTATTTTATTTAGTTTTTCAATCATTTAAAAATGTTAAACCATTCCTCATTTTTAGGCTATACATAAACAGGCAGTGGGCCAGATTTGTCCATGGGAAATAGTTTGCTGATCCCTGCCTTAAAATAGAGCCTCCTATTAAAGATATGTAACTTGTACCATTTAAAAAAAAAAAAATGTCTTCTAGGTTCTGCAGCAATCAGTTAAGACAAGTGTTCCCCAGGCATATTTGACCATGGAAATCTTTTTTTCATGGGGTGTTTGTTATTATCTTGCTGTACTTCTGTGGAATGCATTTTTGAAGAATGCTGACCTATAGAATGGAGAAGTTCAAATTTGAACTGGAAATACCCAGAGAAGGCATTATGTTTTTATTACTCTTGCTCTGATCAGCTAAGCTAACTAGTCACAGACAGAATGGCACATTGAAAAACTGAATTCACCCCATTGAGAAGGCATCAGTAAGGTACTATAGCCCAGTCCCAGATAGGCTGAATAGAAAGCAGACATGATGAAGTCCATGCCATCATTCAGCTTTCAGACATGTATGTGGCTGTAACATAAGACAAAATGAAGGTGCTCGAAGTGAGGTGTAATATTTAGTCAAGAGGAAGAAGGGCCCAAAAGGCATACACAAAAGTTTATCAGAAATAACAGATATCTGTTTCTGTAGTTCTAAAGTATTTACTGATCTTGTTAAAAAGTAAGCAAAAATCTAAAACTTTAATTTTTTTTAATTGTAGTTTGTGTGTGTAAGAGTGTAAGACCTGTTTGAAAAAAAATTTTTTTTTCTTTTGCAGTGCTGGTTATTAAGCCCAGGGCCTTGTGCATTATGGGCAAGCACTCCAGTACTGACTGATACCTTCAACCCCTGAAATAATATTTTTAATTGTCATTTTCCTGTATGTTTAAGAAGTAAAAGTATGACTCAATAGAGGCAAAGTTTATTGCTTTACTATTTTTAAGATATTTTTTAGGTTGTAGATAGACAAAATACCTTTATTATTTTATTTATTTTTATGTGGTGCTGAAGATCAAAACCAGTGCCTCACACATGCTAGGCAAGCGCTCTACCTCTGATCCACAACCTCAGCCCCTGCTTTACTATTTTTGAGCATATTTTCTTAATGAGGAAAAACAAACACTTTTATCAAAAGATTCTGCATTAAAAAAAGATCCTGCATTTCCCATCCTTTTATACCTAATAGTGTGTCCCTTATAGTTACTTATGAAAACAAAAAATAGGTGTAGTAAGCATTCTTTCAAAGTTATGTCTTTTATTTGACAAGCAGCTAGAAGGTACAGGAGGATGCAGGGAAAACACAGTTGTCCCGATTGATGAAAATAACAACTTATCCACCTAATTCGAGCACAGTCTCTAGCCAATCCCCACATAATTTCTCCAACAGGTATCTCATTCATAGCCTGTGAATAGTTCTTATAATATTTACCAGCAAATTGATAACAGGTGAATGATATAATTGTTTAATCATTAATACCAGAAGATGAATTACATGGTTTGTTTTTGATGACCCCCAGTATCTCAGCGGTCCCCAAGTTGTCATTCCTCTCTTGGCATATCCCAACAGTCATTCGTATATTTTTCCTTACAGCTTTCATATGCTTTCTGTACAGCTTGAAGAAGATCTTGGGTATTTACACATTGAAATATTCCCCACATTTTTTCCAGGTAGGGTACTACAAATCCAAAGCTAAGATGTTTCATGTAATGTTGGCTATCTTGTGAGATCAAGACACAATTAGCTCTTGATTGTGCTAGGAAGTGGAAAACTGCATGCCATGACACCACTAGCTTTCTTCTAGCAAATGTCATGGCAAATAGACTTGGAATGCAATGCAAGCTAAAAAAAAAAAAAAAAAGCAAGCAAGCCCCCTCAGAAGCACAGTGTGGACAGCTGGTGTGGACATGTTATCCATCTGAGACTGGAAAAGGTTAAGTAAACAGTGGGACAGTGACAAAGTACAGGGATTAATTGCTGAAAGCATTCAATAATTCTTAAAGCAGACATTGATGTAAATGGAGGCATTCTGGAGATTGAGTTCTGAGAAACAATGTGAGAAGACTTTATTTTCCTTTGAAAACGGACTTCCTAAGGAAAGAGGGCAAGATAAATGGTGTAGCCCAAAAATATTCATGTACAATAACAGGTGTATCTTATTTTGAAGGGACTTCATCTTCCTATGATATTATATTCTAAAATTTTCGGTTCATGTTATTATACAATCACACATGAGGCAGAAAGGACATAGTGTTGTAAAACAGCAAAGACAACATGAAAAAAAAAAAAGCCAGTGTAAATCTTTTTATGCAGACCATCCCCAGATGTTACCATGAACCCACCACTTAGCTTGTCTCTTGAGATACATACTAAGCTTTACTGTTCTCCAATCTCCAACACAGGTCTGTTGGTTTAAGATATAATTCGCTGGGGATTTTGATTGGATTTGAGTAAATTTCCAACAGAAACTCCCTTTTTCCAGCTGTTTTAAAGGCAGATATGTAAAAAGCATAATATCCTAAGTTGGTCTGTTTGTCTTACGATAGCCCTGTCACAAAGATAAGAGGAAATTTGACTGTGCATATATTGTAAGATGTTCTCTTGAAGTTTGTTTCAGATAATCTGATGGATAGAAGCATTTTGTAGTCACTGCACATGGTATTTCTAAAGTCCAGTAATATTCAGTATTTTGAGTATCTGTAGTTTCTTCAGAATTTAAAAGTTTAAAATAAATTTGATCATTTTTACTATAGAATTGGAAGCTTTTTACGTACCTATTGAATTAGGAAGAGTCAATTCAAATGCTAAAATTTCAGTCTTTGCAAGGATGTGGGGAATCAAGAATACTTAATACTTTTTGCTATTAGCCATTTAAATTAGTTTATCTTCCTATGAACTGTGAGTCTCCAAATTACCTGGAAAGCTTCTTCAGAATATAGATGTCTATCCCAAAAATTCAGATTCAGTAGATTAGGAGTAGAGCCCAGACTTCCATTTGGAATAATTTCTTTCATGTTTGAGAACTTCCATTGAAAGGAAATCTGATACAATGTAATAAGCTATACTACTTTCCACAACATTGATCTAATCATTTTTTACCTTTACTTGGGTTTTGGGTAGTAAATCTACTTCCTTCTCATAGGCATTTCTCTTTATAGGCACTCTGTATTGGTTTTCATGTACTGAGTCAATAATAATTTCCTTATCCATTTTCTCTTTTATTGTATTATCATTCAACATAACATAAGTCTTCTTATGTCAACAGTTTGTTTCTGCTTTTTGTTATTCTCGGGGAGTGATTTTCTGGAGGAAAAGGGAGCTCATAGGTCTTTGCTCCGCCACCCTGAAATCAGAAATTCTAAATTGCTATATTACTGATATTACTATATTATAGAACTAAAAAAAATTTTACCAGGAAGCTGGGCATAATGGGACATGCCTGTAATCCCAGGGAGGCTGAGGCAAGAGGATCACAAGTTCAAAGCCAGTCTTAGCAATTTATGAGGCCCTAAGCAACTTAGCAAGACATTGTCTCAAGAAACAAAGGATTGTGGCTCAGTGATTAAGTGCCCCTGGGTTCAATCACCAGTACTGCCCCCCCTTCCCCCAAAAATATCAGTGTGAATTTGGGGGGAGGCAAACATTCAAACTATAGCAGACTCTTTACTGAATTGATGTTGTTTTCTGTTAATTTTTTTTTTTTTTTTTTTTTTTTTTAACCAGAAGAGGGAAAGAGAGCCCCTTTCTGTATCTCTGTGCAGAAATATGGTCAATAGAGGCACTTTCCCCATTAACATGAGGTCAGTTATTTTGGCATGGTGGCAGAGGCCTAAATATGCCAATCATTTTAGGTCAAATAAAATATGCTTTATTTTTATGACTATTGTCTGGAAATAAGTTGACATTAAATAGAATCCTAGAATCACTTCTGTACCAAACAGAGCTCACTGGAACTATGACTACATAAAGAACAACGTCTAGGACTCTGTCCTAGTTCATTGTATGCTTCTATAACAGAATATTACAAACTAGGCAGTTTATAATGAACAGAAATTTATTGGCTCATGTTCTAGAGGCAAGAAAGTCCAAGATCAAGGACCAGGAGATGGTTAGAGCCTTATTGCTGCATCATCCCATGGCAAAAGACAAAGATGGGATAGAGGAGAAAACAAAAGGAAGAAAGAGGCACAAAAGAAACCTCTTATAAGAAACCCACTCCTGTGATAACAAACTCACTTCCTTGAAAGAAGCACTAATCCAGGGCTGGGGGTATTATCTCAGTTAGTAGAGTGTTTGCCTCACATACACAAGGCCCTGAGTTCAATCCCCAGCACCACACACACACACACACACACACACACACACACACACACACAAGCATTAATCCAGTCATGAGGTCAAAGCCCTCCTGGCCTAATCTGCACTTAAAGGTACCTCCTCTAAATGTTGCTACAGTGGCAATTAAATTTCAACACAGGGCCAGGGGTGTAGTTTAGTGGTAGAGTACTCACCTAGCAAAGCACTGGGTTCAATCCTCAATTCCAAAAACAAACAACAAAAAAATTAATGGATAAGTTTCAGCACAAGGACCTTCCAGATAGCTGATCACATGGAAGTTCTTGGAATGTGGTTCACTCAGAGGGGGCATGGAAGGTGTACCCCTGCCTTCATATCTTGCCTTGTGTGTTTCTTCATCCTTTGTAATAAATAAGCAAATGTAAGAAAATAAAAATCACTGTGGATTTGGGAGGAGAAAAACATTCAAACTATAGCAGACTCTTTACTGAATTGATGTTGTTTTCTGTTAAAAAGTTTTGTCATAAATTATGGTTGCCTTCATATTACATTAAAGGAATCTGTGTATATTTCTTATTCACATATGAAATTTAAAGTGGATGCCCCAGGTTTTGTTAAAAAAAAAAAAAAAAAAAAAACTTACCTAAAGTTTTAGTTGGTTTGCTTTTTTTATTTTAATATGGAAGGAATTTTTCTAACATTTTGACTTATGTATATCATCCATAGAACAAATAAAAGCCTACTAAAGTGTGTCTAACAATAAGAAAACTTTGTTATAATTAGTTATGTGTTTAATTTTGCTCACTGCCTAGCTTTTATAGTAGATTAAGTTCTATGAAGTCATTGTTTCAGGATATCAGTGGGTATTAGCACAAGACCTGGTACATAGTAGGCAATTATCACATACTGATTGTTAAATTACTTTTCTTAGTAACTGGCTTTGTGACTTGCTAACAGTAATTTTTGAAAGCTTCTGCTTTCAAAAACAGATTCCACCTATTTTTCCATTGCTATAGTGTACTATTCCAGTATTGGTATTGATAGTAAATGAAACGTTTATTCTGTTTTATTATTTTGTTGTTTGCTTTTTCTTAAAAGGTGTTTTTTCCTACTTGTTAATACAGTGTTGAATATGAATGGGATATATTTAAGTTATTCTTAAAAAACCGATAGAATTGGACTTCCTCAAAAAAGTTTCTTCTTTAAAAGATAAGGAATTTTTAAAAAGCATTACTGAGTTATCCATGATTACCCTAAATACATGTATGAAGGCACAATTGTTGTAAAAATACTTTATATAAAACCAGCAACTTGAAAAATTGTGCTCTTTCTATGTAATATGAAATGAAATGTACTCTGCAAACATGTATAACAAATTAGAATTTAAAAAAATAAATTTTTAAAAATTAAAAAAAAAGAAGAGTAAGCTTAATAGTGACTCTAGATGATCTTATAATGTAGACAGTTGTTTGTTTTCTATGATCCAGTCATGTTAAGCCTTGCACAAAATTGATTTGATACTTGGGAGATCTACTTTGGCATGTAAAATGGGAAATGTTAACATTTAATCATTAAACTTACTTCTCCTCTCTTGTGTTCAAATAAATGGGCTTTCCTAACCTTGATTCAGAGAGATTAGACCAAGAACTTACTTCTGAAGTAGACTAAGTTCTTGGTTAATTGGCTGAAATGTACTTCGTACTTACTAAGTAAAGAACTTAACATGTGAAGGATACAGTGGAGTTCAGACATGGTACTATACTCAAGAAATTTATACCCTGGTTGAATATTCAAAACTTGAATATGAGAAAAATTTCTTTAAAAAACACTTTCCTTAATCTGCAAGAAGTGTCTCTTGCAAAACAACATATGGCATAGATAGTACAATTGTTTGTGGTTAGACAAGTAAGATACCAGAAGCAGAGTAGCTTAAGAAGGCTTTGTCTGTTGGGCATGATGTGCATGCCTGTAATCCCAGCAACCTGGGAAGCCGAGGCAGGAATATTGCAAGTTCAAGGCCAGCTTCAGCAACTTATACCCTGTGTCAAAATTTTAAAAAGGAATGCAGCTCAGTGGTAAAGTACTCCTAGGTTCAATCCCAATACCATAAAGAAAAAAGGAAGAGAGACAGACATAGAGAAGACTTTATCAAGGAGGTAAATGTAGACCTTAAAAACTGGTCATGGAAGGTGAGAGAAGTACTCCAAACATAGACCAGATAAATTGAAGTTATGCTATTTCAGTCTCTGGTCTGGAAAAAAGTGCCTGTTTGTAGTAAAATAATTAATAGTTTGTAGGAATATGAGATTTAGAAAAATGAATTTTGGATCCGATTCTCACCTTTCTAAATTGGAACTGTTCTTAAATATCCAGCCCCTTGTTAATCTTGAGCACTAGAAACAAAATTCATATCTATAAACCTAGTTTCCTATGAAGCCGGAATACAAATTCCATAGTCAGGAATATGGAATGAAAATCTCATTAAATTAGTTTTCATGAAAGTAACTTCAAGAAGTGTGGAACATTGGGCCACCATGTTCTAGACAGTGACTATCCACGAAAGGCTGAGGATGCAACTGGGGATGTGGCTCAATGGTAGAGCCCTTGTCTGGCCTTCCAGGGCCCTGAGATCCCTGGCACCACCACCAAAAAAAAAAAAAGGGAAAAATAAAACACAGATTAGAATTTTTGAAAGGCATTATTTGCTCTCTAGCTGTCACGTAATCAAAACAGTTAAGGGAGGAAAGAGTAGAATTAATGTCCAGAGTTCATTAGAACCTTCTTTAGAGCCAGGAAGTTGAATTTTATTTAGAATGTTCATGGAAGAAGACTTGAAGCCTAATGCTTCTTAAAAGAAAGCCATTCTGTTTTCCATGCATTTCTTTCTTTGTCACAGACCTTTTATCTCAAGGTTGTTTTATTCTATTACTAGTACTTATTCAGGTGGTGTTGTCCTGCTGCCCCTATAGAAGATTAGACATACTTTTGTATTCTTGAATATTAATCAAATTCTATAACTATATAAGTATCATCTCCAGTTTCTCAAACTGGCTTTTCAATATGACTATAAATGATATTTACCATTAAGTAGCAGAAAACAAGTTATGCACAGAGATTCTACATTTTATAGTATCCAGTCTACCAGCATAGAAGCTATGGTCATATATTGTGTTTTTTAACTAAACTTGGTAAGAAAGGATATCAGAACTCCTAAAATGCCACTGTGCCCTAAGTCCTGCCAGTGCTTTTCCAGTCCGTCTGATCTAGCTTTCCTCCTTCTTAGTCCAACAATAGCTACATAGAATGGATTTCTAGAAACCTGTTTTTCTTTTCCATTCTCTCTTTCTCCTCCTCCTCCTCCTCCTCCTCCTCCTCCTCCTCCTCCTCCTTCTCCTCCTCCTTCTTCTTGTTTGAGAATATAGTAAACAAATTTGAAAAGAAGGCATGGGGAAAATACATACAGAGCATTTTGTATCAAGGTCATTTAAACATGGGAGCCTAAAACTAATTGTACTTGTAGACATTATGCTAAGTGAAATAATCTAGGTTAAAAAAATACTATATTGTTCTGCTTATATGAGGAACCTAGAATAGAAAGATTTATAGAGATGAAAAGTAGAATGGTGATTACTCAGGGCAAGGAGAGAAGGGGAAGTTAGTGTTTAATAGGTATGAGTTTTTGTTAGGGAAAATGATAAAGCTGCAAAGATGAATGGATGTGACAGTTGTGCAACATTGTGGCTGTACTTAATGCCACTAAACCATACACTTAAAAATGGCTAAAATGGGGCTGGTAATGTAGCTCAGTAGCAGAACCTTGCCTACCATGCATAAGACCCTGAGTTGGATCCCCAGTAACACACACACACACACACACACACACACAAAGATTAAAGTGGCAAATTTTGTGTTATGTGTATTTTACCACAATAAAAATGTTGGGCTTATAGTTGTTGTGTTTGCTGGGTTAAAAATGCCTCATTCAAGCCGGGCGTGGTGGCGCACGCCTGTAATCCCAGCACTTTGGGAGGCTGAGGCAGGAGGATCGAGAGTTCAAAGCCAGCCTCAGCAATGGCGAGGCACTTAGCAACTCAGTGAGACCCTGTCTCTAAATAAAAATACAAAAAAGGGCTGGGGATGTGGCCCAGTGGTCGAGTGCCCCTGAGTTCAATCCCCAGTACCACAAAAAAAAAAAAAAAAAAAAAAAAAAAGCCTCATTCAGAAGATCTTTATAATTTTAGAATTAACTTTACTTAGGTACAATGTACATAAAATAAAATGAATACATTTTAAGCTTACAGTTTGGTGACATTGACAAATGCATACATCTGTGTAACTGCTACCATAGTCAAGATAGAATAGAGAACTTCCAAGGAGTTCTCTTGGGCCCCCTTCTAGTCATTCTTTTATTTCCTACCTGCATTGTTTGGTGATGACTAATCAGCTTTCTGTCTTTGTGGATTAGATTACATTTAATTTTTATATTTTCAAACAAATGGAGAAGATGTAAGCTTATTTTCCTAGTAAAAGTCAGCTTTGACCAGTCTGGGGAGTAGGCAGAAACTTCATAACAGGAGAAGTATCAGTATCACAATAAAACTAAGTTTTATAAGCTTGCCATAATCTGCAGTGCATTAGATATATTACCATGTTCACTTTTCAGCAAAAGTGAAAGAAAACAATGAATACACATTTTCCACACCATTTTTTTTCAATCAGCCTTATTTACTGAGCTATAATTACCAGCAGTTTTTTTTCCCCCCAAGGACTTCTGTGAAATGGAAGTCAGTCCCCATTGGCATAATCTGTACTCCTTCTCATGTCAGTATATTTCTAGTTCCTTTCCAGTGTTTAAGAAGACAGATACGGGGCTGGGGCTGGGGCTGGGGCTGGGGCTTAGCGGTGACACACTTGCCTGGCATGTGTGAGGCACTGGGTTCGATTCTCAGTACCACACATAAATAAATTTTTTAAAAATAAAGGTCTATTGACAACTAAAAAATCTTTTTTAAAAAAAGAAGACAGATATAAAAATATGAGAGGATTCAGAAATTGTGCTCTGCAAACAACTTGCCATTGTGATACAAGAATATTGTACTAGGCAGAACCCCCACATTTACTATTGGATTAGATGCTCTCAAGTAGTCTACATATGGTGTCATTTGAAAGGTTCCACACACACATAATCAAAGCATGTGTTATAGTATTTTGTGTTGCAATATTCATTGAATGTTACAGCAATTTTTCATTTACAGTCCTACCTGGGACTATTGAATCCAGGAGTCAGCAGCATTTTGTTCTTTAGAAATAATTTCTGTAATATAAGATTTCTAGTCATAATTCTAACAGTAGTGTCCTGGACTTCTGCTGCCAGAATCTTCTGCACTCTCTTCTTGGCCTCCAACTCATCTAAAACCTTGCTTTCTGCCTCTAGAATTTTTGATGCTTCTAAGTATTATGTTCAGAATCAGATCATTCCTTGGGCAGCAGTTTTTAAGTCTTCTGCCTGTCAGGAGTCCACGGCCTGCGTTCATTCCTTAGGCTGCCATTCCAGGCCATGCCTGCTCTGATTTGAAGCCGCCGTTTCAGGATATCTCTTCACTGTTGCCCTGTAGAAACCCTCTCATCCAATTACACAGTATATCCTCACACATAACTTTTGCCACTTTCCGTTTGTTGGTACTGGGAACTGAACCCAGGGGCTCTTTACCAGAGAACAACATCCCCCGCTATATATGTGTGTATATATATAATTTAGAGACAGGGTCTCTCTGAGTTGCCTAGAGCCTTGCTAAGTCGCTGAAGCTGACTTTGAACTCATGATCCTCCTGCCTCAGCCTCCCAAGCTGCTGGATTACAGGCATGCGCCACCGTGCCAGACCTCTTTATCTTTTTTATTACTACTCAAATTAGGGCCCTTTACAGTTCCCACATCCTCATTCTAGTATGATTTCCCTATCTGTATTATTTCATCATTTACTACTCATACCATGCATTGATGCTTATTATCATTTGACCTCATTAATTACATTAAAATATTTTTTAAAAAATTACTACTCAAGGGGCTGGGGTTGTGGCTCAGCGGTAGAGCGCTCGCCTCGCACGTGCGCGGCCCAGGTTCGATCCTCAGCACCATGTAAAAATAAACGCATTGTATACAACTAAAGCAAATAAATAAATATTTTTTTAAAAAATTACTACTCAAAGTCACTTATACAATACCTTTGATAATCTCTTTAAATATCTAGTCATGGGAAGCTAAGTAATTTTTTAGACTTTCCAGTTCTGCTTATTATCAAGTGTTAGTACATTATGTGTTCATTTTATAAACTGAAATCTTTATTTTTGTGACTGCCCCCTTTGTGTCATTTCCTCTCTAGCGAAACTAGGATTTAGTATCCTGTTTTTGTAAAACATACCTGTAAAATATACAATTTTTATGCTAGATTTTAGTTAACCTTTTTGGAGTAGCGTGTCCTTTTATAACCCGACCCTGTCATCTTCCTTTGGTCACCATTTACTTTTGCACTGCCTTTTGAATTGTGGCATCTAGCATTGAATCTAGTATTTTGATTGTCCTCTGTCTAGTTAGAGAAAATGCAACTCTTTCTTTAAATGGAATGTAAATTGGCCAAAGCTGGTGGTCTGTTTTCAGTCCTGATTTCTTTCATATTTCTAGAACTTGATATGTCTTACTCAACTATCTGCTCACTTGCTTTATATGCTACTGGATTTTTTTTTTTTTTTTTAAGCCTTAAAGCTACAGTGGGACAGTGTCAAAATAAATGAAAAACCATTACAACATTTAGGAAACCACCACAATAGACAGAAATGAAGTCTGAATTGGAGGAGCTATTGGATCAAGATATATTTATTTATTAAAAGTCTACCCATGCCCAGAACTATTCTTGACCCTTATAATACATTAGTAAACAAAACAAAAATCCTGCTTTCATGGGGTCTATAATTCCAACTATTTCTTTTTTTATTTTTTTTATTTGTAGATGAAAATAATACCTTTATTATTTTTTATTTATTTCTATGTGCTATTGAGGATCAAACCCAGTGTCTCACATGTCTGAGGCAAGTGCTCTGCCACTGAGCCACAATTCCAGCCCCTCCAGATATTTCTTAAGCAAAGGATTTGGGCAAACAAAGAAGACTGGCAAATTATATCAGAATTTAAAGAATATAAAAAGTACAGCCCTAAGAAAAATTTAAAAATTATAAATAGTTTAGGTACATGCAATACAGAAAATAAACAATATTTGAAAGCTCTTGGTTTTCAGAACCATGAACTGAGACTCTATAAGGAAGATATTTTTAAAATTTTTAAATATAGCAGCATTATTCACAATAACTAAAAGTTGGAAACAACCCAAGTGTCCATGAAGAACAAATGGATAAATACAATGTGGTCTATACGTGTAATGGAGTATTATTCAACATCAAAAGAGAAGATTCTGCTGGGCACAGTGGTGCACACCTGTAATCCCAGTGGCTTGGGAGGCTGAGGCAGGAGGATTGTGAGTTCAAAGCCAGCCTCAGCAAAAGCAAGTCATTAAGCAACTCAGTGAGACCTTGTCTCTAAATAAAATACAAACTAGAGCTGGGAATGTGGCTCAGTGGTCAAGTGCCCCTGAGTTCAATCCCAGGTACTACTCCGCAAAAACAAACAAAGGAGAGAGAGACAAGATTCTGTCACATGCTGCAACATGGGTGAATCTCAGAAACATTAAGCCAAGTGAAATAAGCCAGTCACAAAAAGATAAACTACATGATTCTACTTATATGAGTACCTAGAGTGGTCAAATTCATAGACATAAAAAAATGGAAATATTGGTTACGAGGAGCATGGGAGGGGAAATGAGAAATTATTGTTTAATGGGTATGATTTCAGTTTTGCAAAGTTAAGAGAGTTCTGGAGATTGGTTGTACAGTTTGTAAACGTACTTAACCCTACTAAATCATTCATTTTTAAATGATTAATATGGTAAATTTTGTGTTTTGTGAGGATTTTTGTTTTGTTTTTTTTACAGTACTATGGATTAAACTCAGGAGCAGACACTGCTAGGCAAGCACTCTGCCACTCAAGTACATACCCAGTCCTTTTTGCGTTTTAATTTTTGTTTTTCTGAGATGGGGTCTCACCAAGTTGTCCAGGCTGCCTCAAAGCTGCGATCTTCCTGCCTTAGCTTCCCAAGTAGTTAAGATTACAAGCATGTGCCACCATGTTTGGCTGTTAATTATATATGTTGTAAATTCAAACCTAAAATTAAAAATTAATGAGTAAATAAATTGAAAGACAAATAAGTTTCTAGAATCATTTAAAAATTATAAAAAATAAAATAAAATTTCTGTCATTGGGGAAGTAGAACTTGCATATGTAGAAGAATTGAAGGCCATTTACAGAGTAACTTCCTGTTAATATGATCCAAACTGTGAAAGTGCTGAAAGGAGATACTGAAGAGAGAAATTAGTCAAGAGCAGAGCCAGAGCTATACGCATCTGAGATAGAAGCATAGCATGAACCTGAGTGAAAATTAGTAGTCGTTTTATGGCAGAGAAGGTTCTTGGAGAACAGTGAGAAATGGGTTGAAAATTGTGGGTGGTTCTGAATGTTATGCTAAAGCATCTGATGTGGCAAGAGACCTGATGAAAATGCCTTCAGAAAAGAAGGACAGTATTGAATTATGGAAAGATTAGAAAAGAGGCTTTAAGAATACTAGAGACCCAACGTTAGAAGGGTGGTAATGACTACAATAGTGACCAGGTTCATACAAACCAGTGGGTTCCAGTGGTGCCCATCAGTAATCACAGCTACATTGGAAGCTAAAGCAGGAGGGTTGCAAGTTCAAGGCCAGCCTGAGCAATTCTTCCATCTCAACTGTTTTGTTGTTGTTGTTGTTGTTGTTCAAACTGTCTCAAATAAAAAAATTTAAAAGTGCTAGGGATGTATCAGTGGTAGAGCACTTGCCTAGCATGTAATAGGCCTGGAGTCTGAGAAGGGAGTGAGAAAAAAGAAACTATTAGAAAGAAAGAACCAGGAAAACTTGAATATAGACCATGGGAAGCAAAGAAAACATAAAATTAATTTAAAGATTGTCCACTTAGGAACCCAGGAATTTGGTGGTTCTATAAACATTGAAAGATTTATTTGTGATGGTGGAAGGAAAAGTCGATTTAATTTTGACATTTTGCATTAAAGATATTTCTGGATATTTCAATAAAAGGTGACCTAGATGAATATAATATGATGCACAGGGACCAATATTTAAGAGACCAGGCATTTCCTTCAAGTTTGCCTGTAGCAGCTCACCCAGACTGTGGTTTTCACAGAGCTTAAATGGAGTAGTGCATCTACCATCCTCTCTGAAACCTCTGCAAGGAAAGTAGGAGAAAATTGTGACTGAAGGAAATGAGCAAATAGTAGAAGTAATGTCCTGATAATTTACTACACACTCTGAATAACTAATTGGTTACATATCAAATAAAGAAGGCAATAAAATCAAATAGTTAATGCATCAATAAGAGAATCTAGATTTCAGATTTAACCTTTGTTGGAGTAAATAAAACTATGCCTACATGTCCATGACATTAAAATGGCCAAAGCCATTTTATCAGTTCTTTTTCCTGATATTTTCAGGATTTTGGAATTTTAATACATGATTATACAGCTGTTCAATTTGAAATACCTATTTAGAGGAACAGAGAATGGTAAACTTCAGTAACATCCCTTAATTCATAACATGCATAGTTAGGATACACTGCTACATTGTTAACCATCATCATTTCAACATTTATTGCAATCTCTTATTTATTGTCAATAGAAGGCAAATGTTGTATTCTCAAGAATTTTGAAAATTATCAAAAGGAGTTAGAGCTCCATTTGCCTTTAATATTTGACTCCAGTTTCTGAACTTTTCCCAGCAGGGGGAAGGGGACAGAAGGGTGTTCCTACTGTTTCTGAAGCTTACACCCCACAGCAGAGTACTTTTAGAACCATCTTGATTCTATTAAAATGTGCAGGTCGAAGGGCAAGCTCAACTAGTCTGGTAGTTGAAAGCACCAGGGATAGAAGCACCATTGTAATGACCTAAAGTTGGATTTCTGTTGCTACCTACTCATTATGCTAGTAATAATGACATGCTCTTCATGTATTAGCAGATAACTAATCACTTAAAAGGGTTTGTATCCACATTTTTCTTTTTCTTTCCTTTTTTTTTTTTTTTTTTTTTTTTTTGTAACTAAGGAAAAGACAGAACAAGAAGAGTGATTTGGCAGAAAGAACAGTGAAGTTTTTATTTTGCTCTGGGCTTGTGACATACATTTATTACCTTTTGCATTTTATGTGCTCATGTTACTCCCTCGGGCTCATGGGAAACAAAGTCAGAATGTGCTACACTAGCAAGTCTCCTTTTTCTGTGGATAGTCTTCAGTTAGGAAAGCCCTGAGTTGATGATTAACCCCTATTAAGGTTCAATTTCTTTAAAATACCCATAGCAATAGTTCTACATTTTCAAGCCATTGACTCTGATTACAAAGGAATTGCTTTTTGTATTTTTTTTATTTCCTTTATTAGTTTTTGTGTTTTTCAGTTTTCTTCAGTGTATGTATGTTACCTTTATCAGAAAATATCTTTTCATAAAGAAATAATTGTATTGAATAGGTAGCTACTAAAATAAGAATCTTTTCACAACTTTTTTTTCTAACTTGAATTTCTTTACCTCTGAAAAGTAGTGTTCTTAAAAAAATTTTGAGTCTAGATATGTTTGAGGGTCCTGTGTAAAACTTTACCATGTAAATTCAACTATACTACGTGGACTTTTTAGTGAAGAGTATTAGGAAATTAACAATTTTTCTTATTTCCCATGAGCAATGAGCTATGACTTCTAGTGTTTACTTTCACATCCTTGCCAATCTTCCAGAATGTTTTTAAGAGGTTGTTCTCTCTGATAGTGTTACCAAACGAGGCCTCTCATGCTTACTGCACAGTATGCTAATCACCAAAAGGACAAGTTTTGCAAAGCAGAAAGAGCTTATTCATGAGCTGACCAAATGTGAGAAGCCAGGAGCGCCAATTCTCAAATCTGTCTCCATGAGGATAGAGTTTAGGTTATCTCTGGGACAGGGTATTCTGAAGCATGGGGAAAGGTAATTGGAGATAATGAAAGGTGAAGTGATCTGTGGTCTCTGCTTGCATTATCAAACATCTTGGTTCTTAATAGGACATATGTTTAGAAAATGACAGTATTACCATTCCCTGAAGGTGGAGTTTGGGGCCCTCTGTGATGTCATAAGGTGACCCATTGGACACTTGCACAGACCTAAGTGAAGAGTCAGTGAATTCAACTGGTTTGAGGTATCCCTAAGTTCCTAGAAAACAACAGAAGCAACTGTCACTATCATGTCCCATATATTAGATGTGTTATTTATAGCAAAGCTAACAGGAGTCCATTTCTTGCTTGTGTGACTTCTAAAATTGACAATAAAAGTAAGTTAACTAAAAACAAGCAAAGCTATAAGGCTTATTCAGGTTTTCCCTTGGTTTCAATGGTATTCGTTTCAGATTTACCAAAATTGTAACCAAGAAAACAATTTTATAAGTTCTATTCTTTTCCCAAAATAAAAGGAAAGCCTAAAAGAGATATTGACGTTATCCATAATTGATATGACATGTACAGCCTATAATCAAAACAATAAATTCTCTTGACTGTGAGTTGCCTTTCTTAGACATATACAATTGAAGAAATCCACATCAACAATACAGTTTTCAAATGAAAAGAGTATGATCATGTGCTAGGGAATTTTTTGAGGATGAGAATTCATGGGTTAGGGAGAAAAAGTTTCATTCTGTGCAGTATAAAGCATAATTATCAGTCCTCAGTAGAAAATAAATGGCATCAATGACATAATAAAATCTCTATTTGAATTATATAAACTTCAAATTATTTATCTTATTATTAGACAGTCATTATTCCAGTGGCTTAGACTCCGATGGTAGATAGATCCTTTAAAATTTTGAAGTTTGAAATATAAATAATCACCTGTTATATTATATATCATATTATATTCTTGGAAATTTAACATTTGCCCCCAGAGATTAACTGTACCATACTATATACTAGCTAGCTAAGCATACCATTATGAAAGAATTTAGAATTTAATAAAGATGCTTCAACCATATAGAATAAATTCTACTATTTCGTATTATGATACTTTCCTTAAACACAAAATAGTAACTCAAATCCTATCACTTTCATATTTGGCATTTATTAAAAGTGCTGATGACTTGAGCTAGATATCTAGATTTAGATAGAATGAATTTTTTCATTCATCTTCTGCTGTTTGCCTACTTACTAAGTGTGTGATTCTGACTCTTAGTGCAAAGAAATGCAGTGCCCTTTTAAAGAAAGCACTCTTTTCATTTCAACTTTGTCAGTCTTTGAGCCTCCCAAAAGGGAACAGATGACAGCAAGTAACAGGAAACTGCATAGTTAGACCATCTTGAACTCCTTCACCTTTAAGCTCATTTCACCACTTAACATATTTTTTCCAAGTGGCCATTGGCTATATTTAGACTGTCTTATCCCTTTGGTGTTGACTGGAGCCTCCTGGTTTAAGCCATCTGCCTTTCTTAGAATTACATAGTGTGGGGACAGTGGAAAGTGATACTGGGATCCATGATGCTCTTCTTTTCCAACAGCAAATACTAGTTATAGTTAAACAAATCTTCATTTCCATTATGTAAGCTGATCTATATCCTCCATTTGTTAGCATTGCTTGTTCAGAGTTCTGTACATCAACCCATCCAGAATAAAGAATATCCCTTAGAATATTCAAATGATAGTCTTCCAGTTTGTGGCTTAACTAAAACTCTTCCATATGACTGCTATTGAAGTTCAATTATCTTAACAAAAGACAGAAGCAGAGTTAAGCTTGTGCAGTGCATTCTCAGATTCAGCATTTCCTCAGGTCAAAGGCTCAGGCCACTTATATAGTTCTTGTAAATCAAATCTGTCTTTTTACATAAAAGATGAACTACTGAAGAATGCATTTTGAACTGTGAGACTAAATTGTTCCCCAACTTTATTCTGATTATTTCATAAGTTTCTTATATCCACCTCACTACTAAATCTACTCCTTTTTCTTCTGGACATGAACCACAAAATAGTAAGCCAAACCACAAGGAATCTGTGAAGTTTAAATTACTGTGTCAAAGTGTGTGGATCATTGCCAATAAGGTCACAACTCTAAACTTACTACATTAATGAGATAAAAAGAATTACCAATCCCCAGAATGCCCCAAGAACATGTGGCTGTGTTTCTAAATTCATTTTACTAGGGTTAACAATTTGTTATACATTCTATACATGAAAATGTTTTCAGTGTCAAAGTTAATGTCTCAGTTTGCCTGGAAGCTATATACATGGTTACCAAATGAATGGGTTACATGGATGAAACATAGATGACAAGACTACTCTTACTTAAAAAAAAAAAAAAAAAAAGTCACTAACTATGTTTATTTTTCAAGTATAAACACAGTTATATGTGGGAACTCTTTTTTTTTTTAAGAAAATTAAATACTAAGTTGTTATTATTAGGCTGGCAATGTAGCTCAGTGGTAGAACACTTGCCTAGCATATGCCAGGCCCTGGGTGTGATTCTCTAGCACAAAAGGAAAAAATAAATATATATATATATATATATATATATATATATATATATATATATATAGTTTTTCCAAAGATTAAATATATTTTTGAATTTTTTTATGGTAAGAATATTTAACCTGATACACCCTGCTAAATTTTTGAATGTACAATACAGTACTGTTATCTACAAGAAAAATGTTGTACAGCAGGTCTCTAAGAATTGTGTATCCTGTAAAATTGAGAAATTATGCCTTGATTCACAATTCCCTATTTCTCCCTTCCTTTAGCCCCTGGCAATCTCTATGGCACACTCCATGAGTTTGACGATTATAGATAACCTCATGTAAATGAAATCATGCAATGTTTTTACTTCTACGACTGACTTATTTCACTTAACATCATGTAAGAATCCTTAAATTAATATAGCAATATAACATGATAAAGAAATTTAGAGTCAGAAAAACCTGAATGGGGTTTCCTGCTGTACCATTTACCCCAAGTGTGAACTTGGGCAAGCCACATAAACTCGCCAAGCCTTGGTTTTATCACCCATAAAATGGGGGTAATGGTGACTTCAAAGGATTGTTACAAGGGTTAAATGAAAATGGCATTTTCTTTCTTTTTCAGGCAAGAAGCTCTTCTGGCTGCTATTAGTGAAAAAGATGCCAATATAGCTCTTTTAGAACTTTCATCCTCTAAGAAAAAGACCCAAGAGGAAGTGGCTGCACTTAAACGTGAGAAGGATCGCTTGGTACAGCAGCTCAAACAGCAGGTATTAGTAATGTCAGGGGCTCAGGGAGGGGACCAGGGGACCAGCTTTCACACCATTTTCTCCACATGTGTCTTGCCAGTGTGGACTTTAAGGTCTTGTGTTTCATATTAGACATCTGACAATGGTATTCAGTTAATTTTCAAAATTAGAGACTTTCACTTTCACAAGAGTATTAGTAGTAACAGGGCTGGTTTAGAAGATGTCATAAGTCTTCCATAAGAACATTTCTTAATTTTATACTATGGCTGGTAGAAATTAGTGAAATTCTACACATTTGAATTTCTTATATCCAACTATGTTCTTATTACAAAGGCATTTAAGTATATTTTTATTAAGAGATTTCTTGTGGGCTAGGGTTGTGGCTCAGTGGCAGAGCATTCACCTACTACGTACTCCGCCCGGGTTCGATCCTCAGCACCACATAAAAATAAAGGCATTGTGTACAACTAAAACAAATAAATAAAAATATTTTTTAAAAACAAGAGATTTCTTGTTATTCAGGGTTGAGTAGTCTTTGAAGGTAAGAATAGAGTTTTGCCCTTTTCCTTTCAACCTTAAAACCCTCCAAAATTTGATGCTTAATAAATTTCATAGACCCATATACTTTAAATGGTTAAAATGGTCATGTTAGGTATATTTTATCACAGTTATAAAATGGGGGGAAATTGTTTTTTAAAAAATAAAGAGGGCTGGGGTTGTGGCTCAGTGGTAGAGCACTCGCCTCACACGTGTGTGGCCTGGGTTCGATCCTCAGCACCACATAAACATAAATGCATTGCATTGTGTACAACTAAAGCAAATAAATAAATATTTTTAAAAAATAAAATAAAGAGAAAGCCGAGCTTTCAAATCTAATTCCCTGCTTTAACTTTAATGTCTTCACTGACTAGTCCTGTACAATTTGCAGTACCAAAAAATCCTATCTTCTTAGGTCATATCCTACATTCTCAGTCACATTTTCTATACATTTTGGCATCTTAAAAATATACTGTTCTGCCCTGTTTAAGAATAAGGAGACTTAGCCTTTAAGACTATATACATAATAAATAATCCTGCCATAATTTTGTATTGTTTTAGAAATGACAAGGGAAAAAAACATTCCAGTACTTTCTATCCACAGTTGATTGACTCTACAGATGAGGAACCCATGGATATGGAAGGCCAGCTGGCTTTTTTTTTTTTTTAATATATATATAATTTAGATTCTGATTTTATTTGTAAATTTTCATAAACACAAAATAATCAAGGCAAGCAGTCTTCAGAGTGACTACAGTTAGTGTATTTTCTCTCACTTTTTTTTTTTTAATATTTATTTATTTGCTTTAGTTGTGCACAATGCCTTTAGTTTTACGTGGTGCTGAGGATCGAATCCGGGCCACGCACATGCTAGGCGAGCGCTCTACCGCTGAGCCACAACTCCAGCTCCTTCTCTCATATTTTACTATAAGCAGTGAGAAGAAATCAAGCCACACCTTCAGTGCTGTGGCTAGAAATTTTCAGATCATTCAGTTCATTAGATAACATTTTCCTATATTCTATATACTGCAGGTGATGATTGTACTATAAGTTCTGATTCTACATAAGAAAGATCCAAAAACATAAGCCTCACTTCTGTTTAAGATCTTTTGGCAGGCTGGGGCTGTAGTTCAGTGGCAGAGCACTTGCCATATGAGGCAGTAGGTTTGATCCTTAGCACCACATAAAAATAAACAAGAATAAAGGCATGCTGTCCACCAAAAAAAAGTCTATTGGCAGCCTCCAAAAGCTCATATTTCTACCTAACAGTCTATTCAAAGTACTTTGGATTTTCCTAGAGCACTTGCCTAGCACGTGTGAATACTAGGTTTGATTCTCAGCACCTCATATAAATAAATAAATAAAATAGAGGTCCACTGACAACCAAAAAATATTTTTTTAATTACCCTCAATTTAGTAGCTTAAGAAAATAATTGTTTATTGTTTCATACTGTTTCTGAAGATCAAGATTGGAGAGCATCTTAGCAGAGATAGTTCTGATTTAAGGCCCCTTCTATGTTTGCAGTCAGGCTGTCAGCCAGGCCTGCGGCCACCTGAAAGTTTGACTAGGGCTGGAGGATCTATTCCACATTTTCTCATGTGGCTCTTAGCTTTTCAGCATATGGTTCTTCCATAGAGTTTGTTAGAACACAGCAGCTGGCTCTCCCCTAAGCAAGTGACCCACAGCAGAAGGAGGAAGCAACCAAGATGAAATTCCCAGTATTTTTTGTAACCTAACCTCAAAAATAGCATATCATCACTTTTGCTTTATTCCATTGATCACATAAACCAACACTTGTACAGTATGGGAGGGAACAACACAATGGTGTGAACAACTGGAGAATGAGATCCTTGGATGCCATTTTGAAGGCTGGCTACCTCAGCAAATGAATGAACAAACTCATGCAATGAAATGCTACTCAGCAGCAAATAGAAATGAACTACACAAGCCGGGCGCGGTGGCGCACACCTGTAATCCCAGCACTTGGGAGGCTGAGGCAGGAGGATCGCGAGTTCAAAGCCAGCCTCAGCAATGGAGAGGCACTTAGCAACTCAGTGAGACCCTGTCTCTAATAAAATACAAAAAAGGGCTGGGGATGTGCCCCAGTGGTCAAGTGCCCCTGAGTTCAATCCCTGGTACCAAAAAAAAAAAAAAAAAAAAGAACTACACATACACACAATATAAGTAAATCTCAAAAACACACTGAACAAAAAAAAAGACAGAAAAGTACATACTAACTATATGATTCTATATTTGTCTTAAACTCTAGAAAAGACTGTTTTTTAATCTGGTATAAGAAAGCACATCCAACAATAAAGGAAAAGTTGTTTCATCTTCTCTCCATTTTTAGCTCACTGAAGGGGCCTACAGTGGGAATGGGACAAGTTCCATTCTCTTTCTTTCCTCCTTTTTCTTCCTCCTGTGGGTGGTGTTAGAGTCCTCTGACACTGCTTTCACTAGCCAAAATTGACCTTGTTGGAATGAAGCAGTAGCCAAAAGACACAAACCTGCCTACTTTGTTATGTAACTTGACCCACAGGAGACTCATGGATCTTTACCATGCTGGCTGGGGCTATAGCTCAGTGGCAGAGCACTTGCCTCTACATATGGCAATATTGTAAAGGCTGCCTCACATTTCTCTGTCCATCCTTTCATCTGTCTCCAGTTCTCTTTTTTTCCTTCTCAGACATGCACAAGGCATATCAATAAGTCTGATGCCTAAGTAGATACCAAATGAAAAAATGAGATAAAAATCTCCTTTTCTTATACTCATGCCCAGTATTTAGGGATGGTTCTCTTTGAGCCCCTCATCAGCTTTGGGTCCTGGTCACCAATTCTGGAACAATTGGAAAAACCCACTCATGCTAATAACATTGTTGAGAATTGGAGAGAGAACTATAAAATTATTTTACATTCTATAAGAAGAAAACAGCAAAGCTATAAATATGAGCCCCTGAGTTGTAAATAAAAGAAAATTAAATATGTGTTAAAGCAGCTGGAGGGATACAGAAACTATCAGTGGAAAGTAAAATGTTGTGGACCTCTGTCCACCTCATTAAGCTGTTTAAATTCTTATTCATAATGAGACCAGCCCCAAGAGCATTCATGCATCCATTGTTACATATAAATCTACATATTAATAGTGCAGGTACATTTTTTTTTTTTTTTTTTAATAGACAGGGTCTCACTGAATTGCCTTAGCACCTCACTTTTGCTGATAGATTTGAACTCAAGATCCTCCTGCCTCAGCCTCCCGAGCCGCTGGGATTACAGGTTTACACCACCATTCCTGGCTAGTGCAGGTACTTTTTGCATGACCAAACAGACATTCCTCAAAGAGCACATTGAGCCAGCACAGTAGCACATACCTGTAATCCCAGCAGCTCAGGAGGCTGAGGCAGGAGGATTGCAAGTTCAAAGCCAGCCTCAACAAAGGCAAGGCACGAAGCAACTCAGTGACCTTGTCTCTAAATAAAATATAAAATAGGTCTGGGGATGTGGCTCAGTGGCCAAGTGCCCCCAATTTCAATCCCTGGTATAGAAAAAAGAAAGGAAAAAAAAAAAAAAAAAAGGAACACATTGATGCTAAGCACTGATAGAGGTTCCCTCTTATGTTGCACTTGGCAGCTCCAGCTTCATTCTGTATTTACTGTATACATAGTATCAACCTCTTCTGTGCAACATCAGCTGGATGAAAACCATTATATTGTTATCACAGAAAGTGAAAACCTTCTGTTTAGAGTATACAATATTCAGAATTTGACAGCAGATTGTAATTCAGTTCATATTTAATAATTCAACAGCTCTTACTGACTTGGCCAAATAAAAATGTTAATGTTAAAATTATTTTCTCTTCAGTTCTAGGTTTTTGTATGTTAAGTATTCAGTATGTATAATTCTTCCTCTAAGCTACAACAAACTAATTTTATCTAGATTGTTCTTGCTAACGGTATCCAGATTTACTTGAAACAAAGTAGTGGCAAAGCAATTTCCATTCACTGTCTTCACTTCTGGAATTGCCTTCTGCTTCCTCAGCCTAATCTATACTTTAATCTTTGCTTCAAGACTTATCTTTGTAGTTTGGAATTTCCTAGCCATTAAATCAATATTTTTTCTTTTTCTTTACTTTTCTTTTATAGCACTGGGGATCAAAACCCAGGGCCTCACACATGCTAGGCAAGCCTTATACCTCTGAACTACCTATAGCCCTCACTATTTTTTCTTATTATTAGCAAAATCATTCTGTACTTTCTTTATTCATGCATTCATACTCCCTTTGGCATAAGTTGAAGAAAGTGAGAAGTAATAAGGAAGGAGGGTACAGAGAGAAAGAGAAACTGTTCATTCATTGTCCTACAATTTATCTACTCTCTATTCTAAGCCAAGACATTTTCATTTTATTTATTCAAATGTAAGAATTCCCATTCTGTATTTCTTTTCTTATTTGTATGAAACAGCATGGTCCCATAGAAAGAACACTAAACTGAGTGTCATGATACCTGGGCTATGTAGCTCCCACTCTGTTGATAATTAAGTGTATAACTTTGAGCAATAATAACACCATCAGCTAATATACAGACAGCACTTCATAATTTACAAAGTATTATTCAGATACCTTATAGCACCTGCCCCTAGCACTATATGGGCCAGGCAGATATCATAAATAAAAGTGAGTGAAGCCGGGCGTGGTAGCACACGCCTGTAATCCCAGCACTTTGGGAGGCTGAGGCAGGAGGATCGCGAGTTCAAAGCCAGCCTCAGCAATGGTGAGGCACTTAGCAACTCAGTAAGACCCTGTCTCTAAATAAAATACAAAAAAGGGCTGGGGATGTGACCCAGTGGTCAAGTGCCCCTGAGTTCAATCCTTGGTACCACAAAAAAAAAAAAAAAAAAAGTGAGTGAAGTGGTTGGTATGAGGCAGTAGGAGAGAGAGAACTGATAAACTAGGGGCCACGTGCTGTGTCTAAAGAGGGAACCACTTTGGTTCCAGCTTGTTGTGACCATAAAAGATGTAACCTCTGTGTTATCTAAGCCTCCATTTTCCCCAGAGAATCTAGCTTTTTATATAAATCTCTTGATTTTTTGTTGCCAACTAATTTGGTTTTTGTTTTTGTATAAATCAGGCCACAAGCTACCTAATTTGCCCATTTAGGCTTTAACTGCCTCATCTACAATATTGGATGGATAGATCAAATAAATGTTAAAGTCTAAAATTCTTTTTTTCCCATATTTTGATAAATCATCTACCTATATCTGTATTATCTGCAAATTGCTGATATTAGGAATAGTTTTAAAAAGAAGCAATCACAAAGCATAAGAAAAGACATACATGGTCAAACTATGGAAATGTGCTTATTTTATGAAAGTATTTTTACTTTCATTACAAAGTATTGCGTTTTGAGATTGAGAAAATTTTTGATTACTCACTAATCCTCTTGAAGCCGTTTTTGAACTCTGTAAAGAAATAGATCTTATTTTGATGAATTCTGCTTGATTGCAGGTAAGTGAAATCCAGAGGTTGGGAAATGTGGGAAAATCTGGATCCATTCCACTCTCCTTTCATCCATCTGTTCTTTTTTTTTTTTTTTTTTTTTGTCATCAATTCCAGATGTAGAAAATTCTTCACTACAATTTGATAAGGCTCTTTCTACCCTTCTTGTCTAGCATCAAATCTAAGTCATCCTTCCTATTGTCAGACTGCTGCCTTTTATGATGCCACAGGGAATTAATTTATAAATCTTCTGAGTTCCCTGATCCCTCTTGAATTTGTCTCAATGCAAATAAATCAACCTAGGTTTCCTGCCCATATGCTAGTGCCCTTCTATCCCTTTTTCTTGTGTGTCTGTCAGGTGGCATGATTTATAGCTGCCTTTTCTGTGCTTGCTGACCTTGGTCTGAGGATCTCATTAAGCATAAGTACAACTGGACAGATTGGCTGGAGGGGGATTCTCCCCCACCCACCCCTCACACACCACTATCAAACATCCCTTGGTGAAACTCAAATCAATATTTTCCACAGTATCTATTCTTTACTGCCTCTTTCTAACTCTTTTAATCTAATGCAGATTCTTATTAAAAGTGAATAATTAAATAATATTTGCATTCAAAGACAAAAGGAATGGTGTTTAATAAAGTAGAACTTGAGCTGTCGCAGTGCCCTTTTCAGAAGCCATAGTTTACATGACCAAATTAAGTCATCTGTATTACTACATGACTTTCTAAAAAACAGTATATTCATGCTATTAGTCATCTTGAAGATAAAGATAGCTAGCATTTATTTAGCTGAGCCCTGTTTTGAGTGCTTTACATGAGTTAACTCATTTAATCCTCACTACAACCCTTTATGTCCTCATTGTATAGCTAAGAGGTAAAGTAAATGTCCTAACTCACTCTTAGCAAGTGACTGAGGTAAGAGAGACAACAGATTATATCATTCCAGAGCTGATAATCCTAATCACTACTCCAAAATATGTTACCATCATTATGTGATTTTGGTAAGAGATTTTAGTACCTTCAGCCATATTAGTAACCCCAGAATACCTTTTTGTAATAAATGTACTTTTATCTACCCTTGTCTTAAATTAGTAAAGGGATGCTCTCAATTCTTAAAAATTAATTCAGAATCTTCACAGGTAAAAATATCTTTTGCATTCTGTATCAAAAGATATCTTCTCATTTCAACAATTATCTTAGAAATTGTTGACTGGACTCAATGAATAGCTGTAGGTCAGGCAGGAGGGTGAAATCCTAGGCTGATTTTTAAGCAGCTGAGTTTGAAAACCCATTACTAGAACTTAAATTACCATCACAAATAATTGTTATTAAAATATTATGACTGTCATATTTACATAGACAGACACACATATCTGGCCCCAAAACATTGCACAATGTTTATTTTAATAGCTTTTGACCACCAGCATTTTTTTTTTATTTTAAGAATCAGTTAATTTGCATTCCTAAGGAGAGCTTCAGATGGGGATGTAGCTCAGTGGTATAGCTGTTGCTTAGCACATTTGAGGTCCTAGGTTCAGTCCCCAGCACTGCAAATAAAACAAGTCTTCAAGAAGAGCTTACAGACATGAGAGATTGGAAAGCTGTTGTTGAAAAGCCTAACTGTCAAAGAATGAACATCTGTTATGCCTAAGGTTCCAGGGCTTTTTTCTCTCCCCTGCATTTCAAAGTTTTATAAAATAAAAGAATTTTGTAAATAAATAAATCATTAAGCTTTAATACTAAAACAGTATTTGTGGTATAGTTGGTTTTCAAGATAGAGGATACTTAAAATAAAGTTTGAGGTATTGTCAGTCTTTTTCCTGAACAGGTTATTCTGAATTGGACATGAGTTTTTCCCTAGACTTATATAAAATCACAACTTATTGATGGTCAAATCTAAAATCATGGCTTCTCTTAAAATAACTTTTGAACATGTTCATTCTGAACCTACCTAGCTTTTAACTGATTCATCAAAAATAAAGTTTGAGGTATTGTCAGTCTTTTTCCTAAACAGGTTATTCTGAATTGGATAAGAGTTTTTCCCTAGACTTGTATTAAAATTACAACTTATTGATGGTCAAATCTAAAATTATGGCTTCTCTTAAAATAACTTTTGAACATGTCTATTCTGAACTGACCTAGCTTTTAACTGATTCATCAAAAATATACAAAAAGATTAAGTGGCTATAACTATGTTTAAATACATATACACTTTTCATAAGCATCCCCAAATTGCAGACCTGAAACCAATATCAAACTGTGAGTATTAAGACCAACCTTATAAAAAGCACATAGAAGCCTAGTAGATTTTTCATTGGATCTCAATTTGAATCCAGGGGAAGTAGCATCATATTCCTCTAGTCTGCAATGTTCAGCACTCCTTAATTTCAATCTCTGCCAAAGGGAAGATTCTTTTTTTTTTTTTTAAATATTTATTTATTTGCTTTAGTTGTACACAATGCAATGCATTTATGTTTACGTGGTGCTGAGGATCGAACCCGGGCCGCGCACGTGCTAGGCGAGCGCTCTACCGCTGAGCCACAACCCCAGCCCTAGGGAAGATTCTTAAAATCAAGTTATCATTATTTAACAGTTTGCCTCAGTTGTCTGCCTTATTATTTAGAAACAATGACCAGGAAGAGCTACATGCTATAGGGAATCAGTTTTCACGACTGGTTCTAGTTCACCCGATTGACAACTACAACTCTGTATTTAAACATCAGGACAGTGGCCACAGCAATATTTCCTAAACCTGGATCATCCTCCTGATTGGAGTAAGGGCTGTTCTAATGTCTGTGCACTGAAATGACTATTTCTCTTAATATATGATAGGAAAGACAGCTAAATTATATCTTTTAACAATTTAAGACTAACTGGGTCTCTTATGTTCTAATTTAACATCTTTATTTTCATTATTATAATATTATAACTCTAGAAAGTTATATTTAAGTTTAATATTTTAGTTTAAGACTAACTGGTTCTCTTATGTTCTAATTTAACATCTTTTCATTATTATAACAATAATTCTAGGCAGAAAAAACATGAACCGTAATTAAAAGAAATGACCCTCCTTGTTTAAAGATCATTTCCTCTATTGCTTAAAAGTTCTTTTATTGAGCCTTTTAAAAATCTTTTATATTGGGGGCTGGGGTTTTGGCTCAGTGGTAGAGTACTCATCTAGCATGTGTGAGGCACTATGTTTGATTCTCAGCACCACAGAAAAATAAATAAAATAAAGGTATTGTGTTTACCTACAACTAAAAAAAATTTTGATCTTTTATATTGAGATATACCACAGAAATATACACATATGTATGAGTGAATTTTCTCAAGGAAACACAGAATCCTCATCCACGGGGCAGTTTGTTACCAGCACTTCAGGAGCAAACCCTCATGCTCTCTCTTAAGGCACCCTCCCTGCCTACTCATGCCAGAGCATCTGCTCTTCTGAATTCAAACGGTATTGTCTAATTTTATCTTAAAATCAAGACTTCAGGATTTTTATGCCAACCATGCCACCAGGGGCCCAGAGGCAGAGGCAGGTAGAGCCACCACAGGCAAGAAGGTAGAGCCTTTTCACCATGGACTATTCTCAGGTCTTGAAACCTATGGAATTTGCTTGCTGGTTTTCATACTTGCTTAGGACTGATGACCCTTTTTTCCCTTTTGCATTGAGAATGTCTTATCAGATACTTGTTCTACCCTTGTATTTGTAGAAACTGATAAGTTGTTTTCTAGTTTCATATATCCACTGATGAAGATGAGTTTTGCTTCAGGATTTATGGCACCAGCTGCTGATTTGAGTTGAAATGGTCTTTAGATACACCCAGCCCTCCTCTTTCCAGTGCTACCCTGCCCCAGGAGGAGGGAGAAAATGAATGAAACCTTGAGGACAGGCTTGATTAGGGAGGGAACAGTTATGTAGGTAGGTCTTTCAGAGCAGGTTTTGGTTTCTTCTGACCCAGAAGCAGTCTAGCTGTGTGATAGCTAATCAGCTGCTTTCCCCTTACCCAATTCTAGTGGCAAGATGAACATATCAGGCCCCTATTGTTCCTCTCATCCTGTTTTTTTTTATTTGATGTCCTCCTCATTCTTGGTATGAAGAATGAAGTTTTTGTTAAAACCTAGACATTTCAGGTATTATATTATGTGGCTCTGGATATTTAAACCTTTTTTTTTGGGGGGGGGGGGGGGCTGGTTTCTTTGCCACTACTTCAGGAGAAACGGGTGCTGCCTCATTATTACCCAATGAAGGTAAAAGTCTAGGTTCCTCACTTAGCCCCTGGTGACACCTGAGGGGTAGGCCTCTATGTGAGGTGGCATGTCTACTAGGCTCCACTTGTATATCCCTGTCTGAAGAGATAAGAATGTGTCCACCATGACACCATGGGGCAAATGACAGGAAGCTTCATTAGTGCTGTACAGTAGTGGATGTCCTGATTTTCCCCTAAGCCTCTCTGATAATTCCAGAGGAGGGGGCACCTTGTTACTACTCTGGAAATAGAATTCTAGAATCTTCACCTGGTCTCCAGTAACACTGCAGAAGGGAGACTTTGTTACTGCCTGATGGGGATGAGATCCCTGTCTCCCCCTCTCGAACTTTCTCTGAAACCTTCCATTGGGGATGGGCTGTTAGAGCACCTCACCACATAGTAGCAGGGTGGAGGTCTGGGCTCACCACTTGACCTTTGCTGGTATGCATGGCAGTTGGGCCACAGTTTCTTCTGTGGTGTTTGGAGTAGAGTGATTATCACATCAAAAGTTTGCTGTCTTACTGGGCCACCCTCTTTTTTTTTTTTTTTTCTTTCTTTCTTTCTTTAGATTTCTTTAGCCAGAGAGAGCAGGCTTTGGTCAGGGCTTTCTGTTGGCATTTTCAGGTTGTTAGCTTCTTCAGATCCAAGTCTGGGTATGTAAAGCAAAAAGGAAATCCAGGCAACTTACCAGTGGGATCATCCTTGTGGGTTGCAGTGTTCCTAACTGATCTGCCTCCTTCTCTCTTTTTTATGTTTCTCTCTCTCTTTGTGTAGTTTTTAGTTGTGCTTTGATACTTTTTGTGTTAAAGAAAAAGATTATTCCTGATATATTATAGATGGTAAGACAGACTTTTATCAGAAAGACTATTAAAACTTGGGTTTTGTGATAGGGGAAAGAGATCTAACTCAACTCTGAACACAAGAAGGAAAAGTGGAGATATATGGCCAAGGAGCAAGGAAGCCATGGGTCACAGATGGAGAATCTATGAGGAAGCATCAAGACCAGGGGAATTCTTGCTAGACCAGCTTAATAGACCTCCTGCTCAGCACAGACCAGAGATATAAGCTATCAATAGCGAGATAGAAAGAATTTGATCAGATATCAAGGATTGGGGATTTTCTACTAGACTTACCAAGCAGGATTCTTGCTAAAACAGGACTAAATGGGCCAAGGTCAGAGCCAAGAGGATGTGAATGGGATTAGGTCAAATAGAGAGTCTGTCAGGTGGGAAGTATAGAGAAGAGCATGGCTGCTCCAGTTTGCAGAAACAGAAGTTAAAGTTAATGCTTATTTTAAAGAATTAACTATTCTTTCTCTTTAGGAAAACAAAAGGTATATTCTGGGCTTAGGTATGTAAGTAATCAACACGTTGACTTTTGGAGCTTATGTTCAGATAACCCAATTTTTTAAGTCATAATTTTCATCACTACCTTACCTCCCAGCCCCAGTCACACATTTTTGTGTGTTTTAGGACCATGCCTCTAATAACAAACAGATTTTGATGTCTAGTAGCATTCCTTTATTCAGCTTCCAATCCCTTTTCAGAGGTTCTTAAGGAATGATAAGGAATAAATATTCCTTATCAGAATCTATGCCTAATACTTCTTATGTCTAGAAATTAAAGTTTTTTCTTTTTTATTTGTTTGTGTTTGTAGTACTGGCATTCAAATCCAAGATCTTATACATGCTAGGCAAGTGCTCCAGCACTGAGCTACATCTAGCCCTTTTTATTTTATTTTGAGACAGGGGTTTACTAAATTACCCGGGCTGGCCTGGAACTTGTGATCCTCCTGCCTCAGTCTCCAGAGTAGCCAGAATTACAGGCATGCCCACTACATCCAACATTCAAAGTTTCAAATACTTGGATATATCTAATGATGTGTGGAAGTATTTTGACCATGAGTAGAGATTATTTAAGATAGTTTTCTAGGGCTGGAGATGTTGCTTATTGGTAAATCACATGCCTAACTTGCATGAAGCCTGGGTTTGGTCCCCATAACCTCTAAAAGAAGAAGGAAAAAAAGTTACCTTTCTATCATTTAAGCTTACTTATTTAGAAAAACCTTATTTTAATAAATGGTGATTTTCTTTTTCCCCCCTACACAAAAGACTAAAAGCCAGTTAGTCAGTTAATTATACATGAAGGAAGTAACTTTGGAGAATAGAAAAATTGTTAAGAATGTACTGTTATTGTATGAAATTTTTAAACAGCTTAACCGTGTGTGTGTGCACGCGCGCTTATACAAACAGATATAAAAAGAAATTCTTTTATAATGATTTCTAAGATAATAGGAGGAGAAAGTGCTATTGCAGAGTATGGCCTTATGTCAGTTGAGTTCAGTCTGAATGGTTTCTAGTAAGAATGTGAATGCTTTCATGTCCTTTGGGTTTATTTAGAGATACTCCAGTCAATGTGCATTTGAGTGTACAATTTATAGTCAGCTTTCATTTTGAGTCAGTTTCATTCTTTCCTTCCCATACACAGACCATGATTTTTGTTAAAAGATAAAATACCCTCAAAAAAGTCTTATTTTAAGAATTTTTATTCTTGTGATCTAAAGTGATATTTTTTCTTTAAATTTAGAGAATGTGTGTGTGTGTGTTTGAGAGAGAGAGAATGAGAGAAAGTGAAAGTATAGTTAGAAGTGTTTAGAATTTTTGAAGATCACCCTTTGCCTACTTAGCTTTTTTTCAAGCAGAAGAAAATGTTTTCTTTCTTCATTTATTTAAAACATTAAGGTTGGGCATGGTGGTGCATGCCTATAATCCCAGCAGCTCAGGAGGTTGAGGCAGGAAGATCACAAGTTCAAAGTCAGCCTCAGCATTGGCGAGGCACTAAGCAACTCAGTGAGACCCTGTCTCTAAATAAAATGCAAAATAGGGCTGGGGATTGGCTCAGTGGTCGAGTGCCTATGAGTTCAGTCCCCAGTACTCCCCCCAAAAAAACATTAAATAATTAATTTCTGTACATTTGCTAAAGAAATGGCCATACTTTTATGTGAAGGGGAAATACTATACTGTTCTACTTTGCAGCACTAATTTGGTTGGGTTGGGGTGCATTGTAACTGAAATGAATAGTTTGAGCCATCATCCTAGAAGAAATAATTTTCTTAACTTGCATTTATCATCACTTGAGAGTTTATTTTTAATGGGTCTTTTCCATTGGTGTGAAAAACTTTAGTGTTACTTCTTGATTTTGTACCTCTGTGTCTGTAAAATTTTCCTATATACTCAGCCACTCAGATATCCTAAACCATAGACATGCATGGCATATAGGGAAGTGCTAGATAAACACAACAATCAAAATTAACCATTAAGATTAAAATATTCTCGGGCTGGGCATGTGGTTCAGTGGTAGAGCACTCGTTTAGTATGCATGAGGCACTTGGTTCGATCCTCAGCACCACATAAAAATAAAGGTTATCGGGGCTAGGGTTGTGGCTCAGCGGTAGAGCGCTCGTCTAGCATGTGCACAGCCCTGGTTCGATCCTCAGCACCACGTAAAAATAAACGCATTGTGTACAACTAAAGCAAATAAATAAATATTAAAAATAAATAAATAATAAAAATAAAGGTTATTGTGTCCACCTACAACAAAAAACAAATATTTAAAAAGGATTAAAATAGTCTCTCTGGAAGCTGAGAAGGAATATCATCAAGTCAGTGAAATCTGTTAACCATGTTTGTAAATCCTCTCAGCTATCTTCTGTGTCTCTGTGATAAAGAAATAAGCAATCCCGCACAAGCCCTTCTGAAAACTAAGGAATGGTCATGATCAGAAAGAAGAAGCTGGACTCAGAAATGAGCTAATAGCCAGTTAGCTGTGCATTTTGGGTTTTCTTTGCATTCTACTAAAAAAAAAAAAAAAAAAAAAGGTTTTGGTGGGAAATAGAGAGTATATTGAAAGAGCGATAGACATCCTGTCGTCCTGTGAGCTTAATGCCATAAGTGGTGATGTAGCCAAGAAATACTCTGTGATAAAATAAATAGCAAATTTTTATTTTTTATTTTGTGATACTGTGGATTGAACCCAGAGATGCTTTACCACTGAGCTATATCCCAGCCTTTTTTTTTTTTTTTTTTTTTTTTTTTTTTTTTTTTTTTTTTTTGTGGTACCGGGGATTGAACTCAGGGGCACTTAACCACTGGGCCACATCCCCAGCCCTTTTTTGTATTTTATTTAGAGACAGGGTCTCACTGAGTTGCTAAGTGCCTTGCCATTGCTGAGGCTGGCTTTGAACTCGCGATCCTCCTGTCTCAGCCTCCCAAAGTGCTGGGATTACAGGCGTGCGCCACCACGCCCGGCTTATCCCAGCCTTTTTTAATTTTTATTTTGAGACAGGGTCTCACTAAGTTATCCAGGCTGGCCTCCAACTGGAGATCCTTCTGCCTCTGGCTCCCGAGTCACTGGGGGTTCTGGGCATGGTCCACCATGCCTGGCAATAAGCAAATGTTTATAATCAAAAGTTCTCTCTTTCATACGTAAATGTAAAGACTTTTTTTGTTGTTGTTTAACTTTTAGATACTTAAAAACTGGAGTCTTCGGATTCTAGGGTTCTTTTTTGAAATAATGTAACAAATTCATTATCTGAGATAAAACTGAGCTAGTTAATTACAATGTCTGGGTACTGGTAGTGTTGTTTTTGCTTTTGACTGAGATAACTCATTGTGGATTTTAAATTCTGATGAGTATCTATATCCATTTTTAATCAGCGCAAATGAAAGATGATTAGTGAAGAAAATTCAATAGAAAAAGCTTTCAAAATCCGTAGCTCTTGACTAGATACTAGTTGATACAAAGGTAAATTCTGCTCCCAGTCCTCATAAGTTCCTACTCTATTGGGAGAAAAGATACATACACAGATGATTAGGATCTGACAACAGATTCCACATAGCATGAAACCTCTTTGTTCCAAACCTTAAGAGGCTGGATAAGTTGTATGTCTCAAAATCTGTGATGTTTGGGTTGAGTTTATGTGAAAGAGGAAAATCATCAGATGTCAGAAACGAAGTGGGGATAGAATGATGGAAATGAGGTGTATTAACTAATGTAGCAGCTAATTGGGAAACTATCAGGCCTAGTTCTGATCAGAAACTTGGACTTTAACGCCTACAAGAAAGGAGGTAAAGCATCTGGTACATGATGGGGAGTTGGAATTAAACCTCTGCTAAAGATTGGACAATCCAAGGGAAAGCAAGATGAATTCAGTTAAATATCAACCACTGGTAAATAATAAAGAAACTTTTTTTCTGCCATTTCTCTAGGAAGAAAGCCAGAGTTTGCTCCAAGAAATCAAACTTCTAAGGGCTGCGGTTGTGGCTCAGTGGTAGAGCACTTGCCTAGCATGTGTGAGGCACTGGGTTTGATTCTCAGCACCGCATATAAATAAATAAAATAAAGGTCCATTGACAACTAAAAAGTATTTTTAAAAAAAATCAAAATTCTGAAACCTGAACTTTTTAAGTATAAATTTATATTACTTTTTGGTGTAAGTTCCTAAGATCACAGGAAAAGAAATGTAGATGGTCCTTATAAACAGGAACTGATGCTCAACCTCACTCATAATAAGATTAAAAAAAAAAAAAAAAAAAAGACAAACTAAGGTGCCATATGGCCCAAATCAATAATTTAACAACATACTCAGTTGACAAGTCTGTGTATACTGGGACCCTAATACCCTAGTGGTAGGAATATAAAATGTACACTGCTATAGAGGTAATTTGACACTGTCTAGTAAAATTAGGCATCTGTACATTGACTTTTGACCCAGAAGCTTCACTTGCAGGCTTGTGTCCCAAAGATACATCTTCAAAAATGAATGACCTAGGGCTGGGCTGTATCTCAATGGGAGAGCGCTTGCCTAACACGCATGGGACATTAGGTTCAATCCCCAGTACCACATAAAAATAAATATAATAAAGGCATTCTGTCCATCTACAACTAAAAAAATATTTTTTTAAATGAATTAGCTATACACAAGGTAATTTGTTGCTATCATGCGCGCACCGTGCGTGTGTGTGTGTGTGTGTGTGTGTGTGTGTGTGTGTGGTTGGTTGCTTAAGTTTATGGTGTTTGTTTTGTTACTGGGGATTGAAACCAGGGGCACTTTACTACTAAGCTACATCCTCAGTCCTCTTTTATTTTAAGACAGAGTCTCACCAAGTTGCTGAGAGTTTCACTATATAGCTGAGGCTTGCTGGTCTTGAACTTGTAATCCTCCTGCCTAAGCTCTCAAATTGCTGGGATTACAGGTGGGCATCACTATGCCAGGCCTATTACTATAATATTTGGGGGGGGGTATTTTTTTTTAATATTTATTTATTCTAGTTGTACACAGTGCCTTTATTCTTATGTGGTGCTTAGGATCGAACTCAGGCTGCACACGTGCTAGGCGAGCGCTCTACCGCTGAGCCACAACTCCAGCCTGGTTATTATTTGTTTGTTTGTTTGTTTGTTTGTTTGTTTTATATGGACTCAATGCCTTTATTTGTTTTTATGTGGTGCTAGGATAAAACCCAGTGCCTCACACTTGTGAGGCAAGTGCTCTACCACTGAGCTACAACTCCAGCCCACTACAAATATTACAAATATTAATTTGTAATAACAGTAGATTAGAAATAACCCAGATTCCCAAAGGTGGGATATTAGTTATCAATTATAGTGTATATTCAACAGAGTGGAGCAATGTGGAGAAAGAAATGAGAAAGATCTCTGTTGATGTGAAGTGACTTCCCAAATATACCATTCAATGAAAAACCAAGGTACAGAATATTTAATATGCAACATTTTATGTAAGAAATAGGGTAATGTGCATAAGTGTGTGCCAGAGTATACGTCTGCTTATAATTCTAAGAAGAAACAATTGAAGAATAAATTGAAACTTACACAAAAAGTTACCTACAAAAAGAAGGAGGGGACTGAATAGAGAAGATAGAGATAGAAGCAAGTCTTCTCTGAATGTACCTAGTTATATAGTTTTCATTTTAAAATCAAACGAATCTATCACATAATGAAAAATAAAATTAGATCAGAAAATGTAGAAAAGCAATCCTTGAAATTTGAAATCAAACTGAAACAAATGACTCTAATTATATATTAAATTGTTGGCATAAGTGAAAGGAAAGTGAGAAAGCTAGAGATAGGCAGCGAGAAATGAAAGGATGGAGATCAGGCAGAGATCCACACGCAAGTTTATTTGTCAAAGCTGATAAATAAAGGCCATCTCTCTATAGAGAGGAGAGAGGCCTCAAGATGTTCCGAGTGTTCAGCTCTTGTGGGGTAGGGGTTTGGAGTTGTAGTTGCGGCGCTATGGAATAGACTCCGGGGTGCTTGAGTCAGAGCTGGGCAGGTGGAATATCATGGGATTGGCTTAGGTCAATGGCACTATGGGGCTTTCCAGAGTCAAGGGGTCATGTCCTTCTGGGATTGGCTTAGGGTTATGTTACCATGGGATAGGTCACTAATGGGGGTGGGGGGAGTTCGGATAAGAAGGAAATGAATCTAATTATATATTAAATGTATATGTATATATATTACATATGTGTATATGTAATATATATATCAAATGTGTGTGTGTATATATATATACACACACACACACAAACAGGAAAGCAAAACTTATAAGATGGCGATTAACATTGAAGATGGCTGCTCAGATATTCAATCAAGAGCCTATAATAACCACATAGAACAAAGAATTAGTTCAGATAATTCTTTCAGTGCAGATTTTTTCTCTGTATATCCTCAGTAGGATAAACTCCAAAGAGAAGGAAAAAATGCAAAGAAATTTTAAAGTTCATTCTGTAGATATGTTAATAGTAATGGTATTGATGTTGATTTTTGAAAAGCATTATATTGACAGATAAAACAAATGGGAAGTAATTATGTTGCTATTGTTGAGAATTTTTTGGCATAAGAAAAAACATAAAATCAAAAGTTAAGTTAGATTTAAGAGTTATCATCTTAAATCTGAATTTAAAGGCCAGTCCAATGGCACATGCCTATAATCCCAACTGCTTGGGAGGCTAAGGCAGGAGCATCACAAATTCAAGGCCAGCCTAAGTAACTTAGAACTGTCTGAAAATAAAATTTAAAAAAAAAAGGACTGAGATGTAGCTTAGTGACAGAGCACTTGCTTAGCATGTTGAAGGTCCTAGATTTTTCCATCCCTAGTACCTCAAAAAAAAAAAAAAAAAGAGAGAGAGAGAGAAAGAAAAGAAAAAAAATATGAATTTTAAATAACTGTTATTTCATAATTTCCCCCTCTTAAAAACAAAACAAAACAAATAAAGCAACAAAAAGCCAATTTCCTAGATTTTACTTAAGTAGCCTAGCAGTAAAGATAACCCAGCAGCAGTAGCACCCCAGCATCCATATTGTGGTTTCCCACTATCTTCATCTGTTATGCTACTATAAGAAAATGCTGGGGCTGGGGCTGTAGCACAGTGGTCAAGCACTTGCCTAGTTTGATCCGCAGCCCCACATAAAAATAAATAAAATAAAGGTATTGTGCCCATCTACAACTAAAAAAGAAAGAAAATAGTGAAGACTGAGTAATTTATAAAGAACAGGAATTTGTCTTCGCACAGTTCTGGAGACTATGAATAAGGTGCTGGCAGCTACACTCATTTGGGAGGGCTGATTTCTGTTTTCAGAATGACACGTTATTACTCCATCCTCCAGAGGAGAGGAACAGTGAGTTCTCACATGGTGGAAGGTAAAAGGGGAAGCAAACTCAATGCTGCATTAAGCCTCTTTTATGAGAATCTAAATCCCAACCACAAGAGGAAGAGTCCACGGGACCTAATAAATTCTTAAAAGTCTCAACCTCTTAATACTATCATGTTGACCATTAAGTTTTAACACCTTAATTTTGGAGGATATGCATTCAAATTATAACACCCACTGAATAAAATAAGCTCTTTGGGGAAATGGCTGATTCTAGATCTAGGGCAAGAAACGTACAAATGAACACATTCTTTTGCCAGAAAGCAAATGTAATTGGGATAATGGCAAAAGGACAGAGAGATCCTAATGCCATTGAAAACCCCTACATTTATTAACAAAGATCATTTATTTAAGTTTTACCCATTTAAAGTATACAGTTCCATGATTTTTAGTGAATTACAGGGATATACAACCATTGCCATCAGAGTCTTTTTTTTTTTTTTTTTTTTTTTTTTTTGGTACTGGGGATTGAACTCACTAGCACTGAACCACTGAGCCACATCCACAGCCCCATTTTGTATTTTATTTAGAGACAGGGTCTCACTGAGTTGCTTAGTGCCTCGATAAGTTGCTGAGGCTGGCTTTGAACTCATGATCCTCCTGTCTCTGCCTCCCCAGCCTTTGGGATTATAGGTGTGCGCCACCGCGCCTGGCTGGAATCTTTTTTTTTTTTTTTTTTAAATACTGGGAATTGGACCCAATGACATTCTACCACTGAGCTACATCTACCCAGGCCTTTTTATTTTTTATTTTGAGACAGGGTCTTCTTCAGTTGCCCAAACTGACCTCAAGCTTGGATCCTCTTGCCTCAACTTCCTTCCTAATCCTCTTGCCTCAACTTCCTGAGTTGCTGGGATTACAGGCGCGCTCCACTGTACCCAGCTGTCTCTCATCATGATTTGTTTGTTTAAAATATTTATTTTTTAGTTTTAGGTAGACACAGTATCTTTATTTTATATTTATGTGGTGCTGAGGATCGAACCCAGTGCCTCATGCATGCTAGGCGAGCACTCTACCACTGAGCCACAGCCCCAGCCCCATCATGGTTTTGATATGCAAAAAATGTTGAACATTTTTTTGTGCACTTGCTGCCTTTGTATATCTTCTTTGTAGAAATGTTGACTTAAATCCTTTGCCCATTTTCCAGTGAGAGTATATTCATCTTTTATTATTGATTCATAAGAGTTCTGGGTATTCTTGTATCAGATTCATGATTTTTAAATGTTGTCTCCCAGCCGGGCTCGGTGGCGCACGCCTGTAATCCCAGCACTTTGGGAGGCTGAGGCAGGAGGATCGCTAGTTCAAAGCCAGCCTCAGCAATGGCGAGGCACTTAGCAACTCAGTGAGACCCTGTCTCTCATAAAATACAAAAAAAGGGCTGGGGATGTGCCCCAGTGGTCAAGTGCCCCTGAGTTCAATCCCCGGTACCACAAAAAAAAAAAAAAAAAAAAAAAAATGTTGTCTCCCATTCTGCAGTTGTTTTCTCCCTCTCTCTCTTCCTCCCTCTTTCAGTCCCTCTCCCTCCCTCCCTCTTCCCCTCTTTCTCTCTCTTTTTCTCCTTCTTTCCTTCTCTTCTTCTCTCTTTTGGAGGAGATTGCATCCAGGGCTTCCTGTATGCTAAGCAAGTGCTCTACCACTGAGTTACACACCCAATCTCTCTTTTCACTTACTTTCTTGATGGTTTGTGTATCTGATGTAGTCTAATATATTTGGCTTCCCCCCGCCCCCCCAGTTTGGGCCACTGTGCTCCTCAGTGTCATATATCAGAATAATTCACCATCTTAAAGATTAACTCCCATGTTTTCTTGTAAGCGTTTTATAGTTTTAGTGCTTGTATTTAAATCCTTGATCCATTTTTAATTTGTTCCTTTATACTTTGTGAGGTAAGGATCCAATTGCATTTTTTTGCACATGGGTGTCCATTGATCTTAACACCTTGGGTTGAAAAAATATTCTTTCTCCATTGAATTGCTTGAACATAAAAGTTATATTTATTTTTGGACTCAGTTTATGATCTATTTGTCTATCCATATGCCAACATCACACTGTAATAGCTAATTACTGTAGCTTTGTAGTAGTTTTTGAAAAATTATGAGTCCTCCCAACTTTGTTCTCATTCCGGATAATATTTTTGTATTAGTTCTTATAACTGCTCTTGAGTCTACAGCTATCTTAAAATAGAAAATTGAAGAGAAATAGTGTAGCAAATAAAGGCAAGGGAGGGAAAAGGAAATAAGATTCATAGTATACAGCTGGGCGCAGTGGGGCACACCTGTAATCCCAGCACTTGGAAGGCTGAGGCAGGAGGATCGCGAGTTCAAAGCCAGCCTCAGCAATGGCGAGGCACTTGGCAACTCAGTGAGACCCTGTCTCTGATAAAATACAAAAACGGGCTGGGGATGTGGCCCAGTGGTTGAGTGCCCCTGAGTTCAGTCCCTGGTACCACACACACACACACACACACACACACACACACACATACACACACCACACCACACACACAAAAAGATTCATAGTATATTGATGATTTGTATTAGAGTTCCAGCACTACAAGTTATTCATCATATAAACTTCATTAAATTATTATTTAGGCTCTCCATACTCCCAATTGTTCATCTATAAAATTGGGATAAATATTGTGTCTACTTTAGATGATCTCTTATGGTGATTAAATTAATCAATCTCAAGCTCTTATAGTGATGTTTGGCACATAGTGTTCAGTCAGTGTTAGCTTGACAAGAAATAGACTTCTTAAAATACATGTAAAGGGACTGTGGTTGTAGCTCTAGCATGTGTGAGGCCTGGGTTCAATCCTCAGCACCATATAAAACAATAAAATAAAATAAAGGTATAAAAAATACAATAACATTTTTTTAAAGCACATGTAGATTTGCCAAATAATCAATATTCAGTGTTCAATTAAAAACTCAGTTGGCAAGTTAACAAATCTCAAAAGAGAATTAATAATGCTATAAAAATTACCCAAAATGCAGAGGAGAGATAAAATGGAATAGAAAAATATGAAAGAGAAATTAGGAGACATGGAAAATAGGCTGAGAAGGAACAATATTCATCTAATGAGTGTTCAGAAAATTTTGAAGGGCAATATTGCAAAATTGGAAAATGGCAAATGCCACAAATGCAAATTGCAAAATAAAACAGTAGTAAAATGTTATATCAAAAGTTGTGAGATGTTAGTACAGTGGTTCTTTAAAGAAAAGTTAAATCCTTAAATTCATATATAAGATTGAAAATTAGTGAGATAAGCATCTAGGTCAAGAAATTAGAAAAGGACACTGGCACAGTAGTGCATGCCTGTAATCCTAGCTATTCAGTAAGCTGAGCCAGAAGGATCACAAGTTCAAGGCAGGCTTTAGCAACTTCACAAGGTCCTAAGCAACTTAGTGAGGACCTGTCTCAAAAAAGGGCTGGGGATGTGGCTCAGTGGCTAAGCACCTCTAGGTTCATCCCCTAATAACAAAAAAAAAAAAAAAAAAAAGAAGAAGAAGAAGAAAAGAAAAGGAACATAGAAACATCATAGTAAATCACTCCAGAAAAGAAAAAGAAAGAAAATTACAAGCAAAATTAATGAGACAGAAAACAAACTGTAGAGAAGATTAATGAAACTCAATGCTGATTCTTGAGGAAGACTTACAGACTAGACAAGATTTAGATGTAAAATATAGTGGACGGATTGTTCAAGGAAAAAAAACAAAAATAGCAGAGGTAGGCGAACAAGATTTGCAAAAGAAAAAGGAGACACATTTACAGCTACCAAAGATACTTTTTAAATTTGAAGAAAATATGATGAAGACCTTTATGCCAATATGTAACTTTGTAAACCCAAGTAGTCCTTGAAACTTGAAACTTGAAACCACAAATTAAATCAGTTTAATTCTTCCTACCAACAAATACAAAGCCCAATTGTTTTTAGAGACAAATTCTACCAAGTATCAAACAGTAAATAATTTTTACCTTTAGCTAAATAGAATTTATTTCAGAAGTTTAAGGATGGTTTAATTTTTAAATTCATAGTGAAGGAGAAAAATAGAATGATTTTTATATATTAAGAAAAAGTCTTCCGTGTGCAACCATAGAAATGTAAAGTTATGCTGCAATTGTGTACAATGAATCAAAATGCATTCTGCTGTCATATATACCTAATTAAAATAAATTAATTAATTTTTAAAAAATAGAGGCCCAGAAATAGTCTCAAAAAAAAAAAGAAAAGTCTTTGGGGGCTAGGGGTATGGCTTAGTGGTAGAGCACTTGCCTCTCAATATGTGAGGCACTAGATTCTTAGCACACATAATAAATAAATAAATTAAATAAAGGTATTGTATTACAAATAAAAATATTTTTTAAAAAGCCTTCTGACTTAGGGTGTAGGTCAGTGGTAAAGCACTTGGTAACGTGCATGAGGTTCTGAGTTTGATCCCAAGCACTGAGAAGGGAAGGGGAGGAGGGAAGAAGAAAAAAGGAAAGGGGTAAAGAAAAGAAAAATGAGACATGAGTGGTAAGATGTAGCTAGATAGTGAAGGGCCTGGATGTGGTATTGTTCACTGTGAAGACTGGACTTGGGTAGCTGTCTGCTGCCAGTGGATAGGTTTTTCTTTTTTAAAGCAGGAGTAGTGTCAGGATTAAATTTCTTTTTTATTGGAAGATTGTAACCATGGCAGCAATATATAGAAGCAATTAGAAGTTCACCAGTAATAATATGGATGAAACAGTGTAATCAATTGGGGGGAAATTTGGAAGCAGAGTCAACATGACTTTGTGACTTCATTGTTAACAGGGGTGGGGAATAAGGGATCAAGAATGATTCTGAGCCGGGCATGGTGGTGCATGCCTGTAATCCCAGCACTTGGGAGGCTGAGGCAGGAGGATCGCGAGTTCAAAGCCAGCCTCAGCAATGGAGAGGCACTTAGCAACTCAGTGAGACCCTGTCTCTAATAAAATACAAAAAAGGATTTCCAGTTTTTCCCAGCACCATTTGTTGAAGAGGCTATCTTTTCTCCAATGTACATTTTTGGCGCCTTTGTCTAATATAAGATAATTGAAATTATATGTGTTAGTCTTTGTGTCCTCTATTCTGTACCATTGGTCTACCGGCCTATTTTGGTGCCAATACCATGCTGTTTTTGTTACTATTGCTCTGTAGTATAATTTAAGGTCTGGTATAGTGATGCTACCTGCTTCACTCCTCTTACTAAGGATTGCTTTAGCTATTCTGGGTCTCTTATTTTTCCAGATGAATTTCATGACTGCTTTTTCTATTTCTATGAGGAATGTCATTGGGATTTTGATTGGCATTGCATTAAATCTGTATAGTGCTTTTGGTAGTATGGTCATTTTGACAATATTAGTTCTGCCTATCCAAGAACAGGGTAGATCTTTCCATCTTCTAAGGTCTTCCATAATTTCTTTCTTTAGTGTTCTGTAGTTTTCATTATAGAGGTCTTTCACGTCTTTGGTTAAGTTGATTCCCAAGTTTTTTTTTTTTTTTTTTTTTTTTATGCTATTGTAAATGGGGTAGTTTTCCTCATTTCCCTTTCAGAGGATTTGTCACTGATATATAGAAATGCCTTAGATTTATGGGTGTTGATTTTGTATCCTGCTACTGTGCTGAATGCATTTATGAGTTCTAGAAGTTTTCTGGTAGAATTTTTTGGGTCTTCTAGGTATAAAATCATATCATCAGCAAAGGAAATCCATATGCAATAAAATGAAATTAAACCTCTATCTCTCACCATGCACAAAATTCAACTCAAAGTGGATCAAGGATCTAGGAATTAGACCAGAGACACTACACCTAATAGAAGAAAAAGTAAGCTCTTATCTCCAACATGTTGGATTAGGCCCCAAGTTCCTTAATAAGAATCCTGTAGCACAAGAATTAATACCTAGAATCAATAAATGGGATAAGCTCAAATTACAAAGCTTCTTAGCAAAAGAAACAATCAGTGAGGTGAACAGAGAGCCTACTAATTGGGAACAAATTTTTACCACATGCACGTCAGATAGAGCACTAATCTCTAGAATATATAAAGAACTCAAAAATCTTAACACCAAAAAAACAAATAACCCAATCAATAAATAGGCCAAGGAACTGAACAGACACTTCTCAGAAGAAGATATACAATTAATCAACAAATACATGAAAAAATGTTCAACATCTCTGGCAATTAGAGAAATGCAAATCAAAACCACTCTAAGATTTCATCTCACACCCGTCAGAATGGCAGCTATTAAGAACACAAACAAACAACAATAAATGTTGGCAAGGATGTGGAGAAAAAGGCACACTCATACATTGTTGGTGGGACTGCAAAATGGTGCAGCCAATATGGAAAGCAGTATGGAGATACCTTGGAAAACTTGGAATGGAACCACCTTATGACCCAGCTATCCCACTCCTCCGTCTATACCCTAAGGACTTAAAAACAGCATACTACAGGACACAGCCACATCAATGTTTATAGCAGCACAATTCACAGTAGCTAAACTGTGGAAGCAACCTAGATGCCCTTCAGTAGATGAATGGATAAAGAAAATGTGGTATATACACACAATGGAATATTACTCAGCAATAAGAGAGAATAAAATCATGGCATTTGCAGGAAAATGGATGGAGTTAGAGAATATAATGCTAAGTGAAGTTAGCCAATCCCAAAAAGCCAAATGCCAAATGTTTTCTCTGATATAAGGAGGCCAATTCACAGTCAGGTTGGGATGGGGAATATAGGAGGATTAGAGGAACACTAGAATGGCCAATGGGGAGGGAGGAGAAGGGAGGGGGCAAAATGGTGAAAAAAAAAAAAAAAAAAGATGGTAGAATGAGATGGATATCATTACCCTAAGTGCATGTATGAAGTCACAAATGGTGTGAATATACTTTACATACAACCAGAGATTTGTAAAAAACTGCTTTATATGTGTAATATGAAATGTAATGCATTCTGCTGTCGTTTATAACATCTTAGAATACAAAATAAATAAATTTAAAATAAAATACAAAAAAGGGCTGGGGATGTGCCCCTGAGTTCAATCCTTGGTACCAAAAACATAAATAAAATAAAAAAGAATGATTCTGAGATTTTTAGAGTAAGCAACTGGGTGAATAATGACTATATTCACAGAGATAAGAAATGTCAGTGGAGAATTATACCTGGAATGATGAGAAGACCTAGAAAAGGAAGGGAACTCACAGTGCTTCCATGTAGCCATATATACCATCTTCTGTGTTGCTTCATTATGAAGTTGTGATTCTGATAAGAAGCAAGATAAAGGAAATAGAACAATTTGGACAAACAACTTACAATTCACCAGCCACCCCTTGTCATATTCTTTTGGGGGGGAGGGGTTGGGGGGTGTTAACTTGGGGTCACTCAACCACTGAGCCATGTCTCCAGCCCTAGTTTGTATTTTCTTTAGAGACAGAGTCTCGCTGAGTTGCTTAGCACCTTGCTTTTTTCTGAGGCTGGCTTTGAACTCTCGATCCTCCTGCTACAGCCTCCTGAGCAGCTGGGATTACAGGTGTGCATCACTGCGCCTGGCACCTGTCATATTCTTGTTTGTCGCAAGGATGATAATTTTAGCAGTGATTCAACTTGATGTCCCTTAAGGATTAGTAAATATTTTTTAGTCTGGTTTAACTCTCATAGTTTTGCCAATAATGACAATATAAATCCAACTGAAATTCAAACTTTTCCTTAAAACCCGGGTTTAGATAACAAACCTATCCTTTTTGTTGGCATAAGTTTTTTTCTACAAAACATAACTTCTGTAGCACCTTGTTTGGGCATTGACATTTTAGTCTTAGAAGAAAAGATTAACAGAATAAACAATGAACTACTTTTCCTCAAGAGGATATGTAAGCCTGAATACATAGATACACAGTTATAACTAAAGCCATTTATTTCAGCAAGTTTGTTCATTTTCCTTCCTTTCTTTTCTCCTCCCTCCCTTCCTTTCTTCCTTCTTTCCTGGCTTTTCTTGATGTCATTGGGACAAGGGGGTTTCAGCTATGTGCACATGGCATGGTTCAAGAGTGAAGACACTTGGACAGTTCCTTTCATGTCAGTAAAACGTGAAGGACTTACTCCTTTTGCTTTTTGGTCTTATCTTGAGAAGAGTGCAGTACAAGAGCAAAACTCCTTAAGAGCAGAGTCATTTACATGGTCTATGTAACATGCTCTGGGAGCTGTCAGATATTTATTGCTCAGCATCATGACTATGCAAGGAACAGACTTCACACCAAATTTCTGAATACTCAACCTAAGAACACTAAACTTTGATCATTGTCATGTCTTTTAGAAGGAAAAGTAAGTTATTAAGACTATTTCTATATTTGCTTACTTGGATCAAGTGAGTAATCTTTGGTCTTAGGTTTCTACTGGAATGGGTTTCTTCAGGCTTACATACTCATTCCTAAGAAGTACTTGAAATACTTTCTGGCTTGAAAATGGATTTGTGTATGCTTTATTAGGATTTCTTTTTAAGTTTTTAATCTTAATGCTAGATATCAAGTATGAAAGATTGTCTCATGCTCTAAGAAAGTAACTAGCCAAGTATACATTCCTATTAAAATGATAATGTAAAGCTTTTGTAAGCAAATGAATGACATGCAGTTGCTTTGTTCACTTTCTGGATGTGCCTCTGTTATTTCCTCTATCCTTCACTCCCTCTTCTAAGAGCTACTTTTCAGAAGATTCTATTTGTCATGCAATACCATGTGACAGAATAAAAATAACCCTACTTTTATTCAAGGTTGTCTTAGTCCAACTGGGCCACTATAACAAAATATCTTAGACTGAGTGATTTATAAACAATAGAAGTTTATTGCTCAAAGTTCTGGAGACTGGGAAGTCAAAGATCAAGGCCCAGCCAATTTGGTGTCTGGAGAGGATCTGCCCTCTGCTTTGTTAATAGCACCTTCTTGCTGAATCCTCACATGCCAGAAGGTATGAACAAAGCTCCCTCAGTCCTTATAAGGGTATTAATCTGTGACCTAATCATCTCCCAAAGACTCCCATGTCTTCTTACCACCACATTTAAGGGATGTAAACATTCAGACCATAACAAAAGTCATGGGACCATTCCAGAAAAGAGAAATTATATATTTTGCAGATAATTTATTGATTTGTATTTTCTTTGTTACCATTACATACTAGAGAAAGAACTAGTTTAAAAATATACATTAAGGGGCTGGGATTGTGGCTCAGTGGTAGAGTGCTCGCCTAGCACGTGCGCGGCCCGGGTTCGATCCTCAGCACCACATAAAAATAAACGCGGGGCTGGGGTTGTGGCTCAGTGGCAGAGCGCTCGCCTCGCACGTGCGCAGCCCGGGTTCGATCCTCAGCACCACATAAACATAAATGCATTGCATTGTGTACAACTAAAGTAAATAAAAAAATAAATATTAAAAAATAAATTTTAAAAATAAAAAAAACGCATTTTATACAACTAAAGCAAATAAATATTTAATATATATATATATATATATATATATACATTAAGTGAAAATAAAAGGCACCTAAATGACCAACAATATGGGACTCATTAAAATTCCATTCAACTGAGTGCTTTGCAGCCAGAAAAAAATTAGATTTGAGAATAATATTTGATGACATGAAAAAATGGTTATGATAATGATTGATAAATAAAATTTATTGGGTGTTTATTTTATGCCAGGAATGAAATTTCTAAGTTGTTCTTATTTTAAAGGTAAGAAAACTCAGGCTCATAGAATTTAAGTGATTTGCCCAAGCTGATAATAAAGCACAGTCAGAATTCAAACCAAGGCAGTTTGACTCGAAAGCACTTGCCCAGTCATCATTACATATCTCTGTAAACTTCTTTTTTTTTTTTTTAATACTTTTTTAGTTGTAGGTGGATACAATACTTTTATTTTTATTTATTTATTTTTATTTGGTGCTGAGGCTTGAACCCAGGGCCTCACACATGTGAGGCAAGCGCTTTACCACTGAGCTACAACCATAACCCCAACGTTACCAATTTTTTAAAATATTTATTTATTTTAGTTGTACACAATGTCTTTATTTTATTAATGTGGTGCTGAGGATCGAACCCGGGTTGCACACATGCTAGTTGAGTGCTCTACCACTGAGCCACAACCCCAGCCCCAAGATCACCAAATTTTGACAAAACAGAATTGGTGAAGAGACAACATCTCCTGTCAGATATCAATATATACTACAAAATACATAATTTTAAAAAATTTTTTTGTTTGTAGATGGACACAATAAATTTATTTATTTTTATGTGATGCTGAGGATTAAACCCAACACCTCATGCATGCAAGGCAAGCGCTCTACCACTGAGCCACAACCCCAGCCCCTAAAACTCTGTAATTTTTAAAGTAACATTGTATAGTAGAAATAGACAAGAAATAGAATAAATCAGAAGAGCATGTGCCTTTTTTATGTTCTCAGAGAAGAAACTGAATGGATATATGTAAACATTTATAGTGATTATCACAGATTAGAGGAATCACAGGTAATTTTTCTTTTTAACTTTATTTTTCAGATGATAGTAATTTTTAATACTTTAAAACTTCAAGTTTTTACAATATTTTATTAGTGCAACATATACTAGGGTTTAACTTTATGTATAGTGTACTCTGCATTTTCTGAATTGCATACTTTGTGAAGTGATCCTCTAAAATGTTTAGTATATTATTCGTTTGTTCTGGCCTTAAATTAACCAATCACATGGAATCACCAGTGCATTCCTCCTTTTTGGAAAACATGGAGAAATGGCAATGGGATACTAATCTTTTGGTTTAAGATTGAGGAGAAAGATTTCAAAATATTTGATTTTCAAACCTGAATTATCAGTTGATGGTATAAAGAAAAGCTATTGAATTTTATATATGTAGTTTCTGTCTAATCATTGAACTCTATAGTAAGGTGTAATAATTTTTCAAATGATTCTTTTGAACTTTCTAGATGATTATATAATCATTTCACTTATAAATAATAATAAATTTCCCCCTGATATTTGTGGTCCATATGTTCTATAACATCCAAAAAATTGAATAGTTTTTTTTTAAACACATGTATAGATTCTTATAATAGTAACATGGAAATATGGGTCCTATATATCATAAAGTAAAAAGTAAAGTTAGAGTTCTATATGTAGTATAATCCAGTCTTTATTTCAAAATAAAGCACTGTATAAAATGCTTGATTTGGGTATACGGCCTCTCCTCAAAATTTTCCAATACCAATTTGGGTACCTGTCTTCATTAGCTCAAGAAACCAAACAAAATGCCATAGATCAGTTGATTTACCCAATAGAAATTTGTTTTCTCACAGTTCTGAAGCCTGGGAGGTCTAAGATCAAGGTCCCTGTTGATTCAGTTCCTGATGAGAGCTCTCTTCCTGTCTTGCAGAGGCTTCCTTCTCTCTGTTTCTTCACATGGCAGAAAACTAGGGAGAGACGTACCTCTCTCGTGCTCTTCTTATAGGGCCACAGTCATATTGGCTCAGGGCCCGCTCTATGACTTTTTTAACCTTAATAGCCTTTTAAAGACCCTGTCTCCCCCAAGCATGGTGAACCAGATCACTTACTTAGCAAAACACTGTCTCAAAATAAAATCTAAAAAGGGTAGGGGTATAGCTTATCAGTAAAGCACCCCTGGGTTCAACACCCAGTATTACCCCTTCCCCCAGAAAAAGATCCCATCTCCAGATACAGTGACATTGAAGGTTAGAATTTCAGTGTATCAATTTGGAGGTTACACAATTCTGTTTATAACAGTGCCTAAACACATTCCAGTGTCCTCAGAAATCCTGTTTAATTGATTTTATTGCAGATGGGGTTTGCTTTATCCTTAAGAAATTCTTAAGGTACTTATTGTTTTATAGTGTGTCATTAGGAGATTTATCTAAATCTAACCTTATGAATCATTTCATTTTAGACACAAAATCGAATGAAGCTAATGGCCGATAACTACGAGGATGACCACTTCAAGTCCTCCCATTCCAATCAAACGAATCATAAACCCTCCCCCGACCAGGTAAGATTTCCCCTGAATATTTTATTTTTTAAAAAAATATACCTTTATTTTGATGTATTTTGTACTAGTGTGTTGCAGTTTCTGGGGTATAAAGTAGAAGAAAAGTAAATAGCTAATTCAGGTTTGAAAACTCCTTCACATTTTTTTAAAACACAGACTCAATTTCCACATAGGAAGTTGATGATTTTGAATTTTTCTAAGAGCAGGTTCTTGAAAAATTTGAAAATGACAAGGAATTTTTTAATTAGGGAAAAAAGTCCTGCTTTTCTTATTAAATAATAATGCCTTGTTAGAAAAACAAGACTCTTTGTAAGCTGAGTGAGGCACAACTTAGTGTAGAAGTTACTTCTATTTAATTGCAGATTATGAAATCTTGGCTCATCACCTATTAAAAGTGAAAGTTTCTTCACTCCATTTCCTGGCAGTTCCCTCTAACATGTCATTCTCAAGGAAAATCGTTGCCTTTAATTTCTCATCAATGCAGAAGAGACATTGATATGCCTGAAGGAAGCCATATTCAATTCCAGTTTTTTAGAAGAAGGGAACTCTCCCAAGATCTTGAAAGTGATGGATGGGGGAGAATGGTGAACAGATTACCTCATATCCCATTGCCAAAACTCAGATTTCAACATCTCCATCACACCCGCTCTTAAAATGTATGGCTAAGGGGAAAAAAAATAATCAAGTAATTACATCCATATGACTAAAGAGTAAAGAAAAACTCCCCTGTTAAGCATCTCCATAAATGACAGTTATGGCACTGTCCTAAGAGAAGTAGCAGAAATACTACAGATAGACGTAGCAGTGATAGCCAAATTGCTATTATTTCTGAAATTCAGAAAGTATAGTCCTAATATGTTGACATGTACTAAGCCAATTGAAGCCCACCTTGTATTTTAGAGGGAAGTCTTTAATTAAAGCAAAATGGAGAACAGTCTGCTTGATGTCAGCAGTCCTTTCCTGCCAAGAAATCACTTTGCTTTCTCCGCCTGCTTCCTAATACTAGGAATTATATTTATACCAGCGTATCTAAGATGCATGTTAGATTCTTCCCATGAAACGAGACAGAATTGGAGGGGTGTTTGGCACAGATGTGAAGAAAGGTTGAAGAAAAGGCATTGCATAAAGTGGGGGGAAAACTCAGTTTAATAATAATACCCAGAGACAACATCTGAAAAAGGCAGGAAGAGCAGAACTGTAATGATAAATTAATGACTAATTTTGAGAGTTCAGAGGATTAGAATCTAATATTTAAAAAAAAAAAGAGTTAAGAACTTCTATTCTGCTACATTATGTCTTTGTCTTTGTTTTAATACTAACCAACTCTTTTTCATTCCCATGCTGCCCCGGGGCATTGTTCCCTTTGCCATCTCTCCCCGTAGGATGAGGAGGAGGGTATATGGGCATAGCCAATCAGATGCTCTTAGTTCAGCCATTTTGTTCAGAACGGTGAGAAACAGCTTTCCTTAACTACAGAAGTGATTTTTGTTTGTTTTCATTTTTTCTTTTTACACAATCATTCTCACATCTTGTTTCTGTGTAATTTATGAAATCCTTTGGTATGCTTTCTGTTTTTTTTTTCTTTTTCACATGATTCCTGTGTGTAGTCTTGCTGTGCATTTGACATAGTGGGGTAGATTTTGTGGCTCTTTTTATTTTTCCTATTGTGTGTTAATAGTCACTTTTACAATTTCTTTCTATAAATTTTTGGGAGAACTTCCAGGGCATATGACTAAATTTCTCTAGCAATGATTTTATTAATAAATTACCTTCACAGTGTCCTGGTAAGGTTTAAACTTAAAACAAACTGGTAATAGAAAATTGATCAAATAGCCTGGGTTTTAGATGTCTTTCTTATGATTATTAATTTTAAGTACATAGTCCTTTTTTAAAAAAAAATGGATTGTGAATCACACTTTATTCCTTTTGTTTCTACCAATAGAAAAGTATTCTGAATTCTCAGGGTTAGTACCTTGAACATGCCCTCAGACTTTGACATTGCTCACAAACTTTCCCTAAAAATGAGGAGGAGAAAAGAAGTAAAGGAAGACTTTTTAGAAGTCACTCTAAAGAATTCTTTTACCTCTTCATAGATCACTGCTGTGTTAAACAGTTGCCAGGACACTGTCTAGATTCTCCTTTCCAGGCCAATTGGCAGGAAAATATGGTCCAGCTGTGTTAGTATCACCCTTTGATCTGATGCCCTTGAGGTTTGACTAAGGAAATCCTTTTCTTAGAGAAGTAATAATTATGATTAATAACTTCACACATATTGGTGGCCTTGCACTCCCTGAATTCACTGCCGATGCTAATTGATGACCTCACTGTTTTGGAGTCAGTTCTCCCTGAAATGTCTGTGTCTTGATGTTAAACTGCTTACAGTGATGTGGACTTATGTAGCCCTTTAAACTATCAAACACAGCCAAGGAGCATGGAGAGGTAAGTTGTGGAAATGGGCCATAAACTGTGAGATGGGCAGCTTTCCAAACAGCTTTATCCTGTGGGTACAAATGAAGGTGAAATACACAGTATCAACTAGGAAGCTCTTTGGGTTCAAGTACTACCTGCCAGAGAAAACTAACGCTAAGAAAATCAGTGTTCTGGTTGTCTTTTTCTGTACTCTATAGGTGTACATATTTGACATCATCAAGCATGTAGGAGCCATACAATGTTAGCTTACCTGTCCCTCAGAAATGAGCATGGTTCTGCCTTGTCCATTGGCGGAATATGGGAATTTCTTGGCCTGCCTCAGCAGGAAGCTCCTCCCCTACATACATAAACAGGATGATTTTTTTTTTTTTTTTTTTTTGCATGCCCTTTTTCTAGTCAATCAGAAGAAATGTGTTAATGTTCTGGGAAGCAAGATCCATTAGATAACTTTACTGTGAGATTGAAAAGTGAACAAACCATCACATACATTTGTTCCAAAAAGTCTCTATTTTACTTTCTCTTCTACCAAAATAGAATAACTACTAGCAAGAGTCAAATGCTCTTGATTTTACTTTTTCTAATTATTGCTTTATTGAGCTTACTAAACGAAACTGTTACTGCCATTGGTTTAACACAGTGCAATTGCAGTTAGTTGGCCATAGCTGGAGTTTCCATGATCTAGTCTTTCAAACTTTCTAAAATATGCTATAAAAATCATTATATGATAACAATCTTACCTAAGTAATGCATGAGTAACCCCAAAAACACTGAAGTTTTGACTTGGTGTCCAGTTTCCTTCACTTGTTTCTTTGCTAATTCTACAGAGGACAGATTTTCTCACCATAATTTCAAACTTGCATTGATGATTTCTGTATCAAACTTAAGAGCTTAATGTTTTGCAACTAAAACCTTTTTGCAGGACACCAATTACTTGCAAAGTATGAGGCCTTACTAAAGATAATTAATACTCAGATGGGAAAGAGAATCATAGAATTACAGAGCTGAAAGGGGTTTTGTAGTTAGGCCATTTCATGGAAGGTAGTATAGTGTAAGGGTTCACAGTGTAGGCTTTGGAGCAGAATGCCCAGGTTCAATCCTTATATCACCACCTATTATGTATGACATTGGACAAAGCATGTAATCTTTTTGTACGTTGATTTCTTCATATTTAAGATGGTAGTGGTTTTAAAAAGTAGATGAGTTGTGAGAGAAATGTCTCTGCAACCAAACTGCACAGCTTTGAATCTAGACACATTCACCTACCCAATGACCTTGGAAAAGTGACTTAAAGTTTATCTACAAAAAATGAGATCTTTAGTGCCTGGCACAGAGGGTTGCTGGATAGATTACTAGCTTAATGTATGTAAAATGCTTTAAACAGTATTTACCCAGCAAGTTCTCTATGTCTCTATTTTTGTTGTTGCTATTGTCATCAACATTAGCTCTATCTAGAGGAAATGTAAGTTTTCAGTAAATGTTAGTTGTTTTATTTGTTGTTGTTGTTGTTGTTGTTGTTGTTATATCTACTCCAGTGCTCTCATTTTATAGGTAAGAATGCAAAACAGATTTGAAAGTTGTGACTCAAGGTCCCCAGACATTTCTGCGGTCTGGAAAGAGGGACTAGTGGCTGTCGATAAAAGAGATAGTAGGGCTGGGGCTGTAGCTTAGTGTCAGGGCATTTGCCTAGCATGCATGAGGCACTGGGTTCAATCCTCAACACCACATAAAAATAAACAAATAAAATAAAGACATTCTGTCCATCTACAACTACAAAAAAAATTTTAAAGAAAGAGAGATAGCAAAGAAACATGAGCAATCGTATCTCCCTTTCATCACCAAAAGTTTGACCTTCTATATGTTGAGATTTTTTCCCTTGGAAAAACATCTTGAATTTTGTAAAGAAATTCTCTATAAAGCGTTGCACACCTGTATAAAAGATATTTAGTCAGTGACGTTGTCTTTAAAACAATCAACTGTCAAGAAACCTCCTAAGATGTTCAGAGCAAGGATTACCTCCACTTAAAAAAGAATGATAAGAGCCCCTTCTCTCTGCCCTCAGCCTAAGAAAAATCCATGTGAAATGCTGTCAGCTTTCTCTCGTACTTCCTTCTGCTCTTTTCAGACATTCCTCTTAGGTATTCACTAAGTAGAATTTGAGCAGGATTTGATAATCATTTAACAACCTAATTACATTAGGTCTAATGTAATATAAGCACAGAAATCTGTTTAACTGATTTACTGAGGAGTTATTATGTAGCTGACTTAATTTAGGCTTATTATATATATATCATACACTGAGTTATTTAAACAATAAACATTTATTTCTAATAGTTCTGGAGGCTGGAAGTCTGAGATCAGGATGTCAGCACCATTGAGTTCTTAGTGAGGGACTGCTTTTTTTTTTTTTTTTTTTTTTTTTTTGGTGGTGGTGGGGGGTGCTAGGGATTGAACCCAGGGCCTTGTGCATGCTATGCAAGCACTCTTCCAACAGCTATATCCCCAGCCCCCGAGGGCCTGCTTTTTGCTTTGCAGATGGCAGGTGTCTCACTGGTGGGGAAAGGAAGCAAATTCTTCCATATTTCTTCATATAAGGGCGTTAATTCCATCATGAGTACTCCACCTTCATGGCCTAATTACCTCACAAGGCCCCATCTCCGGATACACATTAGAGATTAGGATTTCAACATACATACACATGTGGGAGGACACAAACATTCAGCCCATAGCAGTAACATTATTGCTGACTCCTAGAATCTCAAGCAGTGGTGCAAATCTGGCCTTAGCCAACCCACAGGGAGCGCCAGAGCAAATATGTTCTGTCTAAATTAGCTTACATATACCATACTCTTATCTCTTTAATTAATAATTTCTTCTTTCTACTTTCTTCTCCCTTTACTATGGAATATAAGCACTGTAAAAGATAAGAACTTGTCTTGTTTTAGTTTTTGTACTAGGGATTGAACCCAGGGCCTAATGTATTCATGCTGAGCACATACTCTACCACTAAGCTACCCCCCAGCCAAGAGAGGGTCTTATATGTTTACTTTTGTATTCCTGGCATCTAGAACAATGCATAGTTTTAATAGGCCTTCAGATTAAAACATATTTATATGTAATTTGAATACTATGTGTACACATATACATATATGTATATGTAATTAACTTCCAAATTCATTAAATCCAGAGTAGAAAAAGTAATTTACATTGAAACCAAGAGCATAAAACTGACAATGAACTTTAAAGTCAGCACTACTAGTACAAGAAAGAGAAATGTAGAAAAGGGAGATAGGAAAAGTATCTAGAAACAAGAGAACTTAGATAAATGATGAGTTTAAAGAATGTCATAATGAAATCCTAGAATCTGGCTTCTATCATTTCATGCTAAGTAAAATGGAGTGAGTATAATTTAGAAATCTTTTCCATTTGTTAACTGAATGTCTTTCGAGTAGGAATTTTTATTCTAATAACCTGTGTTTCACATGACATGTAGGATTCAGAAGGGGAACCAGCCCAGCTAAAACAGGTGTCTTTGTCTTTTCATTCATTCCATGATTATCATACTATCATACCTTACTATAGGGTACCCACAATTCAAATAGACAAAGTACATACTTGAGCAGTTTACATGAACAGCTACAAATTGAGTTTTACTAGTAGTTGGCTTCCCTTGGACCTTGTCTGAGTTGCTGTCCTCTCACCTGATTGCTTCCTGGGCTTGTTCTCATGCTTTAGGGTCCTTGTAAGGATGCAGGTGTTGGACCAAATAACCTAGTTCCAAATCACCAATGATTTTCTTCATTTGTAAAATCAGGATAATACATTAGCCTCATAGGACTGATTGATGATTAAATAAGGTAATAGAAAGTGCTTAAAACAGTGCCTTTGTATAACATGGTTGTTCCTTTAATGTTAGCTACTAAATCCCTTTAACATGAAGATAAAGGCTGATCTTTCTGAGTGCAATGTGGGGCAAAACATCATAGCCAGAAATCATAGAGAAGTGCAGCTCAGCTCAGGGCAGCCAGGAAGCAGAGGGAAAAAGAAGACACCAGGGACAAAATATAAACCCAAAAGCACCTGCCCAAGTACCTACTTTCTCCAACCATATCCTACTTGCTTGCTGTTACCACCAATACAGTAGTACTTTCAAGTCATTAATCCACCAAATGGCTTGATCCACTGATTAGGTTACAGCCCTCATAATCTAATCACCTCACCTCTGAACTTCCCTCTATCATCTGTCACAAGCCTTTTGTGGGGGCATCTCACATCTAAGCCATAACATTGGCCATTTCTACCATGATGCCTACTCCTTTTTCTCCCTCCTTCCTTCCCTCTCTGCTTTCTTTTGTTGTTGTTGTTGTTCCTTTGGGCTATTTTTTTTTTTGTACCATGGATTGAACTCAGGGGCACTTGACCACTGAGCCACATCCCCCAGCCCTATTTTGTATTTTATTTAGAGATGGGGTCTCACTGAGTTTCTTAGTGCCTCACCATTGCTGAGGCTGGCTTTGAACTCACGATCCTCCTGTCTCAGCCTCCCAAGCCGCTGGTATTACAGGTGTGTGCCACTGCACTCGGCTTTTTGACTATCTTTAAATAGGAGGATAGAGTGAGAGCTTCTCAGTCTTCAGCTCTGGATTCAGATTATCCTTGTACCACCTCAGTTCCACTTTAATAACATGCCCTGTGCCTGTCCTCCAAATTGTCTCAAACTAGTGTTTTTCTTTTTCGTAGGCATAAAACCTGCTTCCAGCCTTTCAGGATTCTCTACTTCCTTCATGCCCCACACCTTTGCCAATAAGAGTAAAATCCTCATTTCTTTCTGCTTTTCCTGCTTTCCAGAGAGTTCTACTCCCTTTACTCCTGATTCTTCCATCCTGGGTCCTGATTAGCTGTCTCAAAATTTGGTCCTCTGCTGTTATCATAACTAAGCTTCCTCCCACTCTCTGCACTCCATCTTCTGTAAGTCACTCAGTAGTCCCTTCCTTCTTAGGGGATACTGTTTCTTACCTTTATTAGCATAAACTGGAACACAAAACAATTTGGATGTGTTCTCCACCCCCTACTCCAAGCAGCTTAAACTTGTGTCAAAATCAAAAACAATTTTTGGAAAAGGAGTTTTTGACAAGGACATTAGGGAATTGAAACTAAAGGATGGGTAATACTGATAGTTGCTGTTTAAAGAATACCTGCTATGTGCCAAACACTGAGTTGTAAGCATATGGACACATTGTAAGCATGTTCTTCTTATTCCATCAGTACAACAATCCCAGGAGATAGACACCACTCTCAGTATCCTACTACTTAGAAAATTAAGCTACAGAGAAGTTGGCTAACTTACCCAAGTTCACATAGCCAGTAAGTAGTAGAAGCCAGATTTGAACCTAGATGTTATCTGTTATCCACCTCTAACAAGGAAACCTAACCAAAAGCATTGTTTAGAGAAGTTGTAATGTCTTTATGCTTACAGTAATTATAGAAGGAAGGGGAATAAATGATGACATTTAGGGCATGCTGCCCCAAAATATGGCATCTTGGCATTTGAGAAAACAGCAGCAACAGGAAGGTTTATCTGACTTTCCCCTGCACTTCTTCCCTGAAGCATGCCATAAAAGAACTCTCTGACCTTCTAAAGTAGGTTGTAAAAACCTTCATTCTAGGGGTACTTACCTGGAGGAAAGAAATATCCTTTTATCTTGAATGACAGAGGCACACAGGAAAAAGCAAACAGACCTCACTGAGCTCCTCCCCCCATTTTATTACTCTTAGGTCACTTTGTCTTCCAATCACATTTCTCCACTACCAACTCTCTTCATCAGACACCATAACACTATACAAAGTTCTCTGTTTAGTGGTGGGTACAGGGTGTCTTTCTAAAGACTCCTTGTGTCATGTAAAATTTATATTAAATAAATTTGAATGCTTTTCTCTTATTAATCTGCCTTTTTGTTATAAGGGTCTCAGCCAGGAACTTGAAGATAGAATCTCTTCTCCCCTAAGAAGATTTCCATAAGAATATCCAATTTAAAACTAATGAAGTAGGGGCCTGGGTTGTGGCTCAGTGGTAGAGTGCTTGCTCAGCATGGTGTATGCGTGTGAGGCCAGGCGTGCTGGGTGGAATCCTCAGCACCACATAAAAATAAATAAATAAAAATTGTGTCCAACTCCAACAACCCAACAATGGAGAATCACAAATTTGGTGACAACCTTTTAGACACTGGATCCAGAAAAAAAAAAAAAAAATACTACTGAATGATAGTCTGACATTTAAATAATTTTACAGCTTCAATTAAGTTGGAGTTGGATTTTTTTTTAAACAGGGTTTTCTTTTTGCTTTGTCTTTTATGTTGTTTTTTTAGTGAGCCCATGTCTCAAAATTAAATTTTAAAAAGTGCAGGATGCTTGGGGATATTGCTCAATGGTAGAGTGTGTGTGCCTAGCATGTGAGAGACCTTGAATTCAATCCCCAGCACTGCCAAAAAAAAAAAAAAAAATTAATGAAGAGTATTGGTAAGAAACTCCTTAAAACCCAAGTAAGTAGAAATATATGTTTCTGGTAGTATATTTTAGGCTTAGTAAACTACAAATGCACTTGCCTCAAATAACTATAAATCCTGGATACATTTTTTAAATATTTATTTTTTAGTTGTAGTTGGACACAATACCTTTATTTTATTTATTTTTATGTGGTGCTGAGGATCAAACCCAGGGCCTCACATGTGCTAGGCGAGCACTCTACTGCTGAGCCACAACCACAGCTCCTGGATACATTTTATTCAGGGCACAAATTACTTTTTAAAAACTTAAATTACAGAGGAAATAAGTTGTTAATGGAAATAGAGTTTCATTGTTGCAAGATGAAAATATTCTGAGGTATGATGATACTACAGTGTGAGTATACTTAGCACTATTCAATTTTAGTTAGAAATGGTTAAGATGGGAAATTTTAGATGTTTTAATTAAAGAACAAGAAGTAAAATATATAATCTGGCAAATATTGAAAATATGCACTGAATAATTTGAAACACTTTTCTCAGTGAAGAAATGTTTATTTACCTCTACCAGGTAAATAGTTCAGGGTTTTTCAAGGTTTTGAAATGTAAAAAAAAAAAAAAAAACTGCCGTTGCCTTTTTTCTTTCTTTTTTCTCTCTCTCTCTCTCTCTCTCTCTCTCTCTCTCTCTCTCTCTTTGCCTGTTGTTTTCTGCTTTGGAACTGGGCTATTTGTTTATTTTAGCTGATTGCTTCATTAGCATATTAAAGGATTTTTGCTGTTTGGGCTCCCTTCATTTGAACTGCTTAGGACAGGTCTTTAAAGAAGTATTTGCATATTTTATTATTTTTAAATATGTTCACATTTGGGATTTCCTTTAACAAAAGATACTCACCTATACTAGTTGCAACAACTGAATTTAGGATGCATAACAACTATGAACTGAGTTTTTAGATGAATTGAGACAGTTTTCAATAGAGATACAAATTTGGTGACAACCTTTTAGAAACTGGATCCAAAAAAAAATACTACTGAGTGATAGTCTGACATTTAAATAATTTTACAGCTTCAGTTAAGTTGGAGTTGGACTTTTTTTACAGGGTTTTCTTTTTGCTTTATCTTTTAAGTTGGTTTTTTGTTGTTGTTGTTGTTTGTTTGTTTGTACCAGGGATTGAACCCAGGGGCACTTAACCACTGGGCCTCATCCCCAGCCCTTCTTTGTGTTTTATTTAGAGACAGGGTCTCACTGAGTTGCTAAGTGCCTCACTAAGTTGTTGGGGCTACCTTCAAACTTAGGATCCTCCTGCCTCAGCCTCCCAAGCTGCTGGGATTACAGGAGTGGGCCACCTGCACCTGGCTTTTGCTTTGTTTTTGATCTTAGTTAACTTTTAAAGCAAAATTCTAGAAGGAAAAGTTATCTGGACCACTTTGTAAAATAGGTATATTTCCTGTTTGTGGAATGAGCAGTGCCCAGAGGGCAAGGTATGCATTATTGGCTCTCTTTCCTGAGGGTCCAGTGCTTTGATGGCAGGATGAGAACAATCAGCTGCTGTGGACTATTTATTCAGCAAATAATAATTGTTCCTTCCTCATGCACCTAGTACTAGGAATTGAACCCAAGGGCATCTGAGCTAGATCCCCAACCATTTTATTATTTTTATTTTAAGACCGGTGACATGTCACAGAAAAGTGGGGAGCTGAAGCTCCAAACCTCAGTTTTTGTGTCCCAATGAAAGAAAATTTAAAGTCAGACATGAAAATCCAAGCAAGAGAATTTTATTATGAGTGATAGTAAGATTCAAGCAGAGAGTTCTCTTCAGTAGAGAACAACAAAGGAATAATGCTGCTTCTAAATTTATTACTGCCTGATGTTTGCCAGGAAAACTGAATTCCACCTTCTTCAGTCTTTACCAATCAGATCTTTAACTCCTCCTCCCACATTGTGAATGGGAGTTTTTGACCCTAGTTGGTCTTCTCCATAACTATCATGGCAACCAGTCCTATTCAAGGGAGCTTCATCCACAAGTGAATCTATGCTAATATGGGTTTTGAGGTCAGTGACTTTACCTTAGTGTTTCTGTGCTACTGAAGAAATTTTCCTTCTGAAACCTATGGCTATAAATTCTAACTTTACAGTGACCTTAATACACCTTGCCAGGAGTTAACCACATCAATTTTTCTTTCTTGGAATATTTCTTAACTGGCTCCCTTTGTTTCTACCTGTTTATTCTCAGGATTAGTATACCTGTTGTTCTACAAGTTACTTAGTTGTTTATTAAAGGCAATTCAAAGAAACCCTGTGACCCTGCTGTTATTTGTTCACATTTCACTGCCCATTGCTAACTACTACCTAACAAAGGTTTCACTAAGTTGTCCAGGCTGACCTCAGACTCCTACCTTAGCCTCCCACATAGCTGGGATTGCAGGTGTGTGCCTCTGTACCTAGCTTAATTGTTCCCCCTTGATGAACAGAATTTGATCCAAACATATCTATTGTAGTTTCAAAAGTGTTCAGTTTTTTATAGATATCTTATTGTTACCGACTTCTGGTATTACAAATAAAATAAATTAGGAGGCCTTTAGGCTAACATGACTCTAGCACCCTTGGTCGCTATATTAGCAAATCAGAAGTCAGTCTAATGTAAAAGATCATATTTTAGGCCATGGATTTTCCAATACTTAAGCTGAACCAATCAAAAACTATCTAACAAACCTCTAGGAGGGGCTGCCGCTGCCATTGTAGCTCAGTGGTAGGGCTCTTGCCTTGGCACCACATAAAAATGAATAAATAAAATAAAGGTATAGGGCTCAGTGCCAGAGCGCTTGCCTGGCACTTGTGAGGCACTGGGTTCAATCCTCAGCACCACTAAATAAATAAATAAAATGAAGGTATTGTGTCCATCTACAACTAAAAAATATATTTAAAAAAACAAAGGTATGGGGCTGGGATTGTGGCTCAGCGGTAGAGCACTCGCCTAGCACGTGCGCGGCCCGGGTTCGATCCTCAGCACCACATAAAAGTAAATACATTGTGTACAACTAAAGCAAATAAATAAATATTTAATTTAAAAAAAGGTATAAAAAAAAAGTTGTAACTGTTAATTAAAAAAAAAAAAACTCAGAACTTTCCACAGGAATGATCTAAATAAAGGTTTAGAATTATAGCTCAGTGGATGAGAGCCCTGGCCTAGCACATGTGAGACCCTTGAGTTCTATTCCCAGCACTTCAAAAATAAAACAAGTAAGGCTGCTGTTCCACTTTTACCAGCCAGATATGTTCTTTGCCTTGTATCTGCTTTCACCTTACAAAAGCCTTCTGGAGTCCCCTCCTCAAAGTCCCCATCTGTTTCCCACCTAGCACAGCCTAATTCATAAATGATGTCTGCTCAAATAAACCTGTTAATCCAGGTGCTGTGGCACGTGCCTATAATCCCAGCTACTTGAGAAGTTGAAGCAGTATGATAACAAGTTCTAGTTCCACAAAAAAAAAAAAAAAAAAAAAAAATTCTTTACATCTTTTGACACTCTTTTACATTTTTGAGACTTTTCCTTTGCCCTTTTATTGATTGGCTTATTTCTTTTTCAGTGCTAACTTTTTTGAGTTCTTTGTATAGCCTGGAGATTAATGCCATTGTTTCATGGCCCAGAATAAGATCCATCTTAATGAACATACCATTCTTCATTTGAAAGAAATGGTATTCTTTGGTTGTTGACTGTGATCTATAAGAATCAGTTAGTTCTGGGTGGTTGGTAGAGTTTTTTAGATCTTCTATGTCTTCCCTGAAATTTGGGCAGGAGGGTTCTTTCTATTAGTTGCGTAGAGAGGAGTATTAAAATCTTCCATTCTAATTGGGGGTTATTCTGTTTGTCCTATGAATTCTTCAATTTTTCTTTCATGTAGTATTAAGCTTTAGGTTGATTGCCTACCCATTTGTGATTCCTGTGTCCTCCTAATAAACTGACCTACTTGTCATTTTGAAATAACCCTGTTTCCAGGAATATCTTTTGTCTTGAAATCTATTTTATGGTTTTTAAATCATCAAGGAACAGCCAGAATACTTGTTGATAATAATTTTTGGTATTGTCTGGGTGGCAAATTGCTGGATAATATGGTTTCCTCTGTGTGTGTTTTTTGTCTGTTTCTTCATTTGTTTGTTTGAGACAGCATTCACTAAGTTGCTTAGGGCCTCACTAAGTTGCCTAGCCTGGCCTTGAACTTGCAATCATCCTGCTTCAGCCTCCTGAGTTCTTGGGATTTCTGGCATGCACCACCCTACCCTACTGTACATTTTTTTCATATTTTATTTTTAAAGAGAATATTGTTATAAATGCTATACAACAACATAAGAATGGGATAGAATAGACTAGAATGCTGTACAAAAAATAGAAGAGTCAGAATAGTATTATGAATAAAACAACATTTAATTCAAAAGGTTTGTTACCTCCCACATTGACAACAGTGGTCCTGATAGCTAATATTTAATAGTAAAGGAATGACTTGGCCGAAATTGCTGATCGGGTCAGCGCCATTTTAGTGGTGTGTTTGGCGTGTGTTAGTTGTTGTTAGAACCAGAGAGAAAAGTTATCAGAATAAAAAGCTGTTTGTCTCCAGTTTGCTTCTAAAGTTCTTCCCGCGGCTCCGTTGCTCCAAGCGCTTCAGGCGGCTACAAAGGAAAAAGAAAAAGAACTCATAATGACGTAGTAAGATAGTCTAGGTTAAATCTTTTTAAAAATTTTTATTTGTTCTTTTTAGTTATACATAACTTTAGGATTTATTTTGACATAATTATGAAAGCATGGAATATAATTTGCTCTAATTCAGTCCCCAGTACTTCTACTTTATCTCTCCTCCTCCACCCCCTGTTCCCTTCCCTCTAATCTACTGATCTGTTTTGGTCAGCTTTTTCACTGTTGTGACCAAATGTCCTCACAAAAACAATCAGAGGAGAAAAGGTTAAAAAGGCAAATGAAACCATTAAAAAAAAAAAAAAAAAAGTTTATTTGGGGTCTAATGGTTTCAGAGGTCTCAGCCCATAGATGGCTAACTCCATTCCTCAGGGATCAAGGTGAGGCAGAACATAGTAGCTAAAGAATGTAGCAGAAGAAAGCAGCTGGAAGCAGAGAGAGCCCTGCTCAACAAGGACAAAATATAAACCCCCAAGGAACATCCTCAGGGACCCACCTCCTCGAGCCACACGCTACCTTCCTACAGTTATCACTCTTTTAATCCCTATCAGGAGATTAATTCACCAATTAGCTTAGGGCTCTCATAGCCCAATCATTTCACCTCTAAACCTTCTTGCACTGTCTTACACATGAGCTTTTGGGTGATACCTAATCCAAACTATAACATTTTGCCCATGACTGCTTATGCCCATTTCATGATGCAAAATACACATAGTCCATTTTCAAGAGTTCCCATAGCCTCAGCAATTCCAAGATTGCCCAAAGTTCAAGTCTAAAGTGTTCTCTGAGACTCAAGGCAAACTCTTAGCATGAGCTTCTATAAAAATCAAAAGTGAGTTACATGTATCCTGTATATAAAAGCACATAGTAAACATTTCCATTCCAAAAGGAAGAAATGGGGGCATAGAAAGAAAAGATGTGACCAAAGCAAGACCAAAATCCAGCTGGAAGGGTAAAAAATTCCTATAGCTCCATGTATAGGAGCTGGGGCATGATGACGTTCTCTCCAAAGATTGTATAGCTCCACCCCTATAGCTTTGCTGGTTGCAGCCCCTGTGGCCTCTCAGTTGGCCTGTCTTTGCTCAATTCTTACAGTTTTGCTAGGCAGATGTTCTAAATTACTGGCATTTCTTAATCTTGGGGGTCTCCACTGCAGCTTTGGCTTCCTCCTCACATCTCCATGCATCACCCTCTTGGGGGCTGCCCACAGGGACTGCAACCCTGCTGCACTTTTCCTGGCCTCCCAGGCCTTCCTTTGAAATCTCAGTAGATACCTCCATGACCCCCTAATTCCAGCATCCTGCATTACTGTACCACCACATGGTTGATGCTACCATCTTGAACAGAAGCTAAGCCCCCAGAGATCCTGGCTGTAGCAGACTCTGAGTACCTGGGTGGCTGAGCATGGGGAAAAAACTTCCTAGGCCAGGCACAATGGCCAGCGGCTCAGGAGACTGAGGCAGGAGGATCACGAGTTCAAAGCCAGCCTCAGTAAAAGTGAGGTGCTAAGCAACTCAGTGAGACCCTGTCTCTAAATAAAATACAAAATAGGGCTGGGGATGTGGCTCAGTGGTTCAGTGCTCCTGGTTTCAATCCCTGCTACAAAATATATATATATTTCCCCTAGGCTCTCTTATAGAAGCAGGGTGCCTCACTAGTCTCTGCTCAAAGAAATTTTTACTTTTACACCCTTGAGCCTGAGGTGGGTGTAGTTTTGCCTATTACTGAATTGCCCTCAAGCCATCTTTCCTGTTGTCTCTGGGCAAAGTGTTCAGTATTTCTTTAGTGGCTTTAATGTCTTTAAAAACCACATATTACTTAGCCTAAGTTTTACTCACTCTTCTGGCAGAACTCCCAAGTTTTTGAGATCTCTCTGCTTTGCTTTCCTCTTCTGATTAGCACAATAAACTCAGCTAAAAACCACCAGCAATATCCATGTCACCACCTCAATACTATGCTACCTAGAAATTTCTTCTGCCAAATTAAGAAGTATATCATCTTTAAATTTAGACTCACAGAAAGTCTCAGGACACAGAAAAATTGCAGATAACTTCTTAGCCAGAGTGTAACATGAATAGCCTGTAGTCTAGTTTCCAATAGGGTCTTCCTTTTCCTCTGAAACCTCATGAGTCCTGTCTTTGCTGTCCACAGTCCTGTCAACATTTTTTTCTTCTGAGCTCCCACCAGGATTGCCCATTAAATTCCACTTAAAACATTCTAAAGCTTTTCCAACTTGCATCTCTAAACTTCTCAAAATTCCCAAAACTCCAAAAGTTTCTGAACCTAAGGTTAGTCACAGCAATGATCCCACCTCGGTACTGCATTCTGTTTTAATCAGCTGTTTTGCCACTGTGACCAAAGTACCTGACAAGAACAATGAGAGGAGGAAAAGGTTATTTGGGAGCTCACAGTTTCAGAGGTCTTAATCCATAAATGGCCAACTCTGTTCTTCAGGACCTGAGGTGAGGCCGCGCATCATGGCAGAAGGGTGAAGCAGAGGAATGTGCTTCAGTCGTGGTACCAGAAAGCAGAAAGAGACTCCTCGCCACAGACAAAATATATACCCCCCAAAACAGGTCCCCAGTGACCCACCTCCTCTAGCCACACCCTGCCTACCTACATTTAATCCCTATCAGGGAATTAACATACTGATTAGGTAAAAGACTCTCACAACCCAATCATTTTACCTCTAAACTTTCTTGCAATGTCTCACACTTGAGCTTTTGGGGGACACCTCATCCAAACCACAATACATGCAGAGCTGTGGTAAGGCACTTGTGCTGTCATATGTTGGTGGCTCAGAGTAAGAGCACTTTTTAGTTGATAATGTAGCCACGTCTCTTATGGGGACAATAATATTTTCCTGCTACAGTAAAGGGAAATTTTCTGCTTCCTTCTCTTTACCTCCAAACTTACAAAAGCCCTTGATAAACAAAAAAAAAGAAGAAACTTTCTGTGCCAACATTCTCACCAGCCCAAATTCCTGAATCTCTGACTGAGCTAAGAGGATGTTCTAGTGATCTGTACCTATTCAGTCTTACCTCATAGCAAATAAAACAGAGAAGGAATTGGTTACAAAAATTGTTGTCCCTCAGTGGACAGAGTTCTAATGCATATCATTTCTCCTTGATGTGGTTTTGGCTTTCCAGAGTGGCTGTGAAGCAAGGTTGATTTGTTTACGTGACCTGTACAGAGCTTTATTCCAGCCTTTCAGATGCCAATGTTGTTTTTCTCTGACAGTCATAGTATTAAGATCAACTATCATTTTTTAGACCTAATACACAGAGCTATTAGATTCTTCAAGGTTTAGATATGTCCATTTTCCTGTTTAACATGAATTACTGAAGAAAAATGTTGATGCCTATTTACTATAATAGAAAAAGCATTGAATGAAAGAGACTTCAAGTAATTAATTAATCTCTTGGAACCTCAGTTTATTCATCTCTAAAATGAGTTTGATAATAACTAACATACTTTTCTTGAGACACTAATGTAATGAACATGAGAGTAGTTTGTAAATCCATATTTTTCTATACAGCTACTAAGTGCTGTTTGCTGAACTGCATATAGCCAACATTCACTTCTCTAGTCTAACACAAGAAGTATTTGTTTTTAGAACATTCTTTATAAGGAAGTAATAGAAATGTTGATAGGAGCAGGGTGTGGGAACATTGGCTGAAGACACCGAATTTCTGTATCTTTAGAGTTGATCTCTTCCAAAACATCAACATTCTCTAGAACCCAAATACTTAACAACTTGTAGAAATTTCCAGAATTCTATGATCTTTGTTCTCTAGCCTACAGCTCTTGCCAAATTTAGACTAAATGGTACTCCACATTTTTTGAACTTCAGTAGATGATATAGTAAGCTCTAATATTACACACTAGTTCAGATTTAAAAGCTTTCTCAACATTATAATAGGAATGGAATGCTGCTTTTATTTTTTTAATTATAATCTTGCTAGAATAGTTTTGGCTCAATTTTTTTTTCTCATGTTCTATCTACCTTTGTATCTCCAAATTCAATTTATCATTCTTTTTTAATTTTTCTTGATAATTCACAATAGTTTGGGACGAGGCCAGATTCTGTCTTCCATTTTTTCCTATAAAATGTTTTCCTGCTATATAAATATCTGTGAGGATTCCTTCAATGTAGCTGTTTCTGTGTTCTTTTAAAGGTCATTGAGCATTTAGGACCCCCAAAGATGCAACATTAGGGTAACCCAGGCAAAGTGACATAGTTCCATAGTTTGGCTCTTGTGAATTGTGCTGCTATAAACACAGGTATGCATGTATCCCTCTAGTAAGATGACTTTAATTCTTCAGGGTAAATACTGAGAAGTGGTATAGCTGGGTCATATGATGGTTCCATGCCTAGTCTTTTAAGGAGCCTGCATACTGATTTCCATAGTGGTTATACTAATTTGCCGTCTCATCAACAGTGTAAAAGTGTATCTTTTTTTCCACATCTTCTCTAGCAATTATTATTGTTTATATTCTTAATGGCTGCCATTCTAACCAGTATGAGATGAAATCTCAGTGTAGTTTTTTGGTTTTGCTTTCTGTGTGTTGTTGTTGTTGTTGTTGATTTGATTTGGTTTTGGTACTGAGGGTTTAACCCAGGGATGCTTTACACTGAGCTACATTCCCAGGTCTTTTTATTTTTTTATTTTGAGAAAGGGACTTGCTAAGTTGCTGGTGCCAAACTTATAATTCTCCTGCTTTCGCCACCTCAGTCTCTGGGTCTCAGTGTAGTTTTGATTTGCATTTCCTTAATTGCTAATGATATTGAACTTTTTTTATGTATTTGATAGCCATTTGTATTTCTTCTTTTCAGAAGTATCTGTTTAATTCATTTGCCCATTTATTAATTGGGTTGTTTGGTTTATTAGTGTTAGGTTTTTTGAGTTTTTTTAATATTCTCAATATAAAGTCTCTGTCAGAAGAGTAGCCAGCAAGGATTTTTCCTCATTCTATAGGTTCTCTCTTCACATTCTTGATTGGTTGTTTCTTTTGCTGTTCAGTAGCTTTTTAATTTGACACTATTCCATTTATTAACTCTTAGCATTGTTTCCTGATCTGTAGAGGTCCTACTGAGAAAGTTGTTGCCTATGCCTATATGCTGGAGTGTTGATTCTACATTTTATTTTGGGACTTGCATAGTTTTCTGGTCAAATTCCTAGGTCTTTGGTCCATTTTGATTTTTGTGCAGGGTGAGAGATAAAGGTCTAGTTTTATTCTTCTACATATGGATAACCAGTTTTTCAAGCACCATTTATTAAAAAGCATATCTTTTCTCTAACATATTTTTGGCACCTTTGTGAAGGATCAGATGATTGTAGATGAATGGGTTTGTCTCTGTGTCTTCTATTCTATACCACTGGCCTGTTTATCTGTTTTTATACCACTACAGTGCAGTGTTTTGGTTTGGTTTGTTTTGCTATTAAAAAGTTTATTTAACAAAAAGTTCAATATAAAAATGTACAGGGGCTGGGGTCGTGGCTCAGTGGCAGAGCACTCACCTTGCACGTGCGTGGCCCGGGTTCGATCCTCAGCACCACGTAAACATAAATTCATTGCATTGTGTACAACTAAAGTAAATAAATAAATATTTTTTTTAAAAATGTACATAACCCGATTTTTATGTCATAGTTAAACAGGCCCTCTGGAGAAGGGACACAGATTTCTCTGCTGAACAGCCATTCTAAGGCTTCTAACATGATGATACTATTTCCTCCTATTACTGTCATTCCAATATTGTTCTGTTGCCCACTAGTTGCCATCTGCACACACTCATCTATCACAAGATTCATAAAGGGGAAATCCCTGAAATATTCCTTGGACATGTCTGCCACCATTTAATTTCAATGATAACTTTTTGTCTGTAAATTTTTTTCTGCTTGGGAGGGTGTTCTTTGCTCATGTTGTCTACTTGGCAGGCTCAGAGATGCTTAGAAATGGAATTGGCAGCCTCCTTTTATCCTGTAGTTTTTGTTGCTATAGCTCAGTAGTATAACGTATTATGATACCTCCAGCCTTACTTTTTTGGCTTAGAATTGCTTTGGCTATATTCTTTTATTCTTCCAGATGAACTGTAGGATTTTTTTCCTAGTTCCATGATGAATGTCATTGTTATTTTGATGGGGATTTCACTGAGGTCTTCTTTAATTTCTTTCTTCAGTGTCCTGTCATTTTCTTTATAGAGGTCTTTCACCTCCTTAGTTAGATTTATTCTTAGGTTTGTTTTTTGTTTGTTTGTTTTTGTTGTTTTTCAGGCTATTTTAAATGGGCTTGTTTTCCTGATTTCTTTTTCAGAAGATTCATTGTTGATATGTAGGAAAGCTATTGATTTTTGTATGTTGATATTGTAACCTGCTGAATTCATTAGTTTTCACAGTCTCTTTGTGATGTTTTTTGGATCTTTTAAATATAGAATCATATTATCTGCAAATAGTCACCACCTTTTCTCTTAAATTCTAGCCAGAGTCTTCCATAACTGGAAGATCACTGACTCCCTATAGGAGTCCTATTTTGCCATTAAAATTACAATAAGGAAAGGAGTAGCCTCGCCATATCTCCTAAATTTGTCATCCCTCCCCTTTGTCAGAAATGACACAAACTCTGCAAAATTCTGTGGGGACTTTTTTTTGTGTGAGAACTCAGTGCCTTGCTGCATATCAAAACTTCCATATAAGGAAGCTGGATTGAAATTAGCCAACACCAACCACTTCACTTGCAAAATAGAAAAGAAAAAAATTGCCATCACCTTGATTCAATCTCAGTTAACATTTTTAGTGAATTGTTACTGTTTTTATATGATATTGTCATAATCTGGATATGTACACAGTAATAAACTTTCAAGTTTTTACCTTTATCAGTATAATACTATATCACACCTGTGAAACTCAAAAAAATATACTTTCTTTAGTTTCCCTTATAGGTACTTATATTATTTTTATGGCCTTTAGCTTGGTGGATAAGGAGTGTGCTTCCCTATAGACTTAATTTGAATCTAGCTCAGTAACTTGCACAAATCACAGAACCTCTTCTTTTTTTTTTTTTTTTTTTTTTTTTTTTTTTTGATTTTTTTGTTGTTGATGGACCTTTGTTTAATTTATTTATTTATATGTGGTGCTGAGAATTTGAACCCAGTACCTCACACGTGCTAGGCAAGTGCTCTACTGCTGAGCTACAGCTACAGCCCACAGAACCTCTTCTTTAAGCATCAGATTCCTCATTGACTAAATGATAATAATAAAGCCTACATCAAAGGTTATTGTAAAGATTAAAGGTAATAATGTATTCAGGGCACATGGCCCTTTGGGTGGCAAACAGGAAGTGCTAGTCAAATGACAATGAGGACAATATTAGTAGTGGTTGGGTTATTTTTGTTGTTGTTGTTGTTTAGCTTTTTGAGTTCTTTATATATCCTAGAGATTAGTGCTCTATCTGATGTGCAAGTGGTAAAAATTTGCACCCAAGCTGAAGGCTCTCTGTTCACCTTACTGATTGCTTCTTTTGCAGAAAAGAAGCTTTTTAGTTTTAATCCATCCCATTATTGATTCTTGATTTTAATTCTTGCGCTATAGGAGTCTTATTAAGGAAGTAGGGGCCTGATCTGATATGATGGAGATTTGGGCCTACTTTTTTTTCTATTAGATGCAGGGTCTCTGATTTAATTCCGAGTTCCTTAATCCACTTTGAGTGGAGTTTTGTGCATGGTGAGAGATGGGGTTTAATTTCATTTGTTGCATATGGATTTCCAGTTTCCCCAGCACCATTTGTTGAAGAGGCTATTTTTTCTCCAATGTACATCTTTGGCACCTTTGTCTAATGTAAAATAACTGTAATTATGTGGGTTAGTCTCTGTGTCCTCTATTCTGTACTACCACTTGCACATCAGATAGAGCACTAATCTCTAGGGTATATAAAGAACTCAAAAAGCTAAACACCAAAAAAACAAATAACCCAATCAATAAATGGGCCAAGGAACTGAACAGATACTTCTCAGAAGAGGATATGCAATCAGTCAACAAATATATGAACAAATGTTCAACATCTCTACCAATTAGAGAAAAAATACAAATCAAAACTACTCTAAGATTTCATCTCACTCCAGTCAGAATGGCAGCTATTAAGAATACAGACAACAATAAGTGTTGATGAGGATGTGGGGGAAAAAGGCACACTCATACATTGCTGGTGGGACTGCAAAATGGTGTAGCCAATCTGGAAAGCAGTATGGAGATTCCTTATAAAACTGGGAATGGAACCACCTTTTGCTCCAGCTATCCCACTCCTCAGTCTATACCCAAAGGACTTAAAAACAGGACTTAAAATACTACAGGGACACAGCCACATCCGTGTTTATAGCAGCACAATTCACAATAGCTAAAACTATGGAGCCAACCTAGATGCCCTTCAGTAGATGAATGGATAAAGAAAATGTGGTATATATACACAATGGAATATTACTCAGCAATAAAAGAGAATAAAATAATGGCATTCACAGGTAAATGGATGGAGTTGGAGAATATAATGCTAAGTGAAGGATTAGACAAACTCTAGATAGGGCAAAGGGGAGGGAGGGGAAAGAAGGGGCATAGGGGTAAAAAAGATGGTGGAATGAAATGGACATCATTATCCTAAGTACATGTATAAAGACCCGAATGGTGTGAATATACTTTGCATACAACCCAGAGATATGAAAAATTGTGCTCGCTATTTATAATATGAATTGTAATGCATTCTGCTGTCATATATAACAACTTAGGATGAAAAAATTTAAAAGAATTAGTAGTGGTGGTGATGCAACCCTAAGATATTGATGAGGTCCATTGCTGCTACTGTTTAATTTGTAGATTTTATAAATCTCCTGTTATAACATTCTTCTAATTATACAGAAAACCCACATCCCTAGCAATTACTTTTTCTTATAGTAAAAAATAATCATAAAACATAGTAATCTTTTCTTTTCTGAGCCACTGATTGAGTCACTACTGAGCTCACTGTCAAAACAACACTACAGCTACCCTCCAGTTACCATAGGCATGGTACATTAGCCAGACATTAAGTCCAACCTAATTACCTCTAAGAAGCACCCCATGGTGACAAGTGAGTTTTTTTTCTTCTGGGGTTTTATGACATGAGGATAATTTTCAGGCAAGACTAAGAAGTAGGAGGAAAAAAAAAAAAAAGCTACAACCTACCTCTATACTGGTTCTAAGTAAGTCTTACCAGGATTGGTGACTACATGAACTCCAAGGTCAGAAACAAAAGACCTCTTAGGCCCCATGAAGTTGTAAGTAATTTCGGGTAGGGAATTTTTCTCTTAATATTTATTTTGTTGTCATTGTTTTGCAGTACTGAACACACACTTTACTGCTGAGCTTCACTCCCAGCCCCACTCAGTATTTTTAAAGATAGCATTTGTAGTGTTTCACAGGTACATACTGCATTTTTGTGGTTTCTGTTGAGTGATTTAAGATGACATTGTCCTATGACTCACTTGATTTATTTCTTAGACTGAAAATTAAAGACTTTTTTAAGCATCTTTGGAACATTTGCTCTCAGATCCATGGATTCATATCTTAACAATTATGAGTATTTGACTAGTGAGAAAGAGCCTGTTTATGATATTATTTGCAATTTGGACATTGTTCTTGGACAACCAAATATTCCTGCACTTTCTGCAAAATAAAATTCTTCACATCTTGTTTTTCCACAGTCATTTGAAAATGGGGGCCCCTACAAAGCTCACACATACTTATTGAACAAAAAAATCAGTGAGGATTGAGAATGTTGCTCTGTGGTAGAGCACTTGTCTCCCATGTGCAACATCCTGAGTTTGATGATCTCTAATACCACCAAAATATTTTAAAATTCAGGTTTTGTTTGTTTGTTTGTTTGTTTGTTTGTGGTTACCGGGGATTGAACTCAGGGGCACTCGACCACTGGGTCACATCCCCAGCCCTTTTTTGTATTTTATTTAGAGACAGGGTTTCACTGAGTTGCTAAGTGCCTCACCATTGCTGAGGCTGGCTTTGAACTCGTGATCCTCCTGCCTCAGCCTCCCAAAGTGCTGGGATTACAGGCGTGCGCCACGGCGCCCGGCTACTAAAATTCAGTTTTTTTGTTTGTTCATTTTGTGGTGCTAGGGAATGGACCACCTTGAACATGCTAGATAAGCACTCTACCCCTTAGTTACAGCCCCAGTCCTAAAATTTAAAAAATAATTTAGTATTTTCCCTGAAGAAAAGTCACACGTGTTTTATTTACATGTTTATATAGTAGTACCAGCTATTTTTAATGGTTTAGTTTCTCCCTGTACCCTAACAAGTTATCCTGTAATCTGACACCACTCATATGTTCAATAAGTGTCCCAGGCTGATCCAGTCAATATCAGCTACACCTTCTAGAATATTGTATCTTTAGATTCAGTAACCAGCCCCCTCAGTGAACATATGGTGGGACCCCTTTTTAATACCATCTTTGGAAGACAGGCCTAACAAGTATCATACCACATTTTTATTTTATAGTGATGCTTTGATTCCCATTTTATCTGCCTATCTATCTATAAAACAATAGCCTTGTTACACTGGAATTCTGTAGTACTACTTTCATTAACTTGTCCTCGACTCCCCACTAATTTGTTTTCTATACAGTCTGACTTTAGGATTACTGTCTGTTTTAGGTTAAAGGAATATTTTCTAGGACACAAAACTGCATCATCAACCAAAACAAAAGAGCTGTTCTCCCTTGATGTGTCTTCCTTCTTCCTGATGCTAGAATGACGAGGCTAAAGTTTCCAGCTGGGTCTGGCAGTCAGCATTTCTGGAGTAAATTAAATGAGCACAGTTGATTGAGGTATAGCTGGACTATATCACTGGCTTCCCATTATGCCAGCAGATCAAAGACATGCACAAATAGAGGCTTAGTCTATAAAATATTCAAAACAGATGGCTTGTTCTTTTGGTGAAAATTCAGATTTTAAGGCAAAACACTTGTTAGCAAAAATTTCACTTCATCAAAAGATAGTCAACACAGAACGTGTGTGTGTGTGTGTGTGTGTGTACACACTGACTATATATATATATATATATATATGTATATATATATATATATATATATATATATATAAAACACTGTTTCTTCCTAAATTTCAAGACTGGAATCATGAAGTTTTTACATGAGGAGGGATTTGGCAAGCCTAGAAAGGTCTTAGACTTTCTGGGTTCCTTTTCATGTGAATATGAAATAAGTTACTCAAATTTTGCTTTTGGCACTCTGGATATCAAATGAAAACATCTTAAATTTGGTCACATTGTTGTTTTGTTGGTGTATCATTATTTTAAAATCTAGTATTCATATTGTTAAATCTTCCAGAAATTGAACCAGGATGTTTACCCTGACTTTATATTTTAACAAACTAAAAAACACATTCTCTACACTCCTTTATTATTTACATCTGGGTCCTCAAGTTCACATAGAATAATTCCATAAATGTGGTTTAGAGCTTTTATTATTTGGCTTTAAAATTGACTGAAATGAGAAATAAAATTAATTCAAAAATATTTATTAGCTATCTTCTATATACGTCCACGGCACCACATACCTGGGGGCGGGGAGGGGGACAAGGGGAGGCAGGCACCACTTCAAGACCATGAAGCAAATGCCAAATAACAAATTTTCTTCAGCAGAGAAATTTTTCTAAGATACAATGGGAAAAGCCAGGTCTCCACATAAGACTCAAAAACTCACAGGGGAGATGTCACTTGAGCTGACTCTTGGAGCAATAGGCATTTGCCAGGCAGATAATACTTTCAACAAGAACATAGAAACACAAACAGCATAACAAATTTGGCTGTACTACTGGTAGTTCACTATAGATAATGCTTAGGGTATATAATAATTATCCATTGCCACATAACATTACACCAAAACTTGGGAACATAAAACAACACTAAACATTTATTATCTCAGTGATTTCTATAGATCAAGAATTCAGGAGCAGCTTGCCTGGGTCCATAGGTCTCTCCTGGGGTTGTAGTCAAGATGTCATTTCAGACTGCATTTATCCAAAACTTTGACTGGGGATGGAGCATTCAATTCCAAGATGCTTAGTTTACTCATAATTCATTCTGGGCTTTGGCAAGAACCTTCAGTTTCTCTCCATGTGAAATTCTCCATAGGATTGCTAGAGTGTCTTTATGACATGGTGACCCAAAATGAGTGGTTCAATAGATCAGAGCAAGGAGGAAGCCACAGTGCCTTTTATGACAATAGAATAAAAAATTACTTCCACCATGCTCTATTACTTAGAAGTGAGTCACTTAAACTGTCCCACATTTAATGGGGCAGAGGAGCTTAGGTGCCACTTTTTGAAGGGAGGAATGTCAAATAATCTGTGGGCTTATTTTTAAATCATCACAGGATATCAGAGAGAAAGAAACAGGCCCTAAGTCTGGTGCATTCAGCAGCCAGTGGACTGCCTCCACAGTCTGTAGAGGAAGGACAGAAGGGGAAATGCTAGAAACAGAAGAACAGTTATGAGCGTCCTGCATCATCCTGCAGAGTGATGCTAAGGGCCTGAGTGGGTACAATGATGGAAGCATTTGAGAAGTGGGGATATATTTATTATCCAGAAGATTTGGTTCTTCCAAGAAATGTCCCAAATTGTTTTCAGTCTTCATGATTTAGAAAATAGCTGTGGTGGTACACACCTATAATCCCAGCAGCTTGGGAGGCAGAGGCAGGAGGAGACTGAGGCAGGAGGATCACAAGTCTGGGACAACTTAGCAAGACCTGCATATACTTTGTATACAACCAGAGATATGTAAAAATGTGCTCTACAAGTATAATATGAAATGTAATACATTCTGCTGTCATTTCCAACAACTTAGAATAAAAAATACATTGGGAAAAAAAGGAAAATAAATAAGTAAATAAAAAATAAAAACAGGGCTGGGGCATAGCTCAATGTTAAAGTGCCCCCATGTGCAATGCCTAGTACCACAAAAAGAGAGGAGAAGGAGAGGGGAAGGAAATAGGGCAAACTAAAAACCCAGTTACATTTCAGAAAGTTAACTCGTACACAGTAACTATTCAGGTAAAAGCAATGAAACAAAGCCTGAATATTCTGTAATTGGTCAAGGTGGGAATCATCAGGCAACGATTCCCTGACACTGACTGACTTAGCTCCCAACCATCTTTTAGAGTTTAAGTTACTTCTCAAAACCTTGGATTTTTCCTTTAGAAAGAAGATGACCTAGATGAGCTCTAAAATTTCATCCATCTCTTATGTCTTATTCTCAAAATGAATACAGTATTGAGTCAGTGAGAATTTTAAATGTTTAACCTTGAAAACGTTTGACTCCATGAAAACATGTGACCTATTCACCAGTATTTAATTCAGATTATGCCAATATCAACAAATTTGCATGGGGTATTTTCTGGAGCTTATAAATCAGTTCAGTTTAATTTCTTGTTCCATTTTCTGTATATGTGGTTTAAAATGTCCAGCTTTTCTAGTTTTCTTATTTCATATAATCATTTTAATCAGTATCCATTCTTTTTCAAATTTAAATTATATCATAATTTTATATATCAGAATTTTCCTGTCCATGAGATTTTACTAATTGTAACTTTCTACAACTATTAATTTTCTTTCAATGCCTCTTGCCAAACCTATATTTCCATTTAACCATTGTTTTAGTTTGTGTTATTACTATTGATATCAGTAATGTTCTTTTAAGAATTTCCTCTTTAAAATTACAGTTTCTAATTGTTGTCTGGGATTGGTCTGTTGCAGGGATTAGCAAAATTCTTTTTAAGGTCCAGATAGTAAATGTTTTATGTTTCACAAACATTTCACTCTCTGGCAATATATTCAACTCCTCTGTTATAATATGAAAACAGCCATAGACAATAGGTAAACACAGGAGCATGGCTATGATCTAATAACATTTTATGTAAACATTGAAATTATTTTCATGTAATTTCTGTGCATCACAAAATATAATTCTTTTTTTTCTTTCAACCACTTCAAAATGTAAAAGCCCTTTATAGTTCATGGACTACACAAAAATAGGTAGTGGCCCATGGATTGTGATTTACCAACTCCTGGTCTATCATATTCTCTAATTCTTTGTGCTCAACACTGCACAGTCCTTGGTGAGGCCAAGCACAAAAAGTGAGGTTAAAATGTCCTCAGGGTCAGCATGACAGGTAGAGTTATTACATGTACTCAAGTCTTCACAAGCTTAGGCATTTTTCTATCCATTTTAAAGACAGTGAAACAGATGCATGAAAAGAATAGTCGATGATTATTGAAGAAGCTTTCTGTGTGACAGGCACTTGGATTATGACAACTCTTTAAGGTACACATTACCAGAGCATCTTGTTCTAGGTCTCCTAGCTAGAATGTGGTAGACCCTAGAATCAAGCCAGTCGGTCTGTCTCCAGAGCCTGTGCTCTTAACCACTGTACTATATTCCTCAAGAGTTCTGTACTGCTTCACAGAGTGCATAAGATTTCATAGCATACAACATAAGTGATACAAATCTTTCTCTGCTTAAGGGCAGCCTCTGAGTTAAACAAAAAAGTGTTGTTATTGTTGTTGTGGTGTTGTTTAACCATAGTCTCTGAAACTAGATACCCAGTGATTAACATGATGTCACCAGCCAAAGGTCTGCATGCTTCTGGCTGGTGTTTGAATGGGTCATGTTTCTGGCCATATCCACAGCATCCACACAGCCTTCCCTGGTTCTAAAGAATGGAGACTACACTAAATGTATTAAATATAGGGCCATAAAGTGCTGAAATACCACAGCAGCTGTTGCCAAAGGAATATTCAACACATGAACGTGATGCTTTGTTCTTGTATACAAAAGTATGTGATAATTGAGGTAGAACATGTTATTAAAATCAGGGGAAGCTGAAAACTTCAGGTACCTCAAATGTACAGCACTAAACTCAGAAGGTATCAACCTCAGAATGGCTTTACAATATTCTTTATGCTGCATATCTGGGATATGAGGTGTGGATGGTTCATTAGATAGACAAATGATGAGTGTATGAGACCCAGTGGCATGCTGTCTTACTGCTTAAATGAGCAAGAGGGCAGAGGCTTTGCTTCTGGTGGATAATCTAAAAAAGGTTATTTCCTGTCAACAGTAGCATCTCATACAAGATTAAGCTGCTGAAGCTCACAAGGCAACTGAATGAAGAGTCCCTCAGAATTATGTTACATATATTCGGGCAGATTGCTTAAAGCATGCAGACAACAAGTCCTACAGTTAGTCTTTGATAACAAAAGTATGCTTCTTGGGAGGAGAACCAGGAAAAAGCTGCTACTGTAGCAAGACAGCTTAACATGGTGGGGAAAAGTTGTTCCTGCATTCTCTAGTCCCTTTTCTCCTTTGACCTCTAGAGTTGATGTTTATTTTATTCTTTCTTTCTGTTTCCTATTTTGTAAACACTCATAATATGTTAGGTACTCTATACAAAAACTTGGTCTCTGCCCTTTAAGATTTTATACAAATTTAAGATGTTTCTGTTTCTTTTTCTTTTTTACTATCAAGTCACTTTACTCCTAAACTAGGAGCCTAGTTTTCTCTTTGTTACTCTGTTTGATCATGTAGCTTCACACACTTAAGTCTGGGTACACCCCCATTTCTGGTTCTTTGAACTCTCTCACATGGCCTAAATATCCCCCATTTTTTCACTTGCTGTTATGCTACCCTTTCCTTCTGAGGATCTGTGAACTCTGTCAGATGGTAGAGTTTGTTCTTTCTGCCCATTCTGTCTCACACATTTCAAGAAATCATGTCATTCTTGCCACTGCACTTCAAAACTGATCTTCAGTCAACACTTAGTGAGCCTGTATTTGGGGCAGAGGGAATCAGAGCACATGGGCTCTTCTTCCAAAAGAGGGACCATGTATAACAGGACAAGAGTACCTACCCTTGGCTGAAAGTAATAAGGATGGTCATATTCTAGGTTATTTAATCTTGAATTCCCTGGCTGTTCACTTTAAAATATATAACATCAGCCAAAATTTGTAGGATTTCTGGTATTTACCATGCTGAGCTTCTTTTGTCATATGCTCAAATAATAAATTTTTTAAGCATCAAAGACTAGTAACTTGAAATGGCAATGTCCATCAGTGTTTGTGTTATGCTAAACAATTTAAACATTTTGAGAGAAATAATTGATATTGAGTGACCGCATGAAAGATTCATTCCCAAATAAAGAAAATTGATAGAGAAGAGTCTTTCTAATTCTTGTTTTTCCCAAATCTTTTTTTTCCACCACAAGCCTGGATTACTCCCAAGGTGAAAGGGGTGATGTCTGGAAATCGTTAATCCATGGGATTTGTTCACGGCATATAAAATTTTCAGAAAGTATTTGCTCTTTAAATATGATTTCCTGATTGACTACAGCAGACGTAAATCCAGAAAGGACAACTCTGTCAGGGCAGCCAAGAGCCCTCTTAGCTTCTCAGATGTAGGGGATTTTTTAGACAGGGGGCATGTATTATGGCGTAGAAATAAAGATCCCTCTGTGGGTAGGTCAGAAGGAGAGAGACAAAATAGCAGGGGAAAGGTAGAGAATACTAGTACGTTGAAATAAAGCAAAACTGCTGGAATGAAGGGGGGGGGTATGTACCCATGGCTTTCCTGGAATTAGCTTCTGTCTCACTTCATTTCAATTTATGGTAATGAGAGGAAGAAGTAAGGGAGACACCTTTTGTGCCTCCTGTCCTGGGACTAGTTTCAGTCCTTGAAGTACTCTCATAATATTAAGAAACATCTCCTCATCCTTTCAGATATGCAGAGTTCTTGTGGCACTGAAGCCCACATAATGGCTGGGGGCCATTTGGCTCAGATCTTTTCTCCCATCTTGTCCTCACACCCTCTTGCCATTTCAAGCGTACACATAGGCATCTTAAACACCAAACCACAAATGTTTCTGACACATCACAGTTCATTTCCTGGCTTTGTTCAACTTTAGCATTAACCGATGAAATTCTTGTATGTAACTTGTCTTTCTCCAAAAAGAAAAAAATCCTCATTTCTGATATTTATACACAACTACAGATACCTTTATATTATCCCCTGGATTCCAGGTGGTAACTAAAGTCTCTTCCCCTTCCACAATACCCTCTTTGGCTAAGTTGTCATTAAGCACTGTTAAATGAGGAGCCTTTTCTGCCGAAGGCTTCAGACACAGAGTGATACCCACAATGGCCATAGCCTACAAGCATTCAGCAGTAAACTTCTACATATCTGTGTAGTCTATTGTATTTGATTTGATGCTAGCATTGAAATAATAACATGACTAATGGCAAACTATTTCTGTTTACCCTTCCTACTCTTATGTGTACACATGCATTCACATATACACACCCTTAATCTGACCTTGAGATAAGTGTTACTCATAGAAGAGTGTCCTCCAGAGACTCACCTCTGTTTGGGAGGCTTTGTACAAATAAACTACCAAGTATCATAGTTTATACTTGGCTCTTCCTTGTAATCCTATAGTCTGTGAGAAGGAACCAATAGATGTATTCTTCATAATCTAGTGTCACAGCCTTTGTTATATTGCATCCTTGTTTACTGAGATACTGTCAAGGTGGGGAGATTCCTTTTGTTTACTCTGGGCAACTTCACTTGCATATTCCCTCCACTCCAAAATGTGATAAGGTTGTTAGTATGCTTTTCTCAGCAGACAACAAGCATGTTGCAGTATCTCAGATCCATCTGTCTAGCAGACATGTATAATAATACCAAGAAGTGCAGTTGTGCTCAACTGTAGCAAACAATTATAATGGGTGCATTGAGCATTAGACCTCAAAGGGTCAGAATGGAGCACAAGTTACCAGTCTAGGCACTGGAATATGTGCACAGGCATGAAGGAGGTAAAAGCCACTTACTGTGCCCGTGGCCAAATGCCTACCTCATTTTTCCTTTTAAGCCCAGCATCAGTCACTTGGCTTGCCCATTCAAAAAAAGTGAAGCTCTCTTCTCTTCTAATTTGCCTTATTTTTTCCCCATGCCTAGATTTTCCCCCCTCATTTTTCACTCATCAGCATGTAGCCCTGGAACATTACAGCAGGGAGAACTTTACAGAACATATATTCATGCTAATATTTTAACTCCTCCATCCATTTTTCACTAAGACACAATAAGTGATTTGTTGTGGAGAGAAAGCTGCAAGCCAAGAACTGAACTGAAGATGTTTCCTCATCTTTATTAACTTTTAACAGCAAGGAAGAAGAATTTGGAACATATTTCTACTCCTGCTATTTCTAAATACAGCAGAGTGGGGGGCTTTCTAGATTTCTTGATTTTTATTTTCTAACTCATTTCTCATCTGGCCATCCCTTCAGAGCGCATACTGTTTGTGCCCTTGCTTGGTTAGCTTGTAGCAGCTGCTGTGCCTCATGGGGCATTCTTGCCACTTAATGTCCCATTTATATGCACCATCCACATCTGTACATATGTGCTAGCCCACCTGTTGATGAATGATTTTATTTTCATTTATGTTACAAGTTTCAACATATTAAAGTAAATATTTTAGCTTACTTACAGCTTTAACATCCTCTACAAACATCTGAGTAGATGATATAAATGTGCTCAGCAAATTTCCTTCCCCCACTACTAGACATGCCCCCTAGCATTTTGCTCCAAGCACATCCTTAGATTTAATTTGGGTAACATTTGCTATAATGTATAAGGTTGGATATATTTAACTAGAGTAAAAATTGAATAGAGTGCAATTAGCAGTTCTAGGGTGGAGAATGCAAGATTCATTTTATTCTAAACCCTGCTTCCTATCTCCTTAAAACCTTAGGGACAGAATTTTTTTCTCTATATGTCTGAGTCAAGAAATAGAGAATGTCTTGTTTTGTTTCATTTTGTTTTGTTTTGCTGGAGTGGTAATACATCCTTAAAAGAAAATTGGCAACACATTTCTGAGCTATAAAACTAAGAGGAAAGGGTCACTTGTTATGAGTCCCACGTTTCTTCATTTTTCAAAATCTATAGTCTTTTGCAGTTTTCATAGTGCACTTTAACAAACCATAAAAACCCTTTAAATCTGAAACCTTTAAAGAGACATTTTACTTTAGATATTTCTGTTGGTAATAAGATTTCTGTTGAATATTTATCCATCTTAGTGACCCAAGTGACCCTTGGGCCCAAATTCCTAATTGTAATTGAGTTCCTCTTATTGACTCTCTGTACAGATAAAAGGAAATGAGGAGATTATTGAGCCCTAGTGATTCCCTGATCCCAAAACTTCATTCTTCATTAATTAACCAGGTGTTAGTAGTAATAGTCTTCTATAAAGGATGCTAAGGAAAGAGTCCTGCTTATATAGAACTAATGATGGAAGTACTTAGTAAATGTTTATGGTATAGGTAACTAAATATTCTGGGGGTGTTTGTTTTGTCATGAATTTTTATTTTTGTTTTGGAAGATAAATGTAAAACAGTCACACTCTATAAAATTCATTTGTGGGACAAGTCAACCAGATACACATGAAAAACAAATATGAAGTAGAGGTTAAAATTTGGAGCTCTGGAATTTCCTGCCTGTAACTTCAACTAGGCTAGCTTTTAATTTTTCTTAAAATGTTAAAAACGTATTGACTTACCCCTAATAAAAGAACAACTGTGGTATCCTTCCAGCAAAGTACAAACTCAAATCTAAAGCTACTTAAACTTTCTGCATTCTCAATATTAACAATAAGGTTTGTTTTCTGATAGGCGTTATATAGTTGTATTCTAAAATGACATCTCAGATGCAGAGATAAATAGAAATAGAAATTTGAAATACTAAAATATGAGAATATTAATTAATTATAAAATAACATAATTTTGGTGTTGGGTATATATAATATTTAAATTGTGTGAATGCTTTATTTTTGTTTTAACTTGATGTGTTTTTTTTTGTTTTGTTTTTTGTTTTGTTTTTTGTTTTTTTTTTTTTGGATAATGGGGATTGAACCCAGGAGTGCTTTACCAATGAGCTATATCCTAAGTCCATCTATTCATTCATTTGTTCATTCATTATTTTTTTAAATTAAAAAATATTTTTTATATAGCTCAGTGGTAAAGCACTCCTGGGTTCAATCCCCATTACCAAAAAAAAAAAAAAAAATTCAAGTTAAAACAAAATAAAGCATTCACACAATTTAAATATTATATATACCCAACACCAAAATTATGTTATTTGGGCTGGGGATGTGGCTCAGCAGTAGAGCGCTCGCCTAGCACGTGCGCGACCGGGGTTCGATCCTCAGCACCACGTAAAAAAAAAAAAAATAAACTCATTGTGTACAACTAAAAGCAAATAAATAAATATTTTTTTAAAAATTATGTTATTTTATAATTAATTAATATTCTCATCAATTAAAGCTGAATCATTCACTGAATGGTTAACAGTTATTTTTTTTTTTTTAATTGTGATTTGATATGCAGTATATCTGATCAGTGTAAGGAAAATATTTATAGGGTTTTACTGTATTTTTTAAAGAATGCTAAACATGTAGTGACAAACCTTTGGAAAGAGGCTTAACACACTGTTTTTCCTTTTCCTGATTCTGAAATATGTTATTGAACAATAAGATAAATATAGTAATGGGGAGAGTAAAGACATTGAGACAGGATTAATGAATTTTGTTCCTTTTCCTCCTTTGCTGGGGCCTCTGGAAAAGAATGCTATTAAAACAATAGTATTTCTGGAAAGTTGGTAATTTTCATGTCTTTCTTAATGTACTCTACTTTGAGAGATAACAGTAGAATGGTAGCCCAACAAGAAATTAAAACTAATTAATTAATATATAGGCAGTTGGACCTGCCTCTGAAGACTTCAGCAGGTAAAGAGCAAAACATTTTGTAGCCAATTCAGGACTATGAGCTAGCCACAGAAGAATCATGGTAGATATAAAAGTAGTTTTCCAGGAATACAGTAAGTAATCAATACATGTTAGCTTTAAAATGTGGTATCTTCCAAACAATAAAATGTTAGTTCCCTAAGAGCAATAATATCAATATCCCAAATAATATTCAGTACCTCTTTATTCATTCAGTCTTTATGATAAGTATATGCTGTATTTCTCAAAATGACTTCCTAGAGGGGCTGGAGTTGTGGCTCAGTGGTAAGAGCATTTGCATTTTTTAAAAAAAAAATATATTTCCTAGAATGTGTTGCAACCAATTAACCTATACTTACAGTAAATATCTGACAGAAAGAGTAGAGTGGGAAGAGAATAGCAGGCCATCTAATTGGCTGATGAAGCTGGCTTTTTGTTCTGCACATTGCATTCAGTATGGAAAAGTCAACTGGTCTGAGAAAGTATGTTTAGATCTCACAGATAAATAGATTGCAGAACTGAAATACTGAAGACTCTGGTTACTCTCTGTATCAAACAATACAGGAGCAACTCATCTGTCTTCCCAGAGTCCATTAGTCATCTAACCTTACTCAAGTGACAACAGGTTAAAGTAAACACCTTCAGACCACTGTCCTCTGTCTCCATATGCCATCAAATGCTGACCGTTTGAGAATCTAATGCAAACAGATCCTTGTAAGAAGAAACAAAGCCCTCAGTACTTGAACCAAAAATTTCTCCTTTCTACCATTTATTTCCTTAATAATTTGCAATTTGAAGTATAGGATTGGGAATACTGACATTTTGGCATATTTGGTATAACCAAAGTTTATCTTAACAAATTCATTTTTAACTTCTTTTTTCCTGGTGCAAATACACACACACACAGTAGTTTGGCATAACTATAGAAGCAATTTGGCCTGACCACGTTCCTGATAATTTTTGGTAGAACTCCTTTGCCAATAATATACTGCAACAATATACTGAAGTTGTATGTGGACAAAAACTATTAATTTACAGATCCCACCAGGCATGATGCTCTTTCTATTTGGCAAGTGTCCTTCTTCCCTCTTGAGATTAGACAGTGGCATTCTACCTTGTGGGAGTTGCACTTTCTTTTCTAAATGGGCTGCTCAAACTAGATGGGGGGAAAAGGAGAGATAAGAGCTTTCCCACATGACTGACATGGTCAATATGTTCTATCTAAAGACGCCAAAGTCATTGTTTTAATAGATAGATTTGGGGACTGTGCTAGTTGGCAGTTTCATAAACTTTTAAATAGTAAGCTCTATAATTTTTGCTTTTGTTTTTAAAATATGTGTCTTTGACAGAGCAAGAAAGGACAGACATTCCGACTATTGTGTAGAATGAGTTTTTTATCCTGGAAAAGAATAGTTCAATTTGTTACTTTTGTTTAAGTTTTTAAATTAGACTTGAAATTTTCAGTATGCAAAAATACTGTCATATTGCTTATTTAATCAGCACTTCAGCATCAAATGCATTTAAATCAGTTTAAATTCTCTTTTTGATTAAGAATAAGGACCTAAAGTCATGTACAACCAGAAGAATGAGAAGTTATACTCCATTTATGTATGATGTGTCAAAATGCATTTTACTGTCATGTATAACTGATCAGAGCAGTTTAAAAAAAAAATTATTTCAAAAAAAGAAGCCGGGCATGGTGGCGCACGCCTGTAATCCTAGCACTGGGAGGCTGAGGCAGGAGGATCGCGAGTTCAAAGCCAGCCTCAGCAGTGGCTAGGCACTTAGCAACTCAGTGAGACCCTGTCTCTAATAAAATACAAAAAAGGGCTGGGGATATGGCTCAGTGGTCGAGTGCCCCTGAGTTCAAGTCCCCGGTACAAAAAAAAAAAAAAAAAAGAAGAAGAAGAAGAAGGACCTACAAAACCAACATCTCTACATATGGTAGTAGTAGTGAGCTAGTTTCCTAAATTTCATTTCACCATAAGGAATATGACCTTTCCATTATGACCATTTATTTCATTGTCCCCTTCCTAAGTGGCTGCACTTTTTATTACAGTTTTCCAATACAAAATGGTAATGACCTAAGATAGCAGCTCTTTCAGCTTTGCAGGCCAGATGTGGCATTTTTGTGTTGGCAGCTACATGCACTGAATGAAAAAAAAATTGCACAAACCCAGTGAAGAATCTCAAAAGTGACTTTTTTGTCAGTGTGTCTCTGAAGATGCAGAAGACCAAGCTGAAAAAAAGAAAGAAAATGAGATAGGGATGTATTACTTGCAATTGTAGTATCAAAACCATGACTAGATGGTTTTGTCACTGATGTACCAAGTATACATACATAAAGTTTTAAAACTTTCTACAGTGAATGTGTATTAGAGTTCAGAAATAAAATACAATTCTTTTTGAGAAGTTGGTGGTGATTGTGAATAACTGTTTAAATTCCCCACTCTCAAACACTATAATGGTCAAAGGGAAGGGAGGGAGCAAGGGGGGAAGGGGGGAAAAAGTGGTTGAATAAGATGGATATCATTATTCTAAATGCATGATTGAAGACTTGAATGCTGTGAATATACTTTGTATACAAACTGTTTTGTGTTAAAAGATGCTCTATATGTATAGTATGAACTGTAAAACATACTACTATAAATAAAAAAAATTAAAAATAAAAATAAATAAATTCCCCACTCTCCAAACCTCTGCTTAATTAAGACACTCTCTTTCTTCTATGACTGCTGTGTTGATATGCCTATCATAGCTAGGAAATTCCAGAGCAGAACTGGTACCATGCGCCTGCTGATTAGGGGTCTCTGTTACAAAGCCTAAGAGCCTTCTACAGCAGTACTTTAGTGTTTAGCTGTGATCCTTATAGAAGAGTGTGTGTGTGTGTGTGTGTGTGTGTGTGTGCGCGCGCGTGCACGTGTGTAAATGTAAAAATTGTATTGATTGAAAAATTGAATTGATTCACTTTCCTCTGGTTTGCCTAGCCATGCCCCAATTTCTGTATTATACTCTATAGGCCTAAACTCTGAACTCTGATCTCTAAGTAAGTTAAAGATTATTTTCTGTAGGGTCCACTGAGAAATCAGTGTCACTATGGGAAGTAATACCAAGCATTGTTTCTGTTGACTTGAAGATTATTGAGCTACTCATTCATGAGGTGGGTCAGAGGTGTTCTGTTGAAAAAATGCCAGCCTTGGTGACATGCAACAGGTGCAGAGCTCTGCCCTGGAAGCCCTGGGAACACTCTTGAGAATGGCCAGCATTTTAGCAATGCTTGCAGCTCCCACAGCTGCTGTGCATCAAGTGCATGCTGCTCCAGCACTTTAGCGTGCTGTGATGCAGGACCGGGCTCAACTCTTCTACTTAACACCCCAGGCTGTGACTGACTATCAAATATCTGGCCAGAGTATTGCCACAAGGGTTGTCAAGTGAAATTCTGGGACAGAAGTCAGCAGTCTGTTACTGTGCCCTCAATAGTTATTCATCCAGGGTAAAGGGAGTAGAAAAGAAATTTAGAGTAGGTCTGTTATTTAAGAAAAGCACAGAACCAGTGTTACAACTGAGAATTTTAGAGTTCTTGGCTGTGAGTCAGGTGCATGGTGTTATATAAGGATTTATCAGTCACTGTTTAAAAAGAATATTGGATAGCCTCAGTGAAATGAATGAGGGGAGCCAAGCCAGGATGAGGCAGATTTAGTAGTGAGTTCTCTCATCACATCTCTTGGCCAAGAAAAACATGCACTTTCTCCAGAGACAGAATTTTTCTTCCATTCCAGGAGGTGGAGGAACAAATGAAGTATATGTAGTCCAGGCTTTCAGATGAGCAATTTTCACTAGCAAATTTTTGAAACCTACCTCCAAAGAAGTGAAAAGAAAAATTGTGAGGTAACTAGAGACTTTCCATATCGGGAATAGCATCTCTGTAAAAAACAAGCTGGTCTTGTGTTCAGTTCCACCCCCTGAATACAGAAATCTTGGTCTGGTGTTAATATCCTAGGCCAGCATGCCCTGTCTCCCAGAGTGGTGGTGGGTATGTGTAAATGTGCAGCAGTAGGTGATACTGTTTCTCTTTATAATCCTGAAGATTGTAATGGTAATTAGAAGAGCTTTTAGTCTTGGGTCATTTTATTTGACTTGGGAGACATGAAGAATATTTAAACCTCTCTTTTCAGATTGATCTTGACTTTCCTCATTTTTTTCCATCTCAGATCATTCAGCCCCTCTTAGAACTTGACCAAAATAGAAGCAAGTTAAAGTTGTATATTGGACACCTGACAGCCCTCTGCCATGACCGAGATCCCCTAATCCTTCGTGGACTCACTCCACCAGCTTCCTATAACTTGGACGATGACCAGGCAGCTTGGGAGAATGAGCTGCAGAAGATGACCCAGGAACAGGTAAATCTCTCAATTGAGCTTTGACAAAAACCTAGGAAAGCTCAACTGATATTTGGGTTGATAAAATGAGAGCTACCTTGGGGAGAATGTGATGGTTCCTGATATCATTTTTAATTGATTTGTACTTTTAATTTTTTTCCTTTTTTTTTTTTTTGTTTGCTTACTTTTTAAAAGTTTGTGTGTGCTGGAGATGGAACTCAGGGCCTCATACATGCTAGGCAAGCACTGTACTACTGAGCTACATTTCCAGCCCTAAATTTATTTTTTAAATTAACAAAAAAAAAAAGATACTTATCATATACAACATACTATTTGAAGTGTGTACATTGTGGAATGGCTAAATCAAACTACACATTTCTCACGTGCTTTTCTTTCGTTTTCATATGTATCTGTGTGTGATGAGAATTACTTAAAATCAGCTCGTTAGTGATTTTAAAGAGTTCAAACATTGTTACAAACAATAGGCAGCTTGTTGTATAATAGATCTCTTGAATTTATTCCTCCTATCTAAAATCTTGAACCCTCTTGCTGACATCTCCTCAACCTCCTCCCCCTCCCCCCCCCACCCCTGGTAACCACCATTCTTCTGTTACATTCAAGATTGTTAAACATGAATAGTCTTCAACAGATATTTGGCATTATCATTTGAAGGAAGTGCCATTTGATTCTTCTCCCAAGTTACTTGCTTATGTATCACAAAGAACTGATGTAGAAAGGAGGATTAAGGAGAGTCTGTTAACCTGTCCTAGGTTATCTTCAACAGATATTTGGCATTATCATTTGAAGGAAGTGCCATTTGATTCTTCTCCCAAGTTACTTGCTTATGTATCACAAAGAACTGATGTAGAAAGGAGGATTAAGGGGGCTGGGATTGTGGCTCAGCGGTAGAGCACTCACCTAGCGCGTGGGCGACCCGGGTTCGATCCTCAGCACCACGTACAAATAAAATACATTATTGAATAAAACGCATTGTGTATAACTAAAGCAAATAAATAAAAATATTTAAAAAAAAAAAAAAAAAGAAAGGAGGATTAAGGAGAGTCTGTTAACCTGTCCTAGGTTATCACTTAGAAGTGATGGCCACTGAAGAAAGGTCTGAGGTTAGGCTGTTTGGATAAAGGGTTTTTGACAAGTAGCCTAGATCTTCACTTATGTTAGGGAATTGTGTACTGTCACTTACCATTAAGTGGAAGAAACAGTAGATGAATTAGTTGAGGTCAACCCATGTCTTAGTCCATTCAGGCTGTTATAAGGAAGTAACATAGACTGGGTGGATTATAAACAACAGGGATTTATTTATCAAGTTCTAGAAGCTAGAAATCCCATATAGAGCAGTAGAAACTTAGGTAAATAATATTTATATCCAGAAAGAAGCATTCCTTCTTCTGTCAGGCCACAAGCATTGAGGACTGAGTCAAATCAGTCACTGACTGAGCTAGGTTTGGGCTTATTTTTCTGCAAGTAAACTTCATTGTACCACAATCTTTAGATTTTCCACTACCTTTGTTTTTTTAATAGATTTCTTTTTTAACTGATGCATAAAAACAAAGATTATACATATCAGTGGGTTATCATGTATATATTAATGGGGTGCATGTGGCCTGCACCATAGAGGGCTTTCCATCCTCCTGCCCTCTCCAGGCTGCAGACTGCCCTTGTTTCTTAATGTATCACTCACAGTTGAAGCATTAATGTCTCTTCATCCTCCCACCTCAGTCTTAGCATGCCTACCTCACCGCCAGTGACAGACACCAGCTCCTACTAGCAGTGCAGGGTCTAGACTATAAGGAGATTTCCTGCTCCTTCCCCAGTAGCAGCAGAATTCTGCTTTGAATCAGTCCATAATTTGGGGGCTTACTGGACTTCCTCTCTTCTTTCTTAGTCACAATTTGCTTTTGCTGTGTGTCAGTGCAAGAGGTGGAAAGGATTTTCTACTCCTCCTCTGGTGGCAGCCATTCTGCCTAGAAACGGGGTTTCCTTCCCTTCCCCCAGTGGTGCACAGCTTTTCCTGTCAAAGCAAGGTTAGGCCCTGAGCGCTGAGGGATTTCCTGCTCTCCCTGGCACTTGCTTTTTTACTTCATATCAAATATCAGTCCCAATGTCTATCCTCTCCTGGCAGCTAGTCACTACCTATGGTCACAAAGGACGTGGAACATGGACAGATTACCCTGGTACTCAATACTGTACCCTTAGCTTTAGAGGCCCAGCACACCTGCACCCAAGAGAGAGAGAGCACTCTCAGGTTTCCTATTTTATACTCAGTCCTACAACAAACTCTTAGTGGAGGCCAGTGGAAGAGTTGGATGGTAAATGTAGATTCCTTCTTCTCTGGGACTCCAAGGGATTCCACTCTTTCAGGCTGGCCCATGTTCTGACTTTAAGAATTTATTTAAATTGTAGGTGTTAAATTGTTTTCTTTACCAACTTTTTTGGTACTGGGGATTAAACCCAGGGATACATTATCACTGAGCTACAACCCTAGTCCTTTCTTCATTTATTTTTTATTTTGAGGCAAGGTCTTGCTAGGTTGCTGAGGCTGGCCTCAAACTTGTGATCCTCCTGCCTAGCTTCTCAAGTAGCTGGGGAAACAGGCATGCATCACTGTGCCCAGCTGTCTTTACCCACTTTAAGGCTGCTGTCTCTTCTTCTTGTTCTTTGTCAAGGGTATGTTCATCTCTCCTCAGATGGGCTTGTCACCTTTGAATTCAGTTTACCTAGTTACCTTAGGACCTCTAATCTCTGATAGGCCTCAAAAAATTATGATTTTTGTAGATTATCCAGATAGTCTTCTTGTTAGGGTAAAACTAATCTCTTAGGGCTTTCAACATTCTAAGCAAAAGTAGAACTCTTTATAAACTTGGATAATTGTCAGTTTGCAAGGTAAAAGAAGAAAATGCATAAAAGACATTATTTTACAGCTTTATGCATTTCTTGGTCCTTTCATTTATGAAGTTTTACTCTATTTCCACAAAGCTCTGTTTATCTAAAACCCTCTAATTCAGCTTCTATAGATAGCTGTAGTGTATTAAGCTTATGTTTCAATATTTTTTTTCTGTGCAGACTATTTGTTAAACAGAGATGATGAAAATAACGTATTGAGCTGGGTACAGAGGCTAAGGCAGAAGGATTGCACATTGGAGGCTAGCCTCTACAACTTAGTGAGACCCCATCACAAAATAAAAAGGTGGTAGAGCACCCCTGGGTTTAATTCCAAGTGCCATTAAAAATAAAAAAAGAAAAGAAAACAACTCGCTGTATATGTTTGTGTGTTTTGAGATATGGGAATCTTCAGCTTTAGGGTACTGATAAGTAACCTGGTACTTTAATTCGTGCTTACCTAAATAGGGGTTGTAGACTACTTGAAGAGCCAGAAGAGAACAAGGTAACATCTCGTATTCTTGAAGAATGATAGCTTAAGAATCAGAAAGGAAACAAGGTGTTTGTCTTAGTCCATGTTCTATTGCTAATAATATAGTGTCATAGACTGGGTAATTTAAATAAAAGAGGTTTGTTTTGATTCTGGTCCTTTGAAGGGGATATCTGTATCTGGTGAGGGCCTTCTTGCTGGCAAGCTTCTGAGGCAGCATAGGGTATTGCTTGGAATAGTCAAGGATTGTGTGAGAAACCTAGCCAAACTGGCTTTCATAGCAGACCCAATCAGGAAATAAGCCATTGGCCTATTAATCTATTAATCCATTAATTGCATGAATGAATTAATCCATGTGTGAGGGCAGAGTGCTAATCACCTCTTCGGTTCTGTAATGGGGATTAAATTTCAACATGAGTTTCAAAGGGGACAAACCATATTCAAACTAACTCCTTCCTCTAACACAATTTGGAAAATTTCTTTTGACCAAGTAAAAATAAAACCTCATGAATGTATTCAAAGGTAACAGTTCCCATAGCTTAAAATACACATGCATACACAAAAGCATTACAGAAGAAATGGTAATCCTGTGTGGTGGCCCCCATCTGTAATACCAGCTACTCAGGAAACTGAAGAACTTAATTTCAAGGCCAGAGTAGGCAATTTAGTGAGACCCTGTTTTAAAATAAAATTAAAAGGACTGGGGATATAGTTAAGTAGTAGAGCGCTTGCCTAGTACTGCCAAAAAAAAAAAAAAAAAAAAAAAAAAAAAACAAGAAGAAGAAGAAGAAATAATAGCACTGGAGTCAAACTAATCTGGATCCAAAGTCCAGCTCTGTCACTCTCTTGTTTGACAACACTATAGCAGTTCTTAAACTTTCAGGCCTCAGGTTTTTCAGCTTTAAAATAGAGATAATAATACTTTCTCCTAGGGTTACTTGAGTTTTAAAGAGATTATAATACCTAAATTGCTAGCGTAATTGAAGAGAAACACTTAGTAGTGGTGGATTTAAAGAGAGCTAATGTTAGACCTTATATTCAGTCATGAATCCCTTTGTCAGATTCTCCCTACAGGCTAATTAAGCTTTCTCAATTTCATAAGCTTTTTTCTTTTTTACAAGGTACTTGTATATCTGGCACTTCTTTTTGTATAACCCATAGTGTTATAAAGAATAAAAATAGTGAGTTCAGATAGATTTAAGATATAAATAAATCTTTGTTTATTTTTTTTAAGTAATGGTGATGGAACTCAGGGTCTCATACATGCTAGGCAAGTGCTCTACCACTGAACTATATCCCCCAGCCCTTATCTTTCAAAGAAATCCAGAAATGAGAATATAAAAATTTTGGTCAATTAAACTGAAAAATTAAAGATCAATGCTAAGAATAGATTCAAGGGAGAGCCTGAGAAAAAGTCAGGAAATAGTCTTATCATTATGTCAAAATTCTATAGCAGTTCATGTAAGAAATTTGATGGTTTATGTTGTTTTGTTCCTGGTGCTATAAAATTGACAGAACTGACATTCATTTTCTCCAAATAAAGCATTCCATTTTTGAAAGTTAGAAGATTGTTTAGACCCATAGATCTATTGTGCTTTTTTTTTTTTCCCCAACCTGTGTAACTTCCTGTGGTAACTTAATGGTAGTTATGGGGATAACTACACGGCAGAATATGATAAACTTCTTTCTAGGCTATGCCTTGAATGTATCCATAGCAGTGACTTTTCATTTTGGTTTTCTAAGTCTGTACCCAAATTTTATATTCTTTGGAGGTTTCTTCGGGCATGATATATTAGTTTGGATTGAACTGAATTGGGTAAGTGGGTACATGGACAACAGGCAGACATACCCTGTGCTTATACACACAAACACACACAGGCAGGCATACATATGCTTGTACATACACACACACACACAGATGCCATATGCTATTGGTGTCAGCTTTAGTATTGTGGAAGTTAGAGACACAGGTTTTAGAGCCTGACAGCTTTGAATTTTCATTGTCTGCCTCCTCTTGCCTATTTGCCCTTAGACTTCTTAACATCTCTGTATCTGTTTCTTCATCTTGCAGTGGACATAAGGTTGTTGTAAGAACCATGATACTTCTAGATGGTACCTGTTCTTGCAGTTATCATTGTCATTTTCAGTTAACATTTTACTGAGAATCAGCCTGAATGGGACCCATCCCACCCCCCAGCCTCCAGCACACACAACACATATCACCTTGGAATTTTTCCTTGTTCTCTAAGCATGACTCTACATCTTTAGTCATATTTGGATTTTCTTTGTTTCAAGCTTCCTGTCATTCTATGACTATGCTTTGTTCCGAGAGGGCAGTCTTAGGCATATATGTCACAAAAATTATTTGCACAGAATTGCAGAAGAATGTTTCCTCTGTGAAAACCTTCATTTGCCATTTTTTAAACTTTATACGTACATGTGTGTGTGTGTGCGTGTGTGTGTTTTCCAATTAATGTCACATTATTTTTAACAAAATACCTCAAGCATTCTGAAAAGTATAGAAGTTAATATAACATTACCTTTGTACCCTGAATTAACTAATTACTTTGTCATATCTGCTTCAGATCTTTTTTATGCTAAATATAGTGTGATACTGTGTTATAATAAGAAACATATTTGAGCTCTGCTCCTGGTTTCTTGCACATAGCTCCTAAAACACTTGGGATCTCTGGAGTGATAAGTGTCTTCCGTATGCTAATGAAGTGACTGGGGGCTGAGGGCTCCTGGATAATCTCAGGATGGAAGCTGGTTGTCAACAAAATCAACCAAGTGATTAGAAATTTGAAAATTTAGAAGTTTCTGCCCCACTCCACCCCCCAACCTCTGGGAAGGGAACTAGACTGAAGATTGAATTGATCACCAGTGTTCAGTGATGTTCACTCATGTCTATATAATTAAGCCGCCACAAAAGCACAGAAGGATAGACTTTAGAAAACTTCCAGATAGCTGAACACGTGGATATGTCTAGAGAGTGGCACACCCAGAGAGGGCATGGAAGCTCAGCACCTCTTCCCACATACCTTACCACCTCTTTATCTGATGTTCATTGGTATCCTTTGTAATATCCTTTATAATAAATCAGCAAACATGTTTACCAGAGTTCAGTGAGCTGCATAGCAAATTAACCAAACCTGAGGAAGGGATTGTGAGAATCCTGGTTTATATAGTCAGTCATTCAGATGCTCAGGTAACAACCTGGTGCTTGCAACTGGCATCTGAAGTAAGGGAGAAGTCCTGAGGTACTGTGCCTTTACACTGCAGAATAAGATACTATCTCCAAGTGGACTGTGAGAATTGAACTAAATTATAGGACACTCAGTTGGTGTCCACTGGAGAATCTGGTTTCAGAAGTGTTATACTGAGTATATGAGAAAACACTTTCTTGTCTCTTACATTTGTCTTCATACCCCTTCTCAATTGCATTCTTCTTTTTCCGTCTGTAGTGGCAACTGCTGTCCTAAATTGGTGTGCATTTTTATAGTCCTCATTTTGCCTTTTTAATATACATATGTCCATAAATAATATGCAGTACTTTTTAGGTGTATTATAAGTTTGAAGTACATAGTATCATACTACTCAGGCTGTGTTTCCAGTCATTATTATTTACTGAACCCAGGCCCACTACTCACTTTGTATTGGAAGAAAAGACATTGTTGACATTTTTCAGAGAAGGAGAATCTTGTGCCATTTTATGTGATCCTGGATCCCCAAAGAAGCTTTCTTTAAAGAAATAGATTAAGGCAGTGTAAAGGTAGAAAGCTGTTAAGAGTACAAAATGGTTTGCTCTAAGAAAAACATTTTCTTAAGTTCAATTTTAAATTTAAACATCTTCTCTGCTTTGGACTATCATATCTTTCAGAATCATAGCTCATAATTGTAATTCCAGGGGTCCAGGTTTTCCACACTGCACCACTAACTTCTTATATCCACAAGATGCCCTCATTTCTTGCCAACCTCTTTGTTTTGCTATCTCTTGGGAGACACTAATCTACTTAGTGTCTCCATAAATCTAGCATCAACACCAGCTATCATACAACTGACAGCTACTCATGGAATTGAGTTAGTGGTTCCTAGGTTGAGTATTACATCATGAAAATGGTGGGAAATTTTCAGCTAAAACTTTTTGGACAGATGGCTTTTCCCTTGATTATGGGAGCTCAAGGATTTGGGGCCCTGATGTGTTCAGGAGGGACAACAATGTATTTAATGTAAATACTGTGTGTGTTTTTAAAAGGCTACACTGAACATATGCTACATATCAATTCCTTAGATTCAGAGAGATGCAGCAGGGTGGGGAAACTTCCAATATCTGCAGATGCATAGATTGGAAAGACCACACTCATGTATATAATCTTTCTCATAGTTTTAAGTGATTGCATTCAACTTTACAATGAGGTGAGGAAACATATTTATAAGTCTCCAATGGCTATCTTATTCATGCACCGCTGTGCTGTATAACGCAGTTTCCCTGCAACAATAAACTTCAACTTTTCAACTTGTCACCAGCGCAATGGCTCATATAGTTAGAAAGTGAATGTGGTAACCAACTTGGAACATAATATTGTTCTTGGGTCTAAATAGCCTACTTTTGAAGAAATGTTATGTATTGCAGTTTTATACACATTAGCCAGAGTCAGGTGGTCTAAGTAGATTTGATTTTGGCTACTGATAGTTAATAGTTATTTCACTTGCACTTCAAATATTTTGGTTTGCAAGTGAATGGATACATTCAAATTACATTTTGAAGTCTTTGTATTTGGGTTCTAGTCCTTTGGTTTTCTGTCTCTAGACCATACCAAGCATATATTGTTCAAAAAGTGAATTCAGAGCCATTTTATCTCTATGATCTTATTAGTTCCAACAGCTAAATAAATTTGGACCAGATTAGATTGCATAGTCTTTATGGCCAAGAAAACATTGTTTTTAAATATCTTGTATACTTTAAAGAATAGCCTTTATTTTACCTCTTTGAGATATTTTTTTGGTCTAGTTCACATTATATCACATTATATAATTTTACTTCTTTCAAGTCATGTAATAATAGAAGTTGGGATTCAGGGTGTAGTTTAGTGGTAGAGTATGTATTTAGCATGCTTGAGGTCCTGGGTTCAATTCCAAGGCACACCCACAAAAAACAATTAGAAATCATATTCACGGTGTTATGTTAGAGCTGTATGTTTCAGAATGGCAGAATAAAAAAGCAGAAATTCAGTTCTGAATTTACAGTCTTCAAGGTTGAGAGAGTAGTTTTGGAGCAGTGCTTCTCAGAGGTGGTGGTGGCCCTCAGAACCTCCTCAAAGAGCTTTTCTCCTCTGCATTCCCATCCCCATAACTCAAATAATCAAGAGAAAGTGAGGATAAAAAAAATAATAAGGCAAAGCCATGAGTGAGCTGTCAGACACTGTCAAGAGGGAAATTTGATTAGTTGTGCAGTTTATAGTATTCCACAAGATAAAACAAACCAGTAGTTCAGCAAAAACATGTTTATTTGCATTCTTGGGATCTGAAAGAAAGTTCTCCCCCATGGATCCTCATAAAGAACCAAGCTAGGGGCTGGGATTGTGGCTCAGCGGTAGAGCGCTCGCCCAGCACGTGCGCGGCCCTGGTTCGATCCTCAGCACCACGTAAAAATAAACACATTGTGTACAACTAAAACAAATAAATAAATTTTAAAAAAAAAAAAGAATCAAGCTGTAAGCATCATTTTCAACATCTTTCCATTTTATGCAACAATAAGTTTCATAGATTTGTTTAACATCTCAGCAATATCATAACACAAAAGTTCGTTTTCATAAAGAAACTATTCTCTAGGAGAACCTAGATATTGCTACCCAAAGTACTCAGATCTCTAATGTTTTAGTATAGGGAATAAATTTTCAAGTCTTTGGGAAAATGTAGACAATATCTCCTCAACATTAGTTTTCTCAACCAGTTTTTTTCTATATGCAGCAAAACTTTAATAGTTATAAATTAGCAAAGTTTTTAGCAAAATTTTATAGTACCTAACCGTTAGTACAATGTGAATATCCTGTGTTCCTTTTAAATGAAAAGTCATTTAAAAAGTCTGTCCATCTGCCCTTTCCCACTTATGGCCAAGGAATCAGCTGGCTGGGGCCAAGGATTTGACTGATTTAGCAAAAATGACCAGCAGGACAGAAGCCAAGTGTTTGATGACATAGCTGGCATGTTTGGCAGTGGAATTGGATCCAAGCATTGGGTCTATGTATTTGGCAGGACAAAGGATTCTGCCCGCACAGCTGGTGTGTGTGACTGGCTGGAACCAAGGATTTAACCCACATGGCCAGTATTTTTGACAGGGCCAGGGCTCAGGATCAGCTGGCATGAGTGGAAATAGTAGACTGGAGCCAAGAAGGTGACCTCCATGGTTGAGAGAGATGGATTATACCCCAGAAGACTGAGCAAATGAATCTAAGGGTAGTGTGACCCAGGTTTATTATAGGAAAAGGGAATAGCAGTGTAGAAAGGGTAAAGACAAACTTTGTGGTGTTGGGCTGCTATTGAGGAATATTGATGTGAGATCTGGGGTTGTGGCTCAGTGGAGAGCTTTCTCCTAGCATGTGTGAAGCACTGGGTTTGATCCTCAGCACCGTATAAAAATAAATAAATAAATAAACAAATAAATAAATAAATAAAATGAAGGTATTGTGTCCAACTACAACTAAAAATTTTTTTTGAATATTTATGTAAAAACACGATTTTGAACAGATAGATTTCAATTCCTCTATATGTGTGTATTCATCTAACTGCATACATATACATATATCCCAACTTTGTCTGCTGAGGGCATCTGGGAGCTCTGACATCCAGTGATAGAGAACTCACTTGGCACCCAAAGGTTGGCTTCTAGATGCCCTTTTCCACTAAATGGAATGAGGGCTCCTTGCAGAAGTGACTGTGTTTAAGGCTGAGTGTGGAAAAGTACAAGATAATCCCAGAACATCTTGTTATACTGGAAAGAAGAAAAGTTTTCCAAGAATGGTGGATCTATAGCAGAAGGACGTGGAATCCCTTTCACAAAATCATGGAGATCTGAGCATCAAAATAATAACCATAGTAACACTATAAAACATTAAATAAAATAGAAATGTATGAGTCTATACTGATATTAATAAATAAATAAATGGAGAGAAAGGAGAATTTGGTGGCAGGGAGATACTGGAGATTAAACCCAGCAGCACTTTACCACGAGCTACGTTCCCAGCCCCGCACCCTTTTCTTTTGCAACAAGGTCTCACTAAGTTGCCTGGGCTGGCCTCATGCTTGCAATATTCTTGCCTCAGACTCCTGAGTAGCTGGGTGGGATTACTTGTATGTGCTACCATACCCAACTTATATAGAGAGATTTATACACACACCTATATCCACTGAGAAAGATTTTAAATGAGTGAATGAATGATAAAGAACATGTAAAATGTTAGCAGTTAAGAAATTTAGAGGTATGAGAGTTCTTAATAATATTTTTATAACTTTTCTATAATTATATCAAAATAAAAAGGTTTTTTTTTTTTTTTTTTTTTTTTTTTTTGGTACTGGGGATTGAACTCAGCGGCACTCGACCACTGGGCCACATCCCCCCAGCCCCTTTTTTTTTGTATTTTATTAGAGACAGGGTCTCACTGAGTTGCTAAGTGCCTCGCCATTGCTGAGGCTGGCTTTGAACTCACGATCCTCCTGCCTCAGCCTCCCAAAGTGCTGGGATTACAGGCGTGCGCCACCGCGCCCGGCTGGTTTTAAAATTTTAAGTCAGTAAACTAGAGTTAAGAATTTCATCCTCTTGTGAAAATTATAGTGCCTAAGAGTATCAAGGGCTTAAGAAGTGTTATCAGCCTAAAGAGAAGACTCTAAGGTAATACCCTCAGGCAGCCAAAAACTGGAACAATAACAGACTGTACCAGAAGAAATGACTTTGTGTATATAAATTGCTTTGGTGTTACCTCACAACCAATGAGGAGATATCACAATTTAGCATATTTTACTTTAACAGAAAGAAAATCTTTCTAGATCTGTCAACAAAAAACAACAAACATAATTTCTTTTTCACTGGAGAAGCTGCTCAATTGGGTTATAGAAGGAATTCAGGGTTGCAAGATGATCTGAGTCAGATTGTTTGTAAGTTTTTTTACAGTCCCAGTTGTCTTTTATTCTAGTTTAAATGGAATGTAAAATACTCTTCCCCCCCCAAAAAAAAAATGTAGGACTGTATTTGAATGTGACATACTAACAAAAACTCCACAAACAAATTAGGTAAAAGAATTGAAAGGGGGAAGATAGGAGTAATGGAAAATAAACAATTGTTAAGAAAGGGCAGTTTACATAAAAAAGTTAAAGGCGTAAAACTCAATTATAAGATAAATGAAGGCTTTTGCCTCAATGGTAAGGAGGGCCTTTTTCTCCTTTTTTCTATTTCCATTGAGGATAGAATGAAAGACTATATTAAATTACAAAAAGAAATATTTCTTTTAACATGGGGAAGAGCTCTCTAACTACAGACTTGTGAAACATGGAACAGATTTCAGAACAAATATTAGAGTTTCCCTTTGGAGACACTAAGGTTGAATCCTAAACACTTAGTGCCCCTCCCCAGCCCACCACACTTGTCAACATTCCATATCTTGCCTGCCTGATACAGGTCATCTCAACCAATCAGTAACCAGAGTTCTGACCTATATGTTGAATGGTTTGTTTTTTGAAAGTGCAACTTTCAGTTTTAAACCTTAGTGGCTCTAGAATTTTAGGTAAAGCAAATGTTTTTTATTGTAAAATTCAGCCTCTATAACCAAGATTAGCAGCAGGTGGTTGTTTTAAGCCTTAATAAAGAAATAGGATTTAATTCCAGATATTAGCCAAAAGTCACATATATTGCTAAAACTACCCCAGCTCAGTGGCATAGAAACACAACAACTAAACTTAGGGTTAGCAAAGTAATTAAGTTGGACTTCAACAAAACTTTAAATTTCCGTTCATCAAAACACTGGGAGACCTGGGCACGATGGCACATGCCTATAAGCCTAGCAGCTCAGAGGCTGAGACAGGAGGATCAAGAGTTCAAAGCCAGCCTCAGCAATAGTGAGGCGCTAAGCAACTCAGTGAGACCCTGTCTCTAAAAAATACAAAAATAGGGCCCGGGGTGTGGCTTAGTGGTTGAGTGCCCCTGAGTTCAATCCCTGGTACTCCCCCCCCCCCCAAAAAAAAAAAAAAAAAAAAAGAAAAGAAAAACACTGGGAAAAAATATTCAAAATATATGTACAAGATATTTTTGAAAACCAGTAACAAAAGACAAAACAGCATAATTTTTGAAGTGGCCAAAAGACTTGAATATTGAATAGACTCTTTACAAAAGATTGAATAGACTCTTTACAAAAGAAAGATAATGTAAAGTAAACATATGAAAAAATGCTCACACATATGAAAACCACAATTAGAACTATAGTCTCACTAAAATAGCTAAAATTAACAAGATCAATACCATTGATACCATTATCCTCATTGGTGGTGAGGATATGGAGCAACTGGAACCCTCATACACTGCTGGTCAGAATGCAAATGGTATTATACTTTGGAAAAAATATTGGGCAGTTTCTTAACTAAATTATATGTACATCTATTTCACAACCCATATTTTTCATTCTTTGATATTTACTCAAGAAAAATGGAAAGATATATCCAAAAAAGACAAGTGACAGAAGACTATTCATAGCCGCTTCGTTTATAGAAGTCCAAAACTGGAAACAACCCAAATGTCCACTAATAGGAGAACAGATTTTTTTTTTTAATTACTACATATTGTATAATGGAAAACTATTCAACAATAAAAGGAATGAATTTCTAATGCCGGCATCTTTTTTAATGAATTTCTAAAACACTGTGTTAAGCAAAAGAAACTAGATACAAAAGAATACATACATAATTAATGTATGTATCCATTTATATGACATTCAAGAAGGGCAAATTAGAATGATAAAAATTACAACAGTGGTTACATAGAGCAACTCACTGAAAAAAGGTATCAAGGAAGCTTCTGAGATAATGGAAATTTCCTGTATTTTGATTGGGGAGATAGCCATGTGGGTGGATATATTTATCAAAATATATCAAATTGTATACTTAAAGATCTGTACATTTGGCTATATATAAATGTTAGTTTAATTTTTTCGAAAAATACCCCACCTCCAATTTCCTTTGACCTGTTTAAAACTAATATATTCTAACCAGAAAGCTAAAAATGGGATATTTCCCTTGAGTACAAATTCTTTTTTGTTTTTCCACCATAAATGCCAGCCTCCCATCAGGGGCTGAACCACACTGGAATGAACTTCTATCAGCCAGCCCACTCTGTGGGTCACTGAGCTTTGGATTCCAAGTCCCTTTCCCAGCACTTGGTCCCTTTTTAATTTTCAGGAAGTATTGTTCCAGAACTTGGCTCAGATCTTGTCCTTTCCTTGGATTCATTTTTCCATTTGTTTTCTCCATATTTTGATCAATTGCTCCTTGGCTTGCACCTCTCTCTTTTCGAAGTGCTGGTTTCAGGGCTGCTAGTGCTGGGGCAGCACTGGTCACAGAACCTAGAAGTCATCTCCCTCACTCAGGGAATGCATCAGTAATCAGTCACAGACATGACATTTCATTCTTCCCTCTTGAATGTATTTGTCCTGTTGCTGTACCACCCAAGGAAGCCAAATGGGCATAGGGGTTGGTGGGAAGCAGAGCATAAGGGGTAGCAGGGAGAGGAAAGAAGAAAGAAGAATGGTTCTTTGTGGGATAACAAACTTTGTTCTGGTTCCCAGCCCGTATGTTTCTGATCTGGTTTTCCTCTTTTTGTAATGTTTGAACTTGTTTCCTCAGCTCAGATGCTGAATTCTTGTCCAAAAAAAACTAAGAGCAGCAGCATGTGAGAGGCCGCAGGAGGCAAGACTAGCAATCCAGTGAAAAGAATAGCAAAACTTTGAAGATAAATGTGTGTCTGTATCAGGACTGGGCTTGGGAATGAGGTGTGTGTGTGTGTGTGTGTGTGTGTGTGTGTGTGTGTGTGTGTCTTGACAAATTTACAAGAAATATGCTGTGGAATAGACTCACTTTTTCTCTGCTCTCACACAGTCTGGCACTTTCTTTTTCCTTTGACAGCTGCCATTAACCTTTTTATGCAAAGACCAGTGTATCTTCCAATTGGATGTTGAAATATCTGGCAAAGAAAAGCTTCTTTTAAAAAAATAAATGAAAAAAGAGATGGAGGAATTGGAGAAGAGCTAGGCAGACACACCACAGGAGGGGCATGACTGACAGGATGTTGAGTTGGACCCTAGGACTCAGAACTCCTACCTTGCTTCTGATAACACGCCCTAACACTAAGTTGGGAAAGAAAGAGGAAATAGGAATTTGACTATAGAGAAAATAAGGCATTTATATAATTGAAATTACATGAACATTAAGTAGTATTTGCAATTTATTTCCAATGTGAGAACAGCCTGTGTATACATGAAAGGACATACTTAGACACAAAACTACAGGTGTTGTGGATAATCTTGTTGTGCAGAGAAAAAATTGGGAGACCTGTGTAAATCAAAATTTTATGTGAAAGATCCTTCCAGCTGGGCACAGGTGGTGGCTATGCCTGTAGTCCCAGCTATTCAGGAAGCCAAGGCAGGAGGACTATTTGAGCCCAAGAATTTGGGACTAGCCTAGACAACATAGTGAGATCCCATCTCATAAAAAAAAATAACAAACAAAACTTCCAGCCATTTCCTTCTTTAACTTGTCTTAGAGAAAGGTTATCTTGTCCTTTCTGTCACATCTATCAGGTCTTTCCCTCCACTTCTTGATTAGTACAGCTTTTTTATTTAGATGGTACTCGGGCTTGAACCCAGGGCCTTGCACATCCTAGACAAGCACAATTGTGTAGCTCCTGATCCTTGTTGCTGATGCTACCCCAAAATTACCAGGACTAAATAAAATGGAACATAAAAACACCTATTCCAAATTCAGGTCTTATGTCCCTTCAGCTTTGCAGCAAAGAATGATAAGGCCTTTTTAAATCTAGCTTTTATTAGCCTGGCCTTGCACTGGATTCTTTAGAGTTCTAAAATATGAATATGGAATATTTCATAAATGACAAACTCTGAATTTATAAAGATCTTGATGCTTTTGTAGCTGCCTTAATTGCATTTTTCCTTTGTGTTCCAAGTATCCCCATGGGAGAAGAAGGTTAGCACTTCTGAGTCCCCAGAGCTCCTGCAGAGGCAGTTATTTACCATTATGGATTTTAATTGACAATGACCACAGTCCAGTACATTAAACACAGGTCTCTCATTTCCAATGTCATCTCCCAAAGATAAGGCTCCCCAAAATAAGCAAAAAAGAAGATGAATCCAGTGAATGCTGAAGAAACACCAACATGACCTTCATAAGCACAGCAGTCCTAAAGCCAGTGGGCCTCGGAAACTTTGAAAACAACAGTTTCATTCCATTCAGAATGTTTGGAATAAATTCGCCCTAGTTTTCTTCCAAATTTTTAGGTTTAGTGGTAAAATTCTAAAAAGAGAGGTAACATAACTTATTATAGATAATATCTACAGTGATATATGCCAGAGACTCTATCACAGACCCAGCACATCCAAAGATAGGAAGCTCCAGTGGTAAAAGTAGCTACAAGCAATGATAATTCTCTAGGGAAAACCGATGTACACCGAAAAACAGAAAAGGGTACGGAATCCCTCCAATCTATCCACAAGGCATGTTTTCCCAAGTGTAAAATCACAGGGGTACCCTGAAATATAAGGAAACTCCTATTTACATACAAATAAACATTGCCACCATTCTCCACTTGACCCCCCTGTACCCATAACTCTAAGCCTTCCTTCCTCCAGAGAGTCTGGGGAAATACTGCCACAGCCTCCCTTCTTATAGTATCTCCTGGTCTGAAGAGTCCTAGCTACTTGAATTACCCAACCCTCCACAGCAGCCACTAGCAAGGCATGCTAGTTACTGTTGCTGTTACCCCCAGGCTTCAAGAGAATCCCCTGCACCTGTACTAGAACATCCTGCTGGGGGCCACTGCAATAGAAGTAGATTTTTCCTCCTGACCCTCTTCTACTGCAATCTAGCAAAGATGAGACCAGGCCACATCAGTTGCCACCAGGACAAGTGAGGATATATTCCTGACATCTAGAGTTAGAACTCAGAAGGCACCGTCTAGTATATAGACCATTATAGATGGTGGTTAAGTTCTATGGCATTGCATACCAACAGCATTCTATTAGTTTGTTTGGACTACCTTAAAAAAATAATACCACAGACTGAAAGGCTTAAACAACTGAAATTTATTTTCTTACCATTCTAGAAGCAGGAAGTCCAAGGTCAAGGTGGCAGTAGGGTTAGTTAGTAGGTTACTTCCAAGGCCTCTTCTCTCGACTTTCTGATGACCGCTGTCCTCAGTTCCAGACCATTCCTGGTCTTTGAGTGTCAGCATTTCCTCTCCTTATAAGGACACCAGTCAGATTGGGTTATGGCCTACCTAAAGGACTCCTTTTCACTTAATCACCTTTTAAAGACCCTGTGTCCAAATAAAGCCACACCCTTAGTCTCTGAGAATTAAGGCTTCAACCTATGAATATTGGTTGGGCGGGGGAGGTCCACAAATCAGTTCATAATAAATATAATGGGAAAAAATAGTCTCATGGGAACTACTTTAGAACCTAACTGCTACTTAGGTCCTTGTTTCAGGGTTTCAAACAACTCTGGAAACTGCATATCTCAGAGCCCTGCCTGCTCAAAGGTAGGGAATATTGCAGAATCCATTTCATCTGCTAATTACACAATACTCCCTAAGGGGAAATGCAGGAGCTGTTGGTTACTTCCAGCAAGCTCTGTGAAAAGCACTTAGTAACTGAATCTTTCCAAAGGAGCTGTGTCATAGCCATAAAATATGAAGCAGATACTTGTTTAGCAAATGAATGAAGTGGGGAATTTTTTGGAGATAAGATTGTGGTATATTTCTACACTGTATAAATGTTGTCTCACTGCTTTGCTTGCCACTTGGCACAAAACACAAGCCAAGAGCAAAAGAAAATGGCCAACCTAGCATATACTTGCTGGGTGAATGGGAGCCTTTGATTTTAACACTAAAGGGACTATATCGTACTGGAAATTATAATGATGCTTAGTAGCCCTAAAGATCAAGTTTTGATTGATGAGATTTCTCATGGGTTCTTGTTAGAGATATATTCTTTTAGTTGTTGATAGACCTTTATTTTATTCACTTATTTATATGTGGTGATGGGAATCGAACACAGTACCTCACACGTACGAGGCAAGCGCTCTACTGCTGAGCTAAAACTCCAGCCCCTGAGATGTGGTTTTAATGTTGTCAGATTAAAAGCATCTTATTCTTTGCTAATGAAAACCCTGAACCAAACTTAAAATACTAATTATTTTTTGCCAGTTTAACAGAAAAGTCTGATAGTAACTTCAAACTAGTGTGATGGAATATTGGATAAGGCTCCTGGCTCATTCTGTTTCTTCCACCTATATGCCTGCAATTTCACTGGTTCATTTTATTCCTTTATATTAAGCCTCTCTCTGTGATGCTCCCTTTTAAATGCAGGTACTGCTAGGAAAGGTAGCACATTGTCAGTTTCTCTTCAGCATGGCTACAGAACCAAGGATAAGAGTGAGTGACTCGGGACAGAAGAGTTCAAAATAAGACAAAATTACTGAATTAAAAAACAGATAGATAGCTGGGCATGGTGGCACACAACTGTGACCCCCATCTCCACAGGAGGCGAAGCACAACGATCACAAGTTTGAGGCCAGCCTGGGCAACTTAGTGAGACCCTCTCTCAAAAGTGCAGGGATGTAGCTCAATGATAGAGTGCCCCAGGTTCATCCTCAGTACTGAAAACACACATATCCAACAGATTAATGTCTTCACTGAAGCCCAGACCTCAGTGATAAAGAGTCATCATTCTTAAGATTGTATGACTTTAGGCTACTCAGGACATCTAGAGCATATAGGACATCACTCAGCCGTTCGCAAGACTTTAGTAAAACTAAATTTGAGTCAGTAGACATTTATTCCTTAAAGTAAGTCTATTGAAGATGGATGTCAGAATGTAACTAGCAGAAAGATAAATCATGGAAAGGATAAAGTACTGAGTTTTCTCTGGCCCCAGATGATAAGACTCAGAAAAGATACAACGACTTGCCTTCTTGAGAACTAAAAGTCTCCTCTAGCTAGAAATAGCCCACTGGCTCTCATTTTGAATTGCTGTTTAGCTCTTAATTTATAAGGCAAACCAGGGATGAGCTATTATTTAGTCATGTTATTAAACCTGGAAAGACTTCAGTGATCCTCTGATCTCTCCTTTTCTTTTTACACATAAGGAAGCCAAGGCCAGAGCAACTCGTACAAGATGATGAAGCTAAGCAATAGAACAGGGACTAAACATTTGCTTCCCTTTCAGACCTCTCCTTACTACTTCTCTTTGCAACTCTGGGAAGGAAATCCTCTCAGCATATCAAAGAATGCTCTACAGAAACTGTATTCTCCTTCCGCACTGTGACATCTTCTGCAGATGTTCTAGGGCACTTGCCTGCCAACTCAGGCAGAGTCGATTTCAGTAAGGGATAGCAGCAATAAGGTGCACATCTGTGCCAGGCATTGTGCACAATCAAACCTCATGGCTTTCTTTAGAGAGAAAAATTAATAGTGGATAATAAAAAGTATCAAGAAGTTGCTTCAACCTCCTGCAGAGCTGTAGCTTCACCACACCTCACCTGCTCCCTATATGGTCAGTGGAACCCTTCGTGTTCTGCTCATAAGCATTGTCTAGTGTACCGCAGCCCACAGGCAGCAGCCCTGCGGGCATTGGGGATAATTGGACAGAGCCACATGCAGGAGTGACTGGGCTCTTGTTTGTTTGGATTGGCCTCCACTGGTTATGTGCAGAGGGGTGATTCTAGGACGCCTTGATCTTCTCTTGCCTGTGTAGAGCTCACTTCCTCCCTTGGCTTGGTCTGAAGATTGAGCTCACGTCCCTCTGTAACAGCCTCCTTGAGAGGAAAAGTTAAGAGAAAAGACCCGCTGATAATTCTCTTCTACCTGCTTGTTTTGGTAGGGGCTGTGCCATCTCATGCTTGGCCGTGCACTCCACATGGAGACAAAGCAGCATGAAGTCATTTGAGGCCTGCAATGCCATGGCTTTGCCACACTTTCTGGGATAGCTGCGTTCATGAGTATAGTGATCCTGAAGTATTCTTTGAGCCAGATTGGACTAGAAATGTCCCTGGAGTCTCAGTCTCACCCTCAGCCTTCTTCACCTAAGTAAACACTAACAGCAAACATCTCTGAGCTTTAGGGACTGCGGGAATATTTTTCTTTCGGTCCCAACTTTCCCCAAGAGCTTTCACATAACATGACACACTTTCTTGCCTTCATCCCTCCAAAATTAGTAACACCCAACTCCAGAACTCACCCCACCTCCGTCCTTCCCCATGCCAGTCAAATCAGACCTGTCTTGCCATATCTTCATGTTATGCTTGCCTCTCAGCACTCCATTTGGCCTCCTTGAGATGGTCATGTGTATACACAGGTTCACTCAGCAGCTCATATGACCCCAGAGGTTTGGTCATTATTGGACCCTTTCCATGGTCCTTCTGAGTTACTGTGCCAAGAATGTATATCCCACTAAAGGGTCATTATGTCACCTTACCAGGGAGTCAGGAAACACCAGAAAACATATCAGATTTGTACTAAAAAAGAGAAAATCCAGCAAGATCCATAGCCCTCTGTGGGAGCCTTTGCATTCTCTTCCTGACCTACTGGCCCTACAGTCGGATACCATGTGCTTCAAATAGCAGCAGTTGAGGGCATATAGGGTGCATTGACCATGTGCCTCAGTTGCTGGGGAAACTTTCTTTTCTCTCCTGCATGGTCAGAGACATTGGCTGGACATGGTTGGGCCTTGTGCTAGTTTAGCAGTTAAATCTCAACTTCAACAAAGCCTTGTTCTTACCACCCTGTGTTTCAGCATTAAATTTCTTATTCATTGTTTGGGTTTATTTGGTTTTTTCTTTCTTCTTTCTTTTTCCATCCTCTCCCTTTTGACACTTTTCATTTCTGGGAGCCAAACCAAATACACAGGGCTGGCCAGCTAACCTGGCTGACTCTGTGCTTCCCAGAGCTCTGCTGCTGCTCTGATGGATCCCTTTGTCAAAGAGAGGAATTTTCCTCCATTTTTTTATAATGATGGACCCTTAATTTGAATGTCTCTATTCACTTCAGTTAACAGATTTGTGAGAGATAATTTGAGATGCTATCAAGTCAACTTAGATAACTGGATTGAAATTCTGCCTACCTGAGAAATTTGCTTCTTTGTTTAGAACACTCCACACTTTCTCAAGCAAATCTTTGGCCTAATTATGTCTCCTCTGACCATTCCATCCATCCTTTGGTCTAAGCATTCCATCAAAAAGTCTTGTTTTGGGGGCTGGGATTGTGGCTCAGCGGTAGAGTGCTCGCCTAGCACGTGCGCTGCCCAGGTTCGATCCTCAGCACCACGTACAAATAAACGCATTGTGTACAACTAAAAGCAAATAAATAAATTTAAAAAAAAAAAGTCTTGTTTGCATACAATGCTACATCACAGTTCCTTTGGTATGCCAGGGCCATAGCTACATAAGAGATGATTCTCCCTTCTCTTGGCTCTTAGAGTTTAGTTCATAAGGGGCAACCAGACTGATTTGTCTTGTATTGAGTTTTATGGAGTCTTTTTCATATTTCCACTTTTATCTTTCATAGGCGTATTTTTTTCTATATTCCTTGTCTACCCCCTCTCCCTACTTGTTCAGAAAAGGTATAACACCTTTATCAATATATAGCTTTTCAGATTATCTTCTGAGAAGTTGTTATGGGCACAGTATCACATAGGAAAAAACTCAGACTGTCTCAGATAGGAAAGAATTCCTTATGCAGGAAAGCAGCCAGCATTTTAGAAGTGTCTAGACATAAAAAGAAATTAAGACATTGCTATATTCATGACATCTGCAAATACAAAATAGAATCATCAGAAAGCAAAAGTTTGTGCTGATTTATGTACAGATAACTGAAACCAAATTGTTTCATCCATTGTATCTGCTGGGTCCTGGCTCCTGCTAATATAAGATTAATTTGGAGTAACAGGTGTCAAACAATGTGAGTTTTGGCTGTTGACCCCAGTTCATTTGCCCACTTTTAACTTGGGTTCTTTGGTCTCTCAGTTGTTGACTTTCACAAAATAATGACTGATTGTAACCTTCAAAAGAGTAAGCAACAGTGAGAGATTGAGCAACTCTAAAGGTTTGTAGCTAGAAAGACCAAAAGTCCTTGTAAAACTTTCCTCTGAGGAAGCTTTGCTTTTTTCCTCTACAGAGAGCCTATGCATCTGGAGACAGTATAAATTTGATTCCCTAACAACTGGTTGGGCTTGGTGGATAATGTGTACTAAATTTTCCTAAGCAAATACTGTCAGTCTAACCTACACCAGCCATTGTAGCTCTACAGGCCTCTGTTTTAGAGAATGAAACTGGCTTGCTCTAGGTCTAGAACTTGTAGGCCTGGTAGTTCTGTGATAGGATATTTGCCCAGGCTAAGGGAGACAGTGTGAAAAATAAAATGATGAGCTTTATATTTATACAGATTCGCTAGAAATTATAGCTATTTTCATTCTCTCAAGGTCAGGGAGCTGATAGTATCAGAGTTTTCAGTGCCACAGCTACAAAGCAGAGGAGTTCTTGATTTGTTTTTGGTGTTTTTTTGTTCAGTTTTTTTTTGTTTTGTTTTGTTTTGTTTTGTTTTTTGTTTTTATCGCCATGCTAAGAATTGAAGTCAGGGCCTCACACATGCTGAGAAAGGTCTACTCTACCAGTGAGCCACACCCCCCAGCCCTTAATTTGTTTTTGTTTTTAAGCTTTGAAAACTAATGGTAAAAATATATGATGATCTAACATTGAAAAATCTAGCTACTTTAAATAATGTGGCTAGCATTCATAAGCACCAACTTTGTGTCAGGCATTTGTTGGCAATACTAATTACATTAGTTAGTATATGATTTTTATGCTTCATGACTTAGTACTTGGTGCTTCTCTTTTACGGGAAAGAAAGGCAGTTCCCTTATATCACCATGTGCATCTTGAGACTGCTAAGCAGTATCATACTGTCCAGCAGTGGAACTTAGTGGACATACAGGCCCAAATGGAGCTGAACTTTTGTTTTTATTATACCATTTTGTTCAAGATTAGTCATGGGAGAAAGCTAACACCTTATTTGCTTTTGGCCTAGGCGACACAGCCTTTCCTTCTTATAAAAACAAATTCAGGCATTGCCTGGCAAAGGAGTTCATCACCTGGTAGTGGGAGGGAGGAGCAAAATACCCCAGAGCAGCCTCGCCTTCATCATCACAACCAGTCATCCTTGCATAGTCAGGCCATGGTGGCAGTGGCTTAGGCTCTGCACCACAGGTAGCGGGGGTGGCAGAGATAATAGAAATAAAGCTAGAGAGGGCTGGGGTTGTAGCTCAGTGGTAGAGTGCTCACCTAGCTCACATGAGACACTGGGGGTTCTATCCTCTGCACCACATAAAAATAAAATAGAGATATTGTGTCCACCTAAAACTAAAAAATAAACATTTAAAAGAAAACTAGAGAATTCATCTGCAAGCTGGGACTTGAAATATCAAGGAAGAGAGGACTTTAGAGTTGTTTTTAATCTGTGGGAAATCATTGTAGGACAAATTCTTCAAGAGTAACTTTAGTTTTCTCTGGCACTAAGTGTTAGAGGAATTCTACAAAGTGAAAAAAAAGAAAATGACCAAGTGCCTAGACAAGAAATATCTACTACGTTTTCAGATACCCTCTAACCATATAAGTTTTTATTATGGCAACAGGTATTATGGCAAGTAGGCATGAGGCCCCAGGTTCAATCCTCAGCACCACAAAAAAAAAAAAAAAAAAAAAAAAAAAAGACATTATGGCAAAATGCATTTCAGCTAATTCCAGTTGTTTGAAAAGCCAAAATAGGAAGTTATTTTGTATCTGTATCTTCTTAATAGCTTGCTTATTTGAGTTATGGGGCTGTAAGCCAAACCTGGCCAGGATAAGGGACCATTTCTACTTGATCTAGCACCTCCAGTGTTCCAATGTTATGCCAGTTTTACAGTTCAGACCTCAGGGCCTATGTATCCTGGGACCTAGCTGTTAAAACCTCAATTTCAGATTCTTGTCTGCTTAAATTTTTTTTTCTTTTTTTTTCTTTTTTGGTACCAGGGATTGAACTCAGGGGCACTCGACCACTGGGCCACATCCCCAGCCCTTTTTTGTATTTTATTAGAGACAGGGTCTCACTGAGTTCCTAAGTGCCTGCTGAGGCTGGCTTTGAACTAGTGATCCTCCTGCCTCATCCTCCCAAGTGCTGGGATTACAGGCATGCGCCATAACACCCAGTTTATCTGCTTAAAAGAAACTAAGCATTTCTGTGTAATTTCCTGCCCACCACCAAAACCATCCACAGTTAGGACTTAAATCTGAGTCACTGCTAGCTACAAAAGAATTTATCCAGTGACCTTTCTTAATGATTACTTTTTTTTTTTTTTTTTTTTTTTTTGGGGGTACTGGGGATTGAAATCAAGGGTACTCAACCACTGAGCCACATCCCCAGCCTATTTTGTATTTTATTTAGAGACAGGGTCTCACTGAGTTGCTTAGCTCCTAGTTTTTGCTGAGGCTGGCTTTGAACTCACAATCCTCCTGCCTCAGCCTCCCGAGCCAATAGGATTACAGAAGTGTGCCACCATGCCCAGCCAACCATTACTTTTTATACCCATCAATACATATTCCCTTTTACCTCTTCCTTTGTGACTATGCATGGAGGGTTGTTTACCTTAAAATGAGGCCAAGTGTTCAGAATACTTAAGTTATTTTCTCTCTTAAGAATTTCCAGAACTGGGGCTGGGGTTGTGGCTCAGTGGTAGAGCGCTTGCCTCGCATATGTGAGGCACTGGGTTCGATCCTCAGCACCACATAAAAATAAATAAACAAAATTAAGATATTGTGCTCATGTATAACTAAAAAATGTATTTTTTAAAAAAAAAAGAATTTCCAGGACTGGGGGTGTGACTGAGTGGTAGTAAACTTGCCTAGGATGTGTGAGTTCCTAGGTTCAATCCCTAGCACTGCACAAAAAAGAAGAAGGAGGGGGGGGGAGGAGGAGAAGAAGAAGAAGAAGAAGAAGAAGAAAAGGGTTTCTTACTATATGGATTTCTAGTAGTTCTCTATAACATCTTAACTTGGCTGTGGAGAGCCTACTCTAAAATCACAACCTGTGCCAAGCAGTAGATGTTCTAGGGTTCATTCTGTTCTTCTGTTCTTCCATTCAGCTCAGTTAACTTCTTTATCATTCTTCTTCCATCAGTGTGAGCTGTGTTCTCTGACAGTTTCCCTGATACTGAAAGCAAGAAGGGGGTTGGAGTGCTTTCCCATGTAGCCAGTTCTTTTTACAACAGTGCTCTTGTTTGATGTGACGCTGTAGAACCTCAGTTTTCCTTCAGAGCTTCCTCTATCCAATTCTTTGCTAAGCAGTGCTGGAGGCTGAGGAGTGTTCCCCTTCCCCGCTGCTGCGTACACTTGCAATGCATGTTGCTTTGAGCATTCAGATGGAGTTGCTGATGCATTTGTGATTCTTGGCTCAAGTCCCTCTAGAAATCATATTACTACTCCAAGTTCAAGGAGGACTGGAACAGCTACTAAGAACAGAGTACATTATAATAACATTCAGGAGACAAAAGCCAAAAAATTCCTGCCAGAGGCCACCTTCATATTCTATATGTGTCCTATACTCCATCTTTTGAGAACTTTAAGCAGAGTGGAGTGCTATAGTGTATAGTTTATGTGTCCCAGTATCTACCATGTATCTTTATTTTGTTTTCTGGTTTCTTGTTTGTTTTGGTTTGGGGTTTTGTTTGTTTGTTAATACAGTGCTAGAATTAAACTCAGGGTCTTGCATGTGCTCAGCAGGTGCTCTACCACTGAGCTACACTCCCAGCCCATCACAGTTTTGATCTGAGGATCCTTCAGGTGATCTTAAAAAGCTCTTCAGGATCTGGGGGTAGCTCAGTGATAAGAGTGTCTGCCCTGGGTTTGATCCCCAGCATTGCAGGAAATAAAAGCTCTTCAGAAAGTTATCAAGGCTTGGGGCTGGGATTGTGGCTCAGTGGTAGAGCACTTGCCTAGCAAGTGTGAGGCACTGGGTTCAATCCTCAGCACCACATAAAAATAAATACATAAAATAAAGGTTTTGTGTCCATCTACAACTTAACTTTAAAGTTATCAAGGCTTTTTCCCAGAGTTAGTGTCTATTCCTTTATTTCACTCACTGGTCACTTTTAGATTGTCAACTATGTGCAGGTTTTTTGCTAGACAGCATCCATATATAAAAGACAATTAATTCATTGAGGAGTTTGCAGAGAATTGGAGAGTTAAACGTATAACCAACACTTGAAACAGAAGACAGAATGAACACTATTATCAGTAGTCACTGCTGACTAGGGCAGGCTTCTCAGGGAAAGTAGATGATTGAGCTCAGTCATTAAGGATGAGATAGCTAGAGAAGACAGGAGTGCAAGAGAAAAGATTGGCCACATTCTAGACTGAGGGAACCACGTCAAAGAAAAATCAAAGACAAGGAGTGGCAAGTATGTACCAGGAGATGCAGTTGGAACAATGGCTGCCATGCCAAAAAGTGTGCACTCTTTCTTGTAGGTAGGAAGTCATTTAAGACAATAGAAGAGGAGGGAACCTGTTCTATCCTGGTTTAGAAAGATTACTCTTACACCATGTTGAAGTGGTTATGAAGATGTTGCAACAAACAATGCTAGGTTGTGAGGCCTTGTGTTAGGGTTATAACCAGAACATAAATGAAGAAACAAAACCAAACATAAACTGCAAAGGCACTAACAGGAAACTCAAGGAAGTGGCCAGTGAGGGCATTGTTAAATGGCCTTAACTTTGGCTCTACTACTAATGAAAGGAAATGTAAGTAGAAACAGCCTTACCATGTTGGGGAGATTTGGGTGATTGGTTGGTTTAATTCCCCAGTCTATTGTGAGGATAAGGAAAGGGGTACCCTTATGTTCTTTTTGTGGACTAAACATTAGTAGAACTATTTTAGATCAGTTTGGCCACATGTCTAAAACTTTAAAGAAACATATACCTCTTTGACCCAGGAATTTTAAGTGAACAATAATAAGCACATGAAAACTTATATACAGGAAAGAAAGCTCAACACATGAATATTTATAGTAGTAAAAACTTGAAAATAAATGACATCTCTTATCATGGGAAATAGTTAAGTAATGGTACCTCCATTAAACAGATTGCAATGTAACCCAATAAAATTGTGTTTTAGAAGAATATTTAATCACACAAAAACCTTTATAATAATTAATAGGTGAAAACAGTTTATTACACAATATGATTTGATATTAGTGGTGTATTCATCTTCAGCAAGTCCTTAAAAATGTAAATCTGAAACTCAAGAAGGAGAGGGGAGCTAGAGTTATAATTATGTTGTTGTACCTGCATTATAGTTATATTTAGATGATATGGACATAGAAGAGTCATTATATAATTTTTTTTCTCTTGTGTATATTTGAGGTATTTCTGTGATTTTTTTTTTTTTTTTTTTTTTTTTTTTTTTTTTTGTACCAGGGATTGAACTCAGGGGCACTCAACCACTGGGCCACATCCCCAGCCTTTTTGTGTAGAGACAGGGTCTCACTGAGTTGCTAAGTGCCTCGCCATTGCTAAGGCTGGCTTTGAACTCGTGATCCTCCTGCTTCAGCCTCCCAAGTGCTGGGATTACAGGCATGTGCCACCTGCGCCCTGCTTATTTCTGTGATTTTTAAGAGCAAAAACCTACCTCAAGAGAAATGTTATTAAATTGGAAAGAAAGTCTATTAAATATGTTAATGCACTAAAGCACTTAGAATAATACTTGGCCTATATATAATAAATGCCCAATAATTTAGTTGTATTATTATTGTCCCCTTTTAAAAGCTAAAGTTAGACAAGATTACCCAAGCAAAGGATATAAGAGGAAGAACAGAAGCTGGGAGTTTAGATCAGTGGTAGAACACTTGCACAAGGGTCTGGGTTTCATCCCCAGCACCAAGTGGGGGTGGGGGGGTGGGGGGAAGAACAGTGAAAAGTCTCCTTAGACCTCTAGAACAGGGGGAGTGATCCGAAGGAAGAAGAATAGCACCAGAATGGAGAAAAAAAATGTTGGGACAGGCAGAGGAAGACCAGAAGAATGTGGATGCTGTAGGACTCACAGGGGAGAAACTTTAGAAGGAGGTCAGGGTCAGGTATGTGTAAAGACTATTGAGTCATGTAATTAGGTAATACTTGGGGTTTGATGGTGTGTTGTTGTATTGTTTTAAGTTTTTAAATATAGCATGCACACAGAAAGTCTAGGCAGACAGCTCAGTGAGTGTTTTACATACTCCTATGACAATACCTAGAACAAGAAGCAGAACCTTACCTAGCACCTGTCACACCTCTCCAGTCACCCTCATTCTCCAAGGGTGGCCTGACTTCTAACACCACAGATCAGTGTTGCCTATTTATTTTATATACCTAGAATCACGTAGTACAGACTATTTTGTGTCTGGCTCCTTTTGTTCCACATCATGTTTATAAAATGCATTTATTTTGTTATACATATAGTCTGTTCATTCTCATTGCCACATGATATTCCACTGTATAAATATAACATAATTTATTTATCATTCAATTATTGATGAACATTTAGGTTATTCCCAGGTTTAGGTAATTGCAACTAGTGCTGCCATACTCTTGTCCATGTCCTTTTTTAATTTACATATCCCTAAAAGTCCAGTTGTTCAGTCATAAGATATGCTTATATTCAATTTTAGTAGATGCTACCAAACAGTTTTCTGGGCTGGGGTTGTGGCTCAGCAGTAGAGTGCTCGCCTAGCACATGCATGGCCCAGGTTCGATCCTCAGCACCACGTACAAATAAACGCATTATGTACAACTAAAGCAAATAAGTAAAAAATAAATAAATACTAAAAAAAAAAAAAAAAGTTTTCCATAGCGCTATACCAATTTGCACACCTGCCAGAAGTGTATGAGAGGTCAAATGGTTCTGTCTCCTTCCCAGTACTTGGTATATTTGTCTTTTTAGAAGTTAGCCACTATGGTATCTCATAGTGATTTTAACCTTGTGTTTTCCTGGTGATTAATAAAATTAGAGACAAATACCTTTTTATATTTGTTAGTCATTCCAACATACAGTTGGCCTTCAAATTCAGCTAACCACAGATCAAAAATATTTGGAAAATTTTTCCAGAATGTTCTAAAAAACAAAATTTGAATTTTCCATGCACCAGGCACTACAGTGAGTCCATGAGACTGAAGTGATATGTAGGCATACCCTGCTGTAGCCTTGCACCATTCCATGCTTCCTCAGTCTCTCTCTAGCACTCGTTTGAGCATTGCTTGCCTCATGTCTCATTTGTATGCTATGTAATTAGTCCTACAATAACTGCAGCTGTATCAAAGGTGGATGGACCTTTTTTCTTATCATTTTTCCCTAAACAGTACAGCATAACAACTAATTACATGGTATTTACAGTGTGTTAAGTATTCTAAGTGATCTAGAGATGATGTGTAAGGGAGGATATACATAGTTTATATGCAGATATTATGCCATTCAAATAAGGGACTTGAGCATCAGTGGATTTTGGTATCCACAGGGGATACCAAATCCCCTGCAGATACTAAGGGATATTTGTACTTTTTTTTTTTTTTTTTTTTTTTTTTTTTTGGTACTGGGGATTGAACTCAGGGGCACTTGACCACTGGGCCACATCCCCAGCCCTTTTTTTGTATTTTATTAGAAGCAGGGTCTCACTGAGTTACTAAGTGCCTGGCCATTGCTGAGGCTGGCTTTGAACTCGCGATCCTCCTGCCTCAGCCTCCTCTTTTTTTTTTTTTAATGTTTATTTATTTGCTCTTAGTTGTATACAATGCGTTTATTTTTACATGGTGCTGAGGATCGAACCCGGGCCATGCACGTGCTAGGCGAACGCTCTACCGCTGAGCCACATCCCCAGCCCCTATTTGTACTCTTTTGTAAAGTATCTGTTCCAGTCACTTACCTTTATTTTTATTTTTTATTTTTGTTATTATTGTTGTTTTTCTTCTTGTTGATATGTGCATACATGTATTGCATATACACATACATGTATTGCAGATATCTTCTCTCATCTGTTGGCTGCCTTTTCACTCTTAATGGTGTCTTTTAAAAGAAAAAAATTCTTAATTATAATATAAAGCCTACTTATCAATTTTCTCTCTTTGTAGGTAATGCTCTTTTGTGTTCTAAGAAATCTTTGGGGTTGCGGATGTAGCTCAGTGGTGGAAGACTTACCTAGCATCCACAAGACCCTGGGTTTGATCCCCAGATGCAAAAAGGAAAAGGTGGGGGAAAGAAAAGAAGGAAGGAAGAAAGAAAGAAATCTTTGCATTCCCTAAAGATCTCTCCTATGTTTCTTTCAGTGCATTTTTTTTTTTAATATTTATTTATTTGCTTTAGTTGTACACAGTGCATTTATTTGTATGTGGTGCTGAGGAGCGAACCCCAGGCCGCGCACGTGCTAGGCGAGTGCTCTACCGCTGAGCCACAATCCCAGTCCATCATTATTTTTTTATCATTCACATTTATATTTATTATTCAACTGGAATTGGTTTTGTGTATGGTATGAGTAGGGATCAAAACATTTTTTTTCATATAGCCTCACCACATATCAGAAAATCCATCCCTTCACTGTACAGCATGCTACCCTTGTCATAAATCAAGTGACCAAATATATTAAGGCTTTTTTGGGTTTTTTTGTTCCCTTGGTTCTATAAGTCTGTTCTTATCCCAGTATTAATTTCAGTGACTATAGCTTTATAGGAATGTTCTTCTTCAAGAGAATTTCTTACAACTTTGTTCTATAAGATCAGTTTGGCTATTCTTAGCTCTTTGCATTCCCACCTATGTTTTGGAATCAGCTTGACAATTTACATACATACACAACTGCCAGGATTTTTATTTGGATTGCAATGAGCCTACAAATTAGTTTGAGCAGAATTAATACAATAGTGACTTTTCCTATATCCTTGGTCTTATTGTATCCCTCCACTTATGACATTTTTAATTTCTGTAAATAGTTTCATGGTTTTCATTGTTGAGGTCTTTAGTAATGTTTTGAGAGAATGATTTCATTGAATCAGTAAGCACTTCATTCCTAGTTATTAAGGAGGGAAATGAGAAACAGGTAGTGAATGTGGACTACTCTTCTAAGATGTTTGATGGTGAGCTAGAAAAATTGCAGCTAGCTTAAGAGGGATGCAGATTCTAAAGGTCTTCTCAGAGTGTGAGGGATTTGAGTGCCTTCCAGAGCCATAGTGAAAGACCAGGGAATGGAAAGGTAGGAAACAGATTTGGTTGAAGGAACATGGTTGTGGAGGAATGGCTCAAGAGCATGAATGGGGAACCCTGTTATTAGCCTGGAGAAGAAAAAGGAACAAGGACCATTGTGGGGTCATTTTGAGGTGAGATGTTTTGTGTGTGGTATTACCCTAGGAACAGTTTCCCCAGCTGGTTGCTCACACAGTAAACATTACAGAGGCATTGTGGGTACTGTGCCTTTTACCACTGATAGCACCAGATCCCATATGCAGGATTCTTGAAGCAGCCAGACTTGCTGTCCTCCTGGTCATCCTAATCCATGTTTTGAAATCTTTATTTCTTTAAGCAGAATATATTTTTTCTACTAGAGGTACATAACTGTACATTTTAGGTCCCCTTCCCCAGAGTGTTAGAGTTAGAGTAAGGTTTGGGGGAAAGGAGCTCTGCCACAAAATTCTAAGGTACATGGGAGGCAAAAGGAACATTTTGTGGATATTTTCTATTTTATGTAGGGAGGATGCTTAAATTATAGCAAGAGCTGGCCAGTTCTTTGGAACAAACTTGTTTTGCAACTTAGTAAAAATTGTTTTACTCAGGGAATGTTTTTAAGCATTTTGTTGTTTGTCTCTAGATGTAAAACTGTCAATAAATACATAAACAGAAAACTGTCTTTATCTTGGGGGGGCGGTCATATGAACTTATATGCTGCCTACAAATTATGATGCTTTGCGGAAAATAAATAAGAAGACGGTATTTTTCACTGAAGTAGTTGCAGTGATAGAGTAGCCTGCCACTGTTAGAAAGTGTAGAATAGGTGTGTTAGCTTTCCATTGCTATAACAAGTACCTGAGATAATCAACTCATAAAGGGAAAAAGGTTTGGTTTTGGCTTACAGTTTGGATGTTTCAGTCCAGGATTGATTGACCCTATTGCTTTGGGCCCTGTGACAAGGCAGCACATCATGGCAGGAGTGTCTGATAAAGGAACATGCTCACCTCATGGCTTACATGTCCCCAATGAGCATTAGGCCTCACCTCTTAAAGGTCCTACCAGCCATGGCACCACAGGCTAGGGACTTTTGGGGGAAGAGAGTCATTCCAGATCCAAACTAATGCAATAGGAAATGGAAACTCTTGCTGGATTGCTCAGTCTTACTTCCACTGTTTGGATTTGTAACCTTATCAAGGAAAGGGGAAAAGGAAGAAGGAATTAATTCATTGTAACTGAGATGTAAGAAACATTTTCATTACTTTTTAAATGTTACATGTTTGCCATTTGGAAAGTTCTCTTCTGGCCTTAAGCCTGAATGGGACCTTTCTTACAGCGGAAGGGAAGGAGAAGAAGATAGGCAGGAGGAGGGGACATGGGCAGCAGACAAGGGGTAGATAGCAGCAAGAGGAGTTGGGGGTGTGGCTCAGTGGTAGAGCACCTGCTTAGCATGCGCAAGGCCTGGGGTTCCATCCTGGCACCAAAAAAAGAAAAAAAGGAAGAATGCAGCAAAAACATCCTGAGTGAGATCTGGTATGTTATATCTCAGAAACTAGAATACACCTTTCCCAGTGTATCCATAGAACCTACTGCGTTCCAGGCCGGGAGTGGTGGCACACGCCTGTAATCCCATTGGCTCCAGAGGTAGAGGCAGGAGGATAGTGAGTTCAAAGCCAGCATCAGAAGTTGAGCAAAGCACTAAGCAACTCAGTGAGACCCTGTCTCCAATAAAATACAAAATAGGGTTTAGGGATGTGGCTCAGTGGTTGAGTGCCCCTGAGTTCAATCCCTGGTACAAAAAAAAAAAAAGAAAGAAAGAAAGGAAAAACCTACTGCATTCCAAAACCATACAGAAACTTCCTTTTTATGTGTGACATGCACGTTAACAAAATATTTTAAAGTAACAAGGTACTAATCCATCTCAGGAATTGTTTTCACACCTGTGCGATCTGTCTACATTTTCAGTTTGGTCACTTCACATGGCCTCTTTCCTAGGTGATCTAAACACACTTTGACTGTACTCCTTTGACTTGAGAATAACCAAAGCTTTGCATTTCAAATTTGGTGAAATAAACATCCTCATTGTAAAAGTAACCTCAAGGCTGGGCTGGTATGGCTCAGTAGTAGAGCACTTGAAAGGAAGGAAGGGAGGAAGCAATTCTAGTTTTACAGGAGAGGGTGATCTCTGAGTTTTTTCTTCAAGCCAAGAAATTTTAGCATCTCATGGATCAAGTGTCAATGAAACCTCTCTCTGCTCAGCCATGCCCACATTTAAGAGTGCTTTCAAGTAAAATTCGAAAAATGCAGAATCCCTAGAGAACAGAGAAAGGCCTACCAAACGGAAAGCGGCTCCAACTAACGAAGGAACACTTCCCTCTCTAAACCTTTTGATGCTTCTGATCCCCTCTATTTTAAACACCTTTTCCCAAGCAAACCATTCATTATACTTTGGAAAAAGCAAAGCCTTATACTCTACCTCTAGTTTTTTCTTTTCCCCCAATCTTATTCCATCACTTCTAGTTATACTTCCTCCTGTGGTGCTAAATCACTCTCCCCGCTTCTTGTTTACACCCTCCTGACATTCATAGGTAATAATCACATTCCCTCCCCTTATTTTTTACTCATTTTTGGTCTACATATTTAGTTCTTCTAATCCTGCCTCATAAAATTATCCTTTCAGCTTCTCAGTCATGCCTGCCATTTTCTTTGAAGTTTTTCCAGTTTGCCTCCATCTTTCTGGTAATGAGGTGTCTGAAATGGAACACAGGGCCCTAGGTGTGGCTTCACTGAAACTGTGTAATAGAAGGGGGTTCTCCGAGGAGTAGTGCCCAAGCCTGACCAGCCCAGGGGCATTTTGTCATTCTCAAAAAACTGGGGTTATTCTGTCAAGAACCAAAAATTTCTGTATTCCTACACTGCCAGCAACAGCCAACTGCATTTCCTACCTGCTGCCATAGCTCATACTATTTTTCCACTTGAAATGACCCTTTTTCTATCCACCATTGCCAGCTGCCACATTCTTTGAAAAATTTATTCCTCCCTCTCCCCTTTTTGCTCAAACTAAAGACAGTAGTATTTTATCTCTCCTTCATTGTAGGTATTTACTACACACTTTTTTTTTAGTTTTATTGAGATATAATTCACATACTGTACAATTTTCTCATTTCATATATGAGTCAGTAGATTCATTATGTTCTCAGAGTTCTGTAATCTTCACCATGATCAATTTTCAAACATTTTTTTGCCCAAAAGGAAACCCATATCCATCAGCAGTTACTCCCATCTATTCCATCCTGAGTGAGGCAGCCACCTGTCTATTTTATGTCTTTTTTTTTTTTTTTTTTTTTTTTTTGCCTATCTGGCCACGAAAAAATGAGATCAGCCAAACATGGTGGCACATGTCTGTAATCCCAGCAACTGGGAGGCTGAGACGAGAGGATCATGAGTATGAGACCAGCCTCAGCAACATAGACCCTAAGCAACTTAGTGAGACCCTGTCTCAAAATTTAAAAAATAGAAAGGGCTGAGGATGTAGCTCAAGGGTAAAGTGCCCCTGAGTTCAACCCCCAGTACCCAAAGGGATGGTGGGAGGGAGGGGGTAGCAGTATGTGGTATATTATGATTGGTTTCTTTCACTTAGCAAATATACTAAATATAATGTAGTTTAAATAATGTATCATAGATAAGAACTTAATTTCTTTTTATTGGCCACTCAGGTAATATTTTTTGAGTGAATATTTTACATACTTCAGTTTGTCCATTCTAACGGTCTTGGAATATTAGAATTATACCTTTAAAAATATATGCAGCTTGAAGGGTGTTTTTTTTTCAACTTTATTTATTTTTTATTCTAAGTTGTTAGAAATGACAGCAGAATGTATTACATTTCATATTATAGAGTACATTTTTGCGTATCTCTGGTTGTATACAAAGTATAGTCACACCATTCATGACTTCGTATATGCACTTAGGGTAATGATATCCATCTCATTCTACCATCTTTTTTTTTCTTGACCCTTTTGCCCCCTCCCATCGTCTCCCTCCCCATTGGCCATTCTAGTGTTCCTCTAATCCTCCTATGCTCCCCATCCCAATCTGACTGTGAATCAGCCTCCTTATATCAGAGAAAACATTCGGCATTTGGCTTTTTGGGATTGGCTAACTTCACTTAGCATTATATTCTCTAACTTCATCCATTTACCTGCGAATGCCATGATTTTATTCTCTCTTATTGCTGAGTAATACTCCATTGTGTGTATAAACCACATTTTCTTTATCCATTCATCTACTGAGGGCATCTGGGTTGGTTCCACAGTTTAGCTATTGTGAATTGTGCTGCTATAAACATTGATGTGGCTGTGTCCCTGTAGTATGCTGTTTTTAAGACCTTTGGGTAAAGACCAAGGAGTGGGATAGCTGGGTCATAAGGTGGTTCCATTCCCAGTTTTCCAAGGAATCTCCATACTGCTTTCCATATTGGCTGCACCATTTTGCAGTCCCACCAACAATGTATGAGTGTGCCTTTTTCTCCACATCCTCGCCGACATTTATTGTTGTTTGTGTTCTTAATAGCTGCCATTCTGACGGGTGTGAGATGAAATCTTAGAGTGGTTTTGATTTGCATTTCTCTAATTGCCAGAGATGTTGAACATTTTTTCATGTATTTGTTGATTAATTGTATATCTTCTTCTGAGAAGTGTCTGTTCAGTTCCTTGGCCCATTTATTGATTGGGTTATTTGTTTTTTTGGTGTTAAGATTTTTGAGTTCTTTATATATTCTAGAGATTAGTGCTCTGGCGTGCATGTGGTAAAAATTTGTTCCCAATTAGTAGGCTCTCTATTCACCTTACTGATTGTTTCTTTTGCTGAGAAGCAGCTTTGTAATTTAAATCTTTCCCATTTATTGATTCTTGATATTAATTCTTGTGCTGCAGGATTCTTATTAAGGAACTTGGGGCCTAATCTAACATGTTGGAGATTAGAGCTTACTTTTTCTTCTATTAGGTGTAGTGTCTCTGGTCTAATTCCTAGATCCTTGATCCACTTTGAGTTGAATTTTGTGCATGGCAGTGTTCTTAACTATACTTTATACTCAGTTTTTAATTTTCCTCTTTTCTTTCCTAAAACCTGCACTGCCTCATATTGTTAGCCTTACTTCTCCAGTTTCCCCAGCTGGAATTGTTAAAAATGGTTCTCTATTCTCACTCGCTAAACTCACCTTTGAAAAGGCTGACTGACGTGTGTGTGCGTGTGTGTGTGTGTGTGTGTGTGTGTGTGTGTGTGTGTGTTCCTCCCCAAGACCCTTGATCCTCCCTTAGTTTTCAGCCGCCTCCACTCTACTAGGCTTGCTACAGTAGCCTCCTTGAAATAGTCTTCCTTCCACTCAATCCAGCATGTCTTTCTTATCTCCTAATGCATCTTTCTAAGAAGATGAAGGTGTTCATGTCATTGTGCTGTTCTAAAACTCTTGGACTTCCTCTTTATTGTGGCTTTAGTTTGCGTTTGGGTTTTAACCAGATTGCATCTGAACTCCCTAGTTTCATGTACACAGCCTGCCCTCGCCTGCCTTTTCAGCTCCATTCCTGTCACTCTTCCCAGTCCCCTCACCTTGGCCTCCAGCCTTGCTGTGTGTTTCACATTTCCTCAGTCTGTGCCAAGCCCTTCCTCACTCCACACATCTGCATTTGTCTCATCTGCTCTAGGGCCTCTTCTGCCTTTGATCTTTCAGACTGACTCCTCTTTGGTTCTCAGACCCACATGCCAGGCACCTTTTAGTAACACCTTCTCGGTCTCCTCCAAGACGAAACAGTCATTACATTCCCCTCTCAGCACATGCTTCATCCTTATCCTTACTGCACTGGGTTGTAATTTGTCTGTTAATGTGCTTGTCTCCTCTGTTAACCTAAGTGGGTTTAGGACATAGACCAAATTCATTCATTTTTCACTACCTAGCACATAGTAGGCACTTGGCTAAAATGCTTAAAGGAATGTCAAAGAGGGTGTTGAAAGCAACTAGAAAGTTAGAAATATGCTTACTCCTAAAACAAATGGACTATCTTATGTCTTCAAAATAATCTCTTTAAGTAAATGAGCAAACCAAAGAGCCTAGCGTATTAAATAAAAGCAGTACAGAGCAAATGGAGAAGTCCTTTTAATTATATGTGTCCCTAGAACAAGGAGCACTGTGTAAGGCTAGCATTCTATCTGAGGTCATCAGAGCCCCTCCCACCCCTGAATGTGAGATTGCAGCACAGTGGAGAGAACACACCACCTAGAATGAGAGGAGGGTTGAATCCCAGCTCTGCAGGTCACCAGCTTTGGGCTTTGAACTAGTCATTAATGTCTTCATTTTCATGAAGAAATATTTGTTGTTTACTTTTATACTTGTCAATTTTGATGAAGGGAGACTTCACATAGAAAGCACCTCTTTTGTCATTCATTAATAAGCAATAATTCTTAACTCAATGTAAATAGTTTTATTTTATTTTACCTGAAATCCACTTCTCCTTTCTCTTTCAGCTTCAGGATGAGTTGGAAAAAGGCGAACGAGACAATGCAGAACTGCAGGAGTTTGCCAATGCCATTCTTCAGCAGATAGCAGACCACTGCCCCGACATCCTGGAGCAAGTGGTCAATGCACTGGAAGAGTCGTCCTGACCCTGCTTCATGGGGAGACCAGCCCAGCACCCCCGGAGAGGAGCCAAGAAAGGAAAGCCACGAGGAATAGGCATCCAGAAACTTCTTAGCATCATACACTACAAACCACATGATGTCTTGCTCACTTGAAGAAGTGTGATTCCAGCCTGTTTGTACATCTGTCATCCTGCTCTGCCTTTCTGCTTTGAATGTGTTCTCTACACTAATGTCCTTGACGTCAAAGGTGGTAAATGACCACATCTCTATGAAAAACTGGCCTCCAATCATCAGCACTGGGGAGTAGGGAAGCTGGTGGCTCTGCTCTTAGAGGGCCATGAAGTAGAGTCCACTCACCTTCTGTCCTCTCTGATGTGAGAACCAATTCTGAAATCTACTCAGAGTTCAGCATGCTAAGATAATCCTCACAGTGGACCAGAGAGCTGCGTGTTCTAATATCACAGTGGGTGTTTTCTTCTAAAAGGGTAAAAAAAAATAATCTCAAAAAGAGGGGGAAAGGAGATCAGAGACGATGAAAATCCAACTCTTCTCTTTACTGTCCTGTTTTCTTCTCCTGTGTAGTGTTTTACAGAACTATGTTTTTAAAATGCAAACCAATATCATTTTAATAAAGGAATTCAAGCTATGGGGCAGCCAAAGCTTGAGATGAACCCAGCCTCATCTCCCCACTGCAGACAGGCCTCGTGTAGGCTTAGCAGGCATTCAACCCCAAGTTTTAAATCTTCTCCCCAGTCCTGTCTGTCTCGCCCTTCTTTGCTGTTCCTCCATTCACAGGAGGAGGATGTGAAGAGTTCTCCCCCGGCTCTCCCTTGTTTTAAGACCTTTCTTCTTATGTTGCTTCATCATTAGGTCAAATACCGCTAACTGAAAGAGCAGAGGGGTGTGACACATGGGGCCTGTCATCACCACCTGCAGCCTTACTGCTCTAGAAACTGATGTTCTTTGGGCCAGTCAGGCTGGTTTCCTCCCATACATCTCCCAGCATGCTTTCTGCCTCCACTCCTATGTCCCCAGTTCCTGCTCTGCTGAAGTGTAAGAGCCATCGTTTACCCTTTCACTTTATTCTTGGCCTCCCTCTCAGAATCACAGCCCTATGTAATACGTGGAGCCTTCTTTTTCAAAAGTGAGTTTGTCTTATACATTCCCTCAATTATTTCTGAGAATATTTATGAAATGGCTACTGCGTGCAAGTCAACATGTTAGACACTCATCCTTGAAAAAGTCTTTTCAGTGAAGGAGAGATATGGTGGAGTCTTTGAGACATCTGATTGAGTCGGAGCAGGAAAAAGCATGTATTTCCCCTCCCCCAGCTTTTCCCCAACCCTTGCTGTGCTAGGAATTGAACTCAGGGCAGCACACATGCTGGGCAAGTACTGTACCACTGAGCTGTATCCCTAGCCCACTCCCCATCTAGAAGGTATCTTCTAGAAAGGTCTTTCACAAATCAACATTTCTCGTTATCCTAGAATTGGTGGTTTGGGGTGACAGTCCCTTATTTGCCTGCAGGATCCCATTTGGTGGTTCGGAATTTTTGCTATTATTACCCTTAAAGATTGTCTGCTTAGAAGGCTATGAATATCCACTTGAGGATAGTGATTTCTTTTTTTTTTTAATATTTATTTATTTGCTTTAGTTGTACACAATGCGTTTATTTGTACATGGTGCTGAGGATCGAACCCGGGCCGCGTATGTGCTAGGCGAGCGCTCTACCACTGAGCCACAATCCCAGCCCAGAGGATAGTGATTTCTTAACACACTGCATTCACCTTATGGAACTCAACTCCATGATGAAATCAGAAAGCTGACACTACAGTAGCAAATCCAGTTGAAGAATTGGCATTTTGGAGGACATTTTGCCCAAGCTTAGACAATGGCAGTTGTTTTAAAAAAAAAAAAAAAAAAAAAAAATTGGGCACCGAGAAGTAGAGGGCTTAACCCAAATCTGGCCCTTTGACCACCTCTACCACCAGGAACCCCCAAACACACTTCTAGTAAGAGCTGCTGGAGTAAACGTTTTTGTCTTGCATTTTCTCCTCTGTCCTTCCCCAGTTACTCACTAAGAGTTTAATGCTGCCTGTGAAGTCCACACAGCCGTCAGTTCCAGGATCTTCCACAGCAGCCCTCAGCTGTCCCATTAACTTACAAAGTCACATCTCTAGGTTCCCTCCTTCCCTGCCATAATTCAGTCCCTTCCCACTTGAGAAGCTGTGGAGTGTTCCTTATCAGAGGTTTAAATGGACTCTACCCATAAACTTCTCACTGAGATACTTCCTGATAGCCAAGCTGGCCACAGGCGCTACAGGGTTAGGTGGTAAGTGGTGTTCATTGGTGGTCAGTTACCTCAGTTCTCTTTATTTACTGTACTGTCCATAAATCATAGAGAAAGCCCCTAGTATCTTAGAACTGGAGTATTAGAATCTCACTTACCCACTGTAATGTAAAGAACTGAGGTATGAAAACAGCCTCACAGGGCTACAGAAGAACAGAGAAAATAGGAGAAGAGCCCATGTCCACAGAAGCAGCCTGGCACAGGCACTGGCTAGCTTCTCTGGCTTGCAAGGGACAGCATCAGGAAGCTTCCCTAGACCCACCCGTTTGGCCCTTGTCATCAGAGGCCATGCTTGGCACCTTGCTCATGTGCTGTGTTTCTCGCTCTACCTTTCCTCTTCCATTTCAGCCTTCCCCATCACTTCCCTCCAGAAAGACTTAGGAAGCCCTTTGTGACAGGTACTTCTGGGAAGAAAAATTTCTGGGACAGACATCAGCTTTCTGGTGTCTATGCACTACAGCGGGAAATCTCCTTGATCCTTCTTGAGCGATGATCTGGCATCTCAAATGATTCTGGGGACAATTTAGCTAAAGTTAACAGTAAATATGGCCTGCCTTTATATTGTAGGGACAAAGTTAATTCAGTTTCTAGCATTGAGAGCATCTTACTGAGTTTAGATCATTCATAGAGCTAACACCTACTAAATGCACAACTCTCCTTACACTGGGACTCGTCTTTCCATGACCCTCTGCCATTCATGGCTTCACGAGGCCGCTCACTACTCCAGAAGGTGTATTGCCTTGAAGACTCACTGCAGGTTGCCTACAGCCTTACCCCATTGGCAAGTCTGTTGCCCTCTAGCACCTTACATCTGCACCCCAAATCAAGGGCAGTCATGAAGAGGACTAGAAGAAGAAGGTATGGAATCCAACCTGGGGCTCATGACAGAAGAAATGCCATGTGAGTTTCTCATTTTTTCATATACCTCTATCCCAGGTACTCATTGAATCATTGGAAAAGTATCTGAATTGAGATTTACGAAGACATGGATACCATTTGAAAGGGAAGAGTCTTCAAGTGAGCTTTAACATACTAAGAAATATGAAGGGAATCCCCAGATCCACCTCAGCTCTAACTTTTGTTCTTGTTTGTACCTTACAGTCGATATGATATTAAGTGAGTCTCTCTTCCTTACATGTGGACTTTAGAAATACTAGGAAAGCAGACTGGACCTAAGACCACCTTCAGTGCTGCTAGTGACAATGTGGCTTGCAACTTTTTTGTCAATTGAAATCTATTTGGTATTCCATGAGGAGCTCATTGGCTCACCCACTCCCCAGAATGAGAAGAGGGAGGGTAAGTCACCGCAGTTTCAGTCCACTGCTGTCCTAACATCCCACCCCTCATTGAGGGTCTGGATTGGCATTTGGACTTGCTGTTAGGGAATCCTGCTGGTCCCAGACCCATTGCGCACACCTCTTTGACTGCATTACTTAAGCATCAGCCCATTGATTACCCATGGGGTCTTTGAGGAAAGAGCAAAGCAAGAAATACTTCACCAATAGAATATGACGCTCATGTGGCCTTTCCTAAGTCCCAATGGACCCTGTGTCAGTAGTATCAATGACTTTCACATCTGCCTCCCCAGCCTCATCTCCCCACTGCAGAGAACAGACCTGAAGAGAAAGAGCAAGAAGAGAATGGACTGCGTAGCAGTGAGCTGCCCTCTGCAGAGCCCACAGGCCAACCCTCCATCACTGCCAATCCCTGGGCTTCTCAGGAAGTGACTGGAAGCATTCAAAAAAATGTTTTTTTTAAAGAATCTGCAATTTTCCCCCATGTGAACTAAGACAAGAAGAAAACATGCATTATAGGGGAATCCTTCTGAACAAAATGGCTGTCTTTACCTACTCTTTTTAAGCAAAAACTGTTTCCAAACTTTTTAGTGTCAAAACTGTAACCAAGTGTCTCCTGATTTTTTCCAATGTGTTTGGCGCGTGCTGTGACCCTGTTGTAGGTATCTCTCCTCCTGCCCCTTTCGGAAGAGAAGTGGTTTTAAGGATTGATTTGAGGGAGTGGACTTCTGTCCCATCCCACCTCCTCTTTCGTTTCTCTGCTTGTTGATATTGTCTGTGTGATTCAGAGAATCGGGGCAATTACATTGTGTCCATTGTTGAGAATATTAAAATATTAAAAAGTAGTTGTAGAACTGAAAAATTAAAGAGCTGTGTTTTTAAAATGCAAACCAATATCATTTTAATAAAGGAATTCAAGCTATGGGGCAGCCAAACTCCTCCCCGTCCTCCCACATTGGCCAAGGTGGCAGCCTGGCCAGCCCCTTGGGAAACACAATGACCATTCTCCAGGTAGGTGACTGCCTGGATGCAGCTGACAACTGCTGAGTCAAAGGAATGAGAATCTGGGGGCTCAGAGACTCAGTTGTGCCAGGATTTTCCTATACATCCTCAGGACCTCTGGGTAGAGGTTTCAAAGTTGATGACCCAGAAGCACCCTTACCCCCATACTGGTCCCAGCCCAGTGTGCCTATACTGTGTGGTAACCTGGGCTTGACTCTGAAGCCCCCGCCTGGCAGGCCACAGGACCTCTTTCCTGCCCACTTGGTGCTATATCATCCAGTGACCATCCAACAGGGCCCACACTGGCCAGCTTGGAGCCTGTGATCCAGGTGCAGTGGATTGTACTGGAACTCAGTTCCTTCTGACTTCAGACCCTAGATTTCCTTCCCCTGAAGCTTTATAGACCCCAAGTTGCCTGGGTCTAGGCACTCTGTCTTGGCCCCAGAGATGCCATGGTCAGGAAAGGAAGTGAACCATGCTAAAATGAGATAATCCACTCCTGGACCAGAGCACTCCGGCCCAGCCCTTCTTTCCATGCCACAACAGTATTGCATCCATCCTCTAAAGCAGCTAGACCTACCTGGGGGCACATACCAACCTTCTGGGCCGGTCTGCCTCAATGCAGGACTAGGAACCTGCCATGCACATCAAGATGTTCAGGATGGGGACTTGGGATTCACTCCCCTGCTTCAGAAGAGACGTGTTGCACTTTAGCGGGGAGTTGGGGAGCACTGGGTACTGGCTCCTTATAGCTTGAGTCCCTTTTGAACAGCAGCAGCAGCCTAAATGGTGGTATCTGTGATCCAAACGTACCTGCTGCCTTCACTGTACATGTGTGTGATCGCTGGAGTCGTGTTGCCTACCGGATAACAACATTACAATGAAATTGTGTTCTGTTCAACTTTGCCTTGATAATTATTGTAAACACTTTGTTCATTTTTTTTTCTTTTTTATTCACAAACTAAATCCATCAGGAAATTATAAAGTTATTTAAAAACAGTGTGCTGCGTCCTTCTTTGAGTTTCACCTAGTCTGATCATCCAGGCAAGATGTTTCCTCCAATGTTGAAAAAGCAGGAAAAGGCCAACAGTCCCCAGGACATCCAAGGTTGGGGGGGACTCACAGTACACTCAGGTGATCATCCCCAGGCCTGTTGGGGTGTTCTCAGCAGAGAAAGCCACATTTAGTTTCCCTGAACTCCAGTTATCTTTCAAAGTCTTCTCCAATTCCCTTTTTCCTTCTTTGCACCTCAGTCCCCACGCCAGGTTCTCTATTTCGGATCTGATTATATTCCAGAGCTTAGAAGAATCATCTGCCACTCGGGTAGTGGAGCTGTTCATGCTGAGGTGGCAGAGCAGGCAGGCATGGTCATGTCTCAAGAGGCTTTTATTCAGAACTAAGATTTACACTTCGGTGGGGAGTGCCCTGATGTGCTAGATCAGCCAGCAAAGTGTGAACACCATGAGTAAAAAGGAGTCAGGAGGCACCACGTGTGAAAATGGCTGTCATTGTCCGCTCTGATACTGGTCTGAGGCCTTATGCACAAAAAGAAATGATTCTAGGGAATTTATTTTATGGGAATGAATTTTCTTCTTAGCTTTGTGTCTGTGTCTACCCCAGAAAGGAATTGGCAAGCCTGCTTTCTGCATTCCCTTCCCCTCCTGTGTAAGCTATGATGATGCCCACTGTGTGAGTATGGGGGACTTGGGTACTAAGAGTCGAGCATCTTTCTTTTGGTGGGGGAGGGGCACACCAGGGATTGAACTCAGGGGTACTCGGCCATTGGACCACATCCCCAACCCTATTTTGTATTTTATTTACAGACAGGGTCTCACTGAGTTACTTAGCACCTTGCTTTTGCTGAGGCTGGCTTTGAACTCACGATCCTCCTGCCTCAGCCTCTCAAGCCACTGGGACTACAGGTCTATACCACCAGGCCTGGATCAAGCATCATTCTTCTGGCATGCCTCCTGGTGCCCACTGTCCCTTTTCCATCTCTAGACTGGTGGAGGAGCACCTGGGAGGCAGGGCACTGTGTACAGGCCTGAGAAACCAGTGTTGCTCCTAATTTCATCATACGAAGCAGGAACGATTTTAACAATTTACTAGCAGAACATGTATCATCCCGCACAACATAAAATCACAACCACAAGCAGATGTGTCCACAGAAAGCTGTCAGACTACATGGTTTCCAGCGTTTTCCATTCATCTTTTTTTACTGTTTATTTATTTGTTCACTCTGTGGTCTACCAGCACTCAATTGCAGACGAGTGGATGCAAGGATCACAGATTGGAGGAAAACGTAGGAGCACAACTTTCCATTGAAAATTCCATCCATTAACTTGGGGTTTTCTCTAAAATGGGAAAATGCCACTATTACTTGATTTTTTAGGTGGAATATCTCAGGCTGGCCCAAAAAAAATGACTTAAGAATTCATTAGGCCCTTGTGAGGGGAGGCTCTGAGAAAGCTGGTCTAAGATCCACAGGCTTTCCTGGGTCCTGGAGACAACCTTGGACTTTTGATCTCTCGGTCTCCCTTCTGTAAAATATGGCCACAAGTCATAAGGAAGACATATATGGTTATGTTTTTCCTTTTTAAAAGCTCCACTAAGAGCATAAATTATAAAATTGCATTTTCACATCTACAGATTGTTTTAAAATAAACCATTGTGTGTTGGAGAGGGGACAAGGGTATAGCTACACAGAGGTTGGCCAATGAGTCAATTGTTGAGGCTGGGTGTTGGGTACATGAGGTTCATTATAAAACAATCTCCCTACTCAGGTATGTTCATAATTTTCCTGAATATGCTGAATTATCTGCTCTGCTCTACTTGTCCCATCACCATTCATGGACCTCTTCCCCCAGTACCCAAGCAAATTGCCATTCACAAATTGCCACCATAGCACTTGGTTCACTATTGGGACTCGTGACACAAGGGCCAGTAGCTATGGTCTGTTTGCCATCTACCAGGTTTGGTTCTGAGAACTGGGCATGGTTTATCCCATCTCATCCTCACAGCAACCCTGTGAGGAAGATCCTATTATCCCATTTTGCAGATGAGACACTGGTTACACAGCTGTCTCAAGGACAGACAGCTGGGATGTGGTATGGCTGGAGTTCAGACCCAGCTCTATCTGCCGTCTGTTCTTCACCACAGCTGTGACCACTTCCTATCTGGGGAGAAAACAAGTCCCAGGAACACCTGGTGTGACAGCCCAGGAGCAGCAGTGCTCCTCAGATCTTCAGCTTGGACCTGGCAAGATGAGTTTTGCCAGCAAAGACATTCAAGGGTGAGGGGAGGCAGAGGACCCAGAGCAAAAACAGGGCGGTGGGAAAGTATGCGGGGAGTCTGGAACAGCCAATGCCCAGCATGGACAGATAAAGCTGAAGAGTGCAGGAGCCCTGTTTGGGGAGATGGCTTAAATTGCGGTTGACTATGGGCCATGGAGATTTGGACATTGCCGCCTTCCGTAGTCTCACGGGACTTGGCCCGGGATCTCGAGTGACTTGAGCCGAGATTGCTGATCGGGTCAGCACCATTTTGTGGTGGTGTGTGTGGTGCGTGTTAGTCGTTGTTAGAGCCAGAGAGAAAAGTTATCAGAATAAAAAGCTGTTTGTTTCCAGTTCGCCTCTGAACTTCTTCCCGTGGCTTCGTTGCTCCAAGTGGCCATCGCTTCAGGCGGCAACAGAAGAGTAAGGAAGGGACATGGTGGCCACTTTTGTGGTGTGGAAGGAAGTGGGATAGGCCCATATGGTGAAAGGCTCTCAACACCCTAAGTGAAAGGCCAGCTTGGGAGAGCATCGCCTCACGCCTGCTGCTGTCCACCCCTCACTGGCTCCTTATTTAATAGGAGCCTCCCAGGGGTTGATATTTTTTTTAAAAAAGAAAAGGTGCTCTTAGGGAGAAGCACCTGACCTGTCAACACTGGAAAGTTAGCAGCCTTGCTGACCTGAGGATGGTGGAAGACCCCTCAGGCTATGAAGAGAGAAGCCAGCTGGGAGGGCAGTGTGGAGGGTCCTCTAAGGATCACATAGCATCTTCCAGCACAGTGACCACTGTAGGCCAGAAAAGTGGGCCCCTAGCAAAGTTTATCTCATTTAATCTTCAATTACTCCACCAGGTGAGTGTTACCACTGCTTTTCTGATAGAGAATAAAAATCAAAGATTTTTAGCCGCCTCAGCCTTGCTTGTGAGGCCAAAGAGCTTGAACCATGCTTCTTTTAAAAGAGTTGTGCCAGACATGGCAGCCACCCATGCCTGTAATCCCAGGGGCTCAGGAGGCTGAGGCAGAAGAATCACAAGTTCAAAGCAGTCTCAGCAAGTTGTTGGGAGACCCTGTCTCTCTCTCTCTCTCTCTCTCTCTCTTTTTTTTTTTTTTTTTTTTGGTACCAAGTATTGAACTGAGGGGCACTCGACCACTGGGCCACATCGCCAGCCCTTTTGTATATTATTTAGAGACAGGGTCTCACTGAGTTGCTAAGTGCCCCGCTATTGCTGAGGCTGGCTTTGAACTCACAGTCCTCCTGCCTCAGCCTCCCAAATGCTGGGATTACAGGCGTGTGCCACTGCACCCTGTGAGACCCTGTCTCAAAATAAAAAATAAAAAGGGCTGGGGATATAGCTCAGTGGTAAAGTGCCCACGGGTTCAATTCCTAGTACCAAAAATAAAAAGGAGAGTTGGATGTGTGCAAAAATGTATCCATCAGATGTCCGAAACTTCCTTGCCAAAAAGCCGTGTCTGGTGGAATTCACTCTCAGGAGATAGTTCCTGTTTGGTTTATCTTGGGCTTGAGTTTTTTGTTTTGTTTTATGATTTTGTTCTTAGGTGTTGTCAGAAATGAGGCTTTGGTCAGAATCTGTTTGTGATCTTAACTTGACCTGGAGTTGTGCACAATTTAATGGGTTGGCATCCCTAGGCTCCTTACTGTGCATTTTGTGCAGTGTACATGTGCTGGGTACACAACCCAGAAACAAGAACTTCTGAGTGTCAGTTTTGCAGCAACTGCTGCCCCCACAGTGGCCAGAGCCAGGCCTTAAGATAAACAGTATCCCTGAGTGGGCGCCTAAAGGTACTCCACATTTTTCCATCCCAAAGCTTTTCTCTGGTTTTTATCCTAAGTACTGATGTCAGATGATCCTGTAGCTTTTCGGAGCTATCTGGCCCTTTAAGGAAAAAGAAAAGAAGCCATATAGCCTTACTGTCAGATTGTCATCCTGGACATTCCTATGGGGCGGGCCGCCTAGATGGGGCCTGGTCCAGGAGGAGCTGTGCCTCTCGGACAAGGCTGACTCCAGGCTCTGTGAGGCCTGTGGGGGATAGGAACAACAGGATGCTCATCCTGCCAAACAGCACAGAATCGGCTGCTTGATTTCAGGACAGAGTAGGGCCTAGACCGGGGAACTGGGCTTTGAATATCAAGGCTGGTGGGCAAGGAATGGAGAAGCCCTGGTTGCCACCCTGGCTTTGCTGCTGACCAAGTGTGTGGCCTTGGAGAAGTCACCAGACTTCTTTGAACTTCAGCTTTCTTGTTTTTAAAATGGGGGTAGTGAAGCTCACTTCATAGTTACACAACACCTAAATAAGAGGAGGCACAGGAAGGCATCAAGCCCCATGACAGCATTAGGTGGGTGCCCAGCAGCGATTCCTTCCACTAAATTTTCTCGGGTGAGCCAACACTTGCTTTGGAAACCCTCTTGGCAGCGTCTGCCATTCGTAGAGAAGGCCGTCACCATGGATGGGAGGGAATCCACACGCTGTTTTCCCTAAAGCCTGATCTTTGGGAATGGAGCCACCATCTTTGTAAAAAGTTATCCCAAGCTAACCAGACCCTACTTCAAGGGCCATTTCCTGCTCTTTGACATCCTCTGTAGATATAGAAATCATCTACAGATGGGAACACTGAGGCCTGGAATGGGGAGTCTCTTGGAGAGGTGAGGGAATGGCAAGCTTCTTTACTCTCGCACTGTTCCCAACTCCCTCCCTGCCTCTCCAGAACTCAGGAAAGCTAACTGGGCATGATGATGTACACTTGTAATCCCTCCCGGTCACCCCCAAGACTGAGGCAAAAGAATCACAAATTTGAGGCCAGCATAGGCAATTTAGAAAGACCCTGTCTCAAAATAAAATTAAAATGAACTGGGATGTAGTTCAGTGGTAGAGCACCCCTGGGTTCAATTCCCATACCAAAAAAAAAAAAAAAAAAAAAAAAAAAAGGCCACTCAGGAAGGCTCTGGGCCTGTCTTCCTGGGAGGCTGCTCCCTGGGTCTGGGCCACAGTTCCCATCCCCAGGGGAGTTGTATGCCAACAATCATATTGTTTCTGATTTAGGAGGGAAAAAACCCAGATGCCAATCGGCCTGCCTCATCATCTGGGGCTGTGTTGTCCTCCTGCAGGATGGTTCCTGAATAGGAGCTTTGTCTGCCCTGGCTGTTAGTCACCGCGACAAAAGAGACCCAGGGAGACTAGAGCCCAGCATGGGATTCTTTGGCCAGGACATCACGTCATGGAGTGCAAGCTACAGCATACAAACAATCCCTAGTTCCAATATTTCTAAACGCTCCTACAGGGTCTAAACTTTGCAAACGGGACTCAAAGTGTCCCCATTCAGCCTCCAAAGTGAGAGGGGACTTTGATCTTCACCTCCCTCCACCCAAATCACCTGGCCTGCTTTTACTGTCCTGTGTCTTCATTGACCACAAGCCCCCTGAGGGCCGGGGCTGCGCCTGGGCTCTCTCTCGGTCTCCTGCAGGCCCGAGCTCAGACATGAGCTCGTCAAGTGCTTGGGACCAACTTACTTACCGCAGGCTTCCTACCAGCTTCTCACCCCAAGCCACTCTTTGCCACAGCTAGCCCAGTTTTAGCCCATGACATTGGAAATGTATCAGGACCTGAAATATCAACAGGGATGTCTGTTATGCACCGCACTCCCCTGTGGGCAGGACAGGTCAGAGCAAGCCTGGCCTGCAGTTACCTGATGTCACGGGGAGTCCCATCTGCCACCTTAGCTGTTGGATTCCTTGATTCCAGGCCAGGGTGTGGAGCGCCAGGGCCTTGGAGCCTTGGCTCTGCTCCCTCTGGGGGCCTGACTGCATCCTCCTGTGGTAACAGCTGGGAGGGAAGCAGCTGGGCTTTGACCTTAGAGCCTCAGGATCCTGTTTGAGGATCGACTGTGGCCTTCCCTCCTCCCCTACTCTGAAATTCCTGCTCCTCTGCCCCAGTCCTCTATGAATTTTTATTTCCTCCAGTGGCCCTTGAGCACTGTGATAAGGAGCCTTCCTTACTTCTAGGGAAGCTGAACACTGCCTTGGTAAGAGAGCTCCAATTGCAGTGCAGGTATCAGTTGTTCTTCAGAGGAAAATCTTTGTGCTAAAGGGCTCGTTTAATGTTCTGGAAACTTGCCAAGGACTGAAATGCAGCCAATCTTTCTATAGAAAGATAGAGAGAGAGAGAGAGAGAGAGTGTGTGTGTGTGTGTGTGTGTGTGTGTGTATACAGCCATCCAACCTAACTCTGTGTCCCCCCACCCTCCCACACACACATACAAAAACTCTGGCCCAGTACCTGGGTCTCCATGTTATAAAGGAAATAAACATTTTTGGTTCCCTCTGAGGCTTGCAAAGAAGGTGTTAAGAGCAAAAGATTTAAATCATAAACTTTATTAAAAGCCAAACAACCCAACGTGTGACTCTTGCCAACTTGGATGGAGTCTTTGGGATAATGCTACACTGAGCTAATCCAGAAGGAATCAAGTAGAGGAAGACAGAGGGTGGGAATGAGCCCAAGCGTCCAACCAGGACAGACCGAATGGGGGCTGCTGAGCCTGAGAGCCACCCACCCGGCCACCAGGGAAGGCTGGTGTGGTAGCCCAGGTAGGGGTTTTAAACTATGCTTTTTTCTACCTTCCCTCATACAGTTACCTTAAGAAGAGGAGCCTCATTCACGCCTAAGGGGCTCATAGCAAGGTAGTGGAAAGTCTATCCCCAAAGAGACTCAGAATTGGCCAAATTGCCCAGGGAGACCCATTAGCTAAACAAGCAGAGAGGGCAGCCCAGGTAACTGACCTGGGACACCTGAGGACACCCCATTCTTCTCCACCCAAGAGGCTCCCTCTGTCCTCCAGAGACTGGTTGCCTCTTGCATGGGGCAGGGACCATGCCCAGCATCTCACAAGACACGCAAATACGAATAAGGTCCTTGCTCAGAGGGAGCACAGTGAACAATATAATTTGGGACAGAGTAGGGGAAATGGACCAACCAGAAACAATTTTATGGTGTACAGAAAACCACTCCTTCCTTCAATCCAAATTCTTCTCCATCATGTCTTCCCACGGTGGACTGCCAAGTTCAGGAACCTCACACATCAGCTCAGCTCCTGGCCCTGATGTTTCAACTCCTGAGTACTCAGAATGTATTATCTCTGGTGATCTTATGTCATTGAACTTGGAAGTGTCTCTTGTCTCCCACACTGGTCTGAGCTTGCTGAGGCCAGGAGGCTTACTCATCTCTTACTTCATCTCTTACCGGGTGGACTTGGGACAGGAGCCACCCTGGTCTACACATCAGCATTCACTCCGCTGAGCTGATGCCTTGACTTGAGGGAAACACAAGACCTAGCACGGTGGCAAGGACCTGCGCAGGCTTAGTTACCATGGACAGCCCTAGAGCTTTTCTTACTGGCCGATCTGCCCTCAGCGTCTACAGGATTTCCGGAGACCTACTGATCTTTCTGCCTTTATAAAAAGTATTGCTTTTATTATTATAAGGTGTTAAAAATCATCCACACAGCCTGGGACTGGCCACCGAATTCTAAATCAACTCAGCATAACCTCCTGGGGGTTCAGACCAAAGCCTTCCCCTGGGGTCCACTGCCCGGAAGATCTGAGGCTCGGGGGCCCTGGGGGCTGCATCTAACACCTCCCCATCTAGGTGTGTTTGCAAGTGTCTCTGTAAATAGCCACTAAATACTCTTGGCTGGGAATCTGCGTCTCAAGCCAGGGCTTCTATTAAATGTAATTACTTCCTCCTGGTGTTTCTTTGAATTCTCCTCCTGAGAGAGAGAGGGGAGGAGGGGCTGCTCACACTGGGGTTCGAGGGCAGGGGAGGAGATGCCCCCGGCGGCCGCACCCCTGCGCCCCTGCCCACCTGCTCTGCACCTGCCCACTAAGAAAGCCTCTTGGGGACAGCGGCTCCAACCCCCAGCGGGGCAGCCCTTGCCTTATTTTCTCTCTCTCCCGTTTTCTCCTTTACTTAAAAAGATTCCACCACAAAAATGTTTCCTTCTCTTCCTCCGTAAGGAAGGCGACCAGGATCAGGAAACCGCAGGGCCGGGCATGGCGCTGGCCTGTGGGCCAGAGTTCTCCCTGTCGGGTGTGGACCGAGGGCAGTTTCAAGGTCGGATCTGTTCCCAGAAGGGCCAGGAAAGAATTTTTCCTGGGTCTCCAGGACACAAAACCCAGCTGTCTGCAGCTGGGCCAGGTAGGTGGCGGAGTTTCCTGCCCAAACCCGGGAATTTATGTTCTGCATCTCTCTCGGAGATGCCTTTTAAGGCTTGCTGAGATGTGTCTGTCTCCAGGTTGGCGTCAGTCACTGTTAGCTGTCAGTTACTTTAGCGACCCAAACAAGCCCACAGAGGTCCCCTTTGCCTTCTCCCACCCCCATCCACTGTGGCCAGCTAGCTTATGGGAGACCCTCCCACCCTGCACGGGGTCTCCGGATACTTCCATATCAAGCACCCCTGGTGTTTGCTTGATTTTGTTGTTGTTGTTGTGGCCCTCTTTAGATTTTAAAAATGAGAATTAGAAGGCAGTTGTGTATATGACTACCTCAGTAGGAGGTTACTTTTAAGAGAACATACCATATTTTTGATCAATCATCAGGCCTCCCGGCTGCCATCTTAAAGAGGGGAGAAAAGAGGGCTGGGGTTGTGGCTCAGCGGTAGAGCGCTCGTCTAGCACGTGCACGGCCCGGGTTCGATCCTCAGCTCCACGTCAACATAAAATGCATTGCATTGTGTACAACTAAAGCAAATAAATAAATATTTTTAAAAAAAAAAAAAGAGGGAGAAAAGAACTACACGTTAAGTGCATGTGATGAGTTAGGTACTGAGCTAGTCCTTTCTGTCTGTTGCTGGAGACCAGTGTCCACATTGCACACCAGCGCTGAATGACACCACACATCACATCTGTTTTGTCATCAGTATATCCCTGGGCATAGAAGATGTCTGGAGAGTCCTCCTGGATGTTCAATACAAATGCGTTCCATGAAAATGGAAGAAACTGAGGCCTCCACTTCTGTGGAGTCACACTGACTGGTAGTGATGGGGCAGATGGAAGCCCAGGTTCCTCCTCCCCTGCCTTCCGCAGTCTCCACATCTTCTCTGGATGTAGCTTGTGGAGCTCTTTCAAAGGCCACCCCAAATGGCATGGTAGTCCCTGAAAAAAACCAATCATACAGAAATCCCACTTCTGGGTATGCACCCAAAAGTATTGAAAGCAGCTTCTCAAGTTCACAGCAGCAGCAGCCACCGTAGCAAAAATGTTGACATCTGTTGACAGATGAAGAAACAAACTGTGGCATATACATACATGCAATGGGGATTTATTCAGTATCAAGAGGACTGAAACGTGGACACACGCTACAACACAGAGGAGCGTTGGAGACGCTGCTGAGTAAGACGGGCCAGACACAAAAGGAGGACAACTATTGTGTGACTCCACTTACCTGAGATACCTAAAAGAGACAGGTTCACGGAGACAGAAAGCAGTCTTTCTGCCTATCCATGGCCCCTCCTGTAAGCCCTGGGTGCCTGGGGCTGAAGGAAGGAGAGACTGGGGAGGGAGGTGTTGAATGGGTACACAGTTTCAATGTGGAAGATGAAAAAGTTCTGGAGACGGATGATGGTGATGGTTGCACAACTTTGTGAATGTACCTAATGCCACTGAATTGTATTGTTTTTTTAAATATTTATTTATGTGCTTTAGTTGTACACAATGCGTTTTTATTTTTACGTGGTGCTGGGGATCGAACTGGGAGGTGCACGTGCTAGGCGAGCGCTCTACCACTGAGCCACAATCCCAACACTGAATTGTATTGTTAAAAATGGTTGTGATGAGAAAAAAATGGTTGTGACAGTCACTTTTATGTTATACAAATTTTGTCACATAAAAAATTTTAAAAATGATAAAAGTTGGCTGGGTTACAGCTCAGTAATAGGGTACATGCTTAGCATGTGAGGGGCCCTGGGTGTTATCCCCATCTCTAATAAAAATGATAACAATAATGAGAATAAAGGTGGCTAGAGATGGAAAGTGGGGATAAGGGAGGCAGGGTAAGTTGATGGCTAGAGCTTTGGTCGAGGAATAGTTTTGAGTCTAGATTATGATAGTTACACAACACTGTGAATGTACTTAGTTCCACCATTGTGTACTTAACAATGATTAAAAAGATGTACATATGTGTATTTGGCCACAATAAAACATGAATAAAATAAATGTTTAAGAGACAACTCACTAGCTGCTCACCAAGGCCTCTCTGCTGGACTGGCCACTGGTCCCAGCACCCCCAGGCCTGAGCAGCTCTTCTGCCCAGCTGTGGCCCAGTTTAGGGCTGTGCGTCCAGAGTATTGAAAGGCTCCTGTGGCACCTTGCCTACCCAAGCCCTTTCCCCAGGCAGCCTGGGGACCATCCTTTCCTCTCGCTGTTGACACAGGCTGTCTGGACACTATTTGACCCCTCATGTTCACTCTAAAAGTCCACCTGCAGGCTTACTCCATTTTCCAAATGGGAAGGGGGCACAAGAAGGTGGAGTGATGACCTTTTATTAGGTTTGCTTGGCTTACAGCAGAGACCTCCTGAGAATTCACTTGATGTGAGACATAAGGAGAGGCTGCTTGCTATTGAGGGCAGCATAAGAGGACAGGGGGGTCACCCCAAATCCCTCTTATTGAAAGAATCCCTTCAATTACACACATCTCCTTTACCTCACTAAAGTCAATTCCATTATGAACAGATTGTTATGGGAGGAAGTTCTTCTAGATTCATAGATGATGAACTAGAATGAGTCTTAAGAAGTAATCTTGTCCAGTCTCTTCCTTGGAAACATTGAAGAGGCCCCAAACTACCAAGCAGTGTGTTCAAGGTCGCATAGCTACTGAGTGGCAGCAGCCAGATCCCTGTCCCTTAGCTCCCGGCTGTGGCCAGTGAAGAGCAGGAGGCCTCTGAGGAAGACAGCCAGGCCCTGGCTAACAGGACCCAAGCCGGGCTCCTCCACCCCTGCCCCGCAGCCAGTTATGCCTGAGCCCCGAAAATGTGCTCCCCTGCTCCGGGAACCTCCTTGTCCACAGGAAGTAAACAGCACATTTCCCCAAGGGTTGACCCCAGAGCTGGTCAACTAGGGAGGCTGGGCACAGGTGAAGCCTGGATCCCACCCTCACCCGATTCTACCTCAACAAGTACGACGCTGCTCCACCAGAAATAACCACAGAGGTCAGTACCATTTGCTCCAGCTGGAAATGGAGACCCCATGAGGACTTCCCATGGAAGTAGCATCTCACATTTTATGTAATGAACGGACGTCGTCTAGTGGAGACAGTTCAAGGCTCCGTGCAGCTTCCAAACTGTAACACCACCTGGATCCTAAAATTGCCAGCAACTACAAAGATATGAACCTTACAGGGTTCACCCATCCCACAATTTGGAGCTGCCCCCCTAAGTGCCACCTGGGTATGAGCTAAGTTCAATGACCAATATGCTGATGCGTGCTCAACTTCATTCACCACCTCTGAAGATGGCTTGAGAAAAAGCCCAAATAACTTGGAAATAACTTTTTTGTAAATATTTTTTTAGTTGTGGATGGACACAATATCTTTGTTTATTTTTATGTGGTGCTGAGGATCTAACCCAGTGCTTCACACGTGCAAGGTAGGCACTCTACCACTGAGCTACAGCACCAGCCCCTGGAAATAACTTTTAAAAGTAATCTTTCAATCCATCTATTAGATTAGGAATACTTTCAAATGAGCTATCTTGATATCTGAGAAATAAGAAGACTTAGAAGTAGCTGGGCACAATTGTGCATGCCTGTAATTCCAGCAACCCAGGAGGCTGAGGCAAGAGGGTCACAAGTCGGAGGCCAGCCTCAGCAGTGTAATACCCTCAGCAATTTAGTGAGACCCTGTTTCAAAATAAAAAAATAACAAGGATGGGATGTAGCTCAGTGGTAAAGCACCCCTGGATCCAAGTCCCAGCACCACAGGGGAAAAAAAAATATTTACACTTTTAAACTTGACTTTTCAACATGAAGAAATATCACTCTTTTCCTATTTTTTTTTAAATATTTTTATTTATTTGCTTTAGTTGTACACAATGGGTTTTATTCAATCATTTTATTTGTATGTGGTGCTGAGGATCGAACCCGGGTCGCCCCACGCACTAGGCAAATGCTCTACCGCTGAGCCACAATCCCAGCCCCTCTTTTCCTATTTTGACATGAATATGATGTGACTGCCTGGATGGGAGGACTAGCATGGACACCTGTGGCATCCACTTGCCTGGCTTTCCGCAGTCACCCTCCACCCATCCTTAGATGATTCTGTAAAAAAAAACAAACAAACAAACAAGACTCATCTAATTTGGAATGATTCCTTTTTAATGGACCCATAATGAGGCCTAATATTTAATAATTTCTTTTCAAAGTTTCCAAAGACCCTTTAATCATTTCCCTGTGATTTTTTTTTTTTTTTTTTTTTTTTTTTTTTTTTTTTTTTTCCTGGGGATTAAACTCAGGGACACTCAACCACTGGGCCATATCCCCAGCCCTTTTTTGTATTTTATTAGAGATAGGGTCTCACTGAGTTGCTAAGTGCCTCGCCATTGCTGAGGCTGGCTTTGAACTCGTGATCCTCCTGCCTCAGCCTCCCAAGTGCTAGGATTACAGGCGTGCGCCACCGCGCCCGGCTCCCCTAGATTTTTGCTAAAGACTGACATTAATGGTAAAAAAGAAAAAGTTTGTTGTTGGTGTTTCAACTCCAACAGCAGAGGTGAGCAAACTTTGTCTGTAGAGAGCCAGATAGCAAGTATTCTAGCCAGGGCTGGTTTCACAAGCAGTTTCACAGGACCTCATAGTCAGAGGGTCTCACACTTGATTGAATGCTCACCTGTGGCCATTATGGAATTTTTTTTTTTTCTTTTTCTTTTTTGGTGCTGGAGATAGAACTCAGGGCCTCACATTTGCTAAGCAAGCACTCTACCACTGAACTATACCCCAACCTGTTCAACAAATTTTTTAACAAGGAACCCCACATTTTTATGTTGTACCTTGAATTCCATAGCCGATCTTGATTATAGGTTTCATAGCCCATACAGTCTCTGCATTGACCCAGCTGAGCTATCATAGTGCTGAAGCAGCTATAGGCAATAAAACAACTTGTGAACACTGAAATTTGAATTTAGTACCATATTCACATACTACAGACTATTTTTCTTTAAAAAAAAATTTCCCCACCACTTAAATATGTAAGTCATTGAGCTTGCAGGATGTGCATAAACAGGCAGTGGGCTGGGAACAGCTGGGGAGGCATAGTTTGCTGACCCCTGCCTTAGAGAAAAAAACTAGAGATCTCGTTTTCATCTTCTTATGATTCTTCATGGTGGCCCGGATTCCTGGGAATTTGCCAGGCTTGCTCTGAATAGTTCGTGCTAGCATGCCGCCATATTGAGCAGATGCCCTTAAGATCCTGCTGGCTCAGGAGGGTTCCCAGAGCCCCTGGATACTGGTTCAGAAGAAATGAGGGAGTGAGAGAGTCCAATTTTCCCACTGTCTCCCACAAGCTTGTTCTGCAGTCAGCTGAGCTTCACTAACACCTTCCTCCCTCTGGCTGTCTCCCTCTAGCCTCAGCCCAATGTGTGTTATTTATGAATGGCCAGGAGGTCAGAGGCACTCATCGCAACAGCCCAGCCCTCTCCCCAGCCACTAACGAATTCTTTCAGTTACACCTTCTACAGCTCCTTCCTCATTTGCTCATCTCCAGAGATGGATGACCACGACTGTGAGCACTGGTGTCTGAGTTCATTCTAGATGCGAATTTGAAACAGAAGGAGCCAAGTCGGTCCCCCAAGGAAGGTTATGACTGCTGAAGGAAACAGCCTCACAGAGAGAGGGTAGGTGGGCCATCGCTAAAAGAGTCACATCTTGGGACCTTTGTGAGAACATTTCTCCACAAAAGAAGAACAACAGGAGGAAGACAGTCCGTGCAGGTGGACCCCAGCGCTGTTTTCAAAATTGCTGACCAGCGGGTGAAGGTTGATGTCCAGTTGTAGTCTCTCATTATTAGTGACTATTTTAAAATCAGTTACAAACTGGGCTAAGGGATATTAAGAATACAAAAACAAAACAAAACACTAAGACATTTATCATCTATCTAGAAAGCAAGACTAATATGCCTATTTTTAGTGTCAATGCAAGACCACATTGGACAGTTCACAGTGATTCCGTCAACAAGTCTGTGCTGAGTGCTCATTGTGTGCTAGATAGACCTAAGTTTTTGTGTGTTGTGGTGCTGGGATGGAACCAAGACCTTGCACATGCTAGGCAAGTGTATTCTACCTCTGAGCCACATCCCCAGCCTGAGACCTAAGCTTTTGGGTGTGAGGAAGGGGGACCCCTGGGATGTTGTAGGAGTCAGGCAGGCTTGGTGGACAGTGAAGATGGAGACCATGTCACGGGTTGGGAAAGATGGACAGAACCTAGATAGACTTAGAGCAGTGAAAACTATTCAGTTAGAAGAGACCGTCCACATGGGGAGCAGCGGGAGGAGACGTTTATTATGGAGGCTGCTGGGCAGAACCTGGTGCCCAGGCACCAGCCAAGGAGGTGAGCATCATCCAGTAGCCACCACAGGACAAAAGTGGCGCTTAAGGAAGGACATAGCTTTCAGAAGGTAAGGGTTTGTTTTGATTAGCTTATGTGAATGATATCAAACAGAATGATGAAGCATTCTACTGGTGATGAATGAAATGAAGTACACAGGGCTTGCTTCTGAGATGGTGGCAACTTTGGCAGGCAAAGCAGAACTCTCTCTCTCTCTCTCTCTCTCTCTCTCTCTCTCTCTCTCTCCCCCCCCCCCCTCCCTCCCTCCCTCCCCCCCTTCTCTCTTTCCCTCCCTCTCTCCCTCTTCTTGTACTGGGGATGGAAACCAGGGTCCCCTACATGCAAAGAACGCACCCTACCAGGGAGCTGCACTCCCATCCCCCAGTTTTTCTTTGCTCTGACTATTTAGTCTTCTTCAGGCCATCGGCCTCAAAAGCTCATGTATACTCCAGCTCCCGAAAGGAACAGAGGCTTTAGGGTCAGACAGAGCTGGTTTGAGGCATAGTTCTACATCAGGCCTTGGTCTGATTGTCTATAAAATAGGGTAACACATACTTCAGAGAGTCCGCAGGGGCTGCTGCTCAGTCCTGGCTCAGGGCAAACATTTCACGATGCTGGCTTCCCTTTCTTCCTTGTCTGTCTGTCTCTCTCTCCCTCTCTCTCCCTCTCCCCCCCACCCCCTTTCTTTTTCTCTCTCCCCAGCAGGGATAGGATCCAGGGCCTCCGGCAGGCCTAACACAGGCTCTGCCATCCCCAGTCCTGTTTCTTGTCTCTTGAAGAGCTGCAGTTTGTTATCTTTTGAAGTGATTATGCATGAGAAGTTAGAGACCTAGAACATAGGGACCCTCTGTACCCTTTGCCTAGTGACCCTTTGAGATTTTTTTTTCCTCCACACATTGCCTTGAGACTCATCCACATTACTGCATGTATCCATAGCTCATTCTATTTTATCATTGAGCAGGAGTGCATGAAATGAATATACTACAGTTGATTTAACCGTTCACTTATTGAGGAATATCTGGGCTCTTTTTCATTTTTGGCTAGTGCAAATAAGTTTTCGTGTGAACGTAAGTTTTCATTTCTCTGGGGAAGGCATCCAGGGGTGTGTCACTGGATTGTACGGTAAGTACATGTTCCATTTGTTAAGAAACTGCCTGAGGCTGGGGCTCTAGCTCAGTGGTGGAGCACTTGCCTAGCATATGCAAGACCCAGAGTTTGATCCCCAGAACAGCAAAAAGATAAGATAAACTGCCAAACTATTATCCACAGAGGCTGAACCACTTTACATTCCCACTGGCAATACATGAGAGGTCCAGTTTCTCCACATCCTTGCCAGAGTCTGGTGGTGTCACTGTTTTTATTTTAGATCTTCTGACATGTAGTGATACCTCATTGGGGTTTTTTGTTTATTTGTTTTGGTATCAGGGATCAAACCCAGGGCTGCTTAACCACTGAGCAACATCCCCAGCCCTTTTTATTTCGAAACAGGGTCTCATTGCTGAGATTGGCTTTGAATTTGTGATCCTCCTGCCTCAGCCTCCCAAGCCACTGGGATTACGGGTGCACCACTGTGCCCAGCACCTCATTGGGTTGTAAATGCACATTTCCCTGTGGGTTTGTGATGAGCATCTTCCCATGTGCCTGTTGCCATCCATATATCTTCTTTCGTGAAACATCTGCCGTATCTCTTGCTCATTTTCCAACTGGACTTTTCATTTTACTGTTGAGTTTTGAGTTCTCTGTATATTCTTTTTTTAAAAATATTTATTTATTTTTATTTATTTTACTTTTAGTTGTACACAGTGCAATGCATTTATGTTTTACGTGGTGCTGAGGATCGAACCCGGGCCGCGAACGTGCGAGGCGAGCGCTCTGCCGCTGAGCCCCAGCCCCAGCCCTCTGTATATTCTAAATATAATCTTTTGTCAGATACAGCTTGCAAATATCTTCTCCCTACAAGTCTGTAACTTTTCATCTCCTTAATAGGGTCCTTTACTTTATCAAATTTTTAATATTATGGATCATGTTCTGGTGTCGTGTCTTAGAACTCTTTACCTATTCTAGGTCCTGAGGATTTTTCTCCTGTTCTCTTCCAAAAGTTTGTAGTTTCACACTTTACATGGAAATCTGTGGTTTGCTTAAAATTCACTTTTAACAAACTATTAGTTTGAAATTTATGTTTTTAATCTGGAGATGTCCAATTGTCCAACATCATTTGTTGAAAAGATGTTTCTTTCCCCATTTTAATGCTTTTGCCCCTCTGCCCACAATCACATGGGTGTGTTTGTGTTGTTGGCTCTGGATTCTCTATTCTATTCCACGGATCTGTCTGTCCTTCCACTAAGACCCTGTCTTGAGTCTGCCCTTGGTAACTTTTACATCGAGTAAAACAATCCCTCCCATTTTACTCTTTTGAACTTAATGGATTTTTAACAACATTCACTGATTTTATTTGAGGTTAAGACCAAGCACAGCAATTTTTAACCTGAATCGAGTGATTAAGAAAACATTTTAGGTATCTGGAAAAAGATGCTTTTTATGTTTGTTCTTCACAAAAATGAGTGGCCCTAGGCTGGGGATATAGCTCAGTTGGTAGAGTGCTTGCCTTGCATGCACAAGGCCCTGGGTTCAATTCCCAGCACCACCAAAAAAAAAAAAAAAAAAAAAAAGTGGACCCTTTCTGTCTGTCTCTCTGATTCTCATTTTTATTTGTTTAGATTTGTTTTGGGTTTTGGCTTTTGGCAAAATCTACCTAACATAAAATCTATCTTTTTAACCACTTCGAAGTATATGATTCAGTGGCTTTAAGTATATTTAATAGTGTTGTACAACCATTCATCTCGAGACTTTTAAATCATCCCCAACTGAAACTCTGTACCTATTCAATGCTGATCTTCCATTCCCTCCTCTCCAGTCCCTGGCAACCACTGTTCTAATTTCTATCTCTATAAACTTGACTCTAGGAAACTTATGTAGATGGAATCATGCAGTATTTATCCTTCTGTGACTGGCTTTTTCTCATTACAATAAGATCTTCAGGGATCATCCGTGTAGCATGTTGCAGAATTTCCTCCCTTTTTAAGACTAAATAGTATTCCCTTGTGTTTATACCACAATTTGTTCGTCTGTTCATCCATTAATGGACAATTGGGTTGCTGCCACCTTTTGTCAACTGTGAATAGTGCTGCTGTCAACATGGGTGTACAGATATTTCTTCAAGTCCCTGCCTGGTTCTTTGGTCCTGAAGTGGACCTTTCCCTCTTAGCCAGACTCTACCTCAAACATGAGCTTCCTTACCTTGTTTTGTCAAGACCCCAGAGCCATCAACAAGTGGGTCCACTGGGCCACTAGGGGGAGCTCCCCACCCTGGGATTTGGTGGGGTCTTGTCTGTCTTTGCAGCCTCTAGCTTTGTAGAGGTGAACATTTTTGACAGGTAAGAGTAAAATGGAGGATGTATCATCCCCCCAGCTTAGGGAGGTCTGTTTCTTGTGGGCGTGGCCTAGTCTTTGTTCCCTAGAGTTCCTAGAACCCCACGAAAATTTCACCAGCCCTTGGGCCCCAGGGATGAGAGGTGGAGGTCAGAATCCAAGGGTCACCCTTTCGCCCATTCTTGGTGTGGGAAAAATTAGTTTCCTGCATCACTGTGAATTTTAACAGATTAGATATAAAAACCACTTTATCTTACAGGTTTCTCTCAAGTGTTTCGTCAATTCTTCCTCTCCCGTAACAGAATTAGAGCCATTTCTGGCCCCTGAGTAACTGTAGGAACATAGGTTCTGAAAAGTAGGACTATGGATTGATTTTCTAATCTGGTGGTTAGGGGCAGAGTTTAATCCTAAAAAGCAACAAGGAATCCCCTAAGTCTCTTCAGACAGGCTCCTCCACAACTGCATGGAAGGCTGCCCTGGACCCCTGCTGGCTGTGCGATTACAGGAAGGTAATTAGGCCTCTCTAGCCTCCGTCTTTTCATCTGTGAAGTGGGATCATAACAACATTGACCTCAGAGTATTGTTTTCAGGATTAAATTTCTTAGCACATGGTAAAATCTCAAGTTTGAATTGGTCATTATTGTTGTCCTCGTGCTATTACCATTCTCCTACAGTAGTTAGTCCCAGATGGAGGCAGTTATCCCTGCATATACTTTCTGACACCACGTGCTAGTACACAATACATAAAAACTAGCATTTCAGCCAAGCATAGTGGTACATGCCTGTAGTCCCAGCTCCTTGGGAGACAGAGGCAGGAGTATCGCTTGAGCCCGGGAGTTGGAAGCCAGCCTAGGCAATGCAGCAAGATCCTGACTCAAATAAACAAGCAACCCGCTCCCCAACAGATTTCCTTTCACTGTGCAATTGATGAAACTCCTACATTTGGGCTGGGGTTGTGGCTCAGTGGCAGAGCGCTTGCTTGCCTAGCATGTGTGAGGCACTAGGTTTGATCCTCAGCACCACATAAAAATAAATAAATAAAATAAAGGTACTGTGTCCATCTACAACTGAAAAATATTTTAAAGAAAGAAAGAAAGAAAGAAAGAAAGAAAGAAAGAAAAAAGTCCATGTTTAGTAACCACAGAAATGACCCTAGGAGCCGGACCCTAGCGCAGTGCTGCCAAGACAGTGTTCAACGCCGGATTATGCAGCATCAACCCACCACAGACACCCCACCACCATGCTGGGCCCACAGAGTGGCGGGGGTCACTAGAGGGACAGCAGTCAGGAGGAGAATGCCAGATCGGCTTCTGTGCAGTTCTGTGGCCAAAATTGGGGCTGGGCCATATGACGGGTAGTGGGGTTTCCTGTGTGGGAGAAGATGCTGTACCACACCAGGGCCACCTTCTTGGTGGCCTGGCTTCTGGAACTCAGACCTCCCTGGGCAGAATGGTAGTCCTGTGGCCACTTAGTGGGACTCTCATTGTGAGCCCCCCTCACCAGGTAAGTTCTCATTCTTCTGTTTTATTTTTAAAAATTTTGCAGTGCTGGGGATGGAACCCAGAGCCTCGTGCATGCTAGGCAAGTGCCCTAGCACTGAGGCACACCCCAGCCCTCAGCTGGATGTGGTCTCGCCACACCCTCCCATCCCTGGCCTCTGGACTGAGATTCTCTACTTCACTGGCACGTGCTGGTAAACAGTGGCCTCTGGGGCAGAGGTCAGGTCCTCCCAGTGGTGCCCACCGACTCCTCTCTTGCACCTTCTGGGAAAGCCCCATGTTCATGCTCCCCCAGCTCCATTCTCCCCCTTTCTCCTGTTGATGATTCTTTGTTTCTGTTCCCCAGAGAAGAAACACCCCATTTGCCAACCTGCATGGATTCACCCTTCACACACAGCCACATTAAAGGCACCCGGCCATTGCTTGTCACCTAAGTAAATATTTATGTGCTTGGCATATGTAGCAAGTGAGTGTCCTGTGTCTGGGTCGCTCTTGTCTGTCATCATTGCAAGCAGAGCCTTGCTGAGGGTTCTTTCAGTGCGAAGCAAGAAGGTTTTAAAGTACTGATTGTGGCCAGATTTGTCCTGATCCTTTAATTGTTACAACAAAGCATCTTAAAAACACACAATCAAAACCCCACCCAGGAAAGAAGAATTCTGAGAACTGTGGGTTGCCTGGCCTGGCCTGTTACCTGGCAAAGCATTTGCTGAAAGCTCCTGGACACCTTTGTCCCTATAACTTATTGCAAGCCCACATGGACATTTTCATTAAAGAAGGTGAGCAACAGGCCTGGGGTTATAGCTCAGTGGTAGAGCTCTTGCCTCGTACACGTGAGTCCCTGGGTTCAATCCTCAGCACCACATAAATAAATAAATAAATAAAAATACTGTGTCCATCTACAACTAAAAAAAAAATGAAGGTGAGCAAGTAACTCCTGGCCACCTGCCACTGGTTGGGGGGTGGGCCCTGAGCAGAGCCCTCCCCAGGAGCAGACTCAAGGGGCAGGCTGTTGCCTGGGCGGTAAGATCTGAAGGTACCGGGAGGCTCCCAGGAGCTTCCCCACCTCCCTCTGGGGCCCTGAAACACCTCCTCCACCAAATGCCTGGTGCCTGAAATTCTACCACTGGATATTGTAGTTTTCTGTTTCCAGAAATTCCTGCTTAAAACACACCACAGAGAGCAGCCCAAGAATAAAATAGGCAGGTGGGGATACAGGTATGTTACCAGGCTTTGAGAAACGCAAAGGGAGAATTAAAAGGGAGGGTAGCCGCATGGGCGTGGAAGGGATGCTCAGCATTCTGCACGAGGGAGGCCTCCAGCCGCCTTCTCCCGGGGCTAGTCGCCTCTTGCCCAGCCCTCTCCCTATCTGTCTCCCTCCCAGCTGCCCAGGTGTGGGGCGTGTAAGTGGGTACCTCCAATATACCTCTAAGCCCATAAAACTGATAGCATTTATCTGTTCAAAATTCCCTTAGAATCAAAGATGTTTAAGGTGCATATTTAAAATTCAAAATGTGATTTCCATCTTTTTGCTAATAATCATCTTTTCACATCTCACTCTATTTTGGTCAGTATGTGAAGTCTTAGGAAAGGAGAAATGTTGGAGTCTTAATGAAGATTGTAGCTGACTGTTATTTTCTGAGTCATTTTGACTTTTTGAGCAGTCTTGCTTGTTGTCCAGGTGAGCACTGAACTCCTGGGGTTAAGAGACCCTCCTGCCTTAGCTTCCTGAGTAGCTGAGACTATAGGCACAGACCCACTGCCCCAGCTAATTGACATATTTTAAAAACTCAAGGATTAATGAAGCCTGCTTAAACTAGTTATATAGGGCTGGGGTTGTGGCTCAGCGGCAGAGCGCTTGCCTCACACGTGCGCGGCCTGGGTTCGATCCTCAGCACCATGTAAACATAAATGCATCGCATTGTGTACAACTAAAGTTAAATAAATAAATATTTAAAAAAAAAACTAGTTATATATTAGAATCTGGATTTCATATTACTAGACTGAAAAATATCCAAGTTATTATAAGGGAAGGGAAGGTGTTGGGCTAAATCCTTTAAACGTAACAGTCTGAATATTTTACCGATTGTAACTGTTACACTGATACATTCTCACTTATCACTCACCTGTAATATAACCATTTTTTCTCCAACTGGACAAGTGCTCCACATAGGAACTGTTTAGCCAAGTTTCCCAGCTCACAGAGTAGAATTCAGTAGTTTTATAAATGTGTTTGACAATAATCGCAGGTCAGGAGACAGACTATTACTTACCTTGAGACATTTGGATTGCCTGTGGATTTCCCTTACAATCCTTACTAGTGCAGTTTAGCAAAAGTTGACTTTCCAACGCCGTGGCAGAACCCAGAACCTAGTCTCAGCTCAGGGTTGAGCACTTGGCACCTGGTCCTCCCTCAGCCAACGGGAGGAAGAGCAGGCCGGGGAAACCACACAGCTCTCCACCCTCCCATCTCAAAGCACGGCAGTCCAGGGAACAGAACTGAAGGGACGCCTGGGACACAGGGCAACGGCGTCTGTCCTTCTCAGGTCTCCATCTGTCCGCTGCAGCAAGCCTGCTCCCTGGGGGCTGGACTGTTGGGAGCCCACAGCGGAAACTCCTACTGGGTTGAGGATCAGAAGGCTATGTGGGGGCTTACCAGTTACAGACTCCAGAGCAGCTGCCGTGGTACATGCCTGTAATCCCTGCTATTTGGGAGGCTGAGGCAGGAGGGTGTCAAGTTCAAGGCCAGCCTGGGTGAGAGCCTGTCTCCAAATTAAAAAACAGAAAGGGCTGGGGGTGTATCTCAGGGGTATAATGCTTGCCTATTATGTACATGCCAGGCCCTGGATTCCATCCCCAGTACAAAAAAAAAAAAAAAAAATAAGTTCCAGGCTCTCCAGGGGCATTAGGAGGGCCAGAGGTATAGGCCTGGGAAACTATATTTTTAAAATTCTTTCCTGGAAGATTCCAAGAAACCAGCAATTCAGCCCATCAGTGTCCTAGGAAGCCCTTTCCTCAGGATCTGTCTGTGATGGTGAGACACCTCTGCCACCTGGCATAGGTACAACTCCCATACCAGATTCTCAGACCTCACCAGGAGCCACCCCTGACAGCCACCTCCTTGTTTTCCCCTCCTTCTGGGGCAACCTTTCCCTTGTCTTGGTAGCTGCCTGTCTGAGTGCCAAGAGTCTCTGGAGAAGGAAGTCCCCATGCTCTGGAAAGCCTGGTTGCCCTTCCTCCTGCGCCAGCCCTGGCAACAACAGGAACAGCTCACTCCTCCCCTTTTCTGCTGTCTGCTGGAAAACGCATTACGTGACCTTCTCTGTGCCCTCCCATCCCTTCTTTCCTTTTCTTAAACTTGTAGGTATTATCCACACACGTTGCCTGACTTCTTCACCAGCTCTTCCTGCCTGGACCCCTTGCGTCTGGCTTTCATATTTATCAGCTCACTTCGCTGAAACTGCATCTCCAGTCACTCTGACCTCTAACCTCTCTTCCATTTCCCTATTTCTTGCTGTCAACACTTTCATGCCCCCTTGACTCTCAAAACGAGTGTATATGAAGTCAAATTCATCGTCTTCCACTTTTTCGATTCCATCGAGAAAATCGAGAAAGTTCCATCTTTCTCGATTTTCCCTTTAACTCACTTATAGATTCACTTAATCTTGGGGGCTAATGAACCCCCATGTTCTTTACAGAACAGAGAGGAGCCAGGTGCAGTGGTACATGCCTGTCATCCCAGGCTGAGGCAGAAGGATCCCAAGTTCAAGGCCAGCCTCATCGACTTAGTGAGACCCTATCTCAAAATTTAAAAAATAAATAAATAAAAAGGGCTGGGGATGTGGCTCAGTGGTAAAGTGCCCCTGGGTTCAGTTCCCGGTGCCAAAAAAGAAAAAAAAAAAAAACCACAAAGAAGGAAAGTGATCTGCCCAGCATAAACCAAGCTTCTCGGAAGAGAGTGGGGAGGAGAATGTGTGTCAGGGCTTGGCACCTGGAGTAGACAGGGGCCTCTGTTGTTGTTTCCAATTGCTTCTATCCTGCCTCTGCTACACACACATGGTAGCAGAAGTTCTTAAAGACAGGCACTGCCTGTTTCCTTCTTAGTGTCCCTCAGTATAGAATGCATTACAGGAATTTAGTCAAAGTTAAGTAGAGGGGAAAGGAGAGATGTGGGGTTCCCAAGAGTCTCAAAAGGAAAGATGGCATTTCTTGCCAATCACAATTCCAAAAAGTGCTTTATTTGGGTAGGTGTCAATCATTGGAGCAGTTTTTTTTTTTTTAAAAATATTTTATTAGTTATAAGCCGGGCGCGGTGGCGCACGCCTGTAATCCCAGCACTTTGGGAGGCTGAGGCAGGAGGATCGCGAATTCAAAGCCAGCCTCAGCAATGGTGAGGCACTTAGTAACTCAGTGAGACCCTGTCTCTAATAAAATACAAAAAAGGGCTGGGGATGTGGCCCAGTGGTCGAGTGCCCCTGAGTTCAATCCCCAGTACCAAAAAAAAAAAAAAAAAAAAAATTATTAGTTATAGGTGGACACAGTACCTTTATTTTACTTATGTGGTGCTGAAGATCCAACCAGGGCCTCACACATGCGAGATGAGCACTCTACCACTGAGCCATAGCCCCAGCCCCTGGATCAATTTATTAATAGGACCACATTTATTCACAGTTTTCATCTTTTTATTAGGACCTTGATAAGTGGTGAAACGATGAAACCCTTCCAGCCCAGTTGGCTGGGGTCTCTAGGTTTTTCTCTTGTTTTGGGGGGGTGGAGGGGGTTCCAGGGATTGAACCCAGGGGCCCTTGACCACTGAGCCACATCACCAGCCCTATTTTGTATTTTATTTAGAGACAGGATCTCACTGAGTTGCTTAGCACCTCACTGTTGCTGAGGCTGGCTTTGAACTTGGGATCCTCCTGACTCAGCCACCTGAGCCACTGGGGTTACAGGTGTGTGCCACCTTGCCTGGCTGGGGTCACCAGTTTTTACTGTTTGTTTTTTGTTTTGTTTTGCAGTGCTGGGGACTGAACCTAGGACCTTACACCTGCTATACAATTGCTATACCACTGAGCTACATCCTTAGCTCCCATTTTTGCCAGTTTTTAATGATACCTTTGACAGCTTCATCCTAGGTACTTGTGAAGCAGCAATTCATTTAAAGGAACAATTTGAGACAGGTGCAGTGGTACATGCCTGTAATCCCTGCTACTCAGGAAGCTGAGGCAAGAGGATTGCAAGTTTGAGGACAGCCTGAGCCACTGAGACCCTAACTCAAAGTAAAAAACAAAAAAGGGCCGGGGATGTAACTCAGATGCAGACCACGCCTGGGTTCAATATCCAGTATAGAAAGAAAGAAAGGAAGGAAGGAGGGAATAATTTGGGACTCTGTGTTCCTTAACAGAAAAAGGGGGAGGAATTAAAATCTAAAAATATATTTTTAGGAGACCAACATTAGACTGGCCAAAAGGAAAAATGGAAAATCAGGTCATGTCTATTTAATAGTAATAATACAATAATTTAACATGCATCAAATATGTACTTGTGTAAGAGACAGGTACTTAGCTTCTACATTATCATACTTATTACTCCTGTTTGCACAAGGTAGGCAGCTTACTACTACTGTCTTTCAGATGAGGAAACCGAGACTTAGCAAGGTAAGTGTCCACACAGACAGCAAGTGTGGATTTCACTTGTGGGCTGACTAGGAGCTGGCCAACTCAGCAACCACACTAGGTCCACTCCCTGGAAGGGACTAGACTCACTTTTGGGGAGGTGGTCAGAGGAAAACCATCCAAGAGAGATGAATAGGGCTATCATAATTTTGATGGATCTCAATTAAGATACAATGGAAAAGCAGTTGATATACAGGTAAGCTCAATGTATATAACAGGTGTTAAGAACTGTCAGCAGGCTAGCCCTCCTTCTGCTTTTGTAAAAATTCCTTCATGCTTCCAGCATCTTAATATGAATCTGCCGCGCCCCCCCCCATGGAAACGCAGAGCCAGATTATAACTCATGCTAATGTGGTTTTCTTCTTACCGACCCTGCTGCCTTCAGCTCTTAGAATTCCCCTGAACCAGATGTCCCGAGTTGTCTCAGCTATTGTGGGTTGGCGGGGGTAATCTACAGATGGTGTCTGGATATTTAGGTCAGACTCTACCAGTTCTTTAAAGCCCTTGTTCTTAGACAAACAGTGATTTCTATGTCGCATCCAGAGAACAAGCAGAAAATGAACACTGGATAACAAGAGTGATAGAGGTCAAGTGGCTGTGAAATAGCTGTGGGGATGAAAGGTTATTAGCTTTGCTTCTTGATCTTGTTCTGGGCTTTGACGGCTCATCAGGCTGGTTCCCCCAAGAAAATTTCCATGCATCCTAAATAAACCCTTTGAAAGGGGCTAGAGAAGCAGCCGGGGAATGGAGGACCTCTGATCAAAAGGGCGCTGCAGTCTGGCCACAGTGCTGCCACAAGTGCCTTGACCTAGTCTTGAAGATGTCCACAGGAAGCAGCTGATCTAAGGACACGCTATCGGAGGGCCCAAGGAAGCAACCCAGGTCTAAGGATATGGAGGGGCCTCTGTCTCCTCTCTAGACTTTCTGGCTTGAATGGGACCCTGAGTGTGGCTGGCAGCCTGTGAGGACATTATGTGGGGGCTGGAGGGGGGGTGTCTTCAACAACCAGAGCAGGAATCATTAAAAATTTTTCACGAGGCCAAATATCCCCCTTCCTGCTCCCCTTCCCTTCCCTCCACACACAACAACTTGGGTTATGTTCGATTTGGAAGAGAAGGCGAGAGACCCCACCCAGCAGCCACAGACAAAACATGGGTGAGGTCTGTCCACACTCCCACCAGCCTTGCCTGCACAACGGGATGCAGATTCCCCTGCAGCCTGTGACTCAAGCAGTGGGCCCTCACCACTTCCCTCGGGCATGTGGCCCGTGGCTGTGCTGTCTGATCATTCACATGTCTGCCCGGCAACTCAGCCACATGCTCCTTTCCTGGGGGCACAGAGCTTCCCTAAGGTGCCAGTTTTGACTCATCTTGGACAGAGAGGGTGTCAGGTAGAGGACTTAACAGACTTTCAGTAAGGGTTGCCATCACCTGTCACCTGTCACCCTGGGGCCAAAGTCATCCTATGTCATCCTATGTACTCACTCCAAGGCTTCAAATTAGAGGTTTGCTTTTCCACACCCCACTTCTCTAGACTCTAAACTTCCCAAGGGTGGGAACTGGTCTCAGTTATCTTGGTGAGGTGAATTCCCAGATCCTCCCAAGTTGCTTCTGGAATGACCAGGTCCTCCTGGACTAGGCCTTCCCTTGACCTCCCACAAAGACCCTAACTCCAGAAATGATGCTTTATGCTGAGGAAGACAGGAACTGACCCTTTTTGTTGTAATTTGACAAAGTGGACTCAAAGCTTTTATGCCAGCTCTCCTCCTTGTCCCATCTGTCCCCAAGATAAAGCCTTGACCTAGCTTCCCTCCATGAAGGCAGGCCCCCAGGATGATTATAGGCCACTCATTTAGAGTTGCTGGACCTGGTCTCATAAACCCTATTCATTCCGATGTGAGAAAAGTCACAGTGCACTTCCGGCCCATGGCTGCACGATTCCAAGACTTTCCCTCTAATTAGTGGAGCATTCTCTAGAACAACCCTTAGGCTCCTTATTGTAAAATCCCCAGGACAATTGCTCCTCATTCCTAACCCCTGTGCTGGGTTTCTGGTCCCATCTACTCCCTGACCCTCTCTGCTGCCCTTCCCCCAAAAAAGGGAAAGGCTGTCACCTTGTTTGGTTACTAATTAAGAAAAGGCAAACTCTTTGATTGTTACTATTGTTTTTCCCCCCTCCACTGTACTGCATTCGAAGGCAATTTCTTCAGCAGGGAGACCTCCTACTCACTCAGGGAGGAGACTGGTGTTTTCAGCATGAAAAAGAAAAGGCAGTTGGAAGGATGGCCTCAAATCATGCCGGCTGTAGGTGAGCTCCTGTGTCCCTGGGACATCTGCTAATTATTTTTACCTCCTGGAGCACCCTCTTGGGCAGCTCACCAGGTGTGCTGGTTAACAAGATTTGGGGACCTCAATAAAAGTATTTAAAGTTTGGTCTGAGCTGAGGCCAAACAAATTCAAAGTAACCTTTGCAGGCTACTAACCCCTAACTACTCGAGTTGGTCGTCACACTTTCATGTGCCTCAGTTTTCCCATAGAGTCAGGAGAGTAATTCAGCCCCAGACCCATGACAGAAGCATTTCCCAGGCTCAGAGACCTGCCTGTGCCGGTACTGGAGGAAAAGAGCCCAGGACCAAGAGGGGAGTGACCTGGGTTTACAAAGTGGAAATAACAGTCGCTGAATCAGTCTGCATCTTTTTGGATTCAAAGGAGGATAAATTGCGTGACCGTGTTCGACGTAAATACGAGAGACTGATGCACTCTCGCCTGTTCTCGGAGATTCTAGCTCGGTGGCCTGGTAGGTAGGTGTTCCTGGCAGGAGCGCAGGGCACAGGCTCCGCGGCGCCCTGCGAGGGCTAAACCCCGGTAGGTCCCCCAGTCCTTTCGGAGGAGGGGTCGAGTTCCGGTAGGAGGCGGCGGCGGGCGCGTGGGGCCGGTGAAGGGGCTGGGTGGCTGGCCTGCGGGCAGCGGGGGCTCTCCCTGCACACCCCCGCGTCAGTGTCCCGGGGCCGCTCAGCCGAATGCGCGCGGGTGGCGGGAGGCAGGTGCGGAGGTCACGGTCCCGGCGACGGGGAGGAGCCCTCAGGAGGTGTCGCGGGCTCGGCTGGTGGGAAGGAGCGAGCTGGGGGCCGGCGCGGCTGCCGGGGGGCGGGAGGCGGCGCAGGAGGCGGGGCGGAGGCGGCGGAGCCCCGGGACTCGCTCGCGCGGAGCCGGCCCCTGCACTCGGAGCCGCGGCCGCCGCCTGCCAGCAGCCAACTTGGGGCCGAAACTTGCTCGGGTCCCGCGCTCGGAGAAGAGCGCGCAGTCCGGCCGACCTCGGCGGCCCACGCCAGGCGCCCCGGGCCCAGGACCTGCCCTGGACTCGGCCCCAGCCCGCAGCCGCGACCCCTCCCGCCGCCCGGCTCGGGGGTCCCGGCGCCCAGCAGGGAGCCTTCCCAGTGGCAGGAGCGAGCGCGGACTCCGCGGGCTGGTGGCCCGGCTCGGGCCCAGCAGCGCCTGCCTCAGCACCGCGGGGGCCGGGCAGACGCTCGGCGGGACCCCACCGCAGGGCGCGCTCGCCCGCGCCGCCAGCCCCTGCCCCGGCCGCGGATGCGGAGTGCGGGGCGGCTGCCCGAGCGGCCCGCGCGCTGAGACGAGCGGGCGGCGTCTGCCCGGACCCCACCGGGGGGCAGGGCTCCGGGCCGCCCCCGGCCCCCGCGGGCCGCGCCTCCACGCACCGCGGCGCCCGGCCGGTCCAGCGGAGCCGGGCGCTGCGAGAGCCGGGCCGTGCCGCGCGGAGAGCCGGAGCCCGCGGGCCTGACCAGCGGCGGGACATGCAGGTAAGCGCCCGCTGCCCGCTGGGGGGACCCGAGCTGCGCGGCCGTGCCCGGGCTCGCCGTCCGAGGGGCTCCCCAGCCTCTGCCCGGGCCCCCAAAACTTAACTGGGCTGCCTCCGGCTTCTCGGACCCTCGGCGCTCCGCGGGCGCTCGCGCACCGGGAGCCGGCCCTCCCCTGGCTCCCCGGACTCTGCGGCTCGGCCTGGAGCGGGGTCTGCCGCGTCGGCGCCGCGGGTCAGGTGGCGGGAAGGGAGAGCAAAGGCGAAGGGAATCACCGGCCCCGCCGCGAACAAAGCTGGGGCTGCCCGGCCTCGGCCGTGCTGCGGCCGCCTCCAGCGAGCGCGCGACGCCCGGCGCGGAGGGCGCGCTCCCGGCGCGGGCAGGTAGGCGCGGGCTTCCTCCCCTCCCGCGGCGGCTCCGGCGCCCGCGACTTTCGGGTCGCAGAGAGGCGGGCGACCCAGACAGTGGCCCGGACAGCGGCCACCTCTGAGCTCAGGGACAGAGCCTGGGCGCTACCCGCGACTGTCGGGGAGGTGTGAGCTGCTGGAGCTTCTTGACTCTTCCCAGGATTGGCCCGGCCCAGCTGGAACCCTCCACTTGAGTCTGTCCCGGCCTGGAGCGGACTTGGGCGGGACTGCATATGGATTACCTTGACTCTGGCGAGAAATCCCTGAATTCTTGCCTCACTCCGGAGCTGATCAGCCCTGGGAGGTGGTTGGTGGTGCTTTTCTTTCTGCTTCCCCTGATTGCCTTTCTGCGTCTGGGAGAGGTGGGATGCCACCTCTCTCTCCATCCACTCTGGGCGCCTCCGTGAATATTTGGCCAAGCGCTCTGGTGAGAGACGGGTTTCCTGGATATCGGCACCTTGCAGATTGTAAGACAATTCGTTTTGCTTGAAGAATGTTTGGTTCTGTTTTACAGAGAGAGAAACTGAGTTGGCTCAAGCCCTGAGGTGGTTACTCAGCTGAGTTGAGCGGGGAGGGGGCAGTTTGCCCTCCACTTTACAGGGGGTCCTTCTTCGCTGCTTTTGTCGCCTGGCCACATGGGCATCAGCTTTCATTGACGGTCACCCTCAGCAGAGTTACAGCCTGGTACCTGGAGGAGAAGGGCTCCAGATCATGTTACGCATCCCCTGAACTTCTCCAATGGCCTAGGAATGTGCCCACTTGCCAGAGCTGTGATGGGACATCAGTGCCCATGCCATCAGTGTAGGAACAGAAGACTGTCAGCAGGGCAGGGTCACACTCCTGGACTACTCCTAGAACTGACACAGGCCCGTGGTGCAAGCCTAGGGTGCCCCCTTCTGTGGTTGGCCCCTAAGGCAACCTAGGTCCCTGGGAGCATCAGGCACACCTCTGAAAGCTTGAGGACCCTTTCCTGCATCCAGCCCCTCCTGTGTTGGAATGCACATGTAATTTACTTATCAAAGGCAAGACCCGGATCCCAAGCATTGAGGAGTGGATGCCAGGCCCAGAGCCTGCACCCACACGTCTGTCCAGACCTACACACAAGTCCTGGCAAACACGCGGACCTATTAGAGGTGGAAAGCTGAGTGGTGGTTTTCCTCCATTTCAAAATAGTGTCTGTTCTCTCTTTGATACAGATGATTTGTAGTTATAAAGAGCAAGGAGGAGGAGGTGCACAAGGCAATGCTGAAAGAGACCTCTTTGGGGCCATTGTGAGCAGTGCTGCAGTGCTGGGGTCTTCCTGGTGATGTCAAATGTGGGAGTCTGAGGAAAGAGGCACAGCTACAGACAGCATCTCTACTAACAGGTGCAGGTGGTGCTGACACCAGGGCAGGGGGTGAAGAGAGTAGGGGCCTAAAGCCACAAAGTATGGGTAAATCTCCAAGGGCAGTTGCGAGAGACACCCCCTTCTTTTCCTTCCTTTTTTTTTTTTTTTTTTTTTTTTCTTTTTTTTTCTTTTTTTTTTGGTACCAGGGATTGAACCCAGGGGCATTTAACCACTAGGCCATATCCCTAGTCTCCTTTCTTTTCTTAAAGACAATTAGAAGACATATAACGCACTGTGGGGTCTGCCTGCCAGGGGAGCCAGAGCCAGGCTTGAAAGAGCTTGCTGGCCCCTTTTCACCCACGGATTCCTACTTTCCCAGGCTCTGATGGTCTGTGTTTGAGTGTGGGTATGCATGTGTGTGTTTGTCCAGAGTGGCCGAAACCAGTTCCCTACTTAGTACATTTGGTGGTTGTAATATGTCCCAGGGTTTCTTACGTAGCCCTTTCCTAAATTTTTTTCTATCCCAAAAGCTTAAAGGGATAGGGCTGGGGTATTGCTCAGTGATGTAACGTGTTTAGCATGGACGAGGCCCGGGTTCCATCCCCAGCAATAATAATAATAATAATAATAATAATAATAATAATAATAATACATTCCCAAATTTGCTGTGAAGAGAACAAAAATCTAAGATTATTCTTTACCTATGTATTTCATCCTCCTTTTACTCTAGTGGTAACTGGAAAGATTTTGTTCATTCTTTTGTGGTGTGGGGATGGGACCCAGGGCCTCACACATGTGCATGTGGGGCAAACATGCCAACCACTTTCTTTGGGCTCCTGTGCCTGAGATCACCAGTGCCACCTCACTGCTCACAGTGGCTCCAAAGAGGTCTCCTTCAGCATTGCCTTGTGGCCTCCTCTCCCTTGCTATTTATAACTACAAATCATTTGTATCAAAGAGAGAACAGACACTATTTTGAAATGGAGGAAAACCACCACTCAGCCACAGCTCAAATGATTTTGTAAAACTATTTTTAGTTGTAGATGGATACAATACCTTTATTTTATTTATTTATTTTTATGTTTTGCTGAGGATCAAACCCAGTGCCTCACATGTGCTAGGCAAGCACTGTGCCACCGAGTTACAACTCCAGCCCCTCAAATGATTTTTTAAAAATATTTTGTTAGAGCTGGGCGCGGTGGCGCACGCCTGTAATCCCAGCACTTGGGAGGCCGAGGCAGGAGGATCGCGAGTTCAAAGCCAGCCTCAGCAATGGCGAGGCACTTAGCAACTCAGTGAGACCCTCTCTCTAATAAAATACAAAAAAGGGCTGGGGATGTGGCCCAGTGGTCGAGTGCCCCTGAGTTCAATCCCCAGTACCACAAAAAAAAAAAAAAAAAAAAAAAAAAAAAAAAATTTTTGTTAATTGTAGGTGGACACAATACCTTTATTTTATTTATGTGGTGCTGAGGATCGAACCCAGGGCCTCACACATGCAAGATGAGCCATAGCCCCAGCCCCAAATGATTTTTTTTTTTTTTAAGATTTTTTTGGTTTGTTTTTCTTCAAGAAGGGCAGAAAACCAGGGTGGTATGTTCTAATTTTTACCTCTAGGACAGTTCTGCTGGGTTCTGGATTGCCACAGCCTGGCACCTGTAGCATGCGGGGACATTTTACATAAAGTGATAGCCCTTGTCTTCCCTGAAATAGAACCCAGCAAGTCCATGAAAGCTTTCCCGTTTGTAATTCTGATTTGATTCTTCCTGGCTCCTTCTCAAACTGTCCTTTAACTCCTTAATCTTCTAAATATGCCCTCAGAGTCCACGTTTGTTCCAGGCCCACACCTGAGGGGAATCCTCCGCGGTTTTGTTGTAGTGGTAGTTGGGGGTTGTTTTCATGACTCCTTCAGCTCTCTCAAGACTCAGGACAGCAATAGACGTAAAAACCCTGAGTGGCAGGAGCACGTGGGAGCTCCATGTAAGGGCATCTTTGGCTGCTTTCTGTCAGACTTCTTTAAACCGTATCTGAGTCCAGAAAAATCCAGCAGAGGGTAAGGCATAGATACCACGGTAAAAATGAAAAGGCCTGAATGTTTTGAATCTGAGCGACCTGTTAAAGTGAAAACAACCGTTTATCAGTCTCTGAGGGGTACTCTGTGCTTCCTACACTGCCTGTTGGCGAGACCCTGAAAATGGACCTGTTTGGTTCCGTTCTGAACTTTTCCTTTCAATGAGAAATGCCCCTGGCCCAACAGAGCAGGTGATTGCTCTGCTCCTACCAGGCCCTCTCCGCTCCTGGGCAGCTCTGTTTACCTGGCTAAATTTAACCCTCCGCCCGCTCTGTCCCTGCTGGACCCACTGGCCGGCGGTCTGGCCATTGGGCTGGCTGCTGTGGCAGCATTTCCTGACTTCTTGGCCCCTGTGGTTGCAGTTGGGTCTTTTTGTACTGCAAGAATCTTCTTTCAGACTTTCTAAAGTTGGTGTCTCTCCTCCCTGCTCCTCCACCCATGTGGCTTTCTTCCCAACTCTTTCCTCATGGGTGATGTGGAACCTGGTTCAGTACTGGGGGCAAACTGTTCCCTGTGCCTTCCAGGTGCCATGCATGGAGTTTTCAGGAAAGCTAGACTCGGGCTACCACCGGAAGGTCGCAGGGGCTGTGCTAATCATTGCCCGGCCCCCTGCCAGGCTCTGGGGTCCCTTCTGAGTCACAGAGGTGCTCATGGCAGAAGTACCACCCTTAAAGGCACGGGGCTGTTTTCTCAGAATATTTGTTTGCCTCCCCCAACCTCCATACCCGCAGAGAACTCCCCACCCATATGTACTGATCCTTGCATTACTGTCTTTTGAGATTTTTGTTTTTATTTTGGTTTTAAAGGTAGGGTGCACATATTAGGTATCTTCTCGGTTGTCTTTTCTATGAAGTGAGGGCATTGGATTAGATTGTCTTAGAGGCCCCTTCCAGTTGTAACATTCTGTCACTTTGCACAGCTTTAGCCCTTTCAGATTTTGGAAATCTCTGCTGAGGCCCAGGTCTCGGCTGGAGCTGCAGGCCCATGGAAGACCAGAGGTGTGTCCCCACCCCGGGGAGGTGGGGGCAGGCCCTTCACAGTTACTGTTTCACAAAGCGTGGTCTCGCAGGCAGGGCTTGTGGTCACACTGGAGGCTCAAGTCGGGCTCCTAGCTGTAGGCTCTGGAATGGCAGGGGCCTCTGTGGTTAGCCAGCATCCCGAGGATTAGGACAAGGCTCTGTCTCCAGCTTCGGGTGACTTGGGGGCTGGTGCCGCATTCCTGGGGGGAGGCACCCGGAGTCCATTCTTAAATGGTTTACAGTCCTCCCTCCTCTGTAGTTTCCTTGAGCTCAAGAAATGCAGACTCCAAAATGGTTACTCTTGTCTGGGTAATTTATAAAGGGTCAGAAGTGGACTTAGCAAGGCCTGTGAAATGATAGCTGGGCTTGGGTTAGAGAAGGCAGTGGCTTAGAAAGTTCTGGGTTTACAAACTGTAGTTCCCAAAGGTCACTTTTGAGTTATCTACAAATGTTCAGTTGTTAGATTTGCTCTGAGTCCTGCTGGGGGAGTGAAAAATATAAGAACAAAAATATAGCATAATGAAACATAGAAAGCAACAAGCTTTTCTGATAGGAGCTGGTGGCAGTCAGGTTTGCTACTGAGCCTTATGCTGCCCTCTCCACTTTGGGAGGGAAAGCCCAGGATTAAAGGCAAGAAACCACATAGCAGCCCTGAGCTTCTGGGCTTTGTGACTGTGTTGCATGGCCCTGGTGCTATGTCCTGGGCCTGAGCTAGTGGACAGACGGTGAGCAAGAGGCTGGTGCACCCCCACCCACTTCCCTGACCCCCTGTGATAGGAGGCTTTCACTGTTGTGGGAAGTCGGAGCACAGTTGAGTCCCTGTCATAGGCTCACCTTGAAGATGACATACGTCACCTATATTTGTGGAGAAGTTTCTCCTGAGAAAATTTGAGTAATGAATTACTAAATACTTCATAGAAATTGTATTTGGGGTTTGAGACCTACAATCAAGGCAGTTAAACCCTTAGCGACATTTTGCTCATAAGTTTAGAAGTTCACAGGCAAGAACACGAGGGGCGCGGAGCTGGCTGGAGCTTATCAGCTGGGTGACCTTAAACAGGACCGGAGTTCCTCTGTGTCTCTGATTACTTGTAATCTGGAAACAGTACTTTACTCTGAGCAGTGTATGGAAAGCCCAAGGCCATGCCTGGAGCTTCTCGGGGCTCTATCAGGGCTGCATTGGTGAGGGTCTGAAGGCCAGGCTGTTAGAGCTCCTGGGCAGCCTGCCCCAGACTTGTCCTATGCTAAAGGTGGAGGACGCTGGCACTGAAGATGTGGTTCAGCAGTAGAGCCCTTGCCCAGCACGTGTGAGGCCCTGGTTTCCATCCCTAGCACCTAAAATAAATAAGGTGGCTGTTTTGTATGGGTCATTTGCAGCACACCCCTTGCCTATGTCTAAGGAAACAATTCTCATGGATGTCAGTTGGGTGCCAATCAGGCACAGAAGTTGTTTTGATCAGTATGTAGAGGAGAACAGAGATTTGGGGAATGACAGGGATAGGACAGATGTCCAGAGCGGGCTGTAATGAAAGAAGGAAAAGTGATATGCTCTCCATAGGAGCGTTGGATTCTGATGTGTCCTAAATGGCTGATACTTTACCAAATCCCTGCCTGAGGAAGAAGGGATCCGGGGACCACATCTTAAACACAGTTTTGTTTTTAATTGAGCAACCGCTGATATATTCCCAGTGTTTGAAAATTGCTCAAAATATTTGTATATGTGTGTGTGTGTGTGTGTGGTGGGGGGGTTATTAGGAATTGAACCCAGGGGTGCTCTACCACTGAGCTACATCCCCAACCCTTTTGATTTTGAGATAGGGTTTTGCTAAGTTACCCAGACTGGCCTGGAACTTATGAACCTCCTGCCTCAGCCTCCCTAGTAGCTGGGATTTCAGGTGTGTAACACTGCGCCGCCACTGCGCCCAGCTACTCAGAGTCTTAAAAGGTCAATCCAGGTGCAGTGGCGCACATCTGCAATCCCAGCAATAGGGGAGGCTAAGGCAGGAGGATCCTTGAGCCCAGATGTTCAGGGCCAGTTTGGGCAGCAGAGTGTCTCAATAAAACAAAACAAAACAAACAAAACCAAAAAAAAAAAAAAAAAAAAAAACTTCTTCAATTTGTTTGTTTTTCTTAAAAAGGTAGCCTCTGCGAAGTCGCATCTGAAGTCAGATTTAACAGGCAAGATCAGATTTGAGAGCCTTTTGTTTCCCCTCATGCCAGGGAAAGAAAAAGTTGAGGATCTTGCGCGCAGGTTCCAGGTGATTCAGGAGCCAGGCAGGTAACTGAGAAGAGTGAGGGAAAGGGGAGGGCTTAAAGAGGAACTGGGAGGGTCAGGCCTGCTCAGTGGTGGAGCACTTGCCTAGCATGCGTGAGGTCCTGGCTTCCATCCCATGCAACACACACACACACACACACACACACCTTGGAAGAAGGAGGAAGCCCTGAGGCCAACCTGGAAGTACATGGCACCTAAAAGCATTTGACTTCATGTATTGGAAACTCACTGAGTCCGCCCTACCAACCCCGCTCCTCCAGGCGGTCAGGTTGAACCCTGTCAGGAACCTAACAGCAGTGACCTGATGCAGTTGGCTAGCAGGGGACTTCCAGCTGACGAGCTAACCCCACTGGCCCTCCAAGTACAGGCCCTTTTCCATTGTGGAGCTGATTGCCACATCCAGGGGGCTAAACCAAGTCTTTTAACGTCTCAGGGCCCAGGGGTCACGTCCCCAGTGTGGCTCCTAACCTAAAGTCCTGACTTCTCTAACAGGATGGCCTCTCTTTAGAGGTGTCAAGTACTAAGCCATTATGAACGGATGTTAGCCACATCCTGAGATTCCTCTTTCTTACGCACTTCGGGTATCATTCCCGACATACACAGGGAGTTTTCACACTTCCCTGACAAGACCCTCCTTGCCTCTGTGCTACTTAAAACACAGCCCAGACCTGGCACTATAGCTGACCAAGCCCTCTGCAGCCTGCCTGCCCCTGCCTCCCTGGCCAGCCCCGTGCCTGGTAGGGCCTTCTTATGTCATGTGCATACCTTGTGTTCTTTTAGGACCCGTGTACCTGCACTGCCTGGGTCTGGCCCTCTCCTGCTCCTTTCTGCCTGGAATGGCTCCTCCTGTCTATCAGGTCTCAGCTTCTCAAAGAGGCCCTGGTGTGGGAGCAGCTACCCACCCCAGACACTCTGTTCCTGTCTGTTTCCTCTAGAGCACTTATCGTACCACCTGTAGCTCTCTGGTCTATTTATTAGCACCCTTGTTAAATGTCTGCCCCCGACTGTGTTTGTGCTGTTCTCCACTGCTTCCTCAGAGCTATAGCAGTGTCTGAGCTTACAAGGTGCTCAATAAAGCTCTGCCATTGTCCACCTGAGGGCAACGAACTCAGTAAGTGTACAGCATGTTCCTTGTTAGAAATGGGCCTCTTTGCCTAATAAGTATGCCATCCTTAATGGATTTCTGCTGACAGTTGAATTAGTCATATAACAAATATTGATTCAGCTATGTCCCAGGTGCTGGGAAGATTGCTCCTGGATGGGTGTGGCAGCACATGCCAGCCATCCCAGCTTCTGGGGAGGCTGAGACACAAGGATCACAAGTTCGAGGCCAACCTGGGCAATTTAGTCAGACCCTGTCTTAAATTTTAAAAATTTAAAAAGGGCTGAGGAGGTAGGTCACTAGTAGAGCACTTGCCCAGCATGTGTAAGGCCCTGGGTTTCACCCCCAGCACTGCAAAAATAAACAAACAAACTCAGGAGTTTTGGTTCAAGTAACTTCTGCTACTCACAAATGGCAGTCTTCCAAAACCTCTGAGTTCATCATTCACCCCATATCTTGAGCCTAGTTCCATATTTCACAGTATAATTATCGCAAATTTTATGCCAATTTTTTTGGGTGGGGGCAAAAAATGGAGTGTGACCAATAAGTAAAGATAGAGAGAGAGATAGATTGATTGATTGGTTGGTTGGTTCTGGGGATTGAACTCAGGGGCACTCAACAACTGAGCCACATCCTCAGCCCTATTTTGTATTTTATTTAGAGACAGGGTCTCACTGAGTTGCTTAGCACCTCCCTTTTGCTGAGGCTGGCTTTGAACTTGTGATTCTCCTGTCTCAGCCTCCCGAGCCACTGGGATTACAGGCGTGCACCACCATGCCCAGCTTCTGAAGCTTTTTTTTTAAAAAAATGTGCTTTTATTACTTTAAAACTGTTTATCATTCAACTGTCTTTGGTGCAAGGTGCAGAATATTCATAAATATACATTTAAAGTGAAGAGTCCAAATGGAGGGGTGTCATTTCTTTGTGACAATTTAGTGAACATTTTTCTGGTCTGAAAAAGAAGAGTTAAGACATTAGTTATCATTGATATGTGCATTATAGTTTAAATATTACACTTGAGATAGTTGATCACAGTGTTCCAAAGTATGGACTTACAAAATTTGGTCTTTTGCGTCTGAAGATGCTGCTCTGCTATCATTGGTTTTATAATCTAACATCGTCCTCAGCGTCACTCACGTAAGATGTGTTTGCAGTCAGTACTGCAGTGTTCCAAATAAACTCCCAAGTCTGCTTTCAGAAATACACTGAAGCTCCTGCGCTGAGAATTTTAGGCTCCAGGCTTGGAATGCAGGAGAAGACAAATGTGCATCCATATGCCACTGGTGAATACGTTGCTGCTCTGTTTTCCTCTTAAGTGCCATGATGAACAGGCCTATACCATGCGACGATTACAATGGTGACAGGTTACAAACCAGTTTTTGGACTGAAAAACCAGGTGTGACGATTATGCGGTGAAATTACGATCTGTTTCCCCGTGTGTGTGATCAGACTGAGAAGTGGTGAGGGAAACGTGAGGGAGCTCCATGAGGGCCCCAGCCCCAGGGCCTTGCGTCGCAGGCTCTCCATCACTGTTAAATGAGATAAGGATGGTCACCTTGCTAGGCTGTCATTCCAGATGACTGGCACCATCTCTTGAGTAAAAGATTAGCACATTTATTGGATACGGCACCAGGATCCAGTAAAGCCTTGTTGCATATGATTTGAAAAGAACTAAGAGGAAAAGGTCTCCTGTTGGCCAAAGACGGTGGCATTGTCGCCTCCTCTGCACGGCCGTCTCTCGGCTTTCAGGACGCCTCACTCTCCTAGTTTTCCCTCCCCATCACTGACTGTAGCTGGTTTCCTTTATGTCCTTGGACCCATCTCCTCTCTGCGACACGCTGATGCCTGTAAATGCTGTCTGTGCTCTTACAAACTGCACGTCTTCATTCTCCTGCCCTCTCCTCTCCCTTGGCCCCAGGTGGGTTTGTCAGGTTGCTTAGGCAGGATCTTCCCTAGGGTTACCTGCTTCTGACCTTCCTTCCGCCTTAGGCCCGCTCTTCACGCGGCCTGCTCCAGCTCATCCTTCTCCTTGCTCATGCCCTAGACCCTGGAGTCACTCTTGATTTTTCTCTTCCTCTCGCTGCCCACGTGTATCAGCGAATCTCGCCCAGTCTAACTTCAGGATTTACCCAGAACTCTGGCCACAGAACTCTCAGGCTGGCTCATGCCATGTGCGACTCCTGAATCACAATGGCAGCCGTGCGTGCTCTAGTCAGCACAGAGATTCTGCTGGGACCCTCCAGGTCATGTCCCTTTCCCCCCTCCAAATCCATCTCATGCAGGGAAAAGCCAGAGTCCTTTTTCAATGGTGACCTGACCCCTGCTCACCTGGGAACCTCACCTGCTATCCCCAGCACGTGTGGCCTTCTTGCTTGTCCTTCTGTCTTGGGACGGTGCCCCTTCTTGTTTCCTCTATCCCGAGACTCTCCTTGCCCCACTCCCTTCCCTTCCTCAGAGCTGTTCTCAGAGTCACTCCAGCGGGCTGTCCTGGGATTTCCCTGTATAAAGTGCAGCCCTCCCCTGCACTCTGGCCCTCTTCTCTATTTCCTCTCTGACAGTTATCACCATTGAACACTTGTAGTTCATAAATGTCCTTACTTGTTGTCTTGTCTGCTTCCCTTTGGTACATAAACACCACGAGAGCAGGATTTTGTGTGCTTTGCTCACTTTCATATCTTGAGCTCATAGAACCATGCTTGAAGAGTGGGGTGGGGTAGAGAGCGGATGGCTAGTGGATTAACTGGAAGGAGGAATGTGTAACTTCTAATGTTCTAACGTCGCACTGTAAGATGACTATGGTGGACAACAATTAATCATATATTTCAAAATAGCTTGTAGAGAGAGGATTTGGGGGTCGGGTACTGGGGATTGAGCCCAGGGGAGCTTTCCACTTACATCCCCAGTCCTTTTTTTATTTTTTAATTTTGAGATAGGTCTCACTAAGTTGCTGAGACTGGCTTTGAACTCCAGATCCTCCTGCCTCCACCTCCCAAGGTGCTGGGATTATAGGCATGTTCCGCTGCACCCTGCTGGCAGTAGTAGTCTCTTCTACTTGTATCTGTAGAAGCACATAGACGTTTACAGATGCATATGTGTGTGTGGGGGGTGTATGCATGGTGGAGAGGGGGTTGTTGGTTTGCAGAGCTGGGGTTGGAACCCAGGCCCTCGAGCATGGTAGGTGAGTGCCCTACCATTGAGCCACACCCCCACCTGATGTGTGTTTCTTTTTGTGCTGTCTCCTTGCTCCTCAAGGCCAAGGACCGGCTTACACTTCTGGCTTCTGTGCTGTCACGTGGCCTGGTATACATCAGGTGCACAAAGTTAAAGATTAAACTTGTCCAGATGCCTGGAAAGGTGTGTGGTCTACTTTCTGGTAAGTCACTGAATCTGTGCAGAGCCAGCCCCTGCGCTTTCTTTGCCTTTTTGGTTTACGAGCTGTGTGATGAGCATGATGTCCAAATCACTTTTATATATATATATATATATATATATATATATATATATATATATATATATATATATATATATATTTAGTTGCAGGTGGACACAATTCCTTTATTTTATTTTTGTGTGGTGCTGAGGACCGAACCCAGTGCCTCACACATGCCAGGCAAGTGCCCTACTACTGAGCCACAACCCCAGCCCCCAAACTGCTTTTGATTCTCTAAGGTTGTTCTACAGCCAGGCTTCTGAACCTCAGCACTGAGGATAGTTGGCTCTGTCATTCTTGGTTGAGGAGGCTGTCCTGTGCACTGTAGGATGTTGACACAACCCCAGCCTCTGCTCACTAGATGCCAGTACCACCCTGTTTCCAGAGATGACACCAGCCTTTGTAAATGTCCCTGAGTGGCAGGGACACAGAAGAGCCCCCACTGGTTGAGGATCACTGTTCTAAACGGTCCCTGATTTTTTCCTGACAACTTTTCTTTGTTTTCCCTTCCCTAAATCCTTTGGGATCATTTCCTGTTTTGTGTCCTATTTCTGTGCTGTCACTGAGTGTGGGCACTGTGGAGATGTGAATGATGGTAGCAGCTCTCTCAGCAGGGGCTTGTCCCTGTCCCACCCCCCCCAGTGCTGTCTGTCACCCTGCTTCCACATGAATCCTACTGCTGCCATCCTGATCTACAAGCAGCTACCCTGCTGGTTAAAAGGGTCCCCAGGTGAATGAGTGAAACAAGACATTTGTTTTATGCTGTATAGTTTGATTAGAGTATCAGCCTTGCAGACTTCGTCTAGTGGTGAGTTTTAACCTTTTAGAAGTCTTTGCCCTCCCGCTTGCTGGCCTCTGTTCAGTAGAAATACATGGCCTTGGGCAGGGGTTGTGGCTCAGCGGTAGAGCGCCCGCCTAGCACCGGCCCGGGTTCGATCCTCAGCACCACGTAGATAAACACATTGTGTACAACTAACGCAAATAAATAAATATTTTTTTAAAAATTATTAAAAAAAAATAAAGAAATACATGGCTTTTAGGGCCACGGACTTGGGTTTGAGTACTAACTCAGCCATTCACAACTCAGTTGGCCTTACCCTGGCCATTTAGCTTTTCTGAGATCTGGTTTCCTTTTCCCTTAAACTGGGATAATAATGCCCCACTCATAAGAGTGGGTTTTTTTTTTTCTTTTTTGAGAACTAGATGTGATAATTTATGTGAATTCTGGTGAAGCCCTGCATATAGTAAGTATTCTGTCGATGTTAAGCTCCCTTCTTCAACTTTTCTTTGAAAAACAAGTGAAAGTGTTGAGAATTGTCACCAAAGACATCTAAGCCCCGACTCAGACTTAGGTAGAGAAGTGAGCATGTAATATCTTGGGTTCTTTTGATAACTGGGGAGACAAATGAAATGGGGAAATTCATTTATATGACAACTACTTTAACCAATGGAGCTGTTGAGAGCTCTGCAGCTCCAGGCTCTAGAAGTTTCCTGGGAAGACCTCCTAAGCTGAGGTAACGGCCCTTGGATGGCAGAAGTGATGCTCCTCTGTGCTCCTCTGGAAGTCTCAGCACTCAGCCTTGTCGTTGCACAGAAATACTGACCAGATGAGCTGCAGACACCGAAGGAGCGCATGATTCCCAATTTGTGAAAGCTGGTCTTGAAATAACCCTGTTTCACCAATACTAAGACACACTGTTGGAGATCAGTATGCATCTTAAACTCAGTATAGGGCTGGGGATATAGCTCAGTTGGTAGAGTACTTGCCTCACATGCACAAGGCCCTGGGTTTAATCCCCAGCACCACCAAAAAAACAAAACAAAAAAAAAACTCAATATAGAATCATGGTTTAATTGGAAGTGCCTTTCTTTTTTCTTTCTTTTTTTTTTTTTTTTTTTTTTTGGTACCAGGGATTAAACCCCCAGTGCTCAAACACTGAGCCACATCCCCAGCCCTTTTTTCTTTTATTTATATATATATTTAGTTGTAGTTGGACACAGTACCTTTATTTTATTTATTTTTATTTATTTATTTATTTATTTATTTATTTATGTACATGGTGCCAAGAATCAAACCCAGCACCTCTCGAGTGCTCTACCACTGAGCCACAACCCCAGCCCCTCAGCCTCAGCCCTTTTTATTTGTATTTTGAAATAGTCTCGCTAAGTTGCTAGGGGCCTTGCTAAATTGGTGAGGCTGGCTTTAAACTTGAGATCCTCCTGAGCTGCTTGGATTTGCAGACATGCACCACCATGCCTGGCACTTTTCTTTCTTAATAGTATAATATAATCGTGCACTTTAGAATCAGTAGTATCTTACATTTGGCAAAATAAGGTTATGTTCTTTATCACTATTGTCAAAGGTGACCTATTGCCATTCCCTGTTGCCTACCATGGTGTTCCTATGGAAATGTGCTTCTATTTTGCCAAATGCAATATTTAGAGTGTTGCCTTCATGTTGAACATCTATTGACTAAGAGCTAAAATTCAGAGAGGAAATTCTAGGCAAAGACCAGATGCCCCAAGGACCCTGAACCCTGATGTGTAAGGATCTGGCTTCCCTGCAGCCACTTGGGAATCAGAAATTTAGGATTCCTGCCTTGTATTAATAGGAATCTGGGGCCAATGAATAAGTGCCAACAGTCTCCCAGTGCTTTGTAAATGGGTTTACCCTCTGCCTATCTCCCCTGGTGTTGTTAAGATCCAGGGAGACAGTGTGTTTGAAAGTGGTTTAGAAGGACTGTAAGGTGCTGTTCTTTCCTTTAGGACTAGAGGATGTGCAGAGTGGAAATGTGATCCAAAGATTTATTTAAATCCACTGACAAAACACAGCCCCAGGTGACTCAGGAGTGATTCATACCTGGCACTTGACTTCTTATTTGTCTATTTCTAGGACAAACAAGTTTTCTCTTTGAAAACTCTGTAGAAGCTTGTCTGGTTAGGTGAAATAGTATCCCAAAGGATCAAGGAGAAGTTACATTCTATAGCAACCCCCCCCACACACACTTCCATTTAATAATTCCCTGTTTCACTGTCTTGGTACCAGAAAATATGTCAGATAAAATATCACTAACATAATTTTTTTTTTTTTTTTTTGTATTAGATGTGGTTCACGGGTGCCTTACCACTGAACCACATCTCAGCTTTTAAAAAAAAAAAAAAAAAAATTTTTTAACTTTTGAGAAAGGGTCCCACTAAGTTGTGAAGGCTGACCTTACACTTGAGATCCTCCTGACTTAGCCTCCTGAGTGTACTACTGCTCCCTGGTTAACGTGGATGTCTTTGTCATGAAAGAAAAGGTCTAATCTCTTACATGCAGTGTTTAAGTCCTGCAGTGAGTGCATCAGGTGCCAGTTCAATCCTGACTCCAAAAGCTCACTGACTGTAAGACCGCTTCCCAGAGGTGACCTTGCACAAGTCACCCAAACTCACCTGACCTCAGTTTCCCCATCTGTTAAAATCCTTACAGGGTTGTTATGAAGTCTGAATGAAATGAATCCTCTAAAAGTGCTTACATTAAATGAACATAGAGCCTCACACATAGAAAGAACCCAGGAGGTATTCACTCTAATTATGCTTCTAAATAACCTCCAAGAGAAAAAAAAATGCTATTGTGCAATTGCCAGGAACTAGTTCTGCTGACAAAATCAACTGCGTGGATATGTCTGGGATGAAGGTGTAGAGTTGGTATTATTTTCATTCTTAAACATGGCATTAATAAGCTATACAGACATGTCAATTTGACAGTAACATGATATGACTAACATAGCATTTTGGGGGGGGGGTGGTGCCAGGGATTGAACTCAGGGGCACTTGACCACTGAGCCACATCCCCAGCCCTATTTTGTATTTTATTTAGCGACAGGGTCTCACTGAGTTGCTTAGCACCTTGCTTTTGCAGAGGCTGGCTTTGAACCCACAATTCTCCTGCCTCAGCCTCCCAAGCTGCTGGGATTACAGGCATCCACCACTGTGCCCAGCCTTAACATTGCATTTTTAAAAAAATATATTTAGTTGTTGGTGACCCTTTATTTAATTTGTTTATTTATGTGTGTTGCTGGGAATCAAACCCAGTGCCTCACACATGCCAGGTAAGCGCTGTACCACTGAACCACAACTCCAGCCCTAACATTGCATTTTTTATACATACAGCTTGTTATACTATAATCAATCAAGAGTCCTGGTCAAGCCAGGCGCAGTGGCACACGCCTGTAAACCCAGCACTTGGGAAGCTGAGGCAGGAGGATCGCAACTTCAAAGCCAGCCTCAGCAATGGTGAGGCACTTAGCAACTCAGTGAGACCCTGTCTCTAATAAAATACAAAAAAGGGCTGGGGATGTGGCCCAGTGGTTGAGTGCCCGAGTTCAATCCCCAGTACCAAAAAAAAAAAAAAAAAAAAAAAAAAAAATAGTCCTGGTCAAAACCTTACCAGATGGCTTTTAAATTTTTCCTTACAAGTGAAATTCTGGAAGCATACTGTTAATGGTGAGGGCAGAGGAAGAGTCTTAAGAGAGAGGCTTCCCACTATCTTTTTTTTTTTTTTTTTTTTTTTTTTTGTGGTACCAGGGATTGAACTCAGGGGCACTCGACCACTGGGCCACATCCCCAGCCCTTTTTTGTATTTTATTTAGAGACAGGGTCTCACTGAGTTGCCAAGTGCCTCGCCATTGCTGAGGCTGGCTTTGAACTCGCGATCCTCCTGCCTCAGCCTCCCAAAGTGCTGGGATTACAGGCGTGCGCCACCACGCCCGGCCCACTATCTTGTTTTAAAACCTGGGAAGCCTCAGACACTGTGATGTGCTCCAGTTCAGGGTACTTCACTGGCCCTGAGAAGATAGCCTGAACCTGCTTCCACAGTTGAAGGCTAGGGAGAGCCTGACAGAGTGAAATTCACACACTTCCTGCACTCTTGCTCTTTCTTTACCCCCTACAGTATGTTGATCACCATAGCTGAATGGTAAAAGTGCTACTTTTTTTTGGGGGGTGGGGGGGGTTTGTTTTGTTTTTAGGTGCTGGGGATTGAACCCAGGGCCCCCTGCACATGTCAGGCAAGCACTCTACCACTGAGCTCCCCCCCCACCCAGCCCACTTTTTGTTTTTAATTGGCGTATAACTTTCAGGTAATAAAATCCATACATTGTTTAAGTGTGCAAGTCAGCAACGTGGGGCAAGTATAAATATTCATGCAACCACTGCCCTCATCAAGATATTTCTACTTCCCCAGAAAGCTTCTTGTCCTCCTTCATCATAGCCACACGACACTACCCTGCCGATTCAGGCAACCGCTTATCTGATTTGTCTCATTCTGGATTAGTTTTACCTGTGCTAGAATTTCACCTCAATAGAATTGTACCAGAACTAGGGTAGGTTTTGTTTTCTTTTTGCTTTGATGTTCAGCTTCTTTTGCTCAGCACATCTGTGATAGTTATCTGTGTTATCAGAAGGATCAGCAGTTGATTCCTTTTTATTGCTACAATTTGTTTATTTACTTCTAATGGACATTTGGGTTATTCTAGATTTCAGTTAGTAAGACAATCTCTGAGGGCTAGGGATATAGCTCAGTTGGTAGAGTGCTTGTCTTGCATGCACAAGGCTCTGGGTTCAATCCCCAGCACTACACACACACACACACATACACACACAGAAGACAATCTCTGTCTTAAATGTGATGTTTAGTCTATTTCCACTTAATACCATATTTTAGTTTTCTTATTTTGAAATAATTTTAGACCTATAAAAATGTTGCAAGAACAGTACAGAGAATTCTTGCCTACCTTTCACTTAGTTTCCTTTAATGTTAACATTTTGTGTAACCATAGTACAATCCAACTAAAAATTTAACATTGTTACAGTGTTGTTAATAACTTACAGGTCTTATTCCAACTTCATCATTTTCCCCTACATTTTTGGGTGGGGTACCAGGGATTGAAACCAGGGGCACTCAACCACTGAGCCACATCCCCAGCCCTATTTTGTATTTTATTTAGAGTCAGGGTCTCACTGAGTTGCTTAGCACCTCGCCTTTGCAGAGGCTGGCTTTGAACCCGCGATCCTCCTGCCTCAGCCTCCAGAGCTGCTGGGATCACAGGCGTGTGTCAGTTGGTTCTTTTTTAAAGTCAGCATTCCCTATACATAATGTGTCCTCTCCACATCTCTGCTTTTAAGATTTTATATTTATATTTTAGCAGTTGAGTATGATGTGCTTAGGCATGGTTCTTCTTTGTACTTTAGAGCTTGGCAAGACTCTTAGATCTACAAGTTAGTGATTTTTATCAAATTTGGGGGAATTTTGACAACTACTTATTCAAATATTTTTTTCTGTCCTGTTCCTGTCCTCTTATCCTGATAATTTAGTTCTATTAGACTGATGGATACCATCACTCAGATTCCTAAAGTTCAGTTCATTTTTTAAAAATATATTTTTAGTTGTAGATGGACACATACCTTTATTTTATTTATTTTTATGTGGTGGTGGGAATCAAAGCCAGTATCTCACGCATGCTAGGCAAACACTCTACCAACTTAGCTACAAGCCCAGCCCAGTCATTTTACTTTAATTAATTTTTCCCCCAGTTCTTCAAATAATTTGTCAATGTCTTAATGTTTACTGACTTTTCTTCTACCATCTCCAATTTGCTATTAAGTTTGCAAGTTACAGTACCTCTTAGTTCTTTTTTTTTTTTTTTTTTTTTTTTTTTTTTTTGGTGTGGTACCGGGGATTGAACTCAGGGGCACTCGACCACTGGGTCACATCCCCAGCCCTTTTTTTGTATTTTATTAGAGACAGGGTCTCACTGAGTTGCTAAGTGCCTCGATATTGCTGAGGCTGGCTTTGAACTCGCGATCCTCCTGCCTCAGCCTCCCAAAGTGCTGGGATTACAGGCGTGCGCCACCACGCCCGGCCTTCTTAGTTCTTGAAGTTTCATGTTATAGTTTGCATTTCTCTGCTGAGATTACCTTCCTGTTCCCACACTAAAACCATATTTTTATGAAATTCTTTGAACATATTTTCATTTAATTGCTTAAATATAATTATGATAGCTGCCTTAAAGCCTTTGTCAATTGTCAACTTAGTTCAACATCGAGGCCATGTCAACTTTAATATCTTTTGACATTTTCTCAACATTTTCCTGTTTGCTGTTTATTTTTCATCTAGTGATTTTTGGTTGAACATTAGGCATTATGATCACATTTAAAAAAATTTTTTTAGTTGTAGATGGACATCATATTTTTATTTTTATTTATTTACTTTTTATATGGTGCTGAGCATCAAACCCAGGGCCTCACATGTGTGAGGCAAGCGCTCTACCACTGAGCTACATCCCCAGCCCATGATCACCTGTTTTTGTTAGCCTATTCTGAAGTGTGTTGATTTTCATTTCAGCAGACAGTTCAACTACTGGCTAATCACTTTGTGCCAGCATAGGTTTGATCTGACACTTGGCTAATGTAGAAAGCACAAACAGGCACAGTGGTACATGTCTGTAGTCAGTAATCCCAGTAACTCCAAGGTCTGAGGCAGGAGGATCGCAAGTTCAAAGGCAGCTTCAGCAACTCAGTGAGGCCCTAAGCAACTTAGTGAGATCCTGTTTTGAAGTAAAAAGACCTGGGGGTATAGCTCAGTGGTTCAATCCCTAGTACAAAAAAAGAAAGAATGAATGAACAAACAGGAACTTGATAGTACTCAACTTATAACTCTTCTCTTTTCTACAGATCGTATTAGGACTTGGTTTTAGTACTACATTTCTTTTTTTATGGCCAAATAATATTCCATTGTATGGATACCTCACTTTTATTTATCATTTCATCAGCTGATGGACATTAGAGTTGTTTCTACTTTGGGGCTATTATGAACAATGTTGCCATCAACATTTGTGTATAAACTTATATGTGGAAATTCATTTACATTTCTCTTGGAAAGATACCTAGGAATGGAATTGTTGGGTCAGGTAGTAACTCTATGTTTAACCTTTTGAAGAAATGGCAGAGAGTTTTTTCAAACGGATGTGTCATTTTACGATCCCATCAGCAGTTGTGAGAATTTCAATTTGTCTACATCCTTGTCAATACTTGTTAAAATCTGTCTTTTTTTTATTATTATTATTATTATTATTATTATTATTATTATGGCCATCTTAGTGGGTTTTACTGTGGAGTAAATTGTGTTCTCTGCTGTGGGTGGAATATAGATAATGTCCCCCAAGGGTCCATGTGTTAAAGATTGGTCCCCAGACTGATGCTATCAGGAGGCACTGTGGACCTTTGGGAGGAGGGGATTTTAGGACTCAGCTCATTCTTTCTATCTATCTATCTATCTATCATCTATCTTTCTGTTTCCTGGCTTGTGAAGCAAATGGTTTGCTCAGCCATGTCCTCCTGCATGATTTGCCACCCTTACCAGAGGCTCATAGCAATTGGCTGCCTGATCTTGCACTGGAACCTTTAAAACTGGAACCTTTTCTCTTTATAAGTTAATTTCCTCTGGTATTTCATAGTAGTAATACAAAGCTGACTAATACATTCCCAAATTCATATGTCAAAACCCTAGCTCCCATGTGATAGTATTTGGCAATGGAGCTTTTAGGAGGTAGCTAGGGTTAGATGAGGTCATGAAGGCTGGGCCCGGCTGTGGTTTGGTTATAGTTCGAGGGTATCCCCAAGGTTCATGTGGTGGAAACTTGATCCTCAGTGTGTTGATGTTGGGGGGAGGGCGTGGAACCTAGTGGAGCCTAGTACAATGTAATTGCGTCATTAGTGTGCTGTCCTTGAAAGAGTTAGAGGTCCCCAATTAGTTCCTGAGATAGTGAATTGTTATGAAATGGCAATATGAGCCCCTCCCCACTCTCTTTGACTTTCTGTCTTGCTATGTGATCTCTCCCTCTCACCATGATGCCATCAACTATGATGTGACACATCCAAGAGGGTCCTCCTGGACATCAAATTGATGGGGCCAACTGATCTTGGATTTTGAGCCTATGAAATTATGAACTAAATAAACCCCTTTTCTTTCTACATTGTCCAGCCTTGGGTATTTTGTTTTGGCAATAGAAATTGGACTAATATAGGCATTCATGATGGGACTAGTGCCCTGATAAGAATAGACACCAGGCCCGGCATGGTGGTGCATGCCTGTAATCCCAGCACTTGGGAGGCTGAGGCAGGAGGATCGCCAGCCTCAGCAATGGCAAGGCACTTAGCAACTCAGTAAGACCCTATCTCTAAATAAAATACAAAAAAGGGCTGGGGATGTGGCCCAGTGGTCGAGTACCCCTGAGTTCAATCCCCAGGACAAAAAAAAAAAAAAAAAAGAATAGACACCAAAGGATTCTCTCCCCCCCCCCCCCCACCTCGAGAAACAGTGAGAAGGCAGTGGTCTAAAAGCCAGGAAAAGAGCCTTTCAGAAACTGATCGTGCTAACATCCTGTTATTAGACTGCTAGTCTCTAGGATTGTGAGAAAATAGTATTTTGTTATGATATCCTGAAAAGGTATGAAGTGGTATTTCATTGTGGTTTCGATTTGCATTTCCCTAATGGTTAACAGGATTGGGGGTATAACGCAGTGATAAAACACATGCCTAGTATGCATGAGACCTTGGATTTGATCCCCAGCACTACACACACACACACACACACACACACACACACACACACACACACACAGAGTAATGGTTAATGAGGATGAGCATCTTTTCAGGCGCTTATTAGCTATTTATATATCCTTTTTGGAGAAATGCCTATTTAGATTCTTTGCCCATTGTTTTTTAAATTGGTTTGTCTTTTTTATTATAGAGATGTAAGAATTCTTAATAGATTGTTGCTTAGCAGATACATATGGTTTGCCAATCTTTTCTCCTGTTTTGTGGGATACTGGCTGTTGGATACATTGTGCCACTGAAGATGGAAGTTGGAAACATTATGTAGCTAAGCTAGATCTCTGAGGCATCTTGCATTTCTGATAGAGGAAGTAACCTGATCATATTTGGAAAATCTCAACAAATCATGACAAATTGGCAAAATGGAAATCTTCATATTTTTGTAGTATTGAATATCGTTTTCTGGTACAAGTAGAAAATACCATACACTGTCACTCACTGATGTTATTGGGGTGTTGGTAGCTCAGAAGCCAGAGGGCTTCTTTGGGGACAGATGTCTTGTGCATCCTCACACAGTTGGCTTGTCAGATGGGAGCCTTGCCTGAGGCAGCTTCCTGTGGGAGCTCTAGCCTCTCAGGGGCATTCAGATGCCACAGGAACTTGAGCTTATGCCTACAGCATCTTTGCAAGTTTAAGGGGAATGAAAGTCCTTCAAAAATAAAAGTACACTTTTTTGGAATGGACACATTTATCCTTTTTTTTTAGATAATAATTTTTTTGCTTTATTTAAATTTTTTAATTAAATCATTTATTCTAATTTGTTATATATGACAGGAGAATGCAATTCATTTCATCTCACACAATACAGCACAATTTTTCAAGTCTCTGGTTGTATACAAAGTATTTTCACACCATTTGTGTCTTCTACATGTACTTAGGGTAATGATGTCTAACTCATTCCATCGTCTTTCCTACCCCGACCCCCCTTCCTCCCCCTTCCTCCCCTTTGCCCTATCTAAAGTTCCTCCATTTCTCCCATGCTCCCCCCACCCAATCGCCGTTATGAGTCAGCATGCTCATATCAAAGAAAATATTCGGCCTTTGGTTTTGGGGGATTGGCTTACTTCACTTAGCATTATATTCTCCAACTCCATCCATTTATCTGCAAATGCCATGATTTTATTTTCTTTTAATGCTGAGTAATATTGCATTGACACATTTATCCTTATATGTAGTGACAACTCTTCTCTCCCTTCTCCCAAAAACCTATATTGTGTGTGTGTTTTTTTTTTTTTTTTGGTATTGGGGATGGAACCCAGGGCCTCACTCATTCTAGGCAAACAGTTTACCACTGAGCTGCATCCCCCTGTTCCTTGGTGTGGTCTTTTGAATAAATAGGAATTGAAATTTTTAGGACAGATAACTGGGCAATGTGGCTCACACCCATGCCATATGCCAAGATTGTATGTATTATATGTAGAAGATTGTATGTATTGTATGTATTGTATGCATTATATGTAGAAGATTGAGCTTTTACTGTGTTTGGTTGTTTTATGACACCTCTTGAGATAATTGGAGCTAATCGGGGCTCACAAAATCCTCTAATGGAACATTAGTATCATGTTAAACTTTCTGGAAGGCATTTCTGGGAGTTCCATTTCAGTGGCATGTTGGCATGTCTGTCGTTGGTGGAGTCAAGTGTCCTGTGCCAGGCTGTTCTTCCCTCCACTAGTGACCTTATAGTTTATGGGAATCATTTTCCTAAAGCAGGTGATAATACGATAATGCTTTGCATGTGTGTGTATGACTCATGCAAATCGCTTTGCTCTGCCATTTGCCCATCTGTGTGGTAATAAGAACGCTTTGAGGTGCTGGGATGAAAGATGAGGTGGACAGGCCCTGACTTGAGGAGCTCTGGTTTTGAGAGCTAGCTGTGTGACCTCAGGCTGATGCTGGCCTTTTGGAGCAGTTTCCTCAGGGGCTAACGTCTGCACTACCGTTTCACCTGGTGTTGTGGGAATCAAAGAGCCAACTGGAAAACTGTACTCATTTCGACCAAGTACCGTGGGAGGTACTTTTGGGTCTGTTTTACCACCTTTTGCCCTCCAGAGCTGACTGCAGCATTGCAAATCAGAATGTGAGAAGGCTAAATGATCCAGGGGGGCTTATAGGGGCCAGTATCAAAACAGGCCAGTGAGAGACCCAGGAGGCCTGAGAGAAGGGGCGATGGGACCTCTTACTCCGGAGCTTTTGCAAAGATCTCCACACTGTTGGTTTCTCTGGCCCCAAAATCGTTTCTGTGCAGACCTATTGACTGCGCGTTCTGTCTCACACGGAACTTCCACCGGATGGTTTCTGTGGTCTCAGGAGGTCTATGAATCCTGTGTTCTTAACTGGCTGTCATTTCAGGGGCTTGTCAGCATTTCAGCATGGCAGATCCATTTAATCCTCACGGAGTTTCTCCTCGGCTGTTTCCCTGGGGACGCGTTTTCTGTCAGCCACCCCATATTAAACATGCACACATAACCTCAGGTTCAGGATTTAGGAGGGTACACGAGGTGAAGCGAATTAAGCGAATTCCTGCGGAGAGCTGTTTTCCCTCCAACATACTCTGCGCTTTCTTCAGAAGCGAAATAAAAGCCCTTTTTAGGACAGATAACTGGGCAGTGTGGCTCACACCCATGCCATAAGCTAAGTGTAGAAGATTGAGCTTTTTCTGTGTTTGAGCAGCAATGAAATCGGGTGTCCTGAAATGCAGCTGGGGCCACTCCACAACGCATGGCCTGTAAGCGCGCCTGCCATCGAGGCGCGCGTGCGGTTGCAGATGTGATGGAAGCTTTGTGTTTCCACGGACCGAAGTGAATTCCCCATCACCTTCTCCGAGACCCTGACCTGCAACCACGGGGAGTCGGGTATCAGACTTGGCGCTGCGCCTTTGGCTGGCCACTCTTTGCCCTTCGCTGTAGCTGGATTCAGTGCACATGGATTAACCCTTCGGCTGTCCCGTGGACTCAGTTCTACAACGGAGGTGCTCGTGCTTGGGCGGTTGAGGCCCCGTGGCCTTCGGTGGTGTTATGGTTTGGATCTTTCTTTCTTTCCTTTTTTTAATATTCATCTTTTAGTAACACCTTTATTTTTATTTATTTATTTGTCTTTACGTGGTGCTGAGGATAGAACCCAGGGCCACGCACGTGCTAGGCGAGCGCTCTACCGCTGAGCCACAACCCCAGCCCCAGCCCTTTTTTGTATTTTATTTAGAGACAGGGTCTCACTGAGTTGCTAAGTGCCTCGCCATTGCTGAGGCTGGCTTTGAACTCGCGATCCTCTTGCCTCAGCCTCCCAAGAGCTGGGATGACAGGCGTGTGCCACCGCGCCCGGCCCTTTTTATATTTTATTTTGAGACAGGGTCTTGCTAAGTTGCTGAGGCTGGCTTTGAACATGTGATCTTCTTACCTCAGGTACCAGAGCCACTGGGATTATAGGTATGCACCACTGCGTCTATTTTCTACCTCTTAAAGCTAGATAGTCACAGAGCCCATGTTTCCACCAGGTCTCATACTTGTGGGCTGATCCTCCTGCCTCAGCCTCCCAATAGCTGCGACTACAGTCTGTTAAAGAAAAATAATGCCAATTACCTATAAGACAATGCCTTTAAATAGTCCTCTGAAATATATGAATTATGCCAGTCTCTTGCTTTAGGATTTCTTTCATCTGTTCTAGGGTTTCTCCATTTTCTTGCCTCCGAGTACATTGCTTAGCTTGCGATAAACATCTTTTTATAAGAGAGAACCCAGTTTCAGCTACCTGTGCAGATTATCCTTAAGTCCCATGAAACTTTTGATCGTTACCTTGAAAGAATATATGGAATCCTGGTCATTCCTCCAATGACATACATTTGATTCACTAATAAAAATTTTATATTATGTTGTCTATTTTTGTGCTTTTATGTGTCATTGAAACTTCACATTTTCTTTCTTTTTTAAAATTATTTATTTATTTATTTTAGTTGTACAAAATGCCTTTATTTATTTTTATGTGGTGCTGAGGATTGAACCCAGGCCGCACACGTGCTAGGCGAGTGCTCTACCACTGAGCCACAACCCCAGCCCCCGTGAAGCTTCACATTTTCAATGCCAAATCATGTCACCTTTTGATGACTCAGCATGTGTGGTACCAACAAGCCACATTATTCAATCAGTGTGACAATATGAACAACTATGACCCCAGGTTCTCTCATTCAGAGACTGTGACAATTCTATCATGACTGCTGTTTGATTGATGGCATTGAAATTTGAATTCTGCTTTCAGAATCATTAAACTGTGATAAAATTGTGTGGGGGTGTCATCTTTGGTTGGCTGTTGGTGACTCCTGGGATTGCATACTTTTTTTTTTTTTTTTTTTTGTGGTACCGGGGATTGAACTCAGGGGCACTCGACCACTGGGCCACATCCCCAGCCCTTTTTGTATTTTTATTAGAGACAGGGTCTCACTGAGTTGCTAAGTGCCTCGCCATTGCTGAGGCTGGCTTTGAACTCGCGATCCTCCTGCCTCAGCCTCCCAAAGTGCTGGGATTACAGGCGTGCGCCACCGCGCCCGGCCTGCATACTTTTTAAAGGAGAATTGTGAATGGGTTTCTGTAGGAATGAGCTCCACCACACCATTATTAACTGGGTCCTGGATCAGGTAAGAGGCAGTGGGGACAGGTGTTTGAGGACTTTCCCTCCTGGGATTAGAGTAAAAGGAACATTTAGGAGAGGTCAGGGTGGCGTGGTGAGATGACAGAGTGGCACAGACGGAGCATGATCACAGAGGCAGATGTTGTAAGACTTGTCATCCATGGGGGGGTGGCGGCGGCTTCAAGTCTAGCTGCTTGACACTGTTGCAGCACTTGTGAGAAGAACTAAGTTAGGGGCTGGTTTGAAGGAAACATGATGGAGTCATTTTTGGATACATTGAATCTGGTGTGGCTTGCCTGTCCGTGGAGTTGCCAGCGAGCCCTGAACTCCTTTGAAGAGGTTGGGCAATGAAGGATAGAAGTGGGGCAGTGACTTGAGGGGTAGGAGAGTCAAAGGAAAACTCGGAGCTAGGCAGGAGAAGGGCACAGACACATGAGGGAGGAGCGTGATCAGTGCAGCCAGGTCCCAGAAGCCTAGGGAGGAAAAGGCATTGAGAACAGGTGAAGGGGTTGACCCGAACACAGCCAGGCAGCCTCCTGCTGTTCACTGCAGCCTGAGACATCTACTAGCCCTTCTTCTTCCTTCCTTTCACCCTATGGCTCTCTAATGCCTCCTCTTCTCTGGCCCTGAGGTGGCGCTATACTTTCTTTCTTTCTCTTATTTTTAATTAACTGCCCTTGTCATTGGGGTTCAGCGTGATATTTCTACACATGCATATAGTGTGCACTGATCACATCCGACCTTCTTTATCTCCTTCGCTCTCCAACACCTTTCCCATCTTCTAGTAATCTCGAGTCTGTGTCCAGGTCCACTCGCTTGGGGGCTTCCCCATAGAAGAGGACATGCCGTATTTGTCTTTCTGTGCCTGGCTTGTTTCACTTCACAGTGTCTTCACTTGTGTCCACTTTGTCGCAGATGACAAAAATTTCATTCTTCTTTATGGCTGAATAAGACTCCATTGTGTATAAATACCTAATGTGCATTGCTTTCTTGCTAGACCCTCCTCGCCTTTATGTGGTCTCCTGCCAGGTTTCCTTCTCATGGTTCCTGTGGTCCCATGGAAAAAGTGGGTTTTTTTTTTTTTTTTTTTTTTTGGTTGGGTTTTGGTACCAGGGATTGAACCCCGGGTGCTTAACTCCAGAACCACATCCCCAGCCATTTTATATTTTATTTAGAGACTGGGTCTTGCTAAGTTGCTTAGAGTTTTGCTAAGTTGCTGAGGCTGGCTTTGAACTTGTGATCCTCTTGCCTCAGCCTCCCAAGCCACTGGGACCACAGGAGAGCCCCAGGTTTCTTTCACCACAGGTGGAGGCTGTTCTCCTTATAGGCTCCTGATCCTTATCTCAGCCTTTCCTGGTGCCCAGAGGATTTCTATGAAACTGTCTCATGCTTTCCACATTTGTTAGATTGTTTTTCTTCTAATCCAGGTTTTCCTAGCATTATCTGTCAGCCAATTTGGTTTCCTCCCAGGACTTTTCTTTTTACTGCTTTCTGTATTATTTCTCTACTCACTCTGATCCTCTGGGCCTCTTGGTTTGACCCTTTATCAATGTCATCATACCCTTTCCCCTATCACCAGCTTCATTATCTTAGAACAAATGTTAGTATATCTAAAACGCATTTACATTTTGATTATTAGTTCCAGCTTGATGACTTAGTCTCCATCCGTAAAGCAATGGATTTTAGTGACTGAAAGGTAGACTGGAGATCATCTAATGCAGCACATTCCAACACGTGTTCCTCCCTCGGGGCTGATAGGTATTTAGTGAAAAAAAATGGTGTGTGATCAAAAAGTTTGAGAAAAGCTGGTTTCAACCAAATTAAACATACTTTTTTTTTGTTAAACCACAAAACTTTAATGTGTTCCTATGCAATGTGAATTCCTCAGGAGGGAGAGTTCTTCCCTCACTTCCTTGGCTATGGGACCCTCTCTTGTCAGAGCAAGTCGCTTATCTTTAGTAAGATGAGCAAACTCGGGGGTGTGAGAATCTGATGTCTCTGAGGTTATTCATCTCAAACAGATCCCAGTGAGTGCTCGTGGCTTTACCGGGAACCTTGGTGAGGACGCCACTCACCATGATGTGTAGGAATTTTTAGCGATGCACGTCGTGATGACTTTAACTCTCCTGTGAACTGCTGCCTAAGGGGAAAGTGGCCTGAACTTTCCCAGCTGCAAAATAAGAACTGGGTGAGATCATCACCAACTCAAGCCCCTTCTAGGAGGGAACCGCAGGCTGCACCAGGGAGGCTGACTCTCGCTCCTGAGTGAGCTGTTCCAAGCCCTTCCTGACTGGCTTCCATTCCCAATGAAGTCTCTCCCAGATGGACTCATGCAGGTACCAGAGCCCTGCAGAGCCACTTGCTGTTTTCCCGCGCAGGCTGCCGGGATCGTCATCCTGCTCGTGGGCCTTCACTCATGTGCTGCTGGCTGTTTGCTGTGCCCTCTGCACCTCCAGCCTGTGGTGCTACCACATCTACCCCAAATCCTGTCTTTTCATGCCTCCTGCCCTCACCTGGCAACTTCACTTTCTCCTCCAAGCTCCTGAAGACACTTGCACATAAAAATTCTCATAGAAAACCTTGCACATTCCTTTCACTATTTGGTTTTAGGCTGTCCTCTCTCCAGCCCGGGGACTTTCAGGCAGAAACTCCCTTCCATGGACCACCGTCCTCCTGGCCAGTATGGGTAAATGTGGTGAAATGGGCGCACCCTCCCTGGGAAGGCTGATGGTCAGGGCAGCTGCAGGAACATCACCAGTGTGGGAATCCACGGAAGCCTTTCGGGACAGGCAGCATTTGAGGAAGGGCTTGGAGGAAACCATCAGACTGACAAGCAAGAGAAGGAAAACTCTTCCAGGTGCGGGAGAGAGGGTATGGGAGGAGAATAGAGGCGTAATGGGGAAGAAAAGACACAAAAAGGCAGATGACTTATTACCCGGGGGGAAGAGCCGGAAGTGAGGTAGGGCAGCGGGGCCAAAGAGAGGGGTGATCTGGCAGGACAAGGGCTGAAAGGAAGGCTTTGAAGGAGTGGAGGGAGGGCCTCGCGGGCTCAGAGGCACACTGCCCATCTGGTCTCCAGCTGCCCGGTGGTGCTTTGGCCAGGCCCTCACCCAGAAGGCGCTGGCCTGCTCTCAAGTGTTTAAATAACCGAAACCATCGCAGAGGAGGCTGTACTTCCAGCCAGGGGCTCTGGCTGTGGTAGGCGATGACTCTGATCATCTGGATAGTTGCTGGAGTGCAGGGAGGCTGACTTCCCTCCCGACAGACCGAGATGCAGGGGAACATCACTCGACCCTCCTAGATCACACTTTGCCATCTGCAACCCAGAAAGAGTGGGAAGTTCCCAGGCAAGGGATCCAGTGCTGAAAAATTAATTTAGGACGTTTTCCAACTAAAAATGCTATGCTAAAGTGGCTCTCCTAGGTAGTAAAATTTAAATTGCCAATTCTTCTCTGCTTATTCATATTTTCTAAAATTTCTGCAGATGGACATGTAACAAAGTAAAACCCAAATGTTATTTTTACTGAATTTTTATTTTATTATTATTATGTTTTAACCTTTATTTTATCTCCATGTGGTGCTAAAGATCAAACCCAGTGCCTCATGCAAGCTAGGTGAGCACTCTACCACTGAGCCACAACCCCAGCCCCCAAATGTTATTTTTAAAGATGTAAATACTAATTAATTATAATGAAAACTTGAAAATATGTAGTATGAATAGAATAGTAGCTTGCACGTGATCTCTTTCTTTGAATTTGACGTTGACTTATTTGGCAAAGAGTCAGTCACTTAACTTCTCCATACTTTATTCTGTGTACTAAAAAGAACTCTAGAATGCCAATTACAAAGACAAAATTTTATTTAATACCAATGATAACACAACATTTGCATCAAATCATAGTGCTGAGGTATATCTCAGTAGTAGAGAGCTTGCCTAGCATGTGTGAGGCCCTGGGCTCCACCCAAACACTGGGGGAAAAAAAAAAAAAAAAAAACTTTTTTAAACATTATTAAGTGTACAGGTCTGTGGTATTAGGTGCATTCATAATATGCAACTGTCACCACCATCCATCTCCAGAACCTTTTCATCTTTCCCAACTGAAATTCTGTTCAGATTAATACTATTGTTTAATTAATATTATATAGTAACTATCCATTTATCCCTCCATCACCCCCTGGAAACAACCATTATACTTTTCTGTCTCTGCAGATTTGACTATTGCAGGTACCTCCTCTAAGTGGAATCATACAACCTTTACCTTTGTGTGTCTGGCTTATTTCACATAGCATAATGTCCTCAAGGTTCATCTACATTGTAGCATATGTCAGAATTTCCTTCCTTTTTAAGGCTGAATGATATTCCATTGTATGTGTATAGGACAGTTTCTTTATCCACTTCTCCCTTAATGGAGCATTATTTTTAAATATTTGTTTTTAGTTAACAGGTATGCATTTATGGGGTCCATTGTGATGTTTTGATATATGTCTACTTTGTAGAATGATTCTGTCAAGCTAATTAAATATCTCTCACCTCACGTACTTTATAGTGAGTACCTTTAAAATGTATTCTTTAAACCAGTTCTGAAGAATACAATATATAACTATTAACTATGACCACCCTGCTGTGCAACAGATTTTGAAAGATTCTCCTCTAACTTTTTACCCTTTGACCAATATCTCTCCCTCCTTTATCCTGCCCCCGCCTCTTGGTAACAAGAATTCTACTCTCTATTTCTGTATGTTTGACTTTTTATATTCCACATGTAAAGGACATCATACTTTTAAAAAATATTTATTTAGGGCTGGGATTGTGGCTCAGCGGTAGAGCGCTCGCCTAGCACGTGCGCGGCCCGGGTTTGATCCTCAGCACCACGTAAAAATAAACACATTGTGTACAACTAAAGCAAATAAATAAATATTTAAAAAATATATTTTAAAAATATATTTATTTATTTATTTATTTATTTTTCTGTTCAGGACTTTAATACTATTGTTTAATTAATATTATATAGTAACTACCCATTTATCCCTCCATCACCCCCTGGAAACAACCATTATACTTTTTCTGTCTCTGCAGATTTGACTATTGCAGGTACCTCCTCTATGTGGAATCATACAACCTTTACCTATAATAAATATATTTATTATTTTATTTATTTATTTGCTTTAGTTGTACACAATCCATTTTATTTTTACGTGGTGCTGAGGATCAAACCCGGGCCGCACTCGTGCTAGGCGAGCGCTCTACCATTGAGCCACAACCCCAGCCCCATCATACTTATTTATCTCTTTGTGCCTGGCTTATTTTATTTAACAAATTCTATTTAACTTCATTCATGTTGTCACAAAACAACTTGATTGTCTTCTTTTTTCAGGCTAAATAGTATTCTGATGTGTATATATGCCATGTTTTCAGAGTGCTCCCTTCAGCCTCTTCTTTAAGGGCCCTACTCCCATCTGTGACCCTCATGACTTAATCACTTTCCCAAAAGCTCCACCTCTCTAAGACTATTGCTTGGGGGTTCAGTTACAACATGTGAATTTGGGGCAACACTTTCATACATTCACACAGCATTCCACCCCTTGTCCTAAAGAGTCACATCCTTCTTACATGCCAGATGCATTCATTCCATCCCAGTGGCCCGCAAAGTCTAAACTTACTCCAGCACCAACTCAAAAGTCTAAGCACTGAAGCTGTATGTATCTAAAGCTCATCAAAATCAGACATGGCTGGGATTCAGAGCTGTGTTTTATCCCAAGGCAAGTTGCTCTCCAGCTATGAACCTGTAAAATAAAATAAGTTATTTGCTTCCAAAGTACAGTGGTGGGATATTCCCATTCTAAAAGGGAAAAATAAGAAGCCGGGCGCGGTGGCGCACGCCTGTAATCCCAGCACTTTGGGAGGCTGAGGCAGGAGGATCGCGAGTTCAAAGCCAGCCTCAGCAATGGCGAGGCACTTAGTAACTCAGTGAGACCCTGCTTCTAATAAAATACAAAAAAAAAAGGGCTGGGGATATGGCCCAGTGGTCAAGTGCCCCTGAGTTCAATCCCTGGTACCAAAAAAAAAAAAAAAAAAAAAAAAAAAGGGAAAAATAAGAAGAAAGAAAGGGGCAATGGGTCCCAAATCCAAAACCCAACAGGGAAAAGAGCATAGATCTTAAAACTTTAGAATAATCTCAACTCAGTGTTCCCCCTCAGGGGCGGGGCACGGGCAGGATATTACTTTTAGTTTTTTAAGAAACCTCTATGTTATTGTTTTTTCCCAACACACACGCGCGCGCACACACACACACACACACACACACAAATTACATTGCGGTGCTGGGGATCACACTCAGGCCCTCATGCATGCTAAGCAAGAGTCTATCAGGAAGCTGCTCTTCCCACCAGCCCCTTGATATATTTTTAACTATTCAGCAATGTGTCTGTCTTCCCATTAGATTGTCAGCTCCTTGATGATTTTATCCAGCTCTGCTTTTAGCTCAGTGCCAGGTAGTTTGCGATGTGTTGCCGGAATGTGTGGTTTTTTTTTTTTTTTAATATTTATTTATTTACTTTAGTTGTACACAATGCAATGCATTTATGTTTACGTGGTGCTGAGGATCGAACCCGGGCCGCACACGTGCGAGGCGAGTGCCCTGCCACTGAGCCACAACCCCAGCCCATGGCTGGTGATTTTTTTTTTTTTAATATTTATTTATTTGCTTTTAGTTGTACACAATGTGTTTATTTGTATGTGGTGCTGAGGATCGAACCCGGGCCGCGCACGTGCTAGGCGAGCACTCTACTGCTGCTGAGCCACAATCCCAGCCCCCCCGCCCAGTTTTTTTTTTTTTTTTTTTTTTTAATATTTATTTATTTACTTTAGTTGTACACAATGTATGTTTACGTGGTACTGAGGATCGAACCCGGGCCGCACACGTGCGAGGCGAGCACTCTACCGCTGAGCCACAATCCCAGCCCCCCCAGCCCAGTTTTGTATTTGATTAGAGACAGGGTCTCACTGAGTTGCTAAGTGCCTCGCCATTGCTGAGGCTGGCTTTGAACTCGCGATCCTCCTGCCTCAGCCTCCCAAGTGCTGGGATTAAAGGTGTGTGCCACCGCGCCCGGCTATGGCTGGTGTTTTGATTTGACTATTTCCCCGGAATCAAAACCCAGCTCTCAACTCCCAGTTTTTCTACATAAAACTGAGCCACCAATCTTTACTTTTTTGAGCCTTCTGATTAAGGACATAATATTTGGAACTAGATTATTTGTCTGATCCACCACTCTTAGAGCTTTCCAAGTTAGGGTTGCTATTGAAATAGTCAGGATTAACACTAACACTGCCCGCCCCCCCCAAGAACCTCTTCTTGAATTTTAGAAATTCAAAAGTTGCTCTACTTGAAAGCACACAAGACTTGTCATAGATTTATGTTTTGTTTTAAAACAAATTGTTATATGGAAAGCAAATAATCTGAAACATGTCTCTGTCATTTTCTCATGTAGCTAAGTCCTCCTTGACCTCTCCTCTCTTGCCTTACTCAACACCACTGTCCTCTTTCCTCGCCTCCTCTTTCTCTGTCCTTTTCTGAGACCCTGAATGACAGTGAATCGATGTGTTAAGCTCTCTGTTGCTGTGACAACTTAAAAGCAGGAAAGGTTTATTTTGGTTCATGGTTTTAGAGGTTTCAGTTCACGATTAGTTGGTCCTCGTCATCTGGGGGCCTGTGACAGCATGGTACATCATTCTGGAAGCATGTGGCAGAAGAGGCCTGTGTACCTGAAGGTGGCCCCAAAACAAAGAGTGAACTGGAAGGGGTGAGGTCCCGATATTCCCTTCAGGGGCATTCCCCAGAGACCTGACTTCCTTCCACTAGGCCTCATAAAGGCTCTTAAGGGCTCACCACCTCCCAGTAGTGGCATGGGCTGTCGAACATGCCTTCAGCACATGGGCCTTCGGGGGACATTCCACACCCAAACTAAAGCAGCATGCCTTTAGCATTTCTTTCTTTTCCCGTATAATTTTTCTAACTCTACCTAATCCATTTATCTCTACAGGGATTATTCTTAAAACTCAATCTCTAGCCAGGACTTCACTTCCAAGTTTCACTCTGTGTTCCAGCTGCTTCTAGATATCTCTGTCTGGAGTAGCTCCTTGTGCCTGAAACTTTTTCTAAAATTCTCCCATATTTCGCCATTCTGCCTAAGAATTCATCCTTGCTTTTCCACCAGCACCCCATTAATTACTAAGGAACTATTTACTGAGCTCTTGCTGTGTGCTAGACCCCATTCTAGGTGCTTCATCAACTGGCCAATCAGGTAATTCAGAAACTGGTTATCTAACCTCTCACACATGGTGTCTTTTCCCCTTAGCATTTGTTTTAGTCGGCTCTTTCATCACTGTAACCAAAAGAGCTGACAAGAATAACTTAAGAGGAGGAAAAGTTTATTTTGTCTTACGGTTTCAGCGGTCTTGGTCCACATTCAACTGACTCCATTGCTCTGGGCCCAAGGTGAGCAGGAACATCATGGTGGAAAGGTGTGGCAGGGAAAAGCAGCTCCGGACATGGCATTCAGGAATCAGAGAAAGAGGGGACAAAATATAAACCCCAAAGTCACACCCCCAGTGACTTATCTCCTCTAGCCACACCCTGCCTGTCTTCAGTTACTGCCCAGTTAATTCATATTAGTGGATCAATCCACTTGCTGGGTTAAATATCTCATAATCCAATCATTTTTACCTCTGAAAATTCTTGTATCACACATGAGCTTTTGGGGGACACCTCCCATCTAAACCATGACACCATCACTTTACACACAGTCTCCTGGGACTTCAGCAACACAGTGACACACTGGTAGCTTCAAATAACAGGAGTTTATCATCTCACAGTTCTGGAGGCGTAGAAGGCTGAGATCAGGGGCAGCCGGGCTGTGGAGGAGGACCTGCTCCACGTCTCTCTCCCGGCGATCGTGGGCATTGCTTTCGCTTCCATTCGACAACTGCTGACTATCTGTGGCGCACACCTACAGCATTTGGAAAATCAGGTGGGGCGTGTGTTCCCATGCCATTTACAGCAGAGCAGACAGTGTCCAGCATTGCCTACTGTCGTGCAGGATAAGGTCAGGAGTCCTGGTGGGGGAGCCTGTAGGTGAGTCACTCCAACCTTCCTCCTTCACACGGTGCTCTCTGAGTCTCTTCACTTGGCCCTCCCTGTGGGTTCCTTTTTGTAAGGACGCTCTGACTCATGTTGAGTCAGGGACCACCCGACGACCTCGCTTTAACTTATCTCTGTAAAGACCCTGACTCTAGATTAGGTCACATTCTGAAATACTGGAAGTCAGATTGCTGACGTATCATTTGGGGGCGACAACTCAACCTATGACATCCTGCTAACTCTGCGCTGCTTTCAGCTGTCTGGTCTTTTCCAGGCCCTACTGGTCCTCTGGGCTTCTTTGACATTTGCACTACTATCCGCACCACCCCCTTCTCCTCCTCCTCCTCTTCCTCCTTCTACGGCTTCTTCTTTGAATGCAAGAACTTCATTGAAAGAAAAGTGCAATGAAACTTGTCAAAAGCTTAAAAGAGAAGGGAAACTTAGACACCTTCCCTCAGGCACAGGACCAACACTTGCACTTCTTTTAACACTCAGCTTCCGTGCTGCCCCACTTGATCAAGCTGCTAGGCCAGGACTGTGTCTTCATCTTTCTGTCCTTGGGGCTTAGCTAGTACTTGAGCCAAACATTCCATGTTTTTTTTTTTTTAATTATTTATTTTTATTTACTTCAGTTGTACACAGTGCAATGCATTTATGTTTACGTGGTGCTGAGGATCAAACCCGGGCCGAGCACGTGCGAGGCAAGCGCTCTGCCGCTGAGCCACAACCCCAGCCCAAACATTCCATGTTTTAATGAATGAATGAATGAAATAACTAATGAAGCTGGTCTCCATCTACCTTGCCAACCTCATGTTCCATCTTTCCCATTCAAGCAGATTGTCCTCCAGCCAAATGTCTGGCCTCTGTTCTCCACACAGTTTCCTTTCTCCATCCCTTCAAGTTTAGATTCCAGTCCTTGTCTAAGACCCAGCTCAAATTCCACTTCCATCTGCCACCTCCCAACATTTGCCTTCTCCTAACTACTGGGGGCTTTTCTATGGCACATTTAACTTCAGCTTTGTGTTACAGTAATTTGCCACAGAATTTTTCCGTTAAAAGGCATCATATTGTTTTAATATTTACTTATTTAGTTTTAGTTATACACAATGCCTTTATTTTTACTTATTTTTACGTGGTGCTGAGGATCAAACCCGGGCTGCACACGTGCTAGGCGAGCGCTCTACCGCTGAGCCACAACCCCAGCCCCTAAAAGGCATCTTATAAATGAACCTCATGAGACCAAGATATCTCATTTGATCACTCGGGGACATTTAAAATTACATTTGCTGGGGTTGTGGCTCAGTGGTAGAGTGCTTGTGTCGTGCATGTGAGACGCTGGGTTCAATCCTCAACACCACATAAAAAGTAAATAAATAAAATAAAGGTATTGTGTCCATCTACAACTAAAAAGTATATATTAAGAAAAATCATTACAAGCCCAGCACAGTGATGTACACCTGTTATCTCAGTAACTCCAAAAGCTAAGACAAGGGGATCACAAGTTCAAAGCCAGCCTTAGCAACTTAGCAACTTAGTGAGACCCTGTCTCAAAATAAAAAATAAAAAGGGATGGGGATGTAGCTCAGTGGTAAAGCACTCATGAGTTTAATCCCCAGTACCTCCCAAAATGTCATTACAGATCCCTGAGCCCTATTCTTAGAGATTCTGATCAGCAGGTCTGGGCTGGTCCCTGAAATCGACTTTCAAGAGTTCCCCCAGGTCATTCTGTTACACAGCCAAGTCTGGGAACCATGAATCCTGTTCAATCTCCTTATTGTACTGATGGTGAAACTGAGGTCCAGAATTGTTAGTGATTTTCCCAAGATTATATGATTAGTGGCTGAGCCATCCAGTTATGTGGGTCTCTTAACCTTTCAATTAAGCCATTGATGTAAGCAGTTGAGGAGCAGTGTCTGTACCTTGCTTATCTTTGTGACCTATATGGAACCACCAGTGTACCTTGGTCGAGACAAGCAGTCCACAATGAGAGCTGCTACTTAGCAACTCAGCTGGTGGGTGTACTGAAAGCTCCAAATGAGCAGGTACAGAGCCTGTCTTCATTTTATTTCTAGCACCTGGCACAGTTTCTGGCATACGATAAGGAGCTTCGTTAATGTTGGTTGAATAAATGAAGCACCTACCATATACTAGGCACCAAGGTAGATGCTTGACATACATCATCTCATTTTATGTATTCCAACCACGACCCTGTAATATTCCCATTTCAAAGATGAGGAAACTGGAGTTTAGATAATTTGCGCAATGTCATGCAGCAAATCTTTGTATAATAGATCTTTTTTTTTCCTTTTTGCTGTGCTGGGGATGGAACCCAGGGCCGTATGTATATGCTAGGCAAGTACTCTACCACTGAGTCACCCCCTGGCCAACGTAACTGAGTTTTAAACCCCAGTGGTCTTCCAGTGGAGCTGTAGAATGTATGTGTTCAGTGTTCAGTTCTCCTTGGAAAGCTGTAGGTCACTCCAAAACGATAAACTGTGCAATGGTATTTAAAAGTCTCAGATGTTTAGAAGCCTCAGTTTGGTTCTCAGTGCTGACAGCCTTGCTGCACCATGAGGTAATAGAAAAGGTTGTTCTGTTGAAATTTTTATTGTGTATGTTATAGAACACGCAGTGCTCTTACCACTCAGTGCTCATGTGCGCATGACTCAGTACATCAAAAGCTTTGCAAGTTTCTCTTCCTCTTTCCCTTGTATTTCCAATGCTCTTAAAATCCTCTCCTTTTGTAGGACAGAAGTGCCAGACCCAGGGCAAGCAGGGTTCAGAGAGTGTCCCAGAATGAACTGTTCTAATACCAGGTTTCGAATCTGAGCTAATGGTTGAGAAACCCGATAGGGGTTTGACTTGGCCTCATGCACCTGGTCCCCTGCCCGGATGACTTGCACAGCGAGCGGGTTCCATCGCACCGGAGGCATCGCGTGCCAGGGACCCAGTCTCTAAGAAATGACAGGGCTCTGATTCCAGCTGTCAGGCATGAGAGGAGGCCTAAGTGGCCACAGTGCAGAGACTGAGTTTCAGCCTTGTCGTCTGAAATGTTTCTGTTATTTTTTTTTTTTCGTTCCAATTTGATGTTTTACTTGGATGTTGGCCTTGAATTTATACTCCATGTAGACGGCTTCCTTGTTCCTTGTGGCCTCCTTTTCAGTGCTGTTGCTTCCTCGATCAATCCTCCTGAAATTGCAACATCAGTAGTGGGGGTGTGAGTCAGAGGACCCCCGTTTGGAGGCACTTTCCGAGACATGCCACTCCCAGTGCGATGTCCCATCCCTGCCTGCCTCTACCCTGTCCCTGAGTGTTTCCAGTGTGTATACACACTTCCTTCAAATGCTTGCTTATCTTTCTTCCTTTTAAACAGCCTCGAACAAAGTTACTTCAATAAGGACTCCCGAGACTTCTCAGAGGCAAAGCTGGGACCACAGAGCCCACTCCCTCGGGCCACCCTGAGGCCTGGGGTGAGCTGAGACGTGAGGCCTATGGTGTGTGCTGACCCTCTGTAGCAAACTGCATATCCGATCTGACTGCCTGGAAGACAGCTACATGGGGTGTGGCGATAAACTCCGTAGGGGTCCTGGAACAGTGGTATCCTCACGTTGGGTTTTGTAATATGCAGACACTTCAATGGCGAGTGACTTAGAAGTCAACTGTCATCTGAATTATTGACTTATCCGCCTGAGACCCATATATACACTATAGACCAAATCTTCTTACAGTAAGATCCCAAACACCATCCAAATTCTTTTGTAGTATAATACTAAACTCTGGCTGCTTAGATCTCACTGTAGTTTGTAGATGGTAAGCTGGGCTTGAGTTGTTTAAAAAAAAATAGATTTTTATTGTAGTGATATGTGTTTAATGGAATCTGACCTATATTACTTCTGCCAAGAGGAATTCAAAATTACCGATTGGAGTTAATGTGGCACAAAGAACTAAAACCTCTCATTCTCAGGAAATGGATGGGGGGGACAGTGTTTAATGAAAGCATTGAGTCAGTCATTTTTGTGGCTTAATATTGCCACATGTTGTTCCATGCTCTCAGAATAGATTCTCAGAGACAGGGTGTTATAACAGAAAGAGGGAAAGATTATAAACATCAGGAAGCTGGGTTATAGCAGCTCTGTAACCCAGGGCAATTTACCTGCCCTCTCTGTGCACCCATATCCTCACCTGTAAAATGCAGGGGTTGAACTGGGTAAATGTGTTTGTGGCAGTTCTTATTTGGGGGCCAGTGGAGATCTTTTCTCTACCCGAAATCTCAACAACATACGTGATTTTGTTTCTTTTTATATCAACACACAACTTTAGTGGAAAAGAGTTCCACTTTTAAAAATAAAAATTTAAAAAAAAAAAAAGTTGAAAGCCACTGAATTAATTAGAAAATCATTGTCCCTAGCCCTCTGTGATTCAATATAAATCTGCTCGTCACAATATCTGCATCTATAGGTAGTATTCCCATCGTAGGGAGGCAAAAGCCCAGGTCAGCCGGGTTCAGTGTGTAAGTGAGCCGGTGCCCCAGGACCCACAACCAGAGAGAATTCTTATCAGTGAGTCTTTAGCCTAGATGTAGACAGCAGTTTTCAGAACAACCAAGAGATGAAGTTCTCCAACACTTTGACGGTTATGGCTAGAGCCGTAGTAACCGTCCAAGTTACCACAGGGTGGGTAGAGGGCTTTGGGAGAGAACATTGGGGTCTTCCTTTTGGCGCTGTATCAGCTGAGGAATAGGGATTCCCTCTCAGTCGCTATGAAATGGGGACTCTGAGACTTTTAGTCCATCCAATTGACAAGGTGATTTTGCGGCAATTAGAATTGTAATTACTGGGCATAGTGGATCTCGCCTCTAATCCCAGTGGCTCGGGAGGCTGAGGCAGGAGGATCACAAGTGCAAAAAGTTCAAAGCCAGCCTCAGCAACAGCAAAGTGCTAAGCAATTCAGTGAGACCCTGTCTCTAAATTAAATCCAAAATAGGGCTGGGGATGTGGCTCAGTGGCCGAGTGCCCCCGAATTCAATCCCTAGTGCCCCCCCCCCCCAAAAAAAATAAAAGAATTGTAATCACGGGACAACATTGATTTGTTACCAGTTTGGCCTTAGCTTGACCTTTGCTCTTCTTGTCCTGGGGGATTCTTCCCTGACACCTGCAGAAGGGGTCGCATCCCTGCATCCAGGCTGACTGGTTCAGCTCCAGGAGTTCTCTCCCATTCTGAAGAGGCTCAGTACTGCTGCTCAGCTGGTGCCCGTGCTTCTGTTCCACTTCCTTCCACGCCTTGCCCCCAGGCCTCTTTAAATCTTTATTTTTCATTAAGTGTCTCCTGACTCTCAGAAACGAAGCAATCCAACTTAGTTTATAAAAACCAGGGAATTATTCGTCTGGACCAGAGAGAGAGTGACAAAATAAGAACCAACCGCAACAAACCCACATCGACTGTGTAAGAGGAAGACCTACGTATTCTGTATTGCTTCCATGAAAGTGGAAAGAAGGCCCTGGGGATGGAGCTGCGTCTGGGGGATGTGTAGTGAATTTCTTTTACATCTGGGCACTCAGAAAACATTATTAATGAGTGGTAATGATTTGTCGAGTGATTGAAATTGTTTCAGGGCAGGAACAGGGAATGAAATACAGCGACATTCCTGTGTCTAGTGGGGAAATTGTGAGGCAGGTCATCCAGATGTATTTTCTTCGGGGAGTTGTGAATCCTTGTGTGTTCAGCTATTGCTGTGTAATCATGTTTTGCTTTCTCCGAAATATATGTCATCATTTTATGTATGTATGTTCATAACCATATACAGATATGTGCATGCATGAGTGTGTGTGTGATATATATGTATACATACATATATATACATGCACATACATATATACAATATACACATAAATATACATATTAACATTATGTGTTAAAATATATGAATATACACACATATACCTAAAATCAAAGTTTCAAACTTGTGGTTTCTCAGTCAGTATGTAAAGAACTTGAAAGTTGCAACTCTGTCCTCACAACAAGTACTAACCTGAATAAAGTAAAAAGTTGCAACTCTTCTTAATCCCATAGGAGAAATAGGGCCACAGGGCCAACCACCATCCCCCATTGGAGAACATCACAATTTACCATAACAGAAACCCTTAGCAGCAAATCCGAGGGCACCAGTGCTGGGGTAAGGAAACTCTAACTGTAACTGATGAATTGCTGGAGGCGCAGAGTGGGAAAGTATGAGAGTTAAAAACTCCAAGGGAAAGCCTGTGATCCCAGCACTTGGGAGGCTGAGGCAGGAGGATCGCGAGTTCAAAGCCAGCCTCAGCAACGGCGAGGCTCTTAGCAACTCAGTGAGACCCTGTCTCTAATAAAATACAAAAAAAAAAGGGCTGGGGATGTGGCCCAGGGGTCGAGTGCCCCTGAGTTCAATCCCTGGTACCAAAACAAACAAACAAACAAACAAACAAAAAACCCTCCAAGGGAAACCAGGTTTGTTTATGAGTTTTACCTTCTGGAGCTCCCCCAAGTCTCACAGTGAACAACGAGGAAAAATCCCTTCATGCTTTTGGCAGGGGCAGGGGGACAGGGACCATTTGAAATACATCAGAGCATTTTGTTCTTAACAGGGTCTGACCTCAGGAGAAGCCACTTCACCAGAACCTAACTGAAGTGGGGGAAGGGGGATTTCCAACCCAAGCCCAGGCCCCTCCAGCCACCCTGTCCCATTTAGAATCACCAAACATTGAGAAGCCAATCCCAGGACAGTGGTGTGCTCCCCCATGCACACACCACCAGGTATTAGTGGTCTATTTATAGCAGCTCTTGTACCCAATTGCTATGTTTCACTTGTGTCCCCAAAGGTTCATGTGTTGAAATCAGAATGTGGCAAGGTTAGGGGTGGGGCTTAGTGGGAGGTGTTTGGGTCTTGGGGATAGAGCCTCCTGAATGGATGATGCCTTTCACTGGGAGTTCTCGCTTCCGCGGGACTGAATTAGTGACCATGAGAGCAGGTTGATAATGTTATTGTTTATTGTCATTGGGTACTGAGGATTGAACCCAGAGGGACTTTACCACTGAGCCATATCCCCAGCCTTTTTAAAATTTTGAGACAGAGCCGGGCGCGGTGGCGCACGCCTGTAATCCCAGCACTTTGGGAGGCTGAGGCAGGAGGATCGCGAGTTCAAAGCCAGCCTCAGCAATGGCGAGGCACTTAGCAACTCAGTGAGACCCTGTCTCTAAATTTAAAAAAATACAAAAAAAGGGCTGGGGATGTGGCCCAGTGGTCGAGTGCCCCTGAGTTCAATCCCTGGTACCAAAAAAAAAAAAAAAAAAAAAAAAAAAAAATTTTGAGACAGGGTCTCACTAAGGGCCTCACCAAGTTGGTGAGGCTGGTCTTGACCTTGTAACCCTCCTGCCTCACTCTCCTGACTTACTGGGATTGCAGGAGTGCAACACTGTGCCTGGCTGAGGGCAGACTGATATGAAGCAAGTCCACCCTTCATGTTCTGTCCCTTCCACGTATGCCTGCTTCCTTTTCTGATTTCCACCATGAGTTGAAGCAGCATGAGACCCTCAACAGGTGCAACTGCCTGAACTTAGACCTTCTGGCTTCCAAAATTATAAGCCAAAATAAAACTCTTTCCTTTATAAATTATCCAGTCTCAGGTATTCTGTTATAGGAATTCATCATGTCTGAGTCCCAATAAAAAAAATTTAAAACATACTCACAGGCAAATATCACAGTTTGAAGAGACAGAGTAAACATCACAACCAGACCCAGATATAACAGGGATGTTAGTTTATCAGTCCAGGAATTCAAAAGAACGATGACTCAAATGCTAAGGGCTCTAATGGATAAAGTAGACAGCTTGAAAGAGCAAATGGGCAATGTAAGCCAAGAGATGTAAATTCAAAGAAAGAACCAAAAAGAAATGCTAGAGATAAAAAAAAAAATGCACTATCACTAAAATGAAAAATGCCTTTGATGGAGTGATAAGTAGACTGGACATAGCTGAGGAAAGAATCTCTGAGCTTAAAGAATGTTCCAACAGAAACTGAAAAGAAAAAAAGGAGGGGGGAGGAAAATACAGAACAGAATATCCAAGAACCATGCAACAACTACAAAGGCATAATAATATGTGTTATGGGAACACCAGAAGGAGAAGAAAGGGAGAAAGAAATACAAGAAACACATGAAACAGTAATGATTGAGAATTCCTGCAAGTAGTCAGACCCCAAACCACAGATGCAGGAGGTTCAGAGAATTCCAAGCAGGATAAATGCCAGAAAACCTACACTTAGGCATATCATGTTCAAACCACAGGAAGCCAAAAATGAAGAAAAATTCCTGAAAGAAACCAGAGTAAAAAAAGTTCCTTACAGACAGAAGAACAAAGAATTACACCTGACTTATTCTCAGAAACCATGCAAGTAAGAGGAACGTAAAGTGAAATATTTAAAGGATTGAGAGAGAAAAAAAAAAATCTTGAATCTAGAATTCTATACCTGTGAAATATCCTTCAAAAGTTAAGAAGAAATAAAGGTTTTTTTTTTTTTTTTCCCAGATAAACAAAAATGGAGGGAATTCATTGCCAGTAGGCCTACCTTGCAAGAAATGTTAAGAGAAGTTCTACAGAGAAAAAAAAAAAAAAAAAAGCTGGGTGCAGGCCTGTAATCCTAGCAGCTTGGGAGGCTGAGGCAGGAGGATCACAAGTTCAGAGCCAGCCTCAGCAAAAGTGAGGCGCTAAGCAACTCAGTGAGACCCTGTCTCTAAATAAGATACAAAAAAAGGGGGGTGTGTGTGGCTGGGGATGTGACTCAGTAATTGAGTGCCCCCTGAGTTTATTCCCTGGTTTTTTTTTAAAAAAAATAGTGGTCAGAAAGTCGGATCTACATAAAGAAAAGAAGAGCATTAGAGAAAGAATAAGTTAAGGCAAAATGAAACCTTTCATTTTTCCTATCTGTAATGGATCTAACAGATGATAGATAGTTTGTTCAAAATAACAGCAACCGTGTAGTTGATTATGTATGCTTACATGTATATGCTTATGTATAAACTAAAGGAATGATAATACAAGGGATGTGAGGGAGGAATTAAGATTATTTTGTATGGGGCTGAGGTTGTAGCTCAATGACAGTGCTTGCCTAGCATGGATGAGGTACTGGGTTTGATCCTTAGCAGAGCCACATTAAAATATATAAAATAAAATAAAAGTATTCTTTCCATCTACAACAACAAAATTGTTTAAAAAGATTATTTTGTTATTACAAGGTACTCACACCTACCTGTGAATCAGCACAGTGTTGTTTGAGGGGCTTTTTGGTTTTTGATACCATGAATTGAACCCAGGGGTGCATTACTGCTGAGCCACATCCCCAGCCCTTTTTACTTTTTATTTTGAGACAGGATCTCACTAAATTGTTTAGGGCCTCACCAAATTGCTGAGGCTGGCTTTGAACTTGGGATCCTCCTGCCTCAGCCTCCTGAGTTGCTGGGATTACAGGCATGCATCACCACACGCAGCAGCATGCTGTTGTTTGAAAGTGGACTTGGATTAGTTATAAATGTCTATTGTAAACACCAGGATGACCACTTTAAAAAGTTAAAAAAAAAAAAAAGAGGGAGGGGGAAAGGTAGCAAATATGGTAGGTATTAATCCAGCTGTATCAGCAATCTCTTTGAATGCCAGTGGTTTAAATGCACTGGTTAAAAGACAGATTGTCATGGGCTGGGGTGTAACTTAATAGTAGAGTGCTTGTTTAGCATGCACAAATCCCTGGGTTCTATCCCTGGCACTGAAAAATAAAAATGTCAGAGTGGATCAACAAGACCCAATATATCGTCTATAAGAAACCCTCTTTAAGGGCTGGGAATGTGGCTCAGTGTTAAGCACCCCTGGGTTAATCCCAGTACCCCACACACACACTGAAAAAAAGAAAAGAAACCCTCTTTAAAATATAAAGACACATGTATGATTACAGTGTGCTTCTCAGAGGTTACTTTGGGTTGGACAGTAAAAACTGTAGTCCTGAGACATGAAGAATAACCCAGAATAACTATCTTCAATAATGTAATCATAATAATAATCTTAAAAATATTTTCATAGGGATGGGATGTAAAGAATACATTGAAGTTCTTTTTTTTTTAATATTTATTTGCTTTAGTTGTACACAATGCAATGCATTTATGTTTACGTGGTGCTGAGGATCCAACCCGGGCCGCGCACATGCTAGGCCAGCGCTCTACTGCTGAGCCACAACCCCAGCCCTGAGGTTCTTATAGACCAAGAAAGAAAAGATGATAAAACTTTATACATGCTATATACATAATCAATATGCTTATATGAGTTACATATTTTATGTTTATGTGCATTTGTATATGTATTTATGGAGACAGTAATGTGAAAGCCAAACAAATGAGATGACCTAAGATCGTCCCCTCTCTTCATTTTGCCTCCCCCCCCCCTTTTTTCTTTTTCTTTCAAAGTGGGAGAAAGGTAACAGTTGTTCAGAAGCCTTTTTTTTTTTTTTTTTTTTTTTGGTACTGGGGATTGAACTCAGGGGCACTCGACCACTGGGCCACATCCCCAGGCCTTTTTTGTATTTTATTGGAGACAGGGTCTCACTGAGTTGCTAAGTGCCTTGCCATTGCTGAGGCTGGCTTTGAACTTGTGATCCTCCTGCCTCAGCCTCCCAAGTGCTGGGATTACAGGCGTGCGCCACTGCGCCCGGCTCATTTACTTTTATCATCTTGTGTTTCTTCCATTCTCTCTTTTCCTCCCTTTACTCCCACCTCCTTTCCTATTCTCTACTATTCTCCTCATTCTTCCTCCCTCCTTCCTCCGCACCCACTTTCATACATTATATGAGAAAATGAAGAAAATCAACCACGTGGTTCTTTTTTTTTTCCCCAAGAAAACAGTTTATTAAAGAAAAAGTCCAGCTGAGTTGTAGCTCATGCCTGCAATGCCAACTAATTGGCCAAGGTTGGAGGGTATCCAGTGCAGACCCTCTTCCCCTGCAGATCTCAGGGATGGCTAAGCTTCTGGCAGGTCCCCACATTCCCAGTCCTCCTGGGGGGGCTGGCCCTCTGCAAACCAAGGCACATGGGATCACAGAAAACATTAAATGTCAGTAAAAACCCCGAATTCCGGGGCTGGGGTTGTGGCTCAGCGGTAGAGCTCTTGCCTGGCACGTGCGCAGCCCGGGTTCGAGCCTCAGCACCACGTACAAATAAACTCATTGTGTACAGCTAAAGCAAATAAATATTAAAAAAAAAAAAAAAAAAAAAAAAAAAAACCCAAATTCCATTTGTGGCCGAAGGGTTAGATTGGAAATTCCCCAAATGTCAAACCTTCTGAGCTTCTGATTCAATGGTAGTCCAGGCCAGGGTGATCATGGTCCTCAAGCCTGTAATTCCCCAGAGCCTCATAAGGGACTGAGGGAGGACTGCAGCAATTCCAGGCCAGCCTGGACAATTTAGACAGTGGTTACCACTCCTGGGTTCAATCCCAGGAGACAAAGACAAAAGATTAGCTTATTATGGGGGAAGGGAGCATGTTTGAAAGCCTCAGAGCTGTGCAGAAGTCGCAGGAACCAGAAGTGTTGCCGTGGCAGTCAAGGGCACACGGGCTCCTGGGATGCCTCCTCAGACAGCGCGCACGTGGTTCTTTACAGCTGTTGAGATAGTTCATCCTAGGAGCCTGCTGAATGCCACAGGGCGGAGTCACTTTCCCTGAAGCTGTGATCCTCCCGCCAGGGACACAGGGAGCAAGGGGAGGGGCAGGGTGCCTGCCTCCACAAGGAGACGGCACCCCTCAAAAGCTGTGCCCTGCCGGGCGCGGTGGCGCATGCCTGTAATCCCAGCACTTGGGAGGCTGAGGCAGGAGGATCGCAAGTTCAAAGCCAGCCTCAGCAGTGGCGAGGCACTTAGCAACTCAGTGAGACCCTGTCTCTAATAAAATACAAAAAAAGGCCTGGGGATGTGGCCCAGTGGTCCAGTGCCCCTGAGTTCAATCCCCGGTACCAAAAAAAAAAAAAAAAAAAAAAAAGCTGTGCCCTTTTCTTCAGATCCACTGAGGTGCTTGTGTAGGAAGTGGGTTCGTTCGTTTCTTCGTTCGTTTCTTTCTTTCTTTCTTCATAAAATAGGGTTTTATGAGACTAAGACTTGAGGACCAGTTTTGCTGTTGTTCTGTGTGTAGTTGAAGTTCAAGTTTTATTTCCTCTCTGGAAAGCCTCTCTCAGCTTTGTCTAGTGAAGGAGCCCCAATTAGGGAAATGGCTATTGCGGTTAGCTGGAAGCCATAAGTTCCACCTGATAATAAGTATGCATGTGCACCTGTAAATGCACGTGACGCACCCGCAAAGCTATATAACCAGGTGAAAGCGGTCAGAACAGAATTGATTCAGTCAGTCGTGCAGTCGCTCAGTTGGTCGGAAGAAGAGTTCAGGTCGGAGAAGAAGAGTCAGAGCGGCCAGAACGTAGTCAGAAGAAGAAATAAGAGTCAGAGGGGTTAAGAGTTTCGTCAGAAGAGAAGGCTGCTCGGAGTCAGGCCGAGGCTGCCAAAGAAGAAAGAAGAAACTCTCTTTCTCTAAGCTCTTTCTCTCTAAGCTGAAGAAGAAAGAAGAAAGAAGAATCTCTCTCTCTCTCTCTCTAAGCTCTCTCTAAGAAAGTAAAAGTAAAAGAAAGTAAAGAAGTAAAGTAAAGAGTCAGTAGTCAGAAGAAGTAAAGAGTCAGAGAGGTTGGTGAAAGAGCCAGTGTTAGAGTTTTGAGAGATTGCTAAAGCCGAAGAATAAAAAAACCTTCTTTCATCTTCATTCTGCCTCCGAGTTTTTCTCCCACGGCGGCGGCGTTGTGGCTGTACGTCAGGCAGCTACAGTCTAGTCCGACGTCCTGCACAGAGAAGACCTGTTGTCTTAGTTTGTGTTCCCCAGAAGCTGACCTTGAAATGGTGACTGAACAGCAACTCGCTAACTTGTGACAGGAAGGAAGTAGGGCCAGGGAGTGGGAGAGTGAGGCAGGAGACAGCAGGCAGCCAGTAAAGAGTGGGCCATTGAGACGGTTACTGGTTACTGCCGTGGGTCATGTGAGCCAAAACCCACTGGGGAACTCGGCGTCTCCAGGAGCTGGGACTGCAGTCCTTACACCCCACGCTAACTCCTGCTAGGTATTGGCTGAGGGTTCTCCAGGGATGTTTAATTCCTACCTTAATTCCTGATGCTTATTTCCTATGAGGGTGGGCAAAGAAGTGCAAGAGCAGGCAGTTGAGATGTGGGCTCCTGTGCCCTGAGGAGGTGAAGGTGTAAGGTCCAGGTGTGTCCCTGCAGTGCCTGTGTGTTGAGTAGTGGTGCATTTCACTCTTTGTGAATCTCTAGTCTCCCCTGGATCTAATGGCAAGTATAATGCCTAGTATTTTGTTCGGCTTTACAAGGGAAAAAGTGAGGCAAGGGAAAGGCAGGCAGGCTAAGGACCACGTGAGTCACGTGGAATAGTCATTGTTGCCTCCATTAGCCTAAGCACTCACTAAATAGTTAGTGAACCTGTGAGACTGTGATCATGGAGAACCAGGGGCGTCAATTCTCCTCCATCTCTGTGGACTTGTGTCCCTTCTGGGTATTCATGGTGGGTGTGGACAAGGTGCAGACGCCCTGTGTTAACCTTAGAAGTCAGCTCCTTCTACCCTTGTTTGCAGAATCCCTGGGGGAGAGATCACTGCAGGACAGCAGCAAATTAATATATGCCACATTGCCAGTAAATCTTTTCCTGTGTGGTGTTTGTTTCACCACTAATTATCAATCAACTGGACAGTACTCCACACACTGTTTTAGAATCTTGGGTACAGCTTAGCTTTTAGATATACTTGTGTATACTTTGCTTTTTTGGTGAACAGAACTTAAGCAAAATAGGTCATCAGTTGTATGACCCTAAGTAGTGTTTTGTTTTGTTTTTTTAAAAAGTGGCTTGGCCAATCATGGTGGTACATGCCTATAATCCCAGCTGCTCTGGAGACTGAGGTAGGAGGACCACAAGTTTGAGGCCAGCCTGGGCAACTTAGTGAAACCCTGTCTCAAAATAAAAATTTTTAAAAAGAGATGTGGATATAACTCTGCAGTACAGCATCCCTGGGATTGAATCCCAATATTGCATTAAATACATAAAAGACAGCTTGCAGGCTGGTCGTGGTGGTGAGCACCTGTAGTCCCAGCTACTCAGGAGGCTGAGGAAGGAGGATCACTTTAGCCCAAAAGTTCAGTGCTGGCCCAGGAAACATAGTGAATCCTTGTCTCAGGAGGAGGAGGAGGAAGAAGAGGAGGAGGGAGGCTGGGATGTAACTTTATGGCTATGTGCAAGGCCCTGGGTTCAAACTCCATCACCAAGGGAAGAAAAAGACACTTGAAATATCCTAGTCATGTATTTTTTTTTAAACTTTAAAATTATTACCTTAGGAAAAGACACAGCAATTATCAAAGAGTGATTTTTGAGTGAATTCAGGGGGATTTTAAGGTTGGTACTAGCAAGGTTACTGCAAGATTGTTCCTATCTCATTTGCAGTCATTACTAATAGCTCTGTCTTCCTCCTTTAAGAATCAAATGAACCTAAGTACATATAACCACCCCAGATCTTCCCATCCCATTTATTTCTCAAATATTTATTGAATACCTACTATATACCAAATACTTTGTTAGGGACATGGATACCAAAATGCAAAGATAGTCCCTCTCTTAAACTCGCCACCCAACTCTATTTTTCCCGAAAGTCTTAAGTTCTTTACCTGCAAATCCTCCTACCAAGGGGATTTCACAGACCTTACCCTCAGGGATGAGGAGATGTGACTAAAATGACGAGGGACAAGAGAAATGATGCCCATGTTTGCTTGTGGGAGTCAAAAACATCTTGAAGGCAGGTATTGAAAAAAGCAGGCTTTGGGCTGGGGGTGTGGCTCAGTGGTAGAGCGCTTGCCTAGCATGTGCGCGGACCCTGGGTTCAAATCCTCAGCACCATGTAAAAATAAATAAATAAAATAAAAGGTATTGTATCCGACTACAACTAAAAAATTAAAATTAAAAATTAAAAAAAGAGTAAAAAAGCAGGCTTTGTAGTCAGACAAGTGGGGATGGAGCATGCCAGGTGAGAACGTGAGAATTCATGCAAGTGAGTTTTGAGGGAGGGAAATTTTTTTCCACATATCTTATTAGTGCATTATAGTTGTTCCTAAGGTGGAATTTGTTGTTACATACTCATACATACACACAATATAATCATATAATTTGGCTGCTATCATTCTCCAGAGGGAGGAAACATCGTTCAGAACAACTTTAAGAGATGTAATCTATATACAACAAACAGAATTCATTTAAAGTATATGAAATAGTTTTGTCTTTGTCATTTTACTGTTGCTATAAAGAAATACCTGAGACTGGGTAATTTATAAAGGAAGGAAGTTAGCCGGGCGTGGTGGCACACCCCTGTAATCCCAGCACTTGGGAGGCTGAGGCAGGAGGATCGTGAGTTCAAAGCCAGCCTCAGCAATGGCGAGGCACTTAGCAACTCAGTGAGACCCTGTCTCTAATGAAATACAAAAAAGGGCTGGGGATGTGGCCCCTGAGTTTAATCCCTGGTACCAAAAAAATAAAATAAAATAAAAATGAAGGAAGGAAGTTTATTTAGCTCACAGTTCTGGAGGCTGGAAGTCCAAGACCAGGCAGCTGCATTCCATGAGGGTCTTGTACAGACAGCATCATAACACAGTGGGAAAATGGAAGGGCAAGTGGGTGTGTGGAGAGACAGAACACACGAGGTAGCCTTGCTTTGTAACAACTCACTCTTACAATAACTAAGCCAGTCCCTCAGGAGCAAGAACTCACTCTCGTGAGAATTAAACCAGACCTTCAAAAGTGATGTTAATCCCTTGGGGCTGGGGTTGTGGCTCAGCGGCAGAGCGCTCGCCTTGCACGTGCGCGGCCCGGGTTCGATCCTCAGTACCACGTAGACGTAAAATGCATTGTATTGTGTACAACTAAAGCAAATAAATAAATATTTTTTTAAAAAAAAAAAGTGATGTTAATCCCTTCATTAGGCAGGGCCTCGTGACCCAACAGCTTGTAAATCATTCATTACACTTTTGGCTTTTTTGGTTATCAAAGAAGATGCACCAGGCACCATCAGCTGCCCTTAGGCCTTAGCCCATACGGTAGATCAGAAAGTCCCTGCCTCATCCCCAGGGGGGTGTGGTGTGCTGGAGCAACCATGACCCAGGGCTCAGAGCTGCCACTCTCACAGGAGGAGGGGGGACCCAAGGGGAGGAAGAGAGGGCCAGATCATCGAGGCTTCAGATGGTGGCAAGAATGAGCCATTGGGCAGTTGGGACCAAGGAAGTGACAGAACCAGATTTGTACATTAGAAGAATCACCTTTGGAAATTGGGTCCCAAGTAGAAAAGAGGAGGCTTAACTTAAGGCCCCAGTGGTGGGGGCAGGGAGGAGATGAAGATGAGGGTAAAACTCTTAAGAATTTAGGAAGCAGAATTGCACTGTGCTGTGGCTTGAGTGTGTCCCCCAAAGGTTCATGTGCTGGAAGCTTGGTCTCTAAGGCGGCCATGTTGGGAGGTGGTGGGGCCTACTGCAAGGAAATTTAGTCACAGGGGACATCACCCTGGGAAGGGATTAATTCTGGCCTCACATGAGGGAATTGTTATAAGAAGAGCAAATCTAATTCTAGATTCCTTCTGGCTTCTGGTCTTGTCATGTGACCTCTTCTCCACTTGCTGCCACCACTGTAATGCCATTTACCACGAGGCCCTCACCAGAATGGAGCAGAAGGTGGTGCCTTGCCAACCTCTAGAACTGTGAGCTAAATAACCTGTTTTCCTTATACATTATCCAGCTTCAAATATTTTGTTATAGCAACAGAAAATAGACTAATACACTCTGGTTGGCCATAGAGTTTAATGAGAGAGAGAGAGAGAGAGGAGTCATATATAACTTTCAGGTTGTTTACCCATCCAGGTAGTGCCTTTTATGAAGTCTGTAAATCCAGGCAAGTGAAGTAAATTTGTGAAAAAAAGATCTGTAGTTTTGGATGTACTAGGTTGAGATGTCTGGGATGCACAAGCAGAGATATCTAACAGTTGGGCCTATGGATCCAGAGATCTGGGTTTAGGGTAGTCAGCATTTGGGTGACACTTCACTTAAGAATTTTGATTCATGGTTGGTAGAGTGCTTGCCTCGCATGCACAAGGCCCTGGGTTCAATCCCCAGCACCACAAAAAAAAAAAAAAAAAAAAAAAAGTAGAATTTTGATTCATGCTGGGCACAGTGGTGCATGCCTGCAACCCCAGCAAGTCAGGAGGCTGAGGCAGGAGGATTGCAAGTTCAAAGCCAACCTTGGCAACTCAGCACGGCCCCAAGCAATTAGTGAGACCCTGTTTCAAAATAAAAATAAAAGGGGCTGGGGATGTTGCTCAGTGGTCAAGTGCCCCTGAATTCAATCCCCAGTACAAAAAAAAAAAAAAAAAAAAATCAGCCATAAGAAAATTGATTCAGACCCTTCCAGTGCTGGCACTGTCTGGGAGGCATTCTCAGACACTTGGACTAGGCTAGATCATCCAGACTTGGGTTCTACTTGTACTAGGTACTTGTCTTATCAAACCACATTATGGTAATTACTGACTATAATTATCTCTTCCCCAGGAAGCTGTAAGCTTTGTGAGGCTGGAGCCCAAGGTTTGCTCATTGCTATATTCTCAGCCCCTACCTGGGCTCCTGATGGAAGCTGAACGTGTACTTTCACACATGGTCAATTGAATGCCACCCCAACCACTCATGAGGTGCATGCTTCTAGAAAGAGAGGGGAATGCAAAGAAGGTGTTACGACGTAGTGACACAGGACAACGTGAGTTGTCAACATGGAGTCTCAGACAACCTGTCGGGACACAGAGGAAGTAGCGGAAGGTTTCACAGAGTTCATTGAGCCGAGTCCTGGAGGGTGAGGGAGAGTTCTCAAATCAAACAGGGTGGGGAGAACAGTCTAGACCTGGGATACAGCATTCACAAGAGCACAGAAGAGTGAAATGTTTGCATGTGACCAGGATAAGAGGCTGGGATTTAGGAGGATGAGGACTGGTAGGAGATAAAGCTTGAGAAGTCTCAGGGGACCACTGGGGGCTTATAGTACCGAAGTCAGGGGTTGGGACTTTGTTCTTTATGAAACAGGAAGCCAGTGGAAGTTTGAAAGCAGAGAGCAACATGATCTGATTACATTTGTAGAAAGAAATCTCTCAGGATAGAGTAAAGAGGTTGTGAACCCTGCTCCCCCCGCTAGACGCATTTTTGGCAAGTACCCAGGCAGTTCTCGTGTGGGTCATCCAAAGACCACACCTGGAGAAACAGTGGCGTGGATGAGAAGCTTCAGTAAGTGAAGGCCGGGGCCCGCGTCGCGCCTGAGGAGGCAGGGCAGTGAATGCAGGCCACCCTAGCTAGTTAGCCCAAGGTGTTAACAGAACCTTCTTTTGAGGGATCTGAAATTCAGGGCGTCAATGATCCCAGAGCATTGGGGATTTAAAAAATAAAATAATAGAAAAGTCACGAAGCTTTGCAATCCTGCCTCGTGCCTGCTTGAACAATTGGATGTGGGCAGAAAGCTTTGGGAACACAGCTATGCCAGTGCCCCGTCAGCATAACCCTGCCCTGCCCAGGAGACTCCATCTGCTCCCAGCCCCTGGTGTCCTGTCATTATTTAGTATAATGTGAATATTGTCCTGGCTGTTGGAAAGGTTTGGGTAGGAGAGGAAAAGTTAGGATTTTTTTTTTTTTTTTTTTTTACGAGTTACCTTTGATGAACTTAATAGTGTATTTCAAAAGTACTTTTTGGCCAGTAATGAATAAACAAGTCGCTCCTGAACTAGATGGGAAAGATCTAAACACATCATCTAAATACAACAGTGAGTCTCCAAAGTATCTCTGCTTGCCTTTTGTTTGCCTTTTAAAGTCTGTACAAACACATGTGAACAGACTCTGGACTCTAAGAATAATATTTTTCTATGGACATATATGGACAGATAAACAAAACCCCAAGGGAGAAAAATCTTCTATTAAAGTAAAAATAAAAATCTCCCACAGCATGATCCTCCTTTGCTTCCTGGGGTTTCTTTATTTCACTTTGAGATAAAAGTAGTTTGGCTTCTCAGCAGATGCCAATGAAGAGTTGAACAAAAAGAAAATATTTATCACCCATCTGTCTATCTGACTAGCTATCTACTTGGTCCTGAAAATTCTAGCCATAAATAACAGACCTTGGTACATGCCTGGGGTTAATGGCACTTTGAATAAACACTAACACTGTGCCACTCAGGATCCCCTGGGGGAAACATCCTCCTCCTCATTGGTCAGTGATAATCAGTACTCCCGGGCTCTGCTCCCCCTCAAAAAGCGCCCATCTGAATCTCGTGCAGGACTTTGGGAAGCGAATCTGCCCTCGCTGCCCCCAGGCACACTGTGATCCTGTGGCTGCAGGTTGCTGTTGGCTTCTGTCCATGACCGGTCGGTATCTGCAGCTGACAGTCGAGGGAGCGCAGGAAGGTACCTGGTGGTGTCTCGGTAGGACAAGAGCGAGTGGAGTGAGTGCGATCTGTCCCACAGGCTGGCTCGAGGAAGCTTCAGAAGGTTGCTGTCTCTGAGGTGGTGTCTTTAGGGTACTGCCTGTGCTCAGCTGCGGGGAGTGATTACAAAGCGGTATGCAGGTTTGGCACTATCTCTGAACCTTCTCCCTTGGCAGGATCTTCAGTAGAAAGGTCCTGTTCTGTGGAAACAGCTTGGAGGAACGTCTCTCGCTTGTGAAGTATGTGTTTGTGTCAACACCAAAACACGTATGACAAATATCACGGAATGCCTTGACACAGCCCAACAGGTTTTTTCTGTTTACACTTAACTAGCCTGGAACAGCAGGAGGAAACCTTAAATCTTTCCTTTTCTTCTCACATATGCTTTATTGGATAAAGCCAAATTTCTGGAGACCAAGCAGGGAGTTGATTCAAATGGTTGTGTGAATCAAGGACCTGGTTTGGCTTGGCCTTTTCCCTGGAGGATTTTCAGATGGTGGCATGCAATGTTAAGGTCTGGGTCTGCTAAAATGATGTGGGTGACGAGCAGTAATGGCAGTTCTGGAGATGGGGGCCAAGAGTGGCGGGGGGAGGCGGCGGAGGTCCTTACCTGCTCATTTAGCTCCTCGCTCCTCAATATTTTTATACCAGTAATTCAGATGGAAATCGACCTCCACAGCAGCCTCAAGGAGGCAGAGGGTAGGGTGAGGGAACCAAAAAGTAGCAATTCAGAGCGTTGTCACTCTCCGGAGCTACTGCTTCGAGAGGTGAGAGGGAACTTAGCATCATGTGTATAGGAACCAATTCTGCCTCTGTCTGCCTCTGGCCAGCCCCTTCCTGCACTGAGAATCCAAAGCCAAACTCTAAAGCAGCAATTCCCGACTTTTCTTTTCCTAAAACACACACGAGACATGCTTGCAGATTGCAGCCTGCATCACAGATCTGACAGGCTGTGGCTTGGGAGTAGTTCCCAGCGCAACCCCACTTCTTTCTCTTCCACTGCTGAGCGCAGACCTCCACAGGAGGAAGTGTAAGGTGTTCCTCTGTAGCTTCGGGCCTTGGCACAGGACTCGGCCTGTAATTGCTGCCAAGTCAATATTGACGAAGTGAAAGATAGCCTTGAATCCACACTCCTTTGTATTTTTAAAAAGTCATTCATAAACTTCAGCATTTTAACTATTTAGTTAGTAAGGAATCCCAGTAAGCCAGCAGGATTTTGGGGATGGTGAAGGACTGCTGCAATGGGTCAGTCAGAAGGAAAATTCGTTAGCATTTTTATAGGCTCTTAAAAGTAGCTTTGGCTCTGCAACTGATAAAGCCAGCTACCAGCTTTATCAGGCCTGCCACTCGACTGTGTTAGATACTCCTGATCGTTCCCAGAGAGGTCCTTAAGCTGAAGACTGGGGAAGGGAGAGTCCAGTGCTGCCCGATTGCCATCGTCCCTTTGGGGACTACCTGTGTGGACACAGGTTTCACTGCAAGATCTCATACAAATCATCAAGAATAAGAGTCTCCTAACAGGGCTGGGGTTGTGGCTCAGCTGCAGAGCGCTCGCCTCGCCCATGTGAGGCACTGGGTCTGATCCTCAACACCACACAAAAATAAGTAAGTAAAATAAAGATATTCTGTAAATATATGTATACTTAACAAAAAGAAAGAGTCTCCTAACAGAGCCCGACTGGGGGCACTGTTCACCTTGCTGCTGTTGGAACTCTGAAAGCTGAGTTGGGTACAGCCCCCTCTTATACCTCAGAAGAGTAGGATTAAATGAGGATTAAAAAGTTTTTTTTTTTTTTTTTAAAAAAAGTATTTTTCATTTTCTTCTAACATTTATATTCTGGATAATTTCTTTAATAAGAATTCTTATTTTTATTTATTTTTTTAAATATATATTTATTTTAGTTGTAAATGGACCTTTATTTTATTTATATGTGGTTCTGAGGCTCAAACCAGGGCCTCACATATGATAGGCAAGTGCTCTACCACTGAGCCACAACCCCAGCCCCATTATTTTTATTTATTTTGGAGACAGGGTCTTGCTGGTCTTAAACTCTTGGCCTCAAGTAGTCCTCCTACCTCAGTCTCCTGAGTAGTTGGGACCACAGGTGCCTGCCACCACATCCCACTCACTAATAAGGATTTTTAAAAATAAGTATTTCTGTTGGGTGCAATGGTACACACCTGTATTTCCAGCTACTTGGGAGGCTGAGGGAGGAAGAGAGCAAGTGTGAGGCCAGCCTGGGCAATTTTTCTCAAAATAAAAATAAACAAAAATTAAAAGGGAGCTGAAGATGTGGCTCAGCAGTAGAGTGTTTGCCTGGTGTGCATGGTCCTGGGTCCAATCCCCAGTAATGCTAAATAAGTAAATAACCAAATAAATAAAAATAAGGATTTATATCTGCTTTATAGACCAGCCTTAAATAGGCAGGCATGTTTTTGTAAACATAATTTTTAAAAACTGGTTTGGGGGGCTGGGGTTGTGGCTCAGAGGCAGAGTGCTCACCTAGCATGTGTGAGGCACTGGGTTCGATCCTCAGCATCACATAAAGATAAAAATAAATAAATAAAGATATTGTGCCCACCTATAATTAAAAAATAAATACTAAAAGAACGTGGTTTGGGGGTTGGGGGCATAAATCAATGTTAGAGAGTTTGCCTGGCATCCACGGGGTCTTACCTTCAGTCCCCAGCACTGCAAAAAAAAATAGAAATAAATAAAATCTACGGAGTGGAGATTACCAATCAAATGCAATCATGGCCAGGCGCGGTGGCGCAGGCCTGTAATCCCAGCACTTGGGAGGCTGAGGCAGGAGGATCACGAGTTCAAAGCCAGCCTCAGCAATGGCGAGGCATTTAGCAACTCAGTGAGACCCTGTCTCTAAATAAAATACAAAAAAGGGCTGAGGATGTGGCCAGTGATCGAGTGCCCCTGAGTTCAATCCCCGGTAACAAAACAAAATGCAATCATGGTCCTTACTCCTGCAGCCACTACAATCTGCAGGAAATGGAATGTGAGGTTAGGATGATAGTGGGATACCCCATGGCTGTTGGGAGGTGCCTGAGGTGGGGCTGGAGGGCAGAGCAGGGTCAACTGCAGAATCAGGAGTACAGAGATACCCAGCAAAGTCTGTGGATGCTGGGGTTGTCAGACCTGGACATGATTGCTGAGTTAGGTGAAGCCAATGACAAGGGTACCCAGACATGAGGGGAGTGACCAAGAGAAGAAATCTAACGAAGACTCAGAATGTTTGAGCAGGAGTGAGGTATAGACCTTGGAACAGTGGCTAGAGGAGACACCACAGAGAAGGGAGGCTCCAGTTCCCACTGCAGGCTGCCCCGCCTGATGCCATCTGGAGAAGTTAAGGTTTCACATCTTCTTGGTGGACTCAAGGGAAAGTTTTTCCCCACTCTTGGAGGTATGCCAGATTGATGCACTAAACTTGGACTGGCAACATTTCAACATTAAGGTATAATTTCCTTATCTCTTTAGTCCTTGAGCAAAATTTGCTTTAATTTGAAAGCTTAATTCTAATTGTGTTCATCTCATCTTTTGGATTCTTTGTACTCTATGGAGAGTCCAAAAGATGTTTGCATTCCCAAGCACTAAAGTTTTCAACTGCCCTGAAAATTTGAGGTGCATGGTTGCCGCTGTTTTATCAAATTATGGTTGGTTTGGGAAGGAAGAGGAACTTTAAAAAAATTGATATTCCATTGAAACACGGTATTAAAAGGGCAGAGAAGTGGAAGAGTAATGATAAATACCAAAACAATGGTGATAGTCATTGGAAAGTGATAGAGGAAGTTCTGAGGGAGGATGCTTTGGGGGCAGTTCTCCCTGTGATGCAGATTTATGTCACTGTTTGTTCCTTATTCAGATTGGGCCCACCCTAGGCTTTACTTTGGAGACACTCTACTGTCTCTTTGGATGCCCATGAATGTGTCACATCTCCTTTCTAATGAAGTTAATCTGCATCTAAAATAAGGTGAGATAACTAGCAATCACAATCCAGCAAGCCTGCCTGTCATTATTTGGGGAGGAGGTTCAGAGAGTCCACTTTTGGGTTGGGGATGTGGTTGAGTGGTGGGGCACATGCTTAGCATACACAAGTCCCTGGGTTCCATCCCCAGCATCACAGACAACCACAAGAGTATACTCTTCATTTGTTCTCTTTAAGGAAACTCAATGGTTCCCTCCTCCTGCAAAACCCACCAAAAGAAGTGTTAAAGCCATTGTAAAATCCTAACATGATATTTGCATTAAATATTAAATGTAACATGGTAGGTGTTACATTTGCATTTCTACCCATCTGGTTCTCAGTTGTTTGGGTTTTTTTCCTGAGGGAAAGCCAAAAAATTGGTAAGGCAAAATATATCAATAAGGCATTTATACTGATAAAAACAAACCAACGTTTTTTTTTTTTAAATCAATAGTTATCATATTATTTATTTTTGACCAAAGGTTTAGAGAAAGGACCTGAAAATCATTATTCAGCATGGTATTTAGTTTGAAATATATGCTTACTTTTAACTTTCAGAGCTGAATAGTCTAATCCTTGTTCCAGAATAAGTTCAGGAATTTGTAATCATTTCCTTTTTACTGGGTATTTGCATACATCACTAACCAGCTAGGATTAGAAGGATGGGCAATCTCTCTATGCTGAAAAAGAATGATGGAACCCAGGGCCAACCTGACAGATTCATCTTTATCAATTAAACCTTAATGAACTCTCACAAATAGTTGACATCCAGGAAGGTCCTTCGCAGTACTGACAAACTCCCTTCCATAGTGTACATTTTTAAATGAAGTTTCCAGTAGCCTGATTAAAATGGTTAACATCTTATATTTTTATCCATGTCTTGCCCTGAGATGAAGCATCAGGAGTGTGGTGGATATTTGCTCAGTGTTGAGGGGAAGGGTCAATGTGTATAAATGAGGAGGAGGATATCTGGCAAGGTTGGGAACATGACCTCTTGCCCTTCAAAGCCTGGGAAGCCCCAGTGAATGCTCCCAATCTCAGCAGTGTATGGACACCGTGTGAACTCTCCCCTCTGCACACAGAGCTGGGGTTAGAGGTTAATGAATGAGAGCTCTCCCCGCACTTGGGATCCTGCTCAATAGTGGTTTTATACACAAGGGCTTAAATGAGGTCAAAATAGGACCTGCATATTGCTTCCAAACTCTCCAAATCTTTTTGATGTAATGGCGTTCAAAGATGACACCCTTCCCTCAGAAAAGGGAGAGGAAAGGCTCTCATGCTTGGAGAGATGGACTAGTACTCCAGGTTCGACATGTCTGAAGACAGAACCAAATGGAAAACAAAGTGGGGGGAGGTCCTTGCTACCCCCTATTCTTCTCTAGTAATCCCTTAAAAAATAATTGCAGACCCAAAAACCTCTGGCCTCCAGCACATTTTCCACTTGATTAGAGGCTTTTGTGAGGTAGGGAAAGGGACCTGCAGACTTGTACATTGTGCTGGGGCCTGAAATGTCCAGCTGGGATTTTTTTCCATCAAAAGGGGATTTTAGTAAAACCATTATCAGGGGCTTAGAGGAGAAAAGCTGTTGAGCTGCAAGTGAGGGGGTAGATTAGCATTAGCGGGCTTGTTTTGGGCCTGGTGGAGGGTGGGAAGGTGTTTGCAACCACTTGCACACAAGTTCCTTAGTTTCCCTGCGAGTTCCTGGCAGGTGCAGTAGTAGCAAGTGGACAAGGAGTGAGAACTAACGGGCTTGAAAATGGCACATGGAGCCTTTAACTTGGGCATAGAGCCGGAGGGAAGTGGCAGAGGATTGCAAAGTTGTGCTTCCTGCCTGCGTGGTGGCAGCCATGGGTCTTGCTTCATTACTGGTTATGTGCATCACATCACCTGAAATCCCTCCACTGGCATTGCTGTCTGTGTCCCTCTTGACAATCTGCAGAGGTGCCAACCAGAAATCAAGAAACTGGGAAGTGATCATGCTGGATCCCTTTAAAGGGCAAATGGACGCCTCTATTTGGGTTGTAGGATGGCTATTGGGAAAGTTAAGATCACAGCAGCCATGACTGTCTAGTCTACAATAGAGTATATGGGCTGTGTGAATTTACAAACTGAGCTACGGAAGCACGCAGGGTGACAGTTTGGTGAAAGTTATCTAAAATACAAACTTCTCTCTTCCTGAGGTTGTCGGAGCCCTCAGCTATACCTTCTTTGATAAAATGGAGCATGAGGAGTCCAAGTCCTGCAGGTTGGAAGGGAAATATTCAGGCTATAGGAACCTCCTGTTGCCTGGATGGAGGGCCCATGTGTGGAATGTCACACAGTCAGCTTGCCCTAGAAACGCGTTTCTACTTTTCCAGGTATACATTCCTGTCTAGCATGCTTTCCCTGTAAAAATGGAATGATGGATAAAACACTGTTTGTTCTGACTGCTGGGAGGGTGCCCCTAGAATACCAGCTGCACATTTTTGAGTAGGACATTTTCTGGCTTGTAATGATGTTGTCCTTGAGGTCCTATGGCCTAATGGCCATATTAGTGGGCATTTTTGTGTCAAGTCAAAGTCAAAGCACCATGGAGAGGGCTCCCCATATTGAAAATGTATGCTAGGCCAGGGCAGCTATTTGAAGAGCGACCCTCCTACGTCATCCCTAGGACCAACTCTAGGAGCAGCTAGTGGTTAAAGTCTACACTGTCCCCTCATTTAATTGTGACACACCAGCAATGACTTTCTAGTCTGTAAAAGAATATGTGGACTGTGTGAATTTACAATGTGTCTGCGTCCTCCCGGCTCCTTGGCCAGCCCTGTTTCCTCCTTCTTGGCTTTGTGTGCAGGGATACATTCTCTTTTCTTTCCTTTGCAACCTCTTTTCTTTATTTGGGTTGTTTCCCCTGAATCTGTGTTCATTCGATATGGTCCCTTGCTGATGGGATACTTCAGCTATGGTTTCCATAAAGTTGCCCAGGGAGATTTTCTGCTTTTATAAGACTGGTGTGAATGGTGCCAGGAATACTAATGTGTTTCATGCCTAGCCCCTGAGTGCCAGAAGCTTTTCCTTCCTTTCTTCTTATTTTTCCTCTAACCAAAAATGACCACTGTCTCACTGAGCTAATCATTTGGGGCTCACCTGGCTAATGCAGCTTGGTAGATGTAGCCCTGGGGGATAGCCACCTTCTGCCTTCCACCTTTTAATTCCACATTTGTGCCAGCTGCCCTTCAGACCCATGCTTTGATTCCCTAAGGCCAGACTATTGTGTGCCAAAAGGGCAAGACCCCCACCCGCCAGGCCTATCCTGCCCTCAGCCTGTCCCTTATTGTGAAATTTTATGGAATCTGGCCAAGTTGGCTTAGAAATTCTTTTTCTTTGTTTTAATTCTTGCTACCTTTTCCTAATGTCTGTTTTCTGAATTCAAGTCATGGAAGCAACTTCTTTAACAAAGCTCTCGTCATTTCTAGTTTCATAGACTCCTTTAGATTTTATGAAAATGTCTTTATCTGGGCAATAAACAGATTCTATTCCTTTTATAAACTAAAAAATAACAACACTCCTAAAATTTTAAAAATATTTTTTTCCTAAAGGATCTCTAGAATTTTCATCACAGGCATATGTTTCCTATTTTTCTTCTGTAATAATAATAAAACAGCTACCTCATTTTCTTTGTTAAAATTGTCATATCTGGGCAGGGCGCGGTAGCACATGCCTGTAATCCCAGCACTTGGGAGTCTGAGACAGGAGGATTGCGAGTTCAAAGCCAGCCTCAGCAATGGAGATGCATTTAGCAACTCAGTGAGACCCTGTCTCTAAATAAAAATACAAAGAAAGGTCTGGCAAAGTGGCCCAGTGGCCCAGTAGTCGAGTACCCGTAAGTTCAATCCCTAGTACCAAAAAAGAAAAAATTGCCATCTCAGTGTATGACTATAAAATTTCCCATTTGCCAAACTTCCCAAAAATGGCATTCTAGCCATATATTGTGAGTATGACATGGTCTTGAAGAATTAGAGCAAGATATTTGATTTCCCTAGGCTCCAAAAACAGAGCTTTTTTTTGGTTCAGGGAGACTTTGTAGGACAGTCTGTACTACTCCAAAAGCAGTTCTCAACATCCGGCTCCTAGGAGTTACTTCATTGATACCTTAAGATTTGCTGTCATCTTTTGAAGAAAGTGAGACTCCTTTTGTCAACTCTCACACGCTGGGGAAATTCTATGCGGAGCGGGGGACATCGCTTAAAGGGACAATGACCAGCCAGGATCTGACAGCTGTGCGGAGGTCCTGTTCCGCTGAAGTAGCCTCCAACTCCCAGACAATGCTGCCGCCTGCTGGCCAAATAAAGGGCTTGCAGAAGTGCTGAATAAATTAATTTGTACACTTTCTATCTTCCCCAGTGGAGAACAAACATTTAGTTTTGCATCAGCCCTACTTTATTTTACTGCCTTATATTAGATCCTGAAATCATTTTCATAAACTTAGGGCAAAGTAAAACATGCTGTTGGACTCCTGCAATACTTTGATACTGTTTGGATGTAATCCATAGCTTCATCACAATGGGGAACCATAAATCTTGGTTTTGTTTTTGTTTTTCTGTTTTTTTTTTTTTTTTAAATATTTTATTAGTTGTAGGTGGACACAATACCTTTATTTTATTTATGTGGTGCTGAGGATTGAACCCAGGGCCTCACACATGCGAGACGAGTGCTCTACCACTGAGCCATAGCCCCAGCCCCTGTTGTTCTTGTTTCATAGGAAGGGTCAAGGAACAGTTCAGAAAGAGAAAAGAGCAGTTTTCCACCCTTACCTTTCAATAACGTAGTGCTTGGCTTCTGCCTCCTAACCCACATAAACACATTTTTGTTTCTACAGCAAGCAGTGATGAAACCTTTCTTTGGTGGTTAAATCCTATGTCATACTTACAGTAGTGAATTTCTGCAGTTCCTCTTGTGATTCCATTTAAAATTAGACCCTTCTCTATGGGGGAGAAAAAAAAGACCAGCTGCCTTTCTGTAGGTCACAGGGTTCTGATTGTCATGATTTGACTCTGAGCACAATGGCTGGGCATCTGTCTCAAGTGTACGAAATGTCAGGGAGGGCTGGGAGAGTCTTCTGTCTACTCCAGGCTCTGGAAACTTGACGACCCTCTCTGCTCCCTGTGCCAGCCAGCTGTGAGCCCAACAAAGTTCAGAAGGCCACAGAACTTGGCCCCATGGTCTCACAGATTCCTGACTGGCTGAACTGTGCGCGTTTGAAATGAACTAGAAGAGCTAGAAATTGTCACTTTCATCTTGTTTGCTTAAAACACATCTACTGTCCACCTATCCATCCAGCTTTCTTTCTTTTTTTTTTTTTTTCTTTCTGATAGTTAATAGCAGGTTTTTGAGCAGTGAAGGTTTAAAATATTGGAAGTAGAAAAGGAAGGCACTAAATAGATTGTCTTTCATCTAAGAACATAAGAATTTGTTTATTTGAGTGGCTTAACTGATGGTTTCTCCCTTATTTTAGCTATTTGTCAAAGTTCAGCCTTAGTGATTTTCCTGACAGTCTAAAGACTATCAGAACTAATTTTTGTGGTTCCTCCCTATTTAGAGACCAATTCTCAAAGAACTTTGCCCTGGGCTAGAAGATGGAAGCAGGTGCATACATAAACAATGCCAGTTTGGGGTTAAGATTTCCTGAGGAGAAATATTATTAAAGATGTTTATGGTAAAGATTTTGTCATATCACTTTTTAAAAACATTTTTAGTTATAAATGGACACAATACCTTTATTTTGTGTATTTAATTTTTTTTAATACAGTGCCGGGGATCAAACCCAGTGCCTTACATGTGCTAGGCAAGCAGCTCTACCACAGAGCCACAACCCTAACCCTTTCATATCCTTTTTAGATGAGAACTACAGTGCTTCCCAAACAAATACTGATTAACTCCATACTATTTATGAAAAATTAATCTGGTCTTAAAGAACTATTTTCCCATAATCTAATTCCAGTATCCTGGATTGGTAATGAGTAGTAATTACTGAAAGACAGCTGTGTGGTAGGGCTGATCCTTCTGGAGTGTAAATGGAGGAGTAATAAATGTGAGAAGGTACCTCCTACTATCAAATTACTCTTTCTGGACAAGAGGGATTTGTAACTAAAACATCTATGAAGTCAAGCCTTTTTATCCTTGAATAAAGAGAAAAAAGTTTCCTGCGACTCAATTCTTCTTTATAAGAGGATATGATAGACACTTGTAGTGTATTAAATGTATGTAAGTTCTTGGCTTTGAGGCTATCACAAGCATAGACTTATAGGATTTGTACTGCACATTACCATTTAAGACAATCCAGTGTTTTGGAAACTGGCTCAAATAATTTGTAGTCAACAGATTTGACACGACCAACCACTTTAGACCTAAGAGTCTGTAAGTAGACTATTTGCCAACCTGTCCTGGTTTCTTAGCTTCTTGAATAACACCGTGTATAATGCTTGCAAAACACATGTAAGTTTACATATTGTAATACATATTAAACAGCAATGACTTTCAGCATTTGGGGGTACTTTTGTTTTCTACTCCTGATAAAAATAATATGCTCTAGTGCTGGACGTTTCTGAACAGAGGGTGGTGTCTTCCAAAGAGCTACCTGCCAGTCAACCACCTTCATATTTATTTTTAGTTGTAGGTGGACACAATTCCTTTATTTTATTTTTATGTGGTACTGAGGATCGAACCCAGGGCCTCATGCATGCTAGGTGAGTGCTCTGTCTCTTGAGCCACAACCCCAGCCCCTCAACCACCTTCTGATGCTCAGTCAAGTCTGGAGCAGCCTTGGCTTCAAGACTGAATCATTGTGTCATCTATGCAAAATCTTTTGACTGTGTCAAGCTTCTTTCCCTGTTTATAAAGTTAAATGTACCATGTCTGCCAGATCTGAGACAACAAAAATTTCAAGACAGAGAAATTGAACATGCTGTTATAACTAAATTCCTCCAGTAAATCACATTCACCTTCCTAACACTGTCTTACCTGGGTTTCTTTCCTGCTGCTGCTGACCCAATTCCCTTCTTTGTAATTGAGAGTCATTATTTCCACTATCACAAATGTAAGAATCCTTGTTTGTTTTTGCAATGCTGGGGATCGAACCCAGGCCCTGAAGCATGCTAGGAAAATGCTCTACCACTGACCTACTCTATACCCACAGCCCTCTTGTAAGTTTTTTATAAGAACATGTAGCATTTGACACTTAAACAATTAAAATAGAAGAGTAATGAGATAATAAGAACTTAAGTCCTTTTTAGGAAAATAAGCATCCTTTTCTGGGCTAATGAAGAGCAGGTGGAGGATACACACTTCTGTCACTTTACTGGGGAGGGGGTTGAACACATCCCGCTCCAGGACTGCTGCAGTTAAGATGGGAAGCTTACTTTATCTTGTGCCTCAACTGGAAGACTTGGCTTTACGTAGTAGCAAGCATTCTGGGTTGGTAAAGGCAACTCAGAGCAATCCCTGGAAGATAGGAAAAGACTAATACCGATCATCAATGGACACTTAAAAATATTTACTAATTATATAAAAACACCATTTCCGTCTAAGAGCAGAGAACAACTGCTCTTCACCAAGTTGTGCACATACATGCCTTTGATCAGTTATGAATTGTGAATAGTTGGTACTGATCTGAATACCAATGTTTCATCTACTTTACCCCATATGCTTTTTAAAAAATTTAACTTGCTACTTAATAGTGCAATAAGAGCATTGACAAAAATGATGTGGCCCAAGCATTAGCTTAGGTTTAAATGCAGTTTTCTAATTTCTAATCCTATGTTTTCCCCATGATTCACATTATTTCATCAAAAAGCCTCACCCCCTCTGGCTCCTCAGGGGTTCATAATGGCACAAAATTTAGGTCTTGCCCTCTACTAAAGGGCTAGAATTAACTTTTAAAAGGGGTGATGTTTGGTGCAGGAAGGAGAAAGAGAACAGTGAGAAGGGACCAGTAGATGACTTACTCCAGTCCCTCCCTTTCCCCAGCAGAACAGAGCAAAGATCAGAGGCCAGGGGCTTCCCTTTTCATAGGACAGGGAAGAGACAGTTGTCAGAAGCTGCATGACGTCTTGGTTTTGTTTTACAAATCTGATCTTTTAATCAAGAGGATCTTATTCTTTGGAAACACAGTGGTCCCCTGGGGCCACAACCCTTTTCCCCTTTGAAAACCTAAGTTCAAATTCTCTAAGTAGAAAACTGAAAGGTTTAACTTATCTGCCAAGACCAGCATGTAAGTAGTAACCACTCAGGAAAGCACCAGTCTGGGGGGGACAGGCATACTTCAGTTCACATCCTGTGTGTCCTTATTTAGAGTTCTTACCTTTAAAAAGAGACTCCAATAAAAGGAACATTTGCTTTTGCAGATCTTTATTACTGATTTGAACCATGAAAAGAAATTATCAGTTTGAGTTTTCTTCCACCATTTAAGGACGTCCTGATACTGGCTTTGAATTTCAATAAATGTAAGTCAGGCAAGCATCCTTGTCCCTGTTGCCAAACGTGGAATAAATCAAGTGGGCTTCCCCCTCCTCCCCTGCCAGTTAGGAGTTCAGCAAGAAGGAGTCCCTGGCTGGGAGAATTATGCAGCAACACCCAGCACTCTTAAATAGAGGCCCATCATGGCCCTTAGCGGGCTGCAAAGTTGTCTGCACCTCCAGTTGCCCAATGAGAATTAGAAAATATGTGAAGCCTTTTCTTGACTACTACCCAAACAGTTCCTATTGAGGTTTATTACTGCTAAATGATAAGGTTCACACTAAGTTTACAAGTTTTTTTTCCAGTTCTTAAGTTTCAGCAAATACCTGAACCACATTTTATTATCTAAAAATTTCATGGAAATGCCTTTTAACTTTTGTACCACCCACAAGATGTATAGCAACTCACTTCCTTTGGTGCTCCTAAATGCATTCTTCCATTTCTTTCCTGTAGGTGCGGTAGGGATCAAGCCCTCATATACCCCACATTTACCCTGACCCTCTTTGAAGCTGCACCTGTGGTGGCATAAGCTTGTTTACACTGTGTTTACCCAGTTCCCACAAACTTCTTGGGGGTCACCTCACTGGAAACCAACATCTGATTAGTAACTGAACCTTTTCAGAGCAGAAGAGAGCCAACCTTTACAAGTGGACCTGTGGAATCCCTCACTTTCTGGTTGAATAGCACAAGGCAGGTATTATGCCTTATCTGGAAAACAGGGAGACCTATTTTAGAAGGGTGCTTTGAGGATTAAAATTTACAAGTACCACTGGGCACCATAGCACACGCCTATAATTCCAGTGATTTGGGAGGCTGAGGCAAGATTGCAAGTTCTAGGCCAGCCTCAGCAACTAAGCAAGACCCTGTCTCAAAATATAAATAAAGGGGTGGAGATGTACTTGGTGATAAAGTAGCCTGGGTTCACTCCCCAGTACCAAAATAATTTTTTAAAAAAGAAAATGGTATTATGCCCACATAGGTTCTCAACACATAATAATGTCTTCCCACCCAAAAAGGTTGAGAGATAAGCAATTAACCATCACTGCTAACAGCAAATGGTTTATTAATCTTTTCCTGAGAAGGACCAGATACATTAAGTATGTCTAGTTCAGGATAAGGACATGAGACCCATGATCTTAACTTTGAACATTAATTTACCAACCTTAAGTCCATCTTTTGTTTTTAATATTTATTTATTTGCTTTAGTTGTACACAATGCAATGCATTTATGTTTACGTGGTGCTGAGGATCGAACCCAGGGCGCGCACATGCTAGGCGAGCGCTGTACCGCTGAGCCACAACCCCAGCCCAAGTCCATCTTATATTTAACCCTTAACATAAAAAAAGGGGGGAGGGGGCTGGGGTTGTGGCTCAGCAGTAGAGCGCTCGCCTAGCACGTGCGCGGCCCGGGTTTGGTTCGATCCTCAGCACCACGTAAAAATGCATGTGTACAACTAAAAGCAAATGAACAAATATTTGGAAAAAAAGAAAGAAAGAAAATGCTTCAGGTTGTATGTGGTGGTAGGATTATTTTGCGTGTTAAAATGAAGAACGTGAGCAGAGTCAGACTTAGGAGGTGCTCAAATTTTTATTGACTGAATTAATCTGTACAGCCATGCAGTCTCTTGGAAGAAAAATAGGCTAGGAACCTATGGCTTGTGTAACCTTTGGGAATTGTGTCAAAGGCTAAATTAAAAAGCTGGTCCTAATTCAAATTCCCTGCTTCTTACTGGGGTTCACACATTTTTTTCTTTCCCCTTCAGGCAATAAGCACTGTAACCTAAGTGGGAAGAAAAAGATCCACACCTTCCCCATAGAAAAGGAAGACGGATCTAGTGTCAGGCTCAATTAGACCCAATTGTGATGGCTCTCCAAAAAGGAACAATGCAGCTTTTGTGATATGCTCAAGTCTAAAGCTTGGAAATTTCACAAAACAATCTTAACGCAAGAAACCTGGGTTCTAGCTCTCTTCCTGGAAAGAGCTGCTGATCCACGAAAGTTTGATACTGCTCTTATCAGTATCTCACTGGGATCAGTGTTTTCTTGTTGTTTTAAAAAAAAAAGGAAAAAAGTAATCTCATAAACAACTAAGACAAACCTATGTGAAACCAGGAATATGAATTACTCTACAACTAAGAGCATTTATACTCACCAGTTTCCACAGCTCAATCACTGGGTGTCAGATTATTTGGTTATTGTCTACCAAAGGGAACTCTTTGCTAGAATTGTTCGTATTCATTTATCTGCACAAATTCAGTCTAAGAACCCTCAACTGAGTGGCTGAGTGGCCAGCCTCCGTGTTGGAAGTGCTTAAAATGCAAATGTGCAAGAACTCCTGGCCAACCTCCCCAGCCCCCAGGAAAGTGCTTCAATGCAGCCAGGCCTGGAGGGGAATGTTAAAAGAGGGGTAGAACTGCCCTCCTCCTTTCCACTGGGACCCTTGCTCACACTGTGAGATTCAGTATGCATGACTGAGCGAGGAGCAGGCAAGGACAGCAGCGCTCTTTTAACTTTTCTGAACAATGGCTTGAGCTCCCTCCACCCTTCACATCCTCCCCACACCCGCTCTAAGAGTAAAGACACCCATCTTTCTTGGCCACCTCCATATCTTATGACCCATTTTTTCAGTATTACCCCAAGGTCTAATTTCCACCCAAAGAAAAAATGGTTGTTTGGGGAAATTGTGACTTTTACAAGTTGAATTTTTTTAAAGTTTCATTTTGTTCAGTTTCTTGAAATTTCCATGCTGACAGTTTTAAAACCAAAAACTATAGAATTCTCCAGTCTAATCACATTTCTAGAAACAGAACATTAATTGGGTGTCATTAGTAAACCTTACACAGAATAAATTTTTAACCGTGAGCTTGCTCACTCACATAAGATGCACCAAAATCTATACCTTATTTCCTTCTACCTTAGAGTATACAAACAGCACCTCCTACTTTGCCATGTACCCAAACACACAATGCCTTAAAAATAATTCACAGATACAAGGTGGTTTTTTTGTGCTTTTTTTTTTCAAAAACATACTTCATATTTCCTCTTTATTATATAAATATCAGTTTAACCTTTTAATGTAAGAATATAAACGTTTTAAGAGGATCTTTGTTATTATTTATACAAATTCACAAACAGTACAATTAATTGATAAAGGTCTCTGGGTTTCTTTAACTCCATGTTCTCGCATGTTGCTGTGGAGGATTCTAAAAAAATAAACAAACAAACAAAATCCAACAAAAATATACATCCTAATCAAAAGTGATTTTTTTTTTAAAGCCACAAGTCCCAACCCCCACCAAAATAAAGTCATCTATTCCTCCGTTTAGAAACAGATTTTTTAAAACCCACAAACTCCCATTTTATTAACAGAACACAGATAAGATGTGAATTTCAGTCTCCTCCCCTTCACATTGGGGGCCCCAGGGTCTCTGTAGGCCAACTCTGCTCTGTACTTCCAACAGGAAGCCTTACTGTGTGACCTTTTTGTGGAGAAACTTGGAAGAGGGTGAGGGTAGGGCATAATTTGCATATATAATAATCATTTTCAAGACACAATCTGCATCTCAAACAAACAAAAAAGCAGTTCAACTCTCATTTCTCCCACACATTTGTGCTATAAATTAAGTCAAGATTTAGGAACACAGTTGGGTCCTCAAATCCCAATGGACAATGAGAAAAAGAAAATTATAGCCAGAATGTAGAAGTAGGACACACTGGGTGGATGGAGGTTGGGAAGAAGCCAAAACAAAAAGATGTACAAACCCAATGGGCATCTTTCCAGTCTAGGCACAAAAATGTTTCAGTCTCAAAATATCTCTCTTGTAGAATTCCAGGGCTTCAGAGAAAAAAGTAAACTAAAACGAGGTAGCCAGACATATATATATATATATATATATATATATATAATTTATATATATATAATATATAGAATATATTCAGCAGAAAAAAAAGACCATGATTTCCAATTTTTTTTAAAAAAATTAAAAAAGGAAAGCAGATAAAAATAAAATAAGTGTTAATAGCAGAGTACTGTAAAAGGAGAAGTGATGAGAAGAGACTGGGATTAGTTACAAAGTGGAAGAAGGGTGAAAAGGCCGTTGTAGTTGGGTTTGCTTTTTATGCATTTCAAAATAAAAACCAGATCACAGTATTCAAATGAAAGCTTAAGTGAAGGCAGACATTCTCCTCAACTCCTCAGTGTGGCGAGGACTAGTCACTCCCCACCCCCACCCCATTTACAAATGCCAAGCAGTGGGGATACGGTAGCAGAAAACAGTCCTCCATCCCCTGCAGAGAGGAGTGAGTGGGTGCGTGAGTAGCAGAGTCCATTTCTCCATCCGCAGGGAAAAGGAGAGGGAAATAGGGCTGTGGTATTAGAGGAACCCCGGAGGCAATGGAAAGGGGCTGGTAGCGGGGAGGGGCGTCGGAGAAGGAGGAGAAATGAGCTTGGGCTTCATGTCATTGCCCTATCTCAGCCATCGCCATGAACTATGTCTAAATGTGCGAGTGTGTGTGGGCCGGTGGTGGTGAAGGGAGGGTGAACAGGGCGGGACAAGGGGAGCTGGTGCTGCCGCCCTCACCTGACCTTCTCACTGTCCGTCATTTGCCAGAGTCCCAGGTTGAGTACCTTGAGGCAGGGCAGCTGCGTGATGCGCTCCAGGCCGCGCTTGGTGATCCGGGTACAGCCGTACAGGTCTATGCCAGTGAGCTGGCTCAGGTGCTCAGCAATCAGCTCCAGGCCCTTGTCCGTGATGCGCACACACTGTCCAATGTTGAGCGTGCGCAGCCCATGCATCTGCCGCACCATGCGGTTGATGCCATCATCACTGATGTGGCAGGAGCAGAGAGAGAGGGACTTGAGGCCGTCCAGCCCCTGGGCTATGTAGGCCAGACTCTGGTCCCCCACTTTGTCACAGAAGGAAACATCTAGCCCCGAGAGGCGCAGGCTGCCCATTGCTAAATGCATGATGCCTGTGTCACTGATATTGTCGCAGGAGCGAAGGTTAAGGCTGCGTAGGCTGCCCATGTGCGACAGGTGCAGGAGGCCAGCGTCTGAGATGCCCCCGCAGAAGCTTAGGTTGAGGAGCCTCAGGCCTGTCAGCCCTCGGGAGATGTGCTTTAGAGAAAGATCCGTGAGCTTCTGGCAGTCCTGCAGCGTGAGCTGCTCCAGGCCCAGGCAGCCCTCCGCCGCGCTGCGCGTCATGCCGGCCAGGTGCCCGATGCCCACGTCCGAGAGGTGGCGGCAGCTGCGGAGGTTAAGGCTCTTGAGGCGCTGCAGACCCCAGGCGATGAGCAAAAGGCCGGTGTTGGTAATGTTGCTGCAACCCCCCAGCTCCAGCACCTCCAGGCCCTTGAGGTACTGGGCTATTCGGCCCAGACTGCTGTCGGTGATCTGCTTGCAGAGGCTCAGGTTGAGGGCGCGCAAGGAGCCGATTTCCTGCACAAATGCGTGGCCCAGCCCGTTGTCGGTGAGGTTGTAGCAGCCGCTGAGGTTGAGGCTCTCGATGTTGGCCATGCCCTGGATCACGTAGCTGAGGCTGCGGCGGAGGCTCAGGATCTGCACACGGCGGATGCCCCGGGCCTGCAGGCTGGGGAACAGCGACGGGTTGGCCCGGCGCAGGTGCAGCTTGGCCTCCACCCCCCGCCATACCGACTTGTGGTAGGCGGCGTCCCGCCAGGCCGTGCACACCTGCGCCGCGCGCCCCTTGTCCCGCACGTCCAGGTAGCCGAAGATCATGGCCAGTAGTTCAGGGAACAAACACGAGATGTGGGTCTCCATCTTCCTCCTCCCCCCTCCGCGGCGCTGGGGGGAGGAGGCGCGGGCCCCGCCGCTCCTGCCCCGCGGAGGCGACGAGCGCGGTCCGCCCCGGCCGCCGCCTCGGGCCCAACGGACGGCCCCTCCCCGCCTTCCGGCTCCGGCTGCCGCCGCCGCTCCTCCTCCTGGTCCGTCCGTCCTTCCTTCCTTCCTGCCGGCTTCGCCTCCCTGCCCTTCCCTCCCCCCGCCCCGGGCTCCGCTGGTCCTCACATCCCGGGCGGGGAAGGTGCCTCTCACTCCCGGCGCCGGCCGCCGCCGCCTCGGCTCTAAGCACGCCGCGCTCCGGCCGCGCCGCTCCGCCGGCTCGGCCGCCGCCGCTCCCACGCCCCCTGCTGCATCCTCCGCCTCCCGACGCCGCCGCCTCCGGCCGCCGCCGCTGCTGCTGCGCGGGCCGGCGGGCCGGCGAGGGGGCCCGGGGCCGGGCGCTCGGGCTCCGGGCGCTGGGGAGGCTTCCTGCTGCCTTTGTCTCTCGCCCGCTTTTCAAACCTCCCAGCCCCGGGCCGCCCGCACTCGGCCGCCCAGGCGGGGGGACCAGAAGGCCAATCCGGGCCACCGGGCGCACGTTCCTTCTCCCCCCGCCGTCCGCGGGCAGTTGGGAGCTGCCGGCCCGGGCACGGAGGACGCCGCGCGGCCGGCTGCCCGAGCACCGCTCGGCGCGGACCCCGGGGCGAGCAGGCGGGCCGCGCGGTTGGTAGAGTCCGGCAACGACCCCTCGGCTCGACTGTTCCTCCGCGCGTCCCCTCCTCCCTTTCTGGCTCCCCCCGCGCGCGCCCGCGCAATGGTACGAGCCTGCGCTGCCGGAACTGTCGGAGCCGTTACCCTGGAAACCGAGTTCTTCCTAGTCTGGTCGCCCCTGAGGTTTAACCCTGTAGGCGCCATCGGAGAGCAGCTGTCAGCAACGCGCTTCCCCACCCCTTCGTCTTTTCACCCCGCAGCCCGTTATTGAGCCAGTCCCTCTCCCAGCCACGCCCCAGCGCTCTTCCTTCTCTTCTTTGGTGCAGCCCCTTCCCACAGTTATCCTATAATTCCTGACCCTTACTTTCACCCTTTTCTCTTTATTTTTCTTGCAAGACTTTCCTCCCAATATCATTACTCAGTAATCATCACTCAACTCTCCTTCCTTTATTTGTTGTCCCTAGTGCCCCCTAACACACCTCTTATCACACCCCCAGTTTCCTCCGCTGGGGCGATTTTTCTACGGTTCCTTTCTCACCAGTCTTGTGCCTTAAACTGAGAAGAAATTGGGTATTATGCAGTTGAGTGTAACGCTGACCCACTCCAGTCCATTCTAGAATTTTCTAGAATTGTCCATCACTACTTCCTTCTAGCAGCTTCTGGTTGTTTGCAGACACCGCTGTGTGTTTTTCTCAGTACTTAATGCATCAAAACTTCCTTCCACTTCCGCACTTTGCTGCCACCCAAGGCCCTCAGTCTGCTTTGCTGCTGAAAGGGAGCACCCTTCCCTATGCTTTGTTTTATCAGTTTCTTTCTTTTCATCCTCAGGCTATAAATTCCATGGACCAATTGTACTGATACTCAATGTATTTGTATGTGTTGATACAAATAGAATTATTAGTAAAATGGAAGGACTGTTCAACTTGATGGAAGATGCCCCAACAGACGTCTGTTGGTTTATGAACTGTGTTTTATGGAACCAGAGCTTAGTTCTAGAATGCAGTCCCTGGGTCTTAAATGCACATGCAGAAGATAGGATTTCAGAGTTTCATTTTAATTATTCCCAAGCCAACTATTTTTGAATAAGAGAAAATGACCCTGTATATTTTTAATTAAGTTACGAATTCACACAACTACATACAATCTGATTTATCCATCAGAAAAGGAGATTGATTTCATTGATTATTTGGGAACCTGAACAAGATTTTGAATGGATTCCATATTCACTATATGACATTGTTAACTTTTGGCCTTTTCCTAGGCTACTAATACTAAACCCAAGTACATACAGATTCATAGTAGCTATACTACATATTTTATGCCCCCACTCACTCCTCCTTCCTAAATCAGGAAATATAGAAGAAAAAAATCTTACAAGCATCTACCTCATCCATATTACATATAGTATGAGGCCAATAGATCCAAAGTTTTTTTTGTTGTTGTTGGGTTTTTTTGTTTGTTTTTGTTTCGTTTTGTTTTGTTTGTACCAGGGGTTGAATCAGGGGAGCTTACTTAAACACTAAGCCACATCCAAAACCTTTTTTATATATACTTTAGAAACAGGGTCTCACTTAGTTGCTTAGGGCCTTGCTATGTTGCTGAGGCTGACTTTGAACTTGTGATCTTCCTGCCTCAGTCTCCAAGCCACTGGGAGCCACTGGGATTATAGGCATGCATCACCACGCCCAGGGAGGCCACAGATTTTTATAACCTTTCTGAAATAATAGACTGTACTCTGAGTCATCAGATGATTCCAGAGGTGCAGTAACAATAAATGTCACAATTCTAGGGTATACCTAGACTTACATTCTTCTGGGAGTTATCTAGGCTTATAGTTTTATATATATATATATAAATTTTTTTTTAGTTGTTGATAGACCTTTATTTTATTTATTTATACATGGTGCTGAGAATCAAACCCAGTGCCTCACACACATGCCAGTGCTATACCGCTGAGCCCCAACCCCAGCCCTAGGCTTATATATATATATTTTTAATATCCATTTATTTGCTTTAGTTGTACACAATGTGTTTATTTGTACATGGTGCTGTGGATCGAACCCAGGCCGTGCACGTGCTGGGTGAGCGCTCTACCGCTGAGCCACAACCCCAGCCCCCATTAGGCTTATATTCTTCATAGTCACTCTGCTTAAATTTTTACCTTAAACTCTACACGAAAGTCACCTTTTACATGGGTGTAGATATGTTTATGTAAATGTCAAGGTCTCAATCCAAAACACCTTAGTGTACCTTAATCCCACTTAACACAAAACACTGTGCCAGACAACACATGGGAGGGGGATTTGCAGATTGGAATTAGACCTATAGAGAAAGAGCTTTGTGGTTTTCATTTTCCAGAAATGTTCTCTGAAAAGTCTTTCAGAGGTGCCTGGAAGTACTTTTTCCAGAACTTGCCTCTTGGTCTTAGTTCTAGCAAAACTTTTTCTGGAGTTGAACTCTTAAGATTTTATTGATACACAGCCTTTTATTTAAGGTATTCAAATATAAATTACAAGGATTTTCAGCAATATCACATTTCCTATTTCCCATTGAATAAATAAGAAAATACAACATCAAGAAGTGTGGTATTGGGGCTGGGGTTGTGGCTCAGCGGCAGAGCGCTTGCCTCGCACGTGCGCGGCCCGGGTTCGATCCTCAGCACCACGTAAACATAAATGCATTGCATTGTGTACAACTAAAGTAAATAAATAAATATTTAAAAAAAAAGAAGTGTGGTATTTAATGAGCCCTATGCTGAGTATGGAAACCTGCTGACTTATTTTGGCATTAGGGAAATTACCCCTTTCTGGGTCTCAGTTTGCTCACCTAAAACTAGTGAGATTTGACTAGAAAATCTTCAAGAACCATCATTCAATAGTAATACCTTGTGAGACCATGACCTTAGAATGAGTCCTGCGTTTTCCTTAACTCTGGGATTATACATGGTTCCTAATGCAGACTGCAGATTAAGAATAGTTTTATGTGCAGTGGCTTCTTAGGAGTTTCAGTTTATCCTCAGATTTGGGACACAGAAATACATGGAGGGCATGTGTAGACAAGAGACACTGTCTGAAAAGATGTATACCAAGGTAGGAAATTCTCCAGAAGTGTTCATTGTTTAAGGTAGGTTGAGATTTTTTAATATGATTCAGCAAATTGCAACCAGAAGTTTTTTTCTGAGTGAACTACAAACTTCTGTCTAGTCGCAGAAACAATAGTCTTGCATAGGGAGTTTCTCCAAAACCTTACCAAGAATTTTAAAGAAAACTAAATTTCCAGATGGAATGTGTTTGTCACTTGGGTGTGGCCTGGGAACACTAAGATGCCCAGCCCAAAGATCAGGCCTCCTTACAGATGCACACTTCCCCATTCTAAGAGGGAAGATCCCACAAAAAAGATCAGAAAAGATTTGTGGCTCTCAATGCTTCATTCAAACCTATCAATCAATCCAAAAATAGTGGCCAGAGTCAATGTTATGGGTTGGGTCAAAGGAGTTAAGATATTTTGTATCTATTTTCTCTTCAATGTATGCATGATACATTCCTGCTACATAGTAGGTGCTTCATTAATGTTGAACCAAAATGAATAAGATTAATGTCAGTAATAATAATATCTTCATGAAAGACTTTATATGTATCAATACTTCTCCAATATTTATGGGTAACTGATAGAAATGGATATTTGAGGATTATAAGATGCCGCCTTTCCAACTTTATGATTTCTTGAGAGCAATGTTCTCTTCATTCTTAGGTCTTTCTAAGTAGAAAAGTATGTTGGGGCACCTCTTGATTAGAATATATTAAAGATAAGAGAGCGAAAGTGTTTGATTCACTGACTGCAAATTAAAGATTTAAGCAAAAACAAAACAAAAACCCGAATAATCCTATTAACAAAGGACTTGAATAGACACCTCTAAAAAAGATATACAAATGGCCAGCAAGCTTATAAGAAGACACTCAACATCTCTTAATTATTATGGAAATGCAAATAAAATAATAAAATGCCCTTTTATGACTACTGTTAATAAAATGGAAAGGAAGTATTGGTGAGAGAGTGGAGAAAGTAGAACCCTAGGGCACTGTTGGTAAGAACGTAAAATTGAGTAACCACTAAGGAAAACAGTATGGCCACTCCTCAAAATTAAACATAGAATTACCATATGATTCTCCAATTCCACCTCTGGGTATGTGCCCAAAAGAATTCAAAACAAGGTCTCTAAAAATATTTGTGCAGTTATGTTCATAGCAGCATTATTCATACTACCCAAAGGTAGCTACCCTAATGTCTACCAGCAGATGGATGGATTGAGAAGTGTTGGGGGTACTGGGGATTGAATTCAGGGGCACTCAGCCTCTGAGCCACATTCCCATTCCTATTTTGTATTGTATTTAGAGATAGGGTCTCACTGAGTTGCTTAGCACCTTGCTTTTTTTTTTTTTTTTTTTCTGAGGCTGGCTTTGAACTTGTGATCCTCCTGCCTCAGCTTCCCAAGCTGCTGGGATTACAGGCATACACTACCGCCACTGTGCAAGCACAATGGAATATTATTCAGTATAAAAGGAAGGAAATTCTGGCACTTGCAACAACATAGATGAACCTTGAGGACATTATGCTTAGTCAAATAAGCCAGTCACGAAAGGACAAATATTGTCTGATTCCACTTACAGGAGGAATCTGTGGACTTCAGAATCATAGAAACAGACAATAGAATAACAGCCCTGGTTGCCCAAGGGTTGGGGGGTGGGGGGTTGGGTATTCCCTTTAATGGGTATGGAGTTTCAGTTTTACAAGACAAAAAAGTTCTGGAAATTGGTTGCACAATAATGTAAATATACCTAACACCACTGAACCATACTCTTAAAAATGGTTAAGATGGTAATTTTTATGTTATGTGTGTTTTACCACAATTAAAAAATTAAAAGATTTAGCTGGCAGTGGCATGCACCTATAGTTCCAAACTGCTCAGAGGTGGAAGCAGGAGAATCTCTTGAGCCCAGGTGTTTAAGACCAGCTTGGACAACATGGTGAGACCCTGTCTCAAAAATGAATACATACAAAAAGAAGGAAAGAAAGAAAGAAACACATACACAAAGATACATACATAATAATAAAAATGAAATTTTTTTAGGAAATCAAACATTTTAAAATAAAGACATAATTAAAAGAAAAAAAAGAGTTAAAAGTGTTCTTTCTCTCATCAACAGATTGCCAGGAACACCCCCCAAAATATTTGATTACCCTCTCCCAAATTATTAGTTTGCTATATCCTGTGAACACAGGCTTAACATCATCTGTATTCACCACCATAAAAATAGGGTTTGGGCTGGGATTGTGGCTCAGCGGTACAGCGCTCGCCTAGCATGTGTGCGGCCCGGGTTCGATCCTCAGCACCACGTACAAATAAACGCATTGTGTACAACTAAAGCAAATAAATAAATAAATATTTTTTTAAAAAAATAGGGTTTGAGACCTGGGTAGCCAGAGCCCTCTCATTAGGGTGACTGTACACTAACTGTATTGTCTACACTGGAAAACTCATGACATCAAAAGCCAATGGTATTAAAAACCACCCCCCAAGACTGGGGAAGTGGCTTAGTGGTAGAATGCCTGCCTAGCATGTGCAGGACCCTGGGTTCCTTCCCCAGCACCACCACCAAAAAAAAAAAAAAAAAAAGAAAGAAAGAAAAAGAAATCACGCCCAGATGGGTAGTGATAATTTCTATTCTTGAAATTAGATTTATTTTTGTAATTTGCAAGTTTTGAGTGTTAACTCTATGTTTTCGTATTTTCAGTCACCCAACCAAAGGATTAGAAATAAAGTAATAGAACAATCCCCAGTACCAACTATTAATTGTTAATATTGACAAACACCTTAGGTACTTGTTACAAAAGAGGAAGATATGACAACTTTAGAAAAAAAAAATATGTGGGAAATGTAGCCATTTCCAGGACACATAACACTTAGAAAATTGGTTTCTAGGGCTGGGGTTGTGGCTCAGCAGTAGAGCGCTCGCCTAGCACGTGCACTGCCCAGGTTCCGTCCTCAGCACCATGTAAAAATAAACGTATCATGTACAACTAAAGCAAATAAATAAATATTTTAAAAATAAAATAAAGAAAATTGGTTTCCAATGTGTTCACTCATTCAGGAAATGGTGATACAAATTGCATGCATTGCTCTGTGCTGTGAAGTAAACAAAGATGTTGAAGATGATGTTTCTGCCTGTAAGTGTTGAGCATCCAGCAGGCAAGCTAGAAAATACCTGCTGACAATGACAGTATTGGTTAGTGTTACAGGTGCCAACAGAGTGATAGAAACAAAATGATTTCTGGTCAGAGGCTCCACGGTGAAGCCTGGAGTTTGAATGGATGTTGATAGAAGAAAGGACATTAAATATAATGGAAATTTTATCGTTTCCTCATTTGGAAAAAGATAAAAAAAAATCATAATGTCAACCATATATTGTCCTACACTGTTTTGGTTCTTCCACATGCAGGCATCAGGTTAATTTTTTAAAAATCACCTTCTCAAGGAATTCTTAGCTTTATTGTACAAGAATAAGTAATGTTTATTTTAACCCTGATTTATCTGAAATTAGTATTCAGTGTCTGAAGTCAGAAAATTTTAGTTCATGATTTGTACTTTTTACTACTGTTTTTTTTTTTTTTTTTTTTTTTTTTTTTGTGGTACCGGGGATTGAACTCAGGGGCACTTGACCACTGGGTCACATCCCCAGCCCTTTTTTTTTTGTATTTTATTTAGAGACAGGGTCTTACTGAGTTGCTAAGTGCCTCGCCATTGCTGAGGCTGGCTTTGAACTCGCAATCCTCCTGCCTCAGCCTCCCAAAGTGCTGGGATTACAGGCGTGCGCCACTGTGCCCGGCTTTTGCTACTGTTTTTACAACCAAGGTTGCCTTGGGGGGGACATGATTTTAATCAGCTTTCTTCTCATTTGTACGGTGAGCCCCTTTCTGACAACAGAATGTGGTGATACCATGAAGCAAGAAAGGCAGAAGGGAGCCAGCCCTTCAGTGTGTCCTACCTGGCCCCCCGGGGAAAGTCCAGTGGTTTCCCTGGGCGTGTCTCCTGTATGTGCCGGTGACATGGAGGGCTCCTCAGCACAGGTCTGTCCTCAGGGTAGCATTTCAGGCTAAATTCACACCACATTTGAAGCCTGACGTGTGCATTTGAATCCAAGCTGTCTCGTTATAGTTCATTGCATGACCTATGGCAAATTGACTTAAATTTTTTGAGCTGCAATTTCCTCATCTATGAAATGAAAGTGATTTCTATTCCCAGAACTGTTCTGATAATTCACTGGGGGTGGGGGGATCCACAAGAAAGGAAGGGCCTAAAATAGAACTGGCACATACTAGGGACCTAATAAGTACCATTTTTATTTTTTCTTTTATAAATGCACTGTGGGTAGTGGGGAAATACCTTGCACAGATGTGCCTCTAAATCATATAGATATACATTTGCTGACAGTTAAACCTTTCTTAAACTTTATTTCCTGTTTTTAAAGAAACATACAGGTTACAGGAGCGGAAACACAGCAAAAGCTCAGAGCATAATACAGTGAGCTTTGGGTAAGAGCAAACCATCTCTCTGCACTTCAGAAGCAGCATGTTCCATTCGCCCACGAAGCAATGGTCCTCTGCTGCTGGACAGCCAGCCGCCTGGTGCTGCAGCTTAGGTTCTCACCAGCAGCTCTTACACCTTCTTCTGTTTAGAGCAGTGGTTTTCAAACCTGAAGAGGCTTGCGAACAAACCTGGAAGGCTTCTGACTCAGGATGTCTGGGTTAGGACCCACGAATTTGCTTCCCAGACAGTTCCCATGTGATGTTGATGCTGCTGGCCTGAAGACCCCAGCACTGAGAACCCTGGCACGACAGCCTCCTAGAGCCCAGCTTTTCTTCTCCTGCTTTAAACTTTGTTGAATTATAATCCTTGGTAGAGCTTGTGTATAGTATGTATGAGGCCCTAGGTTCAATTCTCAGCACCTAACAAATATGTGCACATGCACACACACACACACACACACCTCTTAAAAGTCTCCCTTTTTAGTAAACTGAAAATGATATATAAAAGAGCTCATGGGGGATGTGGTTGTAGCTCAGTGGTAGAGTGCCTGCCTAGCATGTGTGAGGCACTGGGTCTGATTCTCAGTACCACATGTAAATAAATAAATTAAATAAAGGTCCATTATCAACTAAAAAAATATTTATTTGTTTGTTTGTTTTGGTACTGGGGATTGAACTCAGGGGCACTGGACCACTGAGCCACATCTCCAGCCCTATTTTGTATTTTATTAGAGACAGGGTCTCACTGAGTTGCTAAGCGCCTCGCCATGCCTGTAATCCCAGCACTTGGGAGGCTGAGGCAGGAGGATTGCAAGTTCAAAGCCAGCCTCAGCAATGGCGAGGGGCTTAGCAACTCAGTGAGACCCTGTCTCTAATAAAATACAAAATAGGGCTGGGGATGTGGCCCAGTGGTCCAGTGCCCCTGAGTTCAATCCCCAGTACCAAGGAAAAAAAAAAAAAGAAAAGAAAAAAAAAAGAGCTTACCACTCCCCTTGCCCAACTTTGTCCTTTAGATCATAAATTCCTTTAGGGCTGGGGATATAGCTCAAGGGTAAAGCCCTTGTCTAGCATGTCAAGGCCTCTGGCCCTGCAAAACAAAACAAAGCCTTAAACTCCTTTGGTAGTTAGACTGAATTCCCCACCTCCTGCTCCCAGTGTTACAGCAAGAGAACATAATTTTTTTAAGTCACAAGGATGTCAGGTTAAAATCTTAACTGTCACTTATTAGCTCTGTGACTTCAGACAAATTATTTAAGCACAAGGATCCTTGGTTTTCTCATCTGTAAGATGGGGCTACGGATTTTCACATCTTGGGGGTTTTGAGAAGGTGAATGGGGCAACGCATATTTCTTCATACAGTCCCAGACCATAATGAAAACCAGTTGGTGTTTATTGAGTCTTGGCTATGCAGCACACATTCTTTTAGGCTCTTTGCATAGATTAATTTATCTACTTATTTAACCATCACAACAGCTAATCTTTACCAGCTATGCAAAAGGTTCATTATCATCTCCATTTTACAGATTCACACAAGGGAGTTAGCTAGCTCAAGACCAGATAGCTAACAGAACTAGAGTCTGAACTCTGGACTAGATCAAAAGCACGCATTCTAAACTACCATGCTGGGGCTGAGGTTATAGATCAGTGATAGAGCGCTTGCCTCACATTTCTGAGGCACTGGGTTTGATCCTTAGTACCACATAAAAATAAACAAAGTAAAGGTATTGTGTCCACCTACAACAGCAACAACAACAACAAAACTCCACCGTGTTTGCTGCACTAACAGTATAAGCTTAGCTTTCCAGCTTGCTAAAATGCATGTGATACCAAATAATGAGAGGTCCATGCAAAGAATGGTTGGTACTGGATGAGATATTTATTGGCTGTTGTTTGAGCAGATCTGCCCACAGTGAGGTGTCACTTTCATGAGAAACACTTTTTTGAAGGCCCAGGTTGATTTGCTAACCAAAGTAGGTCAGTATTTTTTTTTTTAAAATTTTTTATTTGTTCTGTTTAGTTATACGTGACAGAGTGTTTGTCTTTAAAATATTTTTTAGTTGTAGATGGACACGATATCTTTATTTTATTTATTTATTTTTATGTGGTACTGAGGATTGAACCCAGTGGCTCATGTATGTGAGGCAAGCGCCCTACCACTGAGCTACATGTAGCCCCAGCCCAGTAGAGTCTATCTTGACGTATCATACATATGTGGAGTATAACTTCCCATTTTTGTGGTTGTACATGATGTGGAGTTACACTGGTGGTGTATTCATATATGAACATAGGAAGGGTTAGTGTGTGTGTGTGTGTGTGTGAGAGAGAGAGAGGGAGAGGAGAGAAAGCTGTAGAGTGAGATGGTGCAATGCGTGAGTGCACGCACATACTGCAGGTAGATAAGCTGATACCCATTTTTACACGTCAGGCCTACATCTGGATCTGTGGCTATCTCTGGCTTTGAACAGAAGAAAACATGTTTGTCTGTCATTATGTCACCCTCTAGTGGTTGCTTCCCTATTAGCCCTTTACCTGTGAAATAGCCCACTCTGGGTGTTGGTGACTCTCTTGCAAATGAGTCAGTGAGCAGAAGCTAAGGACAGTGCTGAGAAAAGAGTAGCGTGACCTGGGCCAGAAGAGAGCACAGAATCTGAGCAGAGTGAAACGACCTATAGAAATAATTATTAGTCCTCCTGGCAGAGAAGATGGGGGAGGAGAGAGGAGAGAAGCAAAGGTCTCAAGCAAGGCCAGGCTCTTACATTCTCTTTCTGTTTTCTTTTTCTTTGGGTGTTGGGGATATACCCAGGGCCTCCCACAGGCTAGGCAAGTGCTCTACCACTGAGCCACACCCTCAGTCTTGCATACCCATTTTTATCAAGTGCAGTTTTATACTTGTGGGTTGGGATGGTTCCTGCACCTCAAGCTCTTTCCGGAACATCAGTTCTGAGGACTGAAGTGGGAGTGAAGAAGCAAGTTTCAATTCTGTTTTCCAAGGGAAGTAGGCACAGGCTGTGAGAGACAACTCAGAACTGACTAAATTCCAAACTTGCAGCACCCTGGAGTGGACAGCTTGACCCTGCTGCTTCTCCATTGCCAGAGGCTGTGTTCTCTCAGCCTGCAAAGGTCATTTGTATGAGGATCCTCCTGGGCCTGTCATATCTTGATAAATATTTCAAAAGGCAAAGTGGGGGAAGGGAGGGTCAAGATCAATCTTCCTCAGACTGGTTTGTGACTCCACATCAGGCCTGGGACCCTGCTGTCTAGAGCCTGGCTGAGCAGAGCTTGAAGGTTATTCTCTTTTTGAAAAGGTGCTGGCGCCCAGCCAGTTTTCTGGAAAGACCTAGTTGGATGAACCAGACCATTTGCATTTCTTACATAATGTCAGACCCAGAGGAGTCTTGGGGATGGGCCCTGTTGCAAAGTTCACAGCCAGGTCTCCTGCTCTGCCAAGAAGAGAGGGTTAAAGGTTTGAAAAAATAGCCAGAATCTCACAGAGTAGAACAGCAAAATCTCAGCCTTGCTAGTTTTAACTCCACACCCCCTGGAAAAGATGGTGCAGAGATCAAAATCACATCTTTTTTGATATTTGTCATGTGATCCCTCTGCTTGCCTGAATCCCAGTCGTTCTCGCTCTTGTGTGGGGGTAATTTTGTATGAAAAATCCAATCCGATTTTTCTACAGTTGGGACAATTTGTTTCAATTTTCACATCTGAAATTCAGCGAGGTTTTTATTTGTTATTTACCTTTTATTTCTTAACTTACCACGTAAGTTTTAAAAAGTAATTTACTCAAATGATCGGTGCTACCACTGTAACCATTAGGATTTCTCAGTTTGTTCTCTTTGGGATTTGAGAGGATGGGGACCAAGGACCTTGGGCCTTGCCCATGCTAGAGAAGTACTCTACCACTGAGCTACACCCCCAGCTAGAGAATTCCTTAGTGTCACTGGTTAAGGGAGCCTAAATTAGAGTCGCCCGTGTTCTGGCATAATAATGAATCTCAGTAAGTAGGCAACACCTTCTTGGTAAAGCTCTGAAAGCACTGTGCAGGCACTTTTTCTTCTTTCTTGGTACCGGGAATTGAACTCAGGGGCACTCGACCACTGGGCCACATCCCCAGCCCTTTTTTGTACTTTATTAGAGACAGGGTTGTCACTGAGTTGCTAAGTGTGTCACCATTGCTGAGGCTGGCTTTGAACTCGCGATCCTCCTGCCTCAGCCTCCCAAGTGCTGGGGTTCCAGGTGTGCACCACCGCGCCCAGCTTGTGCAGGCCCTTAATGACAATGTTTCTTATTGTTTACAAATGAAAAAAATAAGGCATAGGATAAAAGGTGCCTTTCTCAGGGTCATGGGACAGTCGGGGGTGAATTCATCTTTCTTCTGATCTGCAAAGCACCTTTGAGTCTTCTCACACAGGTGCACACTCAGGGTTGGAGTCACCTGCTGATGTTACCTTTGTGCTCAATGTTTCTATAAATTGCTATGAGTTGGGATGGCAGTGGAGATCAGCATAAGTACATAGACATTCAATCACTTTTAGAAGGCACTAGGTCATTAGAATTGCTCATTGATTTAACTGCAATCAGGGAGGAAAAGTGGAAATTTCAAACAGAGGGAGTATGCATGTCACCCAGGCATGTGATTGGCTAGTAAGGTACTGTGGGAAAATGGGAGACATAGTCTTTGGGATCTTCTTTCAGCCTATATCTCCATTTTCCTGACCTTATTTCTATAAACTTAAAAATATATAGGGGCTGGGGTTGTGGCTCAGCAGGAGAGCGCTCACCTAGCATGTGCGAAGTGCTGGGTTAGATCCTCAGTACCACATAAAAATAAATAAATAAAATAAAGGTATCGTGTCCAACTACAACTGAGAAAAAAAAAATTTTAAAACTTTGTTTTGGGCTGGGGTTGTGGCTCAGCGGCAGAGCGCTCGCTTCGCACGTGCGTGGCCCGGGTTCAATCCTCAGCACCACGTAAACATAAATGCATTGCATTGTGTACAACTAAAGTAAATAAATAAATATTTTTTGAAAATTTTTAAAAACTGTTAAAAAAAACCTTAAAAAAAAAATATATGGCCTACTTTGAAAAATAGTATACAAACTGAGAAATCATTACTGCTGGCAGAACTAGAATTGAATTTGCTGGCCTTGTGATTTTTATCAGCGATGTGTCTTTGTAGTGCTTCACTATAGAAAATTCAGAGCAGCTGCTAATGAGGTTTAATACATATTTGCTTCCTTATGCTGCATTTAATATCCTGGCCACCATAATTTTCTTTTTTCTTTCTTCTTTCTTTTGCCAATGCTAGGGATCAAACCCTGGGCCTCACTCATGCTAGGCAAACACTGCACCACTGAGCTACACTCCTGGCCCATAATTTTCATTATAAACCTATCACTTCTTAAAAAGATCTCATAAAGTGTCACTAACAGAGAGTTGTGATAACTACATGAATTAATATGTTAACTAATATATTTCAGTATTATACAGTAAATGCTTACTATTTGATCAGTTTAAAATCTTTGACCAACACAGTCACATGGTTAGTACTAGATAATTTTTTTTTTTTTTTTTTTTTTTTTTTTGGTACTGAGGATTGAACTCAGGGGCACTCGACCACTGGATCACGTCCCCAGCCCTTTTTTGTATTTTATTAGAGACAGGGTCTCACTGAGTTGCTAAGTGCCTCGCCGTTGCTGAGGCTGGCTTTGAACTCGCAATCCTCCTGCCTCAGCCTCCCAAAGTGCTGGGATTATAGGTGTGAGCCACCGCGCCCAGCTAGTAGATAATCTTAAATCATCTGTGGCTCTGGGACAGAGCTGGTTGTTCAATTCCAATGCACAGGTCATGTTCCAAACTAAGGATTTTGTTTATTTTTTTAAATCAAGTTTTATTTTTTTTAACCCATTCCTTTTTTAAATCCATTCCTTTGGATTCTGAGACAAAGCTGGAAAAGGAAACGGAAGATGGGGCTGGGGATATAGCTCAGTTGGTAGAGTGCTTGCCTTGCATGCATCAAGGCCCTGGGTTCAATCCCCAGCACCACACACACACACACACACACACACACACACACACACACACAAAGCAAACGAAGACATGAAAATGACATTGTCAATCATTGTTGTTCCACCACAAGAAGAAATTTCTTACACAGGAAAAAAATTAAAAAGCTGTTGAGAATTACATATTTGTGGTTTTAGGGAAGAGAAAGTACCCAGGTCACACATAAAAGTTAAACTGCTTCACACCCTGTTCCTAAACATCAGGGATGCCAACACGTGACAGCAGTAGGTTGAAACCTGAATATTTTCTTAAATGTTTCTTAAATGTTAGGGAAAGCAGAGGAGAGAATTGTTTTCTAGATTCTTCTTGAGTTGACCTCCCACATCTAAGCTCCTAGAAAGAGCAAACTCCCTGTAAATATCAGAATCAAATCAATGACAACAATAAAACAACGTATATATTTAGGCATTGGTGCTGGGGATGGAGCCCAGGGCCTGTGCACACTGAGCACACGCTCTGCACTGAGCTACTGCCCTGCCTGAAACAACTTTTTAAAGGCACATTGGAGATCCAACTGGGTTCTGTTCCTACATTTTTCTGCAGTACACTAGTTTGGTTTGCCCCAGGTCAGATGGTTCTTGATCTGGGTGGTGGTTTCATGGGTATGTGCATATATAGAAATCCATCGTGCTGTATATTCAAGATTTGTGCATTTTACTCTATGTATGTTTTGTTTCAATAACAGTTGTTTGTTTCTGTCAGAGGAGGTTTAATGGGTCAAGGAGCGTTTACTTCTATGCATACAAATTATCTCAAGTTCTGTTTGTTCAAACAGGGTAACCAAACAGGTACAGCTGCTGCCCAGAATTTAATAGGAACGGTTACTTGGCCCTGCTCCTCAACCCCACAGTGCTCTCTAGCCTGTGATTACCTCTCCTTCCCTGGATATTTCTGGCCTGGCTGCTCTCACTGCTGAACTAGGGCAAAGATTTTTGTCTTCCTTTTCTTGCTATTTTTCGCCTGTCCAGGTCTCTGTTCACCCAATCCTTCAACCCTTGGTTCAGTGCATTCAATCAGCACTCAGTAAATAGTGATTTTTTTTTTTTTTTTTTTTTTTTTTTTTTGGTACTGGGGAATGAACTCAGGGGCACTCGACCACTGGGCCACATCCCCAGACCTTTTTTGTATTTTATTTAGAGACAGGGTCTCACTGAGTTGCTAAGTGCCTCGCCATTGCTGAGTCTGGCTTTGAACTTGCCATCCTCCTGCCTCAGCCTCCCAAAGTGCTGGGATTACAGGCATGCGCCACTGCGCCCGGCAGTAAATAGTGATTTTTTTTTTTAATTTTTAAAAAATATTTATTTATTTGCTTTAGTTGTACACAATGCAGTACATTTATGTTTATGTGGTGCTGAGGATCGAACCCGGGCCGCACACGTGTGAGGCGAGCGCTCTACCACTGAGCCACAATCCCAGCCCCAGTAAATAGTGATTTTAAGTAAGGAAATGTGGTAGCTGTGCCTGTAGTCCCAGCTATCTGGGAAGCTGAGGTAGAAGGACCACTTGAACCCAGGAGTTCAAGGCCAGCCTGGGCAAGAATGGCAAAACCCAGTCTCAAAAAAAAATTATATATAAGTACACATACATACTCTATTTGTGACCACTTTTCTTTGGTTAATATGTTAGGGGTGGGAAGTGATTGTGGGAAAGAAGGATAAAGGAAAGTTTTTTAAAAATATATATGGGTTCACCAATCTACATGTCATGGGGAGTTTGGGGAGTTTCCTGGAGCTGCATAGGAGCTGGGATAAAGACTATACAGGTAGCCAGGCATGGGGGTGCGTGCCTGTAATCTCAGCAGCTCAGGAGGCTGAGGCAGGTGGATCACAAGTTCAAAGCCAGCCTCAGCAAAAGTGAGACGCTAAGCAACTCAGTGAGACTGTGTCTCTAAAGAAAATACGAAATAGGGCTGGGGTGTGGCTCAGTGGCTGAGTACCCCTGAGTTCAATTCCTGGTACACCTCCCCACACACAAAAAAGACTATACAGGTACCTCTGCTTTTGCCTCTTTGTCAGTGTTTTCTTAATGTTGGAAAAATGCAATCATTTTATCATTTGTCCCACACCATCCCATGCTGCTCCCTACTAGACCGAATCAGGTCATATTATACTTGCCGCATGATGCTGTGCTGTTTTCCATTGACTTTTCAGTTGTTGATATTGGCTTTTAGTGTTGGGCGTGTGGTTTCTCTCCACACAAACATGAACACATTTCTTACCACTGAAATTTTCCTAGGCGCCCAGGCATTTCAAGCTGGAAACTGTCATCGGGATGCGTTTTTACATTCCTGTTCTTGCTTTCATCTCTGGGTGCCACCCATAGCCTAGGCTTTCTGTGGTGAAGTAATGGGACACATATGAGTAGAAAAAAATGAGGCTACTTGAATGCAGCCAGGGAGAGGGGGAAACCCTGGTAATGCTGTGTGCCATTAGCACACATTTATTCGGCGCATCAGAGCTTCAAACTTAGCCATCCTGGACAGCAACATCCACGAGGCTCAGCCTTTCTGCACAGGATTGGGAACACTCCTTTGTCCCTATTCTCGTTCCACTAGTTGTGATCTGCTGGGGCACTTCTGCTAACGTTTCCTAGACTTGAACTCTGGGCACTGGCCAGTGACCATATTTTGCAGAGTTTCCTCATTAGAATTTCCAAGTCAGTTTCTTAAAGTTTTTTTTTTTTTTTAAACTGCATTTCTTAATGCTTTTGACATCAACAGCACTGTTTTGTTTTGCTGATAGAACCCAGATGGCAGAAGAGGGTTGTGGTTGTTTTCCCATCATTTGAATCACTGCACAAGCACCATATCACCTAGATGCAGAGGGTGACTTCAGGACAGTACTGTGGCTGCAAAGCATGGTTAGGTTTGGAAACGCAGGGGAAAAAAAAAAGCCTTCTGATTCAACACTTCCACTGTCCGTGTGCTTTAAGTATATATCTAGTTACAGAGATTTTTTTGGCAAAAACAAAATTTTTTGTGCTAGAGTTAGCCAGGCAAAGCCAGTATCTCCCCAGCCAGTTGAGTTTGAGGACCCTTCTGCCTCATACATCATTAGCAGCATCGTTTGTTTAGGTCTCCTCTGTAGAATCTTTATTCATGGAGAAGCAGAAAGAAACTCAAACAGCCCAGCTGGATTTCCAGGTCCTGGGCAGAATTTGTAACCCCTTTGACTTCTCAACTGAGAAAATTGGATGCGGCTGTCACAGAAAGAGAATAAATGTGGAACCCCACAATGCTATGCTTGCAGCCACTTTTATTCCATTGAATTTAACACATAATGAAAGGCAGGCGTACTCTGGGAGGCACAGGGCTGAACTAAGGCTAGGATCTTATACTTCCAACTAGGCTGAGCTGGCAACATTTCTGAGCAAGATACTTTAGCCCCCTTGAGTTGGCTGCTGGCTAACCGACAGTAGAAATGCCTCCTCTTGTTTTCCTACTGCAATGTCCTCATTTTAAAACTAAATGACCTATGAAAAAGGAAATACAGATGGCTAATAGACACCTTAAAAATATATGCTCTCACTGATAATCCATGAAGTGTAGCATTGGACTGGGAGTGTAGCTCAGTGGTAAAGCACTTGACTATCATGAACTAAGGCCCTGGGTTCAATCCCCAACACTGGGGGAAAAAACAAAAAAACTATAAGAGAGAGTTTTTCAAAAATGAAGGTATTCAAACATCTTAATTAGCTTTGTCCTTTTAAACTAACACCCAGCTTAGTGTTTTATTAGGGTTTACTTTCATTAAAGGTTGAAAATTCTAAAAATAACCTATTTTGAAAGATTAATGAATTTTCCAATAAACTTAACAACCCAATTTAACAAATTGGTTGACTGGTAAATATGCCAGAGATGTTAAAACCAGAAATGGGGCTGGGATTGTGGCTCAGTGGTAGAGCGCTCGCCTAGCATGTGTGCGGCCCGGGTTCAATCCTCAGCACCACATAAGAATAAAGGCAGTGTGTACAATTAAAACAAATAAATAAATATTTAAAAAAAAAAAAAAGAAATGACTGTAGGGCTTTTATGGTTTAGATCCTTGTTTATGGTTTGTGGTAGTGCTGGGACTCAAACCCAGGGCCCTGTGTGTGCTAGGCAAGTGCTCTACTACACCTCCAGCCCCTTCCTTCATTTTCTAATTGAAAAGTCTGGGACCTAGAAAAAATGTGTTTTTTTTCCTCAGATCACACAGTTATGTAGAGTTGAAACTGCATTAATAAATTATGATATGCTGTTATTTAGATCTTGCTATTGGTAAATAGCTTCATATAAGATTAAACTTACTTTTTTTTTTTTTTTTTTTTCTTGAGGCTGGGTCTTGCTATGTTACCCAGGCTGGCCCTGAACATGTGATTTTTTTTTTTTTCCGGGGGAGGGGGAGTGGGGGTTACCAGGGATTGAACTCAGGGGCACTTGACCACTGATCCACATCCCTAGCCCTATTTTGTATTTTATTTAGAGATAGGGTCTCACTGAGTTGCTTAGTGACTCACTTTTGCTGAGGTTGGTTTTGAACTTGCGATCCTTCTGCCTCATCCTCTTAAGCCACTGGGATTACAGGTGTGTGCCCCCATGCCCTGCTGATTTTTTTTTTTTTTAATACCTCAAGGATGTTGTGCTTCTCTGTCTTTTCAGAGAAATGATATGCCATAGGCCTCAAAAAAATGGAATTAAAGCATTTTCCCTTATTGGCTCTCTGTCTTTAGAGGAGCAAGTAGCTGGATACTTCTACATCTTTTTAATGGGGAATAACAATCTTTGCAAACTAAGTCTCTTTGATAGACTTAGAAGCCACTGAAGCAACTGCAAGGAAAAATAAGGTGTTTACATTCTAAAAGGGGCATTTTAAAAAGTGTGCAGATATGTCTAATACAAAACAGAGCAAGTGTTAAAAGAGTTTGTGTTAGTTAAGGTCATGCTGGCTGCTGTAACAGAACCCCCTAATACAAATTGGCTCTAAAGCTGTAGAAGTTTATTTCTAGCCTGTGTAAATACCCAAATGGATGTTCCTATTGTCAGGCAGTTCTCCAAGTGGTCATTTTGGGATCTGGGCTGCTTTCTGTCTTACGACTCTATCTTTGGCATTGGCTTTGAAGGCTGCTGTATTTGTCAGTTTTCTGTTTTTTACAACAACAACAAAAACAAACAAACAAACAAAAAAAACCTGAGATAAATAACTTATAAGGAGGAAAAGTTTATTTTGGCTCATGATTTCAGAGGTGTCGGTCCATGGGCAGTTGTCTCTGTTGATTTAGGATCTGTGGTGGAGCAGAACATGCATGGCAGGAACATGTGGTGGAGGAAACTGTTCACCTCATGGCTCGAACATGAAAGAGAGAAAGGAAGAGGCCTGGGGTCCCATTATCCCCTTCAAGGGCAAAACCCTCCCCCAGTGACCTGACTTCCTTGGACCAGACCCCACCTTCTAGAGGCCTCACCATCTCCTAATAGCACCACAGACTGGGAACCAAGCCTTTAACACGTGAGTCTTTGAGGGACATTCAAGATTCAACATGCTTGCCTGCATCAAAAAAGGAAAGAAAGCTTGGAGGGCTACTCGTAGGGGGACTTTATGGGCCAGGCCTGGAAGTCATAGACTCATAGACGTCATTTCTTCTAACATTCCGTTAGATGGAACTCAGTCATATGACTACATCTTAGTGCAATGGATGCTCAAAACTGTAGTCAAGGGCTGGGGTTGTGGCTCAGCGGCAGAGTGCTTGCCTCGCACATGCGCGGCCCGGGTTCGATCCTTAGCACCACGTACAAATAAACGCATTGTGTGCAACTAAAGCAAATAAATAAATATTTAAAAAAAAAAAAAAAACTGTAGTCAAGCTGTGTGTGATTTTAGTGGCCATCAAGTGCTCTCCACCACAAACAGCTCTGGGGTTCCAAAAGGGAGAGACACGTGAGGCTGAAGTAACTTCTCCGACACATATATGCCTAGCAATACAGAGGCTGTGAATTCTGCTATTATTTCTAACTTTTTCCTCATTTTAACATAGAGATTTCTGCTGACTCATCCTAGATAGTTGTGTTAGTCCGTTTTTTTTGTTGTTGTTGCTGTTGTTGCTTTGACCAAAATATATGACAAGAACATCTTAGAGAAGGAAAAGTTTGCCTCACGGGTTCAGCGGTTCAGTCCATGCAGCAGACTCCGTTGCTCTGGGCCCACCGCAAAGCAGAACATCATAGCTGAAGGATGTGGCAGAGAAAAGCTGTTCAGCTTGTGACAATCAACAAGCAGAGAGAAAGAGAGAGGGAGTGTATGAGGAGCCAGAGACAAAATATATACTCCCCAAGGCATGTCTCCAGTGACCCCACTGCTTCCAGCCACACCCCACCTGCCTACAGTTACTACACAGAAATCTGTGCAAATTAACAATCCATCTAAGGGATGGATCAGGTTATGGCTCTTTTAATCTAATCAGTTCACCTCCTGCATTAACACAGGAACTTTGGGGGGACACCTTTACCTTATATCCAAACCATACTGTAGTACATATACTTCAAGCTCTTTGTTTTTCAGGAGTGGTGACTCTTTCTGATTAATGGCATGCTTTTACAAGATGACCAGATTCTGTGGAGGTCAAATCTTCTCCATCTGCCTAATGTGAACTTGGAGATGAGCACAAAAATAGTGGACTCTCCCCATTGCCACACGCAGATAGAGACTCCAGTCAGTACTCTCTGTTTTCTTTCTTTTTCTTCTTTTGCAGTCCTGGAGATGGAACCCAGGGCCTCATGCATGCTAGGCAAGCACTCCACCATTGAGTTACACCCCAGCCCTATCCTCTTTATTTCAGTTCAGTAGTGACCAAAGGCAAGCCGTTCGAGGGCTGCCCTGTGGATAATAGAATGCTGTACTGGTGGTTACTTCCCAGCGCTTACATTTGTCATTTCCATGGCTGGATGACACACAGGCCACACCTCCTTTCTACTCAAGCTGTCTGTGCCCTCATTCTGCCCCTTACGTTTCTATTGAATGAGACTCTCAGCTGGGCTCTCGACCCCAGACCCTCACTCTCTACACTCCATCAATCATTATTGCCAGCACAGGATTGCCAGAGTTCTCTTACATACAGATCTGATGATGCCTCTCTCCTTTTTAAATGCCTTGGACGGCTCCTGCAGGCTACAGAACAAAGCGTAAACTCCTTGGTGCGGCCTCCAAGACCTCCAATGAGGACCCCAGTATGAAGATTTTGCTTCACCAAGAATTAATGGCTTTTGTCTGTTGTTGGATTTTGACTTTGCTTCTCTTGCTCTCGCTCTGTTTCTGTAGTTGAATTTCGGACATGAAACTGTGTGCATGGTACTCTTGTCATTGTCAAAATGTGTCATGTGGTTTTTCAGGCCTCTGTCCCTACCTACAGGAATGCTGAGTATCCTCTTAGGGACAAGTTCAAATACCATCTTTCTTATGAAGTTTCCGTCCCTTTGGAATTAAGTCTTAGGCGTTGTGAACCTCTGTAACATCTCTCTGCTAAATATGATCGTGTACATGTTTGTCTTACCTCTATAATAGAGAATGTCTGTTACTCATCCTTGAGTAAGACCTAATAATACATGCTCAATAATACAGTTGATTTGAATTAGGGTCACAGAAAAAAATTCTATTTAAATTACTTTCTGGCATTTCCACTGGATCTGAACTTTTTCCTTGATTCTGAGTAGCACCCTCATTATAAAACAGCTGCCCACTTAGTTGTGATAATGGAAAATTGCTTCAATTTTATCACAAAGTATCTGTTTTTCCTAGTGACTATCTATAAAGATGAGAAGTAGAGATTGTCATTGGAGTAGAAAAAAGATTGTATCTCTGTGGCTGGTCCACGAGTTAGAGTGGCCATGAGTTAGAGAGTCAGTTACCCCTATTCTGCATGCACATGGTACTTTCCATGTACCTTTATCACAGCCCCTACTGCACCAAATTTAAATTACAGATTTAAATGGAGGTTTTGACTTTGTATGTGTGATGATTTGTTTCCTTGTCTGGCTTCCACTCTCAGCAGCACTGTTCATAAATTCTATGTGATGATGGAAATGATCTATAAACCACACCATCCAAAATGACAGCCACTAGCCACATGTAACTGTTGAGTACTTGAAATGTGACTACTACAACTAGGAACTAAAGGTTTAACTCTCTCTTTTTTTTTTTTTTTTTTGGTACTGGGGATTGAACTCAGGGGCACTTGACCACTGGGCCACATCCCCAGCCCTTTTTTCTGTATTTTATTAGAGACAGGGTCTCACTGAGTTTCTAAGTGCCTTGCCATTGCTGAGTCTGACTTTGAACTCATGATCCTCCTGCCTCAGCCTCCCAAGTGCTGGGATTACAGGCGTGCGCCACCATGCCCGGCTTTCATTTTTTATTTAAATAGCCACTCGTGGCTGGTGGTTACCATATTGCATAGCACAGTAATATTGAGTTCTAGGAGAGTAACATCATATTAATTTATTATAATCACCCATACAATGCTAGGTACTCATAGACCCTCAATAAGCATTTTTTAAACTGGGTGCAATAGTACACACCTGTAATCCCAGGGACTTAGGAGACTGAGGCAGGACGATAGCAAGTTTGAGGCCAGTCTTGACAACTTAGTGAGGTCCTAAGCAACTTAGTGAGACCCTGTCTCAAAATGAAAAATAAAAAGGGCTGGGGATGTGGCTCGGTGGTAAAGTGCCCCTGGGTTCAATCCTTGGTACCAAAAAATGAACATTTGTTAAATAATGAGCAGTTAAGAACTCATCGAGTGTCTGCTGAATGCTAGGTGCTGTCCAGAGGCTGTCCTTGTGTCACCCTCATTATGGCAGAACCCCTTGTTGGGGCAGCACGGAGCACAAGGCTTGACTCCCATCATCCCAGCCATTTCCAAGGAATTGGGGAACCACGGGAACAATTTAGCAAGAGGGTTAGGAACCTGGGGAAGAGAAGCCTGGCAGAGCCCTCCATGAAATTAAAGAATCTCAGTGGGGAACCAAAAGCCTCTTTAACCTGCCCCGGCCTGAACTGGGTGATCGTACTTTTTCCTGAAACAGCCACAGAAGTCTTTTAATTTCAAAACTCAGGGTCTAGTGGGACCCACAAACCTGGTCTGAAGACTGCTGGCAACGGTTTTAGTTTGGGCAAAGGAAAGGCGAGTTGCATAGCATCTGAGAGGGACGGGAGAAGAGCTGAGTGGAAGGGAATGCCTTTCGCCTGCGGGTTTCATTAGAAAGCTGCTTGGCACTTCTTCCCTCTGGAAAGCAAGCAGCACAACCTAAGCACTGGTTTGAGACTCAGAGGCTGTAGCTGGGGCTGGCATTAGGAGGACCCACTTACTTAGAGCTTCTGGTTTCCCCCTGGAATTTAAAAACCAGGTGTCATTTCTGCAGTAAGCAGTAAGTTATGAGGAGGACTAGCTTGCAGTCTGTCCTTTCCCACCCTGCTGTAGAATCCGCTGGGCCCAGCCCTTCCTTCCCTGTTTTCCGAGTGTCCTGACTGGTAAAAGCTGTAAGATAAGCACTGGGGCTGGTCATTTAGGGCTTTGTGGACCCTTTCCCTGCTATGTTCATCTCCCACTTGTTTAAAAAAATAAATAACTGTCCTATTTCCCCAAATGGAAATTGCTACTTAAAAAAAAAAAATATTTATTTATTTACTTTAGTTGTACACAACGCAATGCATTTATGTTTATGTGGTGCTGAGGATTGAACCCCGGGCCGCGCACGTGCAAGGCGAGCGCTCTGCCGCTGAGCCACAACCCCCGCCCAAAATTGCTACTTTTTAAAAGCAGAAAGTTGACAGCTTCAGGAAGATTTCTAGAAAGCAAGAAAACTAGAATAGGTGAGGCAATCACTTCTCTTTCAGGGAGAATTACAGAAATGTTGGACCAGGGTGTGGCTCAGTGGTAGAGCACCTGCTTGGCCTGTGCAAGGCCCTGAGTTCAATCGCCACCACCAAAAAAAAAAAAAAAGAAGAAGAAGAAGAAAGAAAAAATGAATGACTGAATTGTTGAATTGTTTTAAAAAAAGAAATTTAGCATAACTGCTTTCATAAAACCCCATGCATGAAAGTCCAGATTTACAAATAAATAAGAGTGAGGATGCATATGGTAAAATTACTACGAGATTAGTTATATACATTGGGCTGTGAATGTAGCTCAGTGACAGAGCACTTGCCTAGCTTATTCAAGGCCCTGGGGGCCATGGGATTGATTGATCTCCAGCACCGTGGGCCAGGGGTAGAGGAGTATGAAAAAAAAAAAAAAAAAATATATATATATATATATATATATATATATTGGTTCCTTCTTTAAAGAACAGAGTGACGAACTTGGAATATGAATATAGAAAAAATGACTGTCATATCTCTGTCTCTGTCTCTTCCTTTAAAGAACAGAGAAGCAAACTCCAAAGCCTTTGGGAACCTGCCAGGCAAAATGGATGTGGGAAGCAGCTGGGAGAACAGCGACAGAGAGCAGTGGGGTTTGGGGAAATGCATGTCCCCTCTCCTGCACACCAAGGCATTCATGTTCCAAAAATTGTAAAACACTGTGTTAGTCAAAGAGATTTGGCTGTCTGCCAGTTGGTGATCTCTGCTTTTTAAAATAGAACGATTTCCCCAGGTCCTTTTAAAATATGCTCCAGTTTGCAAAATCAGGAATACATCTACTTGGTAGCACAAGATACAATTTTATTCTAATTAGCCCATGGCACACAGAGAAGTTGTCAACCTGCTTTTGGCGGGGGACTAGGACTCCATTTACTTATTCCACTTCCTCTATATAAACTTGGGAATTTGGCAGGCTGTGGGTGTAGCTCAGTGGCATAGCACTTGCCTATACCACAAGCCCTGGATTTCATCCCCAGCACCACAAAGAGTAAAGTATAAATATACCTGGGAATTTGCAGAAGAGGGTGGAACATACTCAGATCCCCGTTTTCCTCTATAGTACAAGACCTCAAAACTCCAGAGCAGGGGAAAATTAGATTACTTGCAAGATAAGAGTATACAGGGGTTGGGCTGTAGCTTAGTGGTAGAGTATTTGCCTAGCATGTATGAAGCGCTGGATTTGATTCTCAGCACCACATATAAGTATAAATAAATAAATAAAGGTCCCTCGATGACTAAAAAAATTTTTTTAATTAATTTATTTATTTTATTCAGTGTTGTATATATAACAGTAGCATGCTTTACAATTCGTAATACACATAAAGAGCAGCTTTTTACATATCAATGTTAGTATACAAAGTATATTCATATCTTTCATGTCTTCAAACATGCATTTAGGGTAATGATAACCCTCTCATTCTACCATCTTTTGTTTTTTCTTCATCTCTTTATACCCCCTTGCTCCCTCCCTTGCCGTCCCTCCCCATTGACCTTTCTGGTGTTCCTCTAATCTTCCTGTGCTCTCCAACCCAACCCCACTGTGAACCAGCCTCCTTATATCAGAGAAAACATTCGGTATTTGGATTTTTGAGATTGGCTAACTTCACTTAGCATTATATTCTCCGATTTCATCCATTTACCTGTGAATGCCATTATTTTATTCTCTTTTATTGCTGAGTAAAATTCCATTGTGTATATATATACCACATTTTCTTTATCCACTCATCTACTGAGGGGCATCTAGGTTGGATCCACAATCTAGCTATTTTGAATTGCGCTCCTATAAACATTGCTGTGGCTGTGTCCCTGTAGTATGCTGTTTTTAAGTCCTTTGGAAATAGGCCCAGTAGAGGGATGACTGGGTCATATGCTGGTTCCATTCCCAGTTTTCCAAGGAATCTCCATACTGCTTTCCATAATGGCTGCACCATTTTGCAGTTCCACCAGCAATGTGTGAGAGTGCCTATTTCCCCACATCCTCTCCAACATTTATTGTTGTTTGTGTTCTTAATAGCTGCCATTCTGACTGGAGTGAAATGAAATCTTAGAGTAGTTTTGATTTGCACTTCTCTAATTGCCAGAGGTGTTAAATAAATAAATAAATAAATAAATAAATAAATAAATAAAGGTCCCTCAACAACTAAAAATATTTTTTTTAAAAAAAAAAAAAAACCTCTTACTCTCTTTTTTTTAAAAAATGAGAGCATTCAAACACCTTTCTCCCCAGTCCTCCCAAAGCCCTTGAAAACAAAACCCATAGCTTTGACTACCATGCTCCTCAGAATAATTTCCTAATCCACATTGACTTATGGGTCATATATTGCTGCATTCTTTTGTAGAACATCTTTTTAAATGATTTTAATTTACCAGGATTTAAGAGAAGGAAAATTCCTCTTTCTTATCTCCTTCCAAAGAACTTTTGCTTGGCCCCGGGGAGAAAATTGTGCTTTTCCAAGTAAGAAAAGAAGGAATCACCAGGGTCTGCCACTTCCAGGAACTGCTGGAGTCTTTGGGGTTTGCGCTACTGTCTGAAGATGAGTTCGTCACTTATCAGACTTCTTGAGACACTAAGAGCTGGAGGCCTGGGGAAACTCATTCTTGGAAACATCAAAAACTAGATTTTAGGCCAGGCACACGCCTGTAATTACAGTGGCCCGCGCGAACTGCATTGTGTACAACTAAAGTTGTAAAATTCCAGTGCCTCCAGAGGCTGAGCGCAGGAGAGGCTGAGGCAGGAGGATCTCAAGTTCAAAGCCAGCCTCAGCAAAAGTGAAGTACTAAGCAACTCAGTGAGACCCTGTCTCTAAATAAAATACAAAATAGGGCTGGGGATGTGGCTCAGTGGTCGAGTGCCCCTGAGTTCAATCCCCGGTACCAAAAACAAAACAAAACAAAAAAAACTAGAGTTTAATGTGGAGGTCTCGGGATCAATTTTCGTGACCCCACCACCCTGCCCTGTGATTGGACATGCTGTCCTTCATGCTTCCCAAACTATGTACATCAGCACTGGGAATATTAAAACATTTCTGGTTTAGCATTTTTCTTGAAGGCCAGAATTTAGATCTCATCACTACTCTCCACCCTGTGTCCCTCCCCACACCCTTAAGGTATTACTTCTCCTTCAATCCAGAAAGACAATGAAAAAAGAAACAATATTTGGAAGATGAGACTTCTTGAAGAAAATAATATGGTGGAGCTGGTAAACTCCAAAGTAACCCCCCACCCCAGGTTTTAATTTTCATGTCCACCAACTGTCGGGAAAGTAGATCACACAAAGGATTGCCATGCCTTGGGGCTAAGAAGATTCACTGAGCCAAGCATGGAAGGGGTGGGGAGAGAAAGAGCGAGAGTGAGTGGGGGGGGGGGAGACCTAGAGGCAGAGAGGGACCCTTGGGAGAAATAATTAAGGCTGGCAGGGAAAGGCTATGTTAATTGAGCTGAGCAGAAAGATGAGCATCTGGGGATTCTTTTAAGAGGCTGTGGAATTTTCTGATAAAGTCTTCGGTAGATTATTACATTAATCTTCGGTCACTATAAAAAATGTCTCTTAAGGGAGAAGGGTATGCACACACACCCAAAAGAAACCAGTGCAAAAGGAACAGCTGGTTACAGGACTAAATAGTAATCATCGACATAAAAAAAAAAAAAAAAAAAAAAAAAAAAAGTGAGACAGAGGTGGTTTTGCCAGATCCTGGTTTCCTGGAGAAAAAAGAGAGAAAACAAAATGCTCCCCGCATGGTAGAAGCTAGTTTATGTACAGTTGGTCCAGGCACTACCCACAGGATGTTAAGTGGTCTATAAGGTCCTCAGTCCCCTCCCACCTCCCCCCAGTAGTTATCCCATGTGGTTGTCTCTACCTAAATTTTGTAACATTCCTTTAAGGCAGAGGTTTCTCTTAAGAGTATGAGGATCCTTTTTTAAATCCCTGCATCCCACTCAAAGGTCATATGCCCCATAAGACTATAGTTGTACTTTCCATTGAGAAAATACGTTTAAAGACCCCAAAAGATCTTTTTCTGTTTTTAATTTTTTTGTTATATCATGTAACATAATGCAAGAAATCGCATAAAGCATAATATATGCACAGCAGAATAAATTGTTGTAAAGCGAATCACCTCCTCTCCATTACCCAGGTTGAACAATAGAGTGCGGCTGGCACCCCCAAACTCCTCAAGTCCTTTCCTCATCATGACCCCTTTCCTCCATCCTTGAGGAAACCACTCCTTGATTTTTTTTTTTATTTTATTTTATTTTATTTTTTTTTTTGTGGTACCGGGGATTGAACTCAGGGGCACTCGACCACTGGGTCACATCCCCAGCCCTTTTTTATATTTTATTAGAGACAGGGTCTCACTGAGTTGCTAAGTGCCTCGCCATTGCTGAGGCTGGCTTTGAACTCGCGATCCTCCTGCCTCAGCCTCCCAAGTGCTAGGATTACAGGCGTGCACCACCACGCCCGGCTCACTCCTTGATGTTTATGGTGAGCAGTTCCTTGCTCTTTTTCTATGGCTTATCCACCTATGTATGGATCCCTAAACACAATAGTTTTGCTGTGAATGGCATCATAGTTAATATATTCTTTTGTGACTTCCATCTTCTCAACATTGTGTTGATAAGATTCAGGCACATAGCCAGGCGCAGTGGCACACACCTGTAATCCCAGCACTTGGGAGGCTGAGGCAGGAGAATTGCGAGTTCAAAGCCAGCTTCAGCAATGGCGAGGCACTTAGCAACTCAGTGAGACCCTGTCTCTAATGAAATACAAAAAAGGGCTGGGGATGTGGCCTAGTGACCAAGTGCCCCTGAGTTCAATCCCTGGTACCAAAAAAAAAAAAAAAAAAAAAAAAAAAAGATTCAGGCACATGGTTGCATGTTAACTGTATGTAGTTAGCGCATTCACTTTCTATATTTTTTAAAAATATGTATTTATTTGCTTTAGTTGTACACAATGCAATGCATTTATGTTTACGTGGTGCTGAGGATCGAACCCAGGCCACGCACGTGCTAGGCGAGCACTCTACCGCTGAACCACAACCGCAGCCCACTTTCTATATATATATATATTTTTTTTTAATTTTTAAAAAATATTTTTATTTATTTGCTTTAGTTGTACACAATGCGTTTTATTCAATGATTTTATTTGTACGTGGTGCTGAGGATCGAACCCGGGTCGCCCACGCGCTAGGCGAGTGCTGTACCACTAAGCCACAATCCCAGCCCCCTATATTTTTTTTAATATTTATTTTTTAGTTGTAGTTGGACACAATACCTTTATTTTATTTATTTACTTTTATGTAGCATTGAGGATCGAACCCAGGGCCTCACATATGCTAGGTGAGCGCTCTACCATTGAGCCACACCCCTCATTCACTTTCATTTGTGCAAAATATTCATTATAGTAATAGAGCACAATTAATTGATCCATCCATTCTACTGTTGGTGGGCATTGGTGTTGTTTTCAGACAGAGGTTAACAGTACTGCTTGTTTGGTTGGTTGTTTGGTGCTGGGAATTGAACCCAGGACCTTGTGCATGCTAAATGCATGTTCTACCATGAGTATATCTCCAGTCCAGAGATCCTATTCTTGACATACTACTGGACATATAAATCCATTTCAAGGATCCACATACATACTACTATCAGAGTAGAAATAGGTGACATATTTATCCATTCTAGAGACAATGCTTGGTTTGCATAGTTCTTTGATTCTGTGATTCGCACCCCCCCCCCACAGAGGTCATTATCCCCCAGATTAGGAGCCATTGGCTTAAGGCAAAGGCATGTAAAAATTTCCATTGAAGACTGCGTGATGGCACACACCTGTAATCAGAGCAGCTTGGGAAGCTGAGGCAGGAGGATCATGAGTTCAAGTTTAGCCTCAGCAACTTAGCGAGGCCCTAAGTAACTCAGCAAGACCCTGTCTCTAAATAAAATATTTTAAAAAGGGCTAGGGATGTGGCTCAGTGGTTAAGTGACCCTAGGTTCAATCCCCAGTTCCAAAAAACCCAAAAATTTCCATTTAAATAGATATGTGTTACTGGAAAGACTTGGTGCATTAATTCATTACATATTTCTGTGGATGGCTTCATGACAGGGGTTCTCCAGTTTTCTTGTGCACCAAAATCACCCAGAAGGCTTGTTAAAACATTGCTAGGCATCACCTGCAAAAATTTCTGATTTAGTTGGTCTGGGTAGGCTTGAGAATTCATGTTTCTAACAGGTTTTCAAGTGATGTTGATGCTCTTAGCTTGGGGACCACACTTTGAGGAACCTGGAACTTGATATTACCTTGACAATTGAGAACTGGATGTAGGGGATCCATTTAGTCATTCAAGAGATAAGAATAAGATATGACTGAGGGTGTAGCTCAGTGGTAGAAGTGCTTGCCTACTATATAAGAGGCCCTGGGTTTGAACCCCAGCACCACAAAAAGAAAAAAAAAAAGAAAAGTACATAAGACACAATTTGTTGGAGTGAAAAGAGGTCAGTTAGCAGGCTCTTGTGGTAGCTCAGAGTATGGCAGTAAGAATGAAGAGTAGGAAATAAATTTTTTAAATACTGCAGAGGGCTAGGGTCTAGCTCAGTGGTAGAGCACTTGCTTAACATGCTTGAGGCTCTGGGTTTAATCCTGAACACAGAAAATAATCATAATAATAATCCTATGGAGACACAGTCGGGAGGCCTTGGCAATTGATTTGACATGGAGGATAAAAGAGAGTGAGGACTCCAAAAACACACCAAGATCTCAGGTCTGATCCAGGGAAAGAACCGAAAGACAAGGAACAGGCAGGATTGGAAAGATAAAGTGATCAATCAGCATCTTTACTTCCTACTTTTTGCCTCTCTACAAAGATTCATGGTCAAAAACAGCAGCACCAGGGTAACTGATCCCCTAAGTTTTTGGCTTTTATTCCTACATCATCACGGGAATGTTCCTGGGTAATTGCTCTTGAATGACCCATATCAGATTGTGGAGAGACTACCTGCATTTCATAATGAGTGATTCTGAAAATACTGGGAATGGCTGAAGTCTTCCTTTCTTGCAATCTCTCTCGTTCCCTTCCAAACACCTTGAAATGTTCCCTCTTTGACCAAACCACGTCATCATGTGAAATCCTTCCTGTTCTTTTCCTTCTGTTTAAAGCCCACACATTCTTTAGGCCCTACACAAATCCCACATCCTGACTGCAACTGCTCCTTGGACTCCTCTGGCACCTCTGTGTCCTGCCTGCCTTTCAGAGTGGGTTTTGTTTCCCCCAGCTAGACCAAAGCAGCTCAGAGAGCAACACATCAGACATCTCCACAACATCTTGTCAAGCAGCAGGGTACTCCCTGCTAGAAGCTGAACGTTACTCCTTGTCTTTGAGAATAGGACAAAGACAAAGCTGGGACCTCGCATCTCTAAGATATCTGTTAACAGGAGATTCTGAAATAAGAGGATATCTTTTCTTGCTGACAAGTGGAGTAGGGTCTTATGGAAGTCAAAAGGACTCTGTCTCTGTGAGAGGCTGGCCTTCTCCATCTGCTTCTTATTTCCTTGAGAGTCAAAAGAGGGCTTTTCTCTTCTTTCGGTCAACAAATATTTATCTGGCACTAGATTGTGCACCATCCTAACCACTGGAGAGAAAATGATGAACAAGACCATTTCCAGAGCTTATGAGAGCAAGAAAGAAAAACACAAACAGATTAGTATGCCAAAGGATTCCATGTTAGCTTAAATAGAATCTTATGCTGTCAGCATAGAGTCTTCTCTTACTGGAGACATTGGTTATTTCACTGTTATGACTGATCTAAAACTTCCTCCCATTTTTTCCCTAAGCCCTCGAGTCACCACTCCTGCCCTCCCCTCTGCCAGTGCCTTCATTTGGTCTGGATGGATGTGGCCCCTTGAGGGAATGAAAACTGGTGACCAAATCCTACCAGAAAAAGGAAGAGAATCTGGAATTCCTGATTTCAAATATGTGCTCCTTTGGTTGGAAGTGTAGAGAAAGGCAGTGTGATCTCAGTTAGGGACCTTGGACATGCCACAGAGAGGACTTCGATGGTATAGGAGGGTTACATCCCCTGCTACCATCCATCCACAGTGGTGTGGAGAAGAATGAGTTAGGCAGGTGTGTTTAGAGAATAATCTTCCCCCAAAACACTAAATAATGTAACTAACTCTCCCCACACACACACACACACACACTGGGAATGGAACCCAGGGCATATATTTTTCTGGAACTGGGGATTGAAGCCCAAAACACTGAATCCCTAGCCCTTTTTATTTTTTAGTTTGATACAGAGTATTACTAAATTGCCGAGGCTGGCCTTCTGCCTCAGTGCCCTGAGTTGGTGGGATTACAGGGGTGCACCACTGTGCCTGACCCTCAATGCATATTTGATAAGTGAATTTACTGAATGTATGAACAAATGAATGAAGTAGAACAGAGAGGATGTCCGAGCAGCTCATTCTGCCTGGCCTCCCCACCGAAAGATCCTGAGAATTCTTCATCTTCCCTTCCCCCAGCCCCAGCTTCCCAGTCACTACCAAAGAATAGGGTCTCTTGATTCCCACATACTCAACCTCTCAGTCTGGTGTGTATGAAATGACGCTGGCCACTTCAGAAGGGGGAACTTTTTAGATCTCCCAGGACATCTGTAGTTATGACAAAGGCAGCAGAAGGCATTCAGCTTCCCTGCCTTTGGGGTATTTACCAGATCTTTCTTCCTACACAACAGAGAGCCACCCCAGGCTGAGTCTTGCTGTAAATCTCACCGATGACCCACACAGGGGCTTTCCATATGTCCTGCTCATTAAATCCAAACCACCAGTCCCCACACAGCTTCCTTCCTTCCCTGTGGGCTTGAGGCAAGAAGTGTCCCTTCTACCCACCATAATGAAACCAATCATAACATTTACCTTTCTAAGGCATCCTTTCCCTTTCCACCCTGTTCAAGAATGTAACACAGGCAAACAGCTGCCCAGCTTCAGTTCTGGGGCTCTTGATGGGGTGGCTCATATCTGTCTGTCTGACAGGACAGAGCATCCTGAGAGCATTGGTGTATGTGTGCATGTGCTCATGGGGTGTAGTGTGGTGTGTGTGTGTGTGTGTGTGTGTGTGTGTGTGTTCAGTTTCAGGTACCACACATCTGGAAGGCAGTGAAAGATGCCACCACATGTGCTAGATCTTTTTTTGTTGTTTTCTTCTTCTTCTTCTTCTTCTTCTTCTTCTTCTTCTTTTTTTTTTTTTTTTTTTTTTTTTTTTGGCTAATTGGTAATTTTAAAAATATAATGTTTCCTGGGCTAAGACTTTGATAGAACTACCAGGGTGGTGGGAATAGCTGCTGGGAGTGATTCCTGTCTCCCTACATGTTTATAAGGCATGGAAGAGCGGCTTGTCACTGGGGCAGTCAAAGCCACAGTGACCGTTAGCAGGCACTTTGCTTCTGTCCTTGGCTCAGACTCACAGTGGGTCCTCAATGTGGCTTCAGTTGAACCTAAGACGTGTGGGGCCAGTAAGATTTCACTGGAGCCTGTTGGGAGGGTGTGAGGGAGGTGAGAGACGTTGGTGTGAGGGGAGACCAGAGGGGTAGGAAGTGTCACCAGTTGGGAGAAAACTGAGCTATCTGGTGATCGGAATGTGTGAGGATAGATGTCTGTGGTGGCTGGCCCAGGGAATAGGTGTTTGGGGGAGTAGAGTGTTTGAGGGCATGGTAGCCAGGTTGGACATTCTGGTGGGCAAGAGGGAAGGAAAGGAAAGGGGAGCTGGAGAAGCAGGAGGGAATTAGTCCCCATGAAGGCCTGGTAGGTGGAGTTGGGGATGTTTGGACAAGGAAACTCTTTGAAGCTTTTCTCTCTTCCTCCCTACCCTGGACCAGGTCCCCTCCCCTCCATAAAGCCATTAGCTTCTGGTGCCAGCCCTATCTCTGCTCCATCTCTCTTGGTTCCAGTCGATGCATTCACAGACCTCCTGCCCTGAGGGACGGGGGAGGATTTATGGGGGGTCGAGGGGAGGGGGAGGGGGCATCCTTTAGAGGAGGCCAGAGAGGTCTGTTAGGAAAGTAGGGTGTGGGGAGCTGTTAGTCGGCCACGCTAGAGGCCGGATCATTTCCGAGCTGGCTCTGCATGACAAAGGGAAGGAGCGAGCCTCTTCTTTGATCTGCCCCCTGCTGGCCCCACACACCTGCCTGTTGGTGCCCCCCCCCCCCCAGCTGAGACCTCAAGAAGAAAAACCAAAAGGGGGTGGGGAAAAGGCCATGTCCCAGTGCTTCTGGATCGGGTTCAGGCCACCTTCCTCTCTTGGTGGCCCGAGGACAAAAATATTTCCTAAGCTGATGACCCAAAGCACCTGCCGCCCCCTCCCGGAGAGCCTGGAGACCCAGAACCCAGGGACTTGCGTGGTGAGATGGGGGCGGGGGCAGCCTGAAGCAGGGCTGTGTGTGTTTGTGTGTGTGTGTAGGGTTGGAGGTGTAAGGGGTCCTGGGAAGAAGACTCATTGGAGATGTGGGGTCCCGCCCCAGATGGAAGCTAAGGGAGAAGCGAGGTGGGGGTGAGCAGGAGGGGGCGTGTGTTTTCCTACTCGCTCTAGGATCCAGATCATGGATTTCCCGCATGTTTCCAAAGACTTTGGGGACTTGGGGCACAGGCGTTAGTTACTAAAAACGCAAGGCAAAGATGTTGGGCTCTCTGGTGCTCCACAGGAGGGGTGGTGGCTTTTGAAAGATGCGTCCTCACCACAAGCATTGGATGCAAGAGATGCAGCCCAGGAGCCGGCTGCGTCCCTGGCCCGCAGCTGGGAAAGGTGTTGCGTGCAATCCCTCCTCCGCCACACGGTGCAGAAGGGGCAGGGGCCACCAGAGCTTTTGGGGCTCGGGCTCGCCGTTGGCTGTATGGCTATTCCATGTCTCAGAGAAGTGCCTTGAGAGCGAAAAGTCCTCGCTCTTCTCTGTGCGATTATTCTTTAAGGGTAAACAAGCGTTGGGATTTAGAAAACTTGTTTGGAGAGAGAAGGATACAGATGGGGACGGAAGACCTCTACTTGGGTATAGGTTAAATCCAATTCACCAGTTTTTTAACCCCTACGAAGAAGAATCTGAAGGACAGAGAAGTAGATCAGCAGGCTGGGGTGAGAGGCGGAGGGGATGGTCCTCCTTTCTCTGGATGTTCTAGAAGAAGGGGAGGTGTGCTTTGCAACCGTCAAAGCAGCTTCCTATGCGCAGCACTGTGCATGCTCTGTTCTTGAGATAATTTGTTTTCATTCTTTTTTTTTTTTTTTTTTTTTTTGGTTTCTCAGCTCATTATTTCCGTTGGAATTAGGTCCTGAGTAGGGTTCCCACAGTTTGAGTTAGGAGTCCTAAAAGCCCTATGATGAGAGGATAAGCAGTAAGAGGTAGAGGTTGGAAAGGGGTGAATTTCCCTGGGGGAGAATTTGACTTCAGGTCCATCCCAGAGCCCATCCTTTGAGCTTTTCTGCATCCCTCTGCTCCCTCCTAGTCTTCTGTGTCTGTTGCATTTGTACCCTGATTTTTCCTTCATTTCTCCAGGAAGCCCCACATTGGAAGCTGTCCGTCCCAGGGCATTGGGGTGGGCTGAGGCCAACCATGCCCAGCCTGCTGTTGCTATTCACTGCTGCTCTGCTCTCCAGCTGGGCCCAGCTGCTGACGGATGCTAACTCCTGGTGGTGAGTGAGAGGGGCTTTGGTCCTGCTCTGTACCCTGAGGCTCCTTGGGTAATCAAGGTGTGGACAGGGGGCACCATGAGTTGTGATATACCCTATCCATAGGAATATGATAGGGCCCTTGCATCCCAGGCAAAGTTGAAGAGCTCCTTTTCTCTCTCCAGTCCCTAGAAGTAAGGGTTCCCTGAAAACAAAGGATTTGTTCATTTTTTCCCCCTCTGATGCTGTTCACAATCCCTTTTTCTTGGACCTTGCCCTAGCCTCATGCATTGTTATAAATAGCTTTTTAATTTTTATTGAGTTAATAAAAATATTGATAGCATTCATGAGGCCCTGGGTCTGATCCCCAGAACTGAGTCGGGGAGGAATGGGGAAGATAAAAAAGGAAAGAGAGAGAAAACCCTATGAAACTGGGCATAGTAGTACATGCCTATAGTCCCAGCCACTCAGGAGGCTGAAACAAGAGGGTCACTTGAGTCCAGGAGTTCAAGGCCAGCCTGAACAATAGCAAGACCCCATCTCAAAACATATATGTTGATATCTGGGTTTTTTTTTTTTTTTTTTTTTTCCAGCAGAGGCAGAGAGAGTAAAATTCCTATTTTTATCAGTCTGAAGACCAGATGAGGGATTTGCAGGACCATGTGTGTCCTTCTGTGTTTTTAAGACCACTGTCATTGCCAAGTCACATGGAAATGGCAGACGATCACTACTTATTTTGCATGGTCTGTGTCCCACTTACATTTTCATTCGGATGGCGAATCTGTAGCTCTCTCATCTGAGTTAACACTTTATTACGTCTGATGGATGATGAGAAAAAGGGAGATCCCTGAACTGATCGACAGTGGGTTAGGGCACGCGTGGAGTGAGATATGGAAGTGGAAATGTTCAGAATATATTGTGATGTGTGTACCTGGACTTCTGTTTTAAAGGCATAGGGGAGTTCCATTGAAGGGAATTGCTTTCCATCGCATACCCTGCACTAGGGCTAAACTGAACTAATCATTCCTGCTCCCTGAACAGGCATGTGTCAACATTTGGCTCTTGTTGCCCTCTGCCTGGAATGCACAGCTGCCCTGCCCACCCCACCTCCTTCTCTGTCTTTTCCCCATCCTTTCAGACCAGTCCAAATTCTGGCCATCTCCTTATACAGGCTTCTCCCTAGGGGGAGAGCTTTCCCCATCTGATCATGGTGGATCCAGAATCTTGTCTGTCTTAGGCATTTGGCGTCTCGCTATCATCTGCATTCACGCCTAGCTTTCCCTCCGTGCGTCCTTCTAAGACGTGAACTCTGTTTCACTAATTCCCCCTTCCAGGTCCTTAGTCCTTCAGGGCCTGGTAACAGAAAGCATCCCGTAAATGTGTTAGATGAATGACTTAACGCTGCTCACAGGCTCACACTCACTTCTTGTCTTCTCCGCCCCTGCCCTACTTTCTGGATTGCTGTTGTAGGTCGTTAGCTATGAACCCGGTACAGAGACCAGAGATGTTTATCATCGGTGCACAGCCTGTGTGCAGTCAGCTTCCTGGGCTCTCCCCTGGCCAGAGAAAGCTGTGCCAGTTGTACCAGGAACACATGGCCTACATCGGGGAGGGAGCCAAGACGGGTATTAAGGAGTGCCAGTACCAATTCCGGCAGAGGCGGTGGAATTGCAGCACTGTGGACAACACGTCTGTCTTTGGCAGAGTCATGCAGATAGGTAAGAGGCCACTGAAATAGGACTTGGCTACAGGAACTGTGCTCATATTGGCTGGGTTCATTTAAGCTCTTCCAGGACTGGCACATCAACAGCCCAGATGGGGGCCTCCTTGGGTTCTTTCTAGGGCTTGGCAGCAGCATGCAAGAAGGGAGAGAGGCGGATACCCAAAGAAGCAGCATTCTGGATAATCCTCCATGTCCTGTAGCCTCTGCTTCCCAGCTTCACCCTGGCAGCTCAAGTGACTCACCCTGGGTGGAACGTCTGAGTTAGAGTGACTTAGCAGACCCGCCCACCACCACTGCTTTTGTCTCAAAGACAACAAGGGCCTCCCTTTTAGTCCTTTTAGAGTCTTGGGTAGAGAACCCAAAATTGCTGCCCTGAATATCTGCAAGATGTTTGCCTCTTCCACTTGGGCCCTCCACCGATAGAAACTTTGGGCCAAATTGGTGATAGCTGTTATTAACCCAACCCAGACCCAGTGTTAGCTTTTTCATTTGAAAGTGTGTGTGTGTGTGTGTGTGTGTGTGTGTGTGTGTGTGTGTGTGTGTGAAAGAGATAGAGAGAGAGAGAGAGAGAGAGAGAGAGAGATAAAGTGGGGGAAGGGAACAGACTAAAGAAGAAAGATGAGAGGGCCATGTCTTCCCAGATTCCTGTCCCTTCCTCTCTCCCACTGCTGGTTTAGGATTCTTTGGCTGCCCTATTGCTTAGATAGAGGTGTGATCTGAGGTCTAATTGTTTTAGGTCCTTTTGAAATGCAATCCTCCCCTCCCTGGCAAGAAATCGAGAAATCCGGCCCTATTCTACTAGGTCTTATCCCCAGGGCCATAAAAGGAAGGTGTCGGAGCACTGTATTCTGTCCTGTTTCACATTCTCCCAGGACAGCTTCCCATCAGCAGGTCACATTCTGGAGTTACCTGTTGCTGGCCTTTCCTGTTGGCAGGGGGATTGGGGAGCCAGTGATTTAAAATCCTGCATTGCCAGGGACGCTTGGCCATCCTGCTCCCCTCCCACTTATTCCAGACTTCTTTTCCCTATCCCATTTTGACAAGTAAAAACGGGGGAAAGTATACTTTCAACTTTACTGCTCTTTCTCTTTTGGGGGATCAACTCAAGGTACATAAAAAGGAATGCTCCTGTGTTCCTGGGACAGCCTTAAGGGACAGTTTTCTGAAAGAGCGGACTTGGGGTTTAAGTGGGATTCACTCACAATTTGTGGATTCTTCTAGAATTCCCTTGGTATTCATCCCTTCTTCCCAGTGAAAGTCTCAGCAGCGTTCCCCACCCCGCCTTTGGGGCGAGGACACTAGACTAGCATGATCCCTGCGGACACAGAGGCATCCTCAGATCATTCAAGGAAGCAGATCATTATTGAGGCCCTGATGTGTGCCTGCCACTCGCTGCATCCTTTTCACGTGCTATTTCGTTCAGGTGAAGGCCAGAAGGTGAAGTTTTATCTAGGAAATAAAGTATGGCAGCACTAGACACTTTTCTGGGTTCAGATTGCGTGACAGGATGACTCGTGGAAGGCAGCCCCATGGAAGAAGGCACATCTCGCTGTACCCTCTTCTGTAACAAACTAGACGCTTTCCCCCCACTCCTTTTTGTAGCTTTCCTGAGGGCTCTTACCTCCTGAGAAGTTGTCCTGCCTCTCTCCCACTGGTCCCAGGGTAGCTCCTTGTGAGAAATCTCACTATCTTCCAAAAGGTTCCTTCCTTTTTTGAAGCTGCTGCAAAAGTCTGTCACCAGAGGGCAGCAGTTGCTTGGGGGAGCCTTGGCACTTCACCTGGCCCCTGAGGAGCCCGAAGGCACCTTCCTGGCGGTTGGGCTGCTGTGGTAGTGAAAGGACACATGTGACGTTGTTCTGCCGTCTGCCTGCAAGGAGAAGATGCAGGGTCTACCCAGTAGCTCTGTGGCTGATGGTTTATTAGCCTTTTATCTTTGAGGTGATCTGAGTTGTTTCACATATAGATAAGCCCCCAACATTGCTCATCCATTCTAAAGCCTCAAGTCCTTCTTCTGAAGGTAGCTCTAGTGCTTTGCTTCCAGAACCTTAAATGCAGCTCCATGCAGGCAGAGCTAAGCACAGCCAGTGTCTAATGATGTTCCGTCCCCTGGACCAACAGAAGCAGAGTGATCTCTGATGCGCCCAAGGGCATGTTTTGATCCCAAACCATCTTGAGAGGCTGGAACTGCCAGAGTGCATAGTATCTGGTGTATGACATTCACCTGCTAGCATGTTATTTTAAAAGGCAATTCTGGGAAGGCTGATTCAACTGAAAAGCATTTAGCTAAAGAATGGTAGAAGGAATCAGACATATGTAGCTTGGAAAAAGAAAGCATAAAAGGCATATTATTTGTTTTCAAACACTGAAGAACTGTCAAATGGAAAAGGGATTAGACAGTGTCGCTCCAGCAGGCAGAGTTGTCAGGAGGCAGACTTTGGTTTTTTAATACGAAGAACATTCTGGTGATTACAGTCATTTTAAAAAGATGCAGGCTGGGTGTGGTGGCACATGCCTATAATCCCAGGGACTCAGGAGGCTGAAGCCAGAGGAACACCAAGTTCCAGGGCTAGCCTCAGCAATTTAGTGAGGCCCTAAGCAACTTGGGGAGACCTTGTCTCAAAAAGTAAAAAGGGGGGCTGGGATTGTGGCTCAGCGGTAGAGCGCTCGCCTAGCACGTGCGCGGCCTGGGTTCGATTCTCAGCACCATGTAAAACTAAAACCACATTGTATACAACTAAAGCAAATAAAGAAATATTTAAAAAAAAAAAAAAAAAAAAAAAAAAAAAGTAAAAAGGGCTGGGGGTATAGCTCAATGGTAAAGTGCCCCTGGGTTTAATTCCTGGTACCAGAAACAAAAAAGATGCAGTGGTTTGCTTTGAAAGCCCCTCTGGCTTCCCTGAGGAATGCTGAGCAAGGAATGCTCCCAGTGGATGGGCTGTAGCTTCAAAGACTCCTTCCCAGGACGCCACATCAGGGAGTTGAAGCTACATTCTAGGAAGATTTCTAGAATGGATGAATCCCTCAACGTGGGGCCCAACCTGCGTCACCAAGAGATTCTTTGGCCGTCTTACCATCGAGGTCCTCAAAGTCACAGTCCGACCCCCCCTAGACCAAATCCCTCCACTCTGACTGTGGTTCAGCACTGGTTCAAACATCTGTCCTGATGGCTGAATCCTGAGCGGAACTTCCCACCATCATTTGGGTTTTTCTTGGGGCATTCCTATTCCACTACTGACTAGAAGCCGACCCCTAGTTAATTGAGAAAAACTGACTCACCCAGTGTGGTCTGGTTGTACACGTCACTGTGGTGCTGAGGTAATGAAGACGTAGGGCCAAGTGGGGAATCACTGCAGACCTTTTAATTGATGGAGACTGCTGCCGTCTGCATCTGCTAGGACAGGACCATGGGACATCTGTTTCTGACCTTGGAGATACAGGACAGGAGGAAAGGGAAAGTAGAAAGTTCTACCTGTTTCCTGCTAAGAACCATCTCTACCTCCACATCTTGTTTGCATGGGCATTATTTGTTATTTCTTAAAACAGCTCTATGGAGATATAATTCACATGCCTTACAGTTCACTGTTTATTGTTGTTGTTCTGTTTTTACAATTCATCATTTAAAGTATACAGTTCAATAGTATTTAGTATATTCACAAGGCTTGCAACCATCACCAATAATTCTGGAACATTTTCATCACACCATGGAAAAAGTGCACACCCTTTAACTGTCACTCACTGTCCCCTAACCCCCCCAGCCCAAGGCAATCACTGTCTCTATGGATCTGTCTAGTCTGGATTATATAATACATGGCCTGTGGTGACTGGCTTCCTTCACATAGCATAATGATTTAAAGGTTCGTCCATGTTGTAGCATGTGTCAGGACTTTATTCCTTTTATGGCTGAATAATATTCCATATTTCATTGTATGGTTAATACCCTATTTTGTTTATCCACTCATCCATAGATGGATATTTGGGTTGTTTCTACTTTTTGGCTATTATGAATGATGCCACAGTGGGCATTCATGTGTAAGTTTTCCTGTGGACATGTTTTCGTGTCCTTTGGTACGTTCTTAGGAGTGGAACTGCTGGGTCATATGGCAACTCCTTTTGAGGAACTGCCAGACTGTTTCCCAAACCAGCTGCACCATTTAACATTCCCATCAACAGTACAGGAGGGTTCCTTACCCTTAACGGGCTTGTTATCAGCTGCGTCTTTGATGATGGTCACCCTGGTGGATGAAGTCTCATTTTTTTGTTATTGTAGATGGACACAATATCTTTATTTTTTATTTGTTTATTTTTATGTGGTGCTGGGGATCGAACCCCAGGCCTCACACTTGTGAGGCAAACGCTCTACCACTGAGCTACAACCCCCAGCCCTTGAAGTGTTATTTTTATTTTTGATATGCGCGTTGGAGGCTGAGCATTATTTTTTGTAAACAATTTCACTGAAGTAGAACGTAAATCATAGGGGGCAAGTGATTCGCTACAGAAATCAAAAGTACATAGCTGGAATTTTCTGTTGGAGGTGGTCTGAAATTGTAGGTGGCATTGGTGTGGTTCCCCACTGCTCTTGAGTTAGGAGGCAGTGTGGATCCTGTGGAAAAGAGGAAGACAGCTTGGACAGTGTAATTCTAGTTCACTTTCTATTCCTGGTCTCTGCCACTACCTTGCTAGATAATGGCAGTAATAAAAAAGACAGATGTGTAGCTCATAGAGTGGTGAGAAATTGCATCTGTGAGGGAGAAATTTTTGCTAGGATGCAGTTTTCTACTATTGATCCCATGATTTCTTTCTCGGTCTCATTCCGCTGGTCCCACGTGGTCCATAAATTTCTGGCTGCCATTCTCCCTCAGTTGAGGTCTTCTCCTGGGAATCTTCGGATCCTATAGACTTCTCTATAATGAATGTGAGTGGAGGCCAGGCCTGGAGGAGGGATTCCTTTGATTCTGTGTGGCTTCATGGGATTGAGCTAAGGGCAAGAGGCAGGGGTACAAAAGAGGCAAATCCAGCCCATTCCAACTATTAGAGCTGTGGGAAGAGAAGGTGCCCCTCCAGACAGTGTTTCCCAACCCTGGGAGGGTCACAGCAGAGGCTTATAAGGAAGGGTCAAGAGGAAGTGGAGAGGGCTGAGGGTGTAGCTCAGTGGCAGAGTGCTTGCCTCACTTGTGTGAGGCACTGGGTTCGATCCTCATCACCACATGAAAAATAAAGGTATGCTGTTCATCTACAATTACAAAAAAAAAAAAAAAAAAAAAGAGGAACAGGAGAAAAGGAAAGGCCTCCAATAAAGGAGGGTGACACCCCTTGACACCCGTATTGTCTCCTCTTGCAGGCAGCCGGGAGACCGCCTTCACCTACGCTGTGAGCGCCGCCGGGGTGGTAAATGCCATCAGCCGTGCTTGCCGCGAGGGTGAGCTTTCTACGTGTGGCTGCAGCCGGACAGCACGGCCCAAGGACCTCCCCCGGGACTGGCTATGGGGTGGCTGTGGGGACAATGTGGAGTATGGCTACCGCTTTGCTAAGGAGTTTGTGGATGCCCGGGAACGGGAGAAGAACTTTGCCAAGGGATCAGAGGAGCAGGGCCGAGTGCTCATGAACTTGCAGAACAACGAGGCAGGTCGAAGGGTAAGAAGGACGTCCACCCTCCCCTCCCCACACCGCAGGTCAGTTAGCCCATCCTGGGCTGAGCCATCAAGGAGGTGTGCATTAGTCCAGCTGTGGAGGTTCTTACCGTTGCTGACGCAGGTACCACTACTGAGCAAATCCCTCTCCCAAGGCTCTGCTTCCCAGGGGGCACACTCAATTGTCGCTTTTTGTTGTTATTGTTTTACTTGTGTTTTGAGGCAGGGTCTCGCTATGTTGCTCAGGCTGGTCTTCAAACTCCTGGGCTCAAATGATCCTTCTGCCTCAGCCTCCTAAGTATAGGTATGTGCTGTATCTCATGCCAGGGTCCTGAAACTCATTTTTAAAGCCTTATTTGTCACCTCATAGGACTTCTGTCCCTGTAGGACTTAGTGTTTGGAACAGGAGTCTAGACTAATAGAGCAGAGTCCTTGTCCTGACCCATCCTCCTTTGCAATTAGAACTGAGAAGACGATTAACAGTTTAGGCCATTAGACCTGGCCTAGGATTTAATGATTTGTTAAAGGCTTAGGTAGTCCCAGAGCTGACTTTTAAGAGCTGCTACTACACATATCCAGAACACCAGTTGAAAAGCACATTCAAGCAAACATAGTTTTCTGATGGAAGTGTTTTTTTGTTTTTTGGGTTTTTTTTTTTTTTTGGTAGTACTGGGGATCAAACCCAGGGACACTATACAACTGAGCTACATCCCCAACCCTTTGGGTTTTTTTTAATTGTCAATGGACCTTTATTTTATTTATGTATATGCGGTGCTGAGAATCAAATCCCGTGCCTCACACATGCTAGGCAAGTGCTCTTCCACTGAGCCAGCACCCTACCTCCTGTATTTTTTTTTAATATTTATTTATTTGCTTTAGTTGTACACAGTGTGTTTATTTTTACATGGTGCTGAGAATCGAACCCGGGCTGCGCACGTGCTAGGCGAGCACTCTACCACTGAGCCACAATCCCAGCCCCCCTCCTGAATTTTTTTGGGGAGGGGGTACTGGGGATTGAACTCAGGGGTACTCCACCACTGGGCCATATCCCCAGCCCTAATTGTATTTTACTAGAGACAGGGTCTCACTGAGTTGCTAAGTGCCTCTGCATTGCTGAGGTGGCTTTGAACTCGTGATCCTCCTGCCTCAGCCTCCCAAGTGCTGGGATTACAGGCGTGCGCCACCACGGCTCGGCTCCCCCTCCTGTATTTTTTTATCTTGAAACAGGATCTCCCTAAATTGCTGAGGCTGGCCTAAATTTGTGGTCCTCCTGCCTCAGCCTCCAGAGCAGTACAGGTGTGCCAGGCCTCTGCTAGGAGATTTTTTTTTTTTTTAACAAGAGCAGAAGTAAGAAAAGACAGCCATCTTTTTAAGGCTCTAGCACCCTGTCTAATCGATTTTACCTGAAAACAGCCATTTTCTAAGCCTCAATATCAGTAGAAGCTGAAACACAGGATTAGAGGAGCTTGGCTTTTTGTTTGTGCAGAACGTACTCAGACAGTTTCCCTTTGTGGAGTGCCAAGAACATGCCCCTTTTCTGCCTGCACCTTATTCATGAGCATCTCTCTCCAAGCACATGTCTGGCTTCGCTGCGGTCTGCCTCACCACAGGAAGCCTGCAGGCAGGAAGCTTCGCCTCTAGCTAGTTCAGTGTGGGGGATGCTGACAGGTACCGGAGGGCAATGTGACTGTGTGCCTCTAGGTTTCCCCTTAGAAAGTGCAAAGGTCTGCGCGCTGGCAAAGAGCCTCTCAGGAAGCAGCACGTACAGAAGTACGCCAGCCAGCTGACTCTGAGTCCCCGGTGAGATGCTGCAGCAAAACCTAACACAAACTAAAAAACAAGAACAGCAATTTTTTTGAGAAGAAATAAAGTCAGAAGTTCAATGTTGGTTCACTGGTGATTCAGTAACAGGCTATAGATATGTTTCTTAAAACGTCTTATATATCAAAAGTTTATCTTTAAGTTTATATATCAGAAGTTCAAAATATCAACTGATGTTTTATAGTAATACATATTAAATAAATGGAATTGGACATGTCTTTTCTATGAGGTGGGATCTTGTAATGTTGGCTTATCAGGACTCAGTTCCTGTGTAGACCTAGCATCATCCCCTGTGTGACATCAAGTAGAAATTAGAGTTGGTTATTTGTCCATATCTTCCTTATATGTCCCATATCCAAAGGCTAGTTTTTTTGGGGGGGTTTTCTTAGTCAGAAATGGGTATGTAGAGCTGAACACGGTGGCGCATGCCTGTAATCCCAGCTGCTCAGGAGGCTGAGGCAGGAGGATTGTGAGTTCAAAGCCAGCCTCAGCAAAAGCAAGGCACTAAGCAGTCAATGAGACCATGTTTCTAAATAAAATACAAAATAGGGCTGGGGATGTGGTTCAGTGGTCAAGTGCCCCTGAGTTCAATACCCAGTACCAAAAAAGAAATGGGTATGTGGGGAGGGGAGGTTGGTCTGTGGCACTTGGAGTTCTGGTCCTGGCTTTGATCTGTGGTTATTATGGAGTAAGCTAGAGCAGGGAGACTGGAACTGTCCTAGATGACTTCCACTCTGGGTATCTTTTGAACTGCCAGTCTCTCCAGACCTCCTCTGGCAGTCTACCTAGGTGTCTAACTCAGGGAGCAGAGAGTAATCAGTGAGATAGGTGAAGATCTTTATTTTATCTCCTGAATGCCTACCTTCTACCCATTCTCAAGATCCTAGCTAGATGAAGTAGTCCCAGCTACTCAGGAGGCTGAGGCAGAAGGATCACTAGAGTATAGGAGTTTGAGACTAGCCTGAGCAACACAGTGAGACCCTGCCTCAAAATCAAAACAACAAAATAAAAAAAGATCCTAGCTCAGCCAAGTGCGGTGGTGCACACCTGTAATCCTAGCAACTCAGGAGGCTGAAGCAGGAGGAGGATAGCAAGTTCAGAGCCAGCCTCAGGAAAAGCAAGGCACTAAGCAACTCAGCGAGACCCTGTCTCTAAAGAAAATACAAAATAGGGCTGGGGATGTGGCTCAGTGGTCGAGTGCCCCTGAGTTCAATCCCTGGTTAACCCCGCCCCCCCCCAAAAAAAAGTCCTAGCTCAAATACCACCTAGTCCTTAACATCTTTTGCATTTCTCACAATCTGTCTCACATTGGAACCTCAGTGGATTGTTTTATACTTTTCTTGGTATCTTATCTCTCTATTTTTACCTTATTCAAGGACAGGGATGGCCATCTATATTTCTTTACAAGAACTGGTGAACACGTGTGACTATGCAAAGAGAAGTTCTCATAGTGCCTCCTAGTAAGAGGTCAAATTCACGGAGGAAGCCGCTTGCAGTCTCTGCTCCGAGCTCCCCGTGTGGCACTGTGGCAGATGCCGAGGTGACCAGGCATGTATCCTAATCTGTGGCCCTGGAGGGATGGGGGGAGACATCCCCTCTTCCCCTTCAGCCACAGTCTTGACCCCACTTCTGCTGGCTCCTCACTTTATTGCCTTTAATTGTTTGTTTGTTTGCACTGGGCCTTATCTGGGCAGCTCCTTCCCTTCCATCTGCCCTGCTTCTCGCTTACACACCTTCTCTAGCTTCCTCTGTCTGTCTCCCAGGCTTGCAGCGGCTCCTTCCTCCAGTCTCCACACCTCTTCCCTAGCCCTTTATCTCTCCCTTTGCTCGAGGTTGGGAATTCTTGTCCCTCTCTATTTTTTATCCCTTTTCCAAAAAACAGGCCTCTGCCATCAATCACCATCTGAGGCCAAAGGGATTCACCTCCCACCTCCTCACACCTACACAGAAAGTTCTCCAGGAGGGACTAAGTGGAGTCAGGGAGTGAAAAATATCCTGGACTTGTATTTTATGGACAGATTTTAAAAAAAGATTCGTGATCTGACATCTTGACCATAGAATAAATCCGGTATATACTCTGCCAGAAATTTCTCTTGGCCTTTAAGAGCCTCTGGTAGCTCCCTCCCTCTTAGACACTGATGGCAAGACTAGTGGGTTGGTATTGCTTGGCCATCAAGGGTTTCTAAGCATTTTCCAGATAAAAAGCCTTGTGCCTAATCCTTGCGATTCCTATCATATTCCAAGCTTGTCACACCATTAGGTAGACAGATGTGGGAAAGGAACTTAGGGCATTGCCAGAGGGCAAGAAGTAAGACTAAAACTTTTTTTTTTTAAAAAAAAAAAAAAGCATTTTGCTACTGCTACTACTATTATTATGATCACAGCACTGGGACTTGAACCCAGTCCAGGCAAGCACTCTACCACCAAGCTACACCCCCAGCCCCACATTTTTTTTTTTTTTTTGTCAGCAAGCAGGAAAGGCCAAAAATTGAGATTTTTTTTTTCTCCCTCCTTCTTCTACAAAAGGGGTGTGTGTACACACACACACACACACACACACATATACATTTTACTATTATGTATATATGTAAAATATGAAAAAATATTGCAATCTCTACAATGTCTTTGTAGTAAGGAAGGTTGGAATGAATGTTCAAATAGTGAAAGGCAGTGACATTCCTCCTCTCCAATTTGTTTTGCTGAAATTCCTGTCCTTAGTCCGCAAAGTCTGGCTTTGACTCTCCTTCCCCAGGTCTCCTGAGAGTTTATTCCCATTAGAGATACTTATCCTCTTCCCCTAGTTGCTTAGTGGCAAGGTACACAGTTTTAGTCCCTTAATACTTCCTCCTTTCTGCAGCACCAGGCGCCTGCCATCCCCCTCTAAACCAGGGACCATTTCCAAAGGAATGTCAGACTGCAGCTCAGACCCAGGGGATTTGGGCCAGAGGATAATTGAAGTCCCTTTCTTTGAAGTGCCTGTTGGGATGGGTGTCAGTTCCTTTGTGCCCTGGGCCTAGAGCAGCTGCCTTTAACCTTGGGGTGGGTTTTTTTTCCCCTTCCCTACCCTAAGCTGCCTTTTAATCCCAAAATTGGAGAGCAGAAGTCACCACCATTCTGGCTCCCTTCTGGGTGGCCCCGGACAGATTACTGAGATTCCCCAGAGCTTCAGTTTCTCCACCATAAAATAATGGGAATAATTCCCTACCAGGAAAAAAAAAAATCAGGAAGAGTTTTGACAATAATCCTATGAGCTAATGATGGTTATGCAATTTCTTGCACCTGCAGTGGTCTCTGCTTAGCACTGAATAAAGACACAATCTGGGGACTCTTGAAAAGAAAACTAAGAGAAACCCTTGAAAAAACGAGTCCTGACTCAGTTGGTGACAATAGCTGTGGCATACGAAAATGTTCAGAAGCAGACGCGCATTTTTTATCCTGCCATCTGCACTCTGGGCCTGCTGCCAGGGTTATTTGACACAATGCATCAGTATGCTTTCATTGAAAAGCACTTTGTAAGCAGCTTTCTGGTCTACTGTTGCTTTTAAATTTTGATTTGGGATAACCCAAAGCCACGCCACATTGTTGAAGTTTAGTGACTTCTGGAGTAGATTTGTTTTCAAATGAATTACCCCATAGGTAGGCCCATCAGCTTCCTCTCCCATTGCGCATGGTCTGTGCCTTCTCCACACTCACAGGATCTTCTGGGGAGTGTCGAGGAGATGCTGAGGTGGAAGACAGTGTGATGGTTTACAGATGTGATGGTTCATGGGAGGCTCCTGATGACTACGGAGTTAGTGACCAAATACCAACATAGGAAAAGAGACCATTTAATTCTTTCTTGATTCTTTTCTGAATCAAGATTCTTTTCTGACTTGTGCTGCAGACTGTGGAAAAGCTGGGCATATTTTAGGGGGTTTTATTTATTTGTTTGAGACTTTGACCAAGATGGAAATTTTGTACAGGGCATGATGGTGTGTACCTATAGTCCCAGCACTTGGGAGGCTGAGGTGGAAGGATTGCTTGAGCCCAGGAGTTCAAGATCAGCCTGGGCAACACCACAAGACTCCATCTCAAAAAAAAAAAAAAAAAAAAAAAAATACCTAGCATGCATGAGGCCTTGGGTTCAATCCCCAGCACTAAAAGAGAGATAAAGAAAAAAGACAGAATTATTTTGGGAATGTAGGTCAGTGGTAGAGTGCCTGCCTTGCATGTGCAAGGGTTCTAGGTTTGCTAACCAGCACTGTGAAACAAAACAAAAAAGAAAGGAAGGTTTTTCTTTTTTTCTGGTTATAAAAATGACATAGTTAGTGTAATGCATTTCATAGAATATGAAATTGATAAATAGTGAGAGTGTCCCAAATCCTATTCTTTTCTGGGGGCAGGGTACTGGGGATTGAACTCGGGGGCACTGAACCATTGAGCTACATCCCTAGCCCTATTTTGTATTTTATTTAGAAACAGGGTCTCACTGAGTTGCTTAGTGCCTCACCTTTGCTGAGGCTGGCTTTGAACTTGGGATCCTCCTGTCTCAGCCTTCCAAACCTCTGGGATTACAGGTGTGCGCCACCACACCTGGCCCAAATGCTATTCTTGTAAGTAAATAAAAATATCTTGTGTTGCCTCTCTAGTGTTCTATGTAATGCTTTCTTTTTCTTTTTTCTTTTCTTTCAATCTGAGCAACCAAGGATCCTGGAAAGATTTTTGAAAATCTGCCTGCCTCTCCCTACTTGCTCTTCTGTGTATTCAGCTCATAGATATCCTCCCCACCTTTTTTATTATTTATTTATTTATTTATTTTTGGTATTAGGGTTCTAACCCAGGGGCATTTTACCACTGAGCCACATTCCAAGCCCCCCCTTTTTTTATTTGTTTTTCACTATATATATGTATGTATGTGTACACACACACACACACAAACACACACACTTTGGTGGTGCTGGGGATTGAATCCAGGGCTTTGTGCATGCGAGGCAAGCACGCTACTGACTGAACTATATCCCCAGCCCCTTATTTTTAATTTTGAGACTGGGTCTTACTAAGTTGCTTAGGATGGCCTCGAACTTGCGATCCCCCCGTTTCAGCCTCCCGAGTCTCTGGGATCACAGGCATGCACCATGGCGCCTGGTCCTCAACACCCTCTTGACCTCATCCGTCAGGGATTCTTCTTCTTATTCTCTCCTTTCTTCTCCGCTCAGGCTGTGTATAAGATGGCAGACGTAGCGTGCAAATGCCACGGCGTCTCAGGGTCCTGCAGCCTCAAGACCTGCTGGCTCCAGCTGGCTGAGTTCCGCAAAGTGGGGGACCAGCTAAAAGAGAAGTACGACAGCGCGGCTGCCATGCGCATCACCCGCAAGGGCAAGCTGGAACTGGTCAACAGCCGCTTCAACCAGCCCACCCCAGAGGACCTTGTCTACGTAGACCCCAGCCCTGACTACTGCCTGCGCAATGAGACCACAGGCTCCCTAGGCACCCAGGGCCGCCTCTGCAACAAGACCTCGGAGGGCATGGACGGCTGTGAGCTCATGTGCTGTGGCCGCGGCTACGACCAGTTCAAGAGCGTCCAGGTGGAGCGCTGCCACTGCAAGTTCCACTGGTGCTGCTTTGTCAAGTGCAAAAAATGCACCGAGATTGTTGACCAGTATGTCTGTAAATAACGGGGGAGGGTCCTGCTCTCCCGACCCTCTCCTCCACTCTGCCTCACAAAAGTCTATATTATATAAATCTATATAAATATATTTTATATTTGTATAAATAAATGGATGGATGATAAATAATTAAAAGAAGAAAATGGAAAGGAAAGGCTTATTTAAGAGACACTAGCAATCTTTGAGGACTGGGCTTTGCTGGTTCTCTGCTCCCTCTGGTGAGGACTCTCAGGATGTAGGGGCGTGGAAATATTTACTGTCTATCCATCATGGCCTTCAGAGAGAGGCAATGGTTAGATGGAGGAGATGATCCTGTCTGGAAGTCTGGAGTCTCTTGGGTAGATAAGTGCCCCATTACCCCAGCCACAAGGCCAAGAGGCCCTGTGGAAGGTGACAGTACCTCAGCATAAATCCTGATGGCTTCAGAGTCTTGCCATATAAATTGGTTCTGTAAGGGGGCCAATACTTTCTTACTTTCCTATCAGTGTGCACACTTAAGAATTCACACTTGCAAGACTGGCTTCCTCTAACACAGAAGAGAGGTCTGATGTCACTTGGACCTTAGTGACCACAAAGGAATCTGCACCTGTTGAGAGCCCTTGGGGCCTGTCTTTCCAGCAAGAATCACCCTTCCTCCACAGTTCACTAGCTCCTGCTACGAATTTCTGTCCCAGGAGGAAAGGGGGTATGTGACCTACCATGTCTGGAAAGACATTAACTGAGTCTTTATGCCTGGGCTGCGGAAACCCAGGTGCAACATGGGACCGAGCAAACCTTTCACAGTTCTCCCTCACAGGGAGAGGAAACTTGTACTGCTGCTGTTGTCATCCATCAAGGGAGGCCTCATGGACAACAGGACGTGTGGGCAGGTCAGGCCCGGATGGCCGGGCATGCTCTCTTCATCTCTGCCCAGATGTACAGTTTCCCTCTGACATTAAATATCCTTCACCGAGGCTTCTCTCCCTCTCCTTATTTGGACACACAATTATCTTTCATGAGTCTTCTTTGGCATTTTATTTTTGGTGCTACGATGGAATCCCAGGCCCTTGTGCATGCTAGGCACAGTGTGCTACCACTAAGCCATGCCCCCAGCCCAGGATAGGTCATTTCTTAAGAGATTAATATTACTCTTATTTCTGATTATTGCTTTTCTCACTATTTTTGTGCAAATCTCGTCAAATGGTATGGCTCTCTCTCTCTCTCTCTCTCTCTCTCTCTCTCTCTCTCTCTCTCGTGCTGGAGATCTACTATAGGGCCATGCTAAGCAAGGTCTCTACCACTGAGTGGCACCCCCATCCCTCTTTGAGTTTTGATTTGAGTTTTAGAACCCTGCTGCATGGTATGAAAGAGGGTAAGGAAATTGAGACTTTTTAGAGTTCTAGTCTGGTGATTAGAGAGAGGGAAAGTATTGTGAGAATTAAATAAAGTACTACATTAAAGCACAGTCTCCCAGGGCTAGCACAAAGGTAAACAATCAATGGTAGCCATTACTGTTACTGTTATGAACAAAAGAATTTTGAGATGTTAACATAAGCCTTCATGTGTGCCTACCTTTTTCCCTCCTTGCATTTTGTAGCCTCCTGAGTTAATGCTGGTGTGTTCACAGATCCTTGGTAAAGCCCAGGCAGCGGGGAGGCTCTATGCAGCCTTTTTTGTGTTGCCATCTTTAGCTTTGGACCCCAATGTCTAGGACCTGGAGAGAGAGAGAAACAAATAAAGACAGAGCTTAGGTATACAGGAAGAGAGATACTATTATTCTAAAAACAAAGGGATGTGGCTTAATGGTACAGTGCTTGCTTAGCATGCATGAGGCCCTGGGTTCTATCCCTAGCACCACTACAACAAAATAAATAAGGGAGCAAGGAGTTATTGAGAAGGACATGGGGCTAGGCTGCCCTGGAGTAACCAGCCTGCAGGTGAGCTAGAAACTACATAAATATCCATTTCCTTCCAGAAAAGTTTATTTCTGGGGAAATAACAGAATTAAGGAATTAACTTGGGTTTTAATGAGCAAATGATATTGCAAAACTGTAACAATTCTGCTTGAGGATGTACATGGCCACACAGGCCACTTGTCTGTGGTAGCTAAAGAGGGACCAAATGACTGGCCCACAAAGGAACTAACTGTTATTCAGATTCCTTTGATCCACATTTTTTTGTGGTGACCATCCATAAAAGAAAGTGATTGAAGTTAGTTGGTCTACAAAAGATCAAAACCATACCCTAGGCTTCATTAATAGCCATTTAACCATCTTAACCATATTTAACCATAACTAACCAGTCACTTATCAACCACAATAAGGGTCTTGAAACACTGACTTTTGTGTGTGTGTGCTGGGGATTGAACCCAGGACTTCGTGCATGCTAAGCATGTGCTCTACCACTGACTTCCACGCCCCCAGCCGCATGTTATTCTTTCCTACATTATTGTTCTAGAGTTCTGTGGAGTTCCTTATATCAAGTGCTCAAAGTATTTAAGAGTTGAAATCCAAGTCATCCTTACAAATACTGGAAAATTAGTTGGCAGTGACTTGTCTACAATCCTTGAAAGTCATTTCCATGGTCATAGAAATTTATTTTTTAGGGCTGGGGTTGTAGCTCAGCGGTAGAGCGCTCGCCTAGCACGTGCGTGGCCCGGGTTCGATCCTCAGCACCACGTACAAATAAACGTATTGTGTACAACTAAAGCAAATAAATAAATATTAAAAATATTTTTTAAAAAAAGAAATTTATTTTTTAAATTTTAGTTATTTTTTTCTGGCACTGGGGATTGAACCCAGGGGCGCTTTACCACTGAACTACACACACATCCCCAGATTTTTTAAAATTTTTATTTTGAAACAGTCTTACTAAGTTGCTGAGGCTGGTCTTGAACTTGCAATCCTCCTGCCTCAGCCTCCTGAATCATTGGGATTCCAGGCATGGGCCACCATGCCTGACTGAAAAGTCCCTTTTGTATGGAGGTATTTCTACACGGTCATGGCAAGTGGGTGGAGTAAGTTGGGGTTCTCCTTCTGACATGGAAGGAGCTCATATGTGCAAATACCCGTGTGACTGATGAATCCTCTGACCTATGAATTCATAACTACTATCACGTGCTTGTTGAGTCCTGGTGGATTAGCAGCTGTCTGTGAAGTGACCAGTAAGGCTGAAGAAATGTGGCTGACCCAGATGGGAAAAAATGAGTTCTGCCCAGAACTGTAGGTAGTTAGAGGGGAAAGGGACATGGAAATTTGAACTCCAGCCCCAGGGATTCTGAATAAGGACCTCCAAATCTTGTGCAGGGGCCAAACTTTATCATGCCTATAAGAACACAGAAGCTTAGGTCTCCAGCACCAGAAATCTAGGGCAGAACCTGTGACTGCTATACTTTTCCCACGAACCCAAAGGGATCCTATGTTGGCGTCCAAAGACTATCACTGGATTTCCAGTCATTAAGAGCTAAGCTGGGCATGGTGGGGCATGCTTGTAATCCCAGCAGCTCAGGAGGCTGAGACAGGAGGATTGTGAGTTCAAAGTCAGCTTCAGTAACTTAATGAGGCCTTAAGCAATTTAGTGAGACCCGGTTTCAAAATAAAAAAAAATAAAAAGGGATTGGGGATATGGCTCAGTGGTTAAGTGCCCCTGGTTCAATCCTCCTCAGTACCAGTAAATAAATAAATATATGTAAGTATATAAAAACACACACACACACACACACACACACACACACACACACACACACATATATAAACACCAACATGGAGTTTAGTTGAAAGATCATAAGGGCCAGACCAAGCAGTCCTAACCATCCCAGAAACTTTTTTTTTTTTTTTTTTTTTTTTTTTTGGTACCAGGGATTGAACTTGGGGGGAACTTTACCACTGGGCCACATCCCCAGGCCTTTTTTTTTTTTTTTTTTTTTTTTTGTATTTTATTTAGAGACAGGGTCTCAGTGAATTGCTAAGTGCCTCACCATTGCTGAGGCTGGCTTTGAACTGGCAATCCTCCTGCCTCAGCCTCCCAAGGGCTGGGATTACAGGTGTGCACCACTGTGCTGGGCCCAGGAACTTTTTTGACAAGAGGGAATGGCACAGAGCAGAACTGATTGCCCTGGGATGTTCCACCTCCCTCCGCTGCCTGGGACTGGTCGGGAAAAGCCTATCCATCCAGTTCCTATATTCATCTAGCTATTTGTCTTAACCTTGACTTCAAGATGAAATTATGAGAAACGTATACCTGACTGCTTCCATATAAAAGACAGGATGGACAGGTAGTAGATGAGTGGGGAGGAAAGCAGACTCAGCCAAGGTTAAGGTTAGGATAAGCCTCTAGTTATGCAACCATCCTGAGCAAAGCCTTGCAAGAACTTGGATTCCAAGGCCTACTTTGGAGAGCTCATTTAGTTTTCTTCCACCCTCTGTCTTTGAGGCGAGAAACAAAAGTTGCTACTTGCATTGAACCCCAAATTGGTTATTGCCTTTGAAATTCTGGCCCCTTCCTCTCTTTAATCATCAGCATCTTATTTAACTCTGTCATCTCCTGGAGTTTTAGGAGCCGGGGAGACATCCTGTGCTTGAGATTGCTCCTTTAGATAGACAGCTTACAGCTGCAGTAGCTTATCAGGAAAAGAAGCCTGTTTCCTTGGGCAGAAAGCCCGTCTCAAGAGGCTGGAAACAAATAGCTGTTTCCATCCACAGGCTCCAATACGTTGCCAGACACTGCTGATACTAGCATGTGTGTTTTGGAGAATCTTAGAGTGTAAGTGTGTGCATGTGGTGTTTGTGCATGCAGAGATGTGCTTGTACACTCATGCACACCCATATGCACAGGAATGAGTTTTTAAAATTAATCTGGGGGTGGGAGGTAGAGGCACTGGAGGCCTGAAATATATAAAAAATTAAAAAAGAACTCATCACTTCTGGCTGAGTAGCTGATGAGTATGGACTGTCTTTATTGGAAACCCCTGTCCTCTGATTACCTGGTGATGAAAAGCTTCATTTCTCTTGAAGGAACGTTTTGGGAGGCTGAGGAGGGTATGTGAGCCATGGTTGCAAAGTGTTGTTAGTTCTTTATTATATAAGAATTTCTGCACAGTGGATATCCTAAAAGAAAAAGTAAAGGATGTTCTGATTCCTGGTTTGACCTAAGGAGTGTGGGTAGTTTGCCCTATTCCCCTAAAGTAAGAAGGCTGGTCCTACCAGTGCACTTTCTAGATTGTTCAAGAGTTGGGCGTTTATCCAATAGACTGTGACGTCCCTTTCTGTCTGCCTCCTGCTGCCTGCCTTTTGCTCTTCACTCTGTTCATTAGCAACTTCACCAGAGGCAGCAAGGGAAGACAGAACCAAATCAGCTCACTGAGGCTTCCCAAGCAGTTTTGATAAATAACCCCATAGGAGGAGGGGTGGTTTAAAAACTTCAAATTTCATGTGTCACCTATGTGTATTATCTACTGCTTCCCAGATAATTGAAAATAGATTGATATCTGCTCACAGTCAAAGCAAGCAGGAAACTACAGAACTCATATCCCTGGGGGAGAAAGAGGATTTGCTTAGGAATGGAAGGAATGGTGCCTGTCAGCAGAGTGTCTGCGGAGGCTTTCAGCAGAGGCACCCAAAAAAGATGTCAAAGAAAAGACAACTACAGAAATGATGTGCCTGTAATCCTAGATACTTGGGAGGCTGATGCAGGAGGATCACGATTTTGAGGCCAGCTTCAGCAACTTAGTAAGTCCCTGTCTCAAAATAAAACATAAAAATGTCCGGGGATGGAGCTCAGTGGTAGAGCACCACAGGGTTAAATATCCAGTACCAAAAAAAGAAAGAAAGGATACACCCTTTTAACCCATTTTTTTTTTTTTTTTTCCCTAGCACTGGAGAGCAAACCCAGGGTTTCACATGTGCTAGGCAAGCACTCTACCATGGAGTCGCATCCCCAGACTCTTTTAATTCAATATTAGTTTAAAGTCAAAAGGAATATATATATTGTTCTAAGTGGCCCTGGCCATGTAATACATGTTCTAAGGTTCGGCACTTGGGTTGTTAGTTGCGTCAACCAGCTCTTTGGTTGGTACTTGATTGGACAGTTATGTCTTCCATATATTTACTTTATTTCCATATATTTACTTTATTTTAGGAGTTTCATAAAGGAATTTTTTAAAACTCCTTATGTTCCCTGCATCTCTCCTAGGACCTAAAATCATGTCTAGTACATAGAAAGCACCCCAAAAATACTTGCTGCATGAATGAAAGATGATTATCACAGAATAGATGAGGAAATTGAAGTACAAGCCGGGCGCGGTGGCGCACGCCTGTAATCCTAGCACTTTGGGAGGCTGAGGCAGGAGGATCGCGAGTTCAAAGCCAGCCTCAGCAATGGCGAGGCACTTAGTAACTCAGTGAGACCCTGTCTCCAAATAAAATACAAAAAAGGTCTGGGGATGTGACCCAGTGGTCAAGTGCCCCTGAGTTCAATCCCCGGTACCACACACACACACACACACACACACACACACACACAAAAAAAAAAAAAAAAAAAAAAAAAAAGAAAGAAAGAAATTGAAGTACAATAAGAATAACTACCGGGCTGGTTGTGGCTCAGCAGTAGAGCGCTCCTCTCGCATGTGTGAGGCCCTGGGTTGGATCCTCAGCACCACGTAAATAAAATAAAGGTACTGTGTCCACCTATAACTAAAAAAAAAAAAAACATTAAAAAAAAATAATAACTACCCAGGCCACTGCGTAGTTTGCTCTCTCAAAGTTGCAAGTAATAAATCACTTTGAGCCAGATCAGAAGGAGGTCCTGAGAGCCTCAGGGACTCTGGAGTCTTCAGGACCTGAACTGGACACCTGTGGATCTTCCTCCCCTCCTCTTCCCCCTTCTCTGAGGTCGCTTCTCTCTTTCTCTGGGACCAGCTTCCTCTGTCCCCCATGGTGGGAAACACAGTAGCCAACAGCCTCTGAGTTAGCAGACTACATTTCCAGCTATAGAAAGTGACTCTGAATCTCTCCTGATTCCTATTCCAAATTTCCAGGGAGAGATTATTGGCCTAAAGCGCTTTCCACCATCCCATAACTTTGTAGCAGTTCAAGTCAAAGGAGGGCCAAGGGGCAGGTAATGTGTGCCAGTTATCCCAGCAATTTAGGAGGCTGAGGTAGGAGGATCGCAAGTTCAAGGCCAGCCTCAGCAATTCACCAGGGCCCCAAGCAGTTTAGTGAAATACTATCTCAAAATAAAATATAAAATGGGCTGGGGATGTGGCTCAGTGGTTAACTGCCCCTGCGTTCAATTCCTGGTCCCAATAAATAAATAAAGAGGGAGGGGGGCTGGGGTTGTGGCTCAGCGGTAGAGCGCTCGCCTAGCACGTGCGCGGCCCAGGTTCGATCCTCAGCACCACGTAAAAATAAACGCATTGTGTACAACTAAAGCAAAAAAAATAAATATTAAAAAAAAAAAAAAAAAAAAAAAAAAGGAGGGAGGGTGGGAGGAGCTACTCCTGTTCTTGCTCATCCTCATCCAGAGGCGAGGTAAGCCAGCTCCTTGGTGAGAAAGGAGACTCTTAAGTATTTGCTAAGGAATTTATCATAATGTTTAATGAGGGGTCCTTTGTTTGTGAAAGTGCATAATTATCGGAGAAGTCCTGGGACTTTTTAAAAAAGAACTGGAAAGCTGGGCAGGCTTTGGAAAGGTGGTGCAGGCCTGTAATCCCAGAGGCTCAGGAAACTCAGGCAGAAGGAGCACAAGTTCAAAGCCAGCCTCAGTAATTTAGCCAGGCCCTAAGCAACTTAGCGAGACCCTGTCTCAAAATGAAAAATAAAAAGGGCTGGGGATGTGGCCCAGTAGTTAAGCACTCCTGGGTTCAATATCCTTGATTAAAAAAAAAAAAAAAAAGATTTGAAAATCTGAGCCCACTAGTGTGAAGGCCTTGTTCCCTAAAATAACTTTGTGAACAGGATAAATTGTGTAGAAAGATTAATACCGTGCTCTATTCAAAGTACCAGTCATTCTCATTAATGATTTAAAACATTTTCCCTTTGACAGCATAACTCTACAGTATCAACTGATTTCTTCATACTTTTCTTAGTATTTCAAGATCTGAGTCCACCAAAAAGAAACATCTGCAGGGCATGGTTGCTCACACCTGTAATCCCAGTGACTTGGGAGGCTCAGGCAGGAGGATCGCAAGTTCAAAGCCAGCCTCAGCAATTTAGCGAGTCCCTAAGCAATTTAGCAAGACCCTGAATCAAAACAAAAAATAAAAAGGGTTGGGAATGTGGCTCAGTGGTTAAATGCCCCTGGGTTCAATCCCCAACGTGGGGACTGGGGGTGGGGGTGGGGCACAGAAAAGAAATACCTGAGCTGGGCTGGGGTTGTGGCTCAGTGGCAGAGCGCTTGCCTTGCACGTGTGCGGCCCGGGTTCGATCCTCAGCACCACGTAAACATAAAAATGCATTGCATTGTATACAACTAAAGTAAATAAATAAATATTTAAAATATTAAAAAAAAAAAAAAAAAAAAAAAAAAAAGAAATACCTGAGCTGGGTAAGCACTGCAAAGATTTTTCTGTGACTATTCCACAGCTCTTGAGGAGCAACAGAGTGAGCATTTGAAAACCCGCTCATACCCTCTAGCTAGCTTTCTTTTGTTCTTTTTTGAGACTACACTCCATCTAGCTCTTGAATCTTAGCTGGTGGACAGGAAAGATACATTTGTAAAATAGGAAATAATTCCACTCATACTTGTTTGGTGTTTCGTTTTTTAATTTTATTTTCTAACTTGAAAAATGGGGCTTTTTGTGTGTGTGTGTGTGTGTGTGTGTGTTTGTACGGGGGATTGAACCCGGGGTGCTTAATCACTGAGCCACAGAGCCATTTTTTTAATTTTGAGACTAGAGCCTCACTGAGATGCTTAGGGCCTCATTAGTTGCTGAGGCTGGCTTTAAACTCACAATCCTCCTGCTTGAGCCTCCCCAGTCACTGGAATTACAGGCATGTGCCACCATGCCTGGGGGAAAATGGTTTTTAAATCCACCTAACTGTTTATGTGAGGGAGACCATGAACCGGAACATGCTCGGGACCCACCCAGCTCCTGCGGGACTAGTCTGCAGTTCTTCATTCAACCACATGGGGTCACTGTCTCATCATTTCCAGCCAGAAGTCTTTGTGGCTCACATCCTAGTGCAAAAATTGGTCAGTGGGTCCTTGTGAATTGATGGTAGAAAACAAAGTGGGGACCTCAGCAAGTTAAGTTCTAGATTTTTCACTTGGATGGACTGGATAAGAATTAACATTACTTTACTTACTTTTTAAAAATTGAGTGTGGGGGCTGGGATTGTGGCTCAGCGGTAGAGCGCGCGCGCCTAGCACGTGTGCGGCCTGGGTTCGATCCTCAGCACCACGTACAAATAAACACATTGTGTACAACTAAAAGCAAATAAATAAATATTTTTTTAAAAAAATTGAGTGTGGAGGGTAATGCAGTTAGAGGGGAACACTTCATCCTGTTTGACTAACACCAAGATCACAATGGAGCATGGGCCTGGGAAACATCTATGTATTAGGCACGAGCTTAGTCATGGCTATGTTTATGCTTCTAACTCACTTCCAAGCAGCTGGATATTTTGCATACTTGAAGGTTATCATTAAAGAAGTATGTAAATTATAGCTACCATTTATCTAGTACTTACTGTGTGCTAGCTGCTTTACATACATATATATGTAATTCTCTCAATACTTAGGCATCATTATCTACGTATTTCAGATGGGGAAATTAAGACTCGGAGAGATTAAGTAATGTCCTATGCTTCACACAGTAATTGACACTGACTCCAGAGTCCTTTCCGGCTCTTCAGTGGAGTTCTGGGTAATTAGAGAATGTAGCCATACCTACCTGGCGGATGAGATCCCATGATCATGAAGGTGGTTTTCCCAGGGTGAGGCCTATCCATTGTACTCTGGATGTGCTGACCCCTGTAATTTCCCCAAATGTGGGAAGCCTAACTGCATAATTTGTGGTAGTGGGGGATTATGTTAGTACTCCCCATCTCCTCACCACAAGAAAAAAATAAAAAAGAATGTAGCCAGGCATGGTGGCACATGACTGTAATCCAGTGACTTGGGAGGCTGAGGCAAGAGGATCACAAATTCAAAGCCAGCCTCAGCAACTTAGTGAGACCCTGTCTCAAAATAAAAGGACTGGGGATGTGGCTCAGTGGTTAAGCACGTCTGGGTTGAATCCCTGGTACCAAAAAAAAAAAAAAATAAATAAATAAAAAGAATGTAGTTATCTGAAGTAAGAAATACTCATTTATTGCTAAGTCTCAAGATACAATCAATGATCATCCCTATCTTGCCACCACAAAAAAATTTTTTTTTCTTTCTTTTCCTTCTGTAGTACTAGAGATTGAACCCAAGGCCTTGTGGATGCTAGGCAAGTGTTCTTCCACTGAGCTACATCGCCAGCCCTTTTTATTTTTGTTTTGAGACAGGGTCTCTAAAGTCATCCTCAAACTTGTGATTGTCTTGACTGGGAACTCCCAAGTAGCTGAGTGTGGTAGCTCACACCTATAATCCCAGTGGCTCAGAAGGCAGAGACAGGAGACTCAAGAGTTCAAAGCCAGCCTCAGCAATGGCGAGGTACTAAGCAACTCAATGAGACTCTGCCTCTAAATAAAATACAAAATAGGGCTGGAGATGTGGCTCAGTGGTCGAGTGCCTCTGAGTTCAATCCCAGGTACCAAAAAAAAAAAAAAAAAAAAAAGAACTCCCGAGTAGCTGGGATTACAGGTATACACATGCGCCACCTCACCTGACACCACCATTATTTTGAATGGAAAGAATGACGGAGGAATTTCACTTGATAGGGCATCTGGCTAAGGCAACTTGTGGATTGCCAACTGAAAGTCAACAACAAAACATAGAGGACTAATGACATGGGAAATATATATAAAAACTAAGATAGCATATTGAGATACATTTTGAAGCAAAGAGAAACTGGTGGGAGACATGAGTTTGGGAAGTTACATGCCTAAGACAATAGATAACTCATTAAACAATAAATAGTTAACTCCCTTTAGGCAGAAATCTAGCCTGCCTCACAGTGGGATCATTTTACAGGAGAGCTGAGGGGGTTCTCTGTGCAGCTTCCCCAGAGTTTACACAAAGGGAAGCCATCTTTCCATTGCCTTTCTTGGGTATTTGAAGTCTGAGGTTTTGAAGAATAATGACTTAGACGAAAAATTTGGAAGTGCAAAATGGGGGGGGGGGAGTGCCTGCTGGGGTGTGGCTCAGTGGTAGACAGCTTACAGTAGCTTGCGTGGGGTCCTGGGTTCCATCCACAGCACGAAAAGTAAACAAGACAGAAAAGAAGAAGTGCTCTGAACATGTTTGCTATTAAGCTGATGGAGCCACAAACTGAGCTTCTGAACTCCCTTTTCTAATTTGCTCTTCTGGCCTCTTAGTCTCCATGCCAGGATTTAAGTCTCCATCATGATAAATACATAATTTTTTTATTGCAAGAAAAGGGGACCAACTAAAATACCATCATATACATTTTTCAGCCACTGAAAGTCCAGTCCCCAAACTCAGTGTGGCTATGGCACATTGCGTGCTGGGGTGTTGGTTTCCAGGCAGGCACAGATGCTGCATGTTGGGTGCAATAAGGACCAGAATGGGACAGGAGGTAACAGGAGGTAGGAAGTGAAGGCAGTTATTTGTGCTTCCCAGTGAGCAAGTAGGGCCCATCTTGCTCCCCTTCCCAGATGTGGCCACTAGGGCACGAGAGGAGGAAAAATAGTTCAGTGTCTGCCTAACTCAGAGTTGTCACATGGTGCTTAGTGCAAGGGTCAGGAAGGGATAAATAGGTGTCAAGGGAGAGAAGTGGAAGAAAGGTGTCCAGGACTCTTTATCCCAGTTCTCCAAATGAAAGAAATGAACCTGGGTCAAAGGGAGCTGCTCATGGGAGAAGAAGCTCGAAATAAACTGAACAGAGTGGATTGCAGGAACTCATGAGCCCCAAGAGCAGCGCTGAGCCCTAGTTGCTAAGTGCTCACCCTTGATCTGGCTGAATTAAAATCGCCTTGGAGCGGGGTGGGGGGCACTGAGGGTGTAACTCAGCGACAGACTGCTTGCCCAGCAAGTGCAAGGGTCTGAGGTGGATCTCCAGCACCACCAAACCAAACCACTGATGAGCAAATCACACAGGGAGATTTAAGAATTCAGACTTGTGGGCTAGGATTGTGGCTCAGTGGTAGAGTGCTCACCTAGCCTATGTGAGGCACTGGGTTCAATTATCAGCACCACATACAAATAAATAAAAGAAAAAAAAAATCATCAACAACTAGTAAAATATGTAAAAACAAAATTCAGACTTGGGGTTGGGGTTGTAGTTCAGTGGTGGAGTGCTTGCCTAGAATGTGTGAGGCACTGGGTTTGATTCTCAGCACCACTTATAAATAAAGTTCTAACAACTAGTATACACACACACACACACACACACACACACACACGTTGAAATTTTGGGTTTTTTTTTTTTTTTTTTTTTTTTTTTTTGGTGGAGCTGGGGATTGAACCCAGGGTCTTGTGCATGTGAGGCAAGCACTCCAACTGAGCTATATTCCCAGCCCCCTAAAAAGTTGAAAATCAGCCGGGTGTTGTGGCACACGCCTGTAATCCCAGCACTTGGGAGGCTGAGGCAGGAGGATCACGAGTTCAAAGCCAGCCTCAGCAATGGCGAGGCACTTAGCAACTCAGTGAGACCCTGTCTCTAATAAAATACAAAAAAGGGCTGGGGATGAGGCCCAGTGGTCGAGTGCCCTTGAGTTCAATCCCTGGTACCAAAAAAAAAAAAAAAAAAAAAAAAAAAAGGGGGCTGGGGTTGTGGGGCTCAGCGGTGGAGCGCTCGCCTAGCACGTGCGCGGCCCGGGTTCGATCCTCAGCACCACGTACAAATAAACCCATTGTGTACAACTAAAGCAAATAAATAAATATTAAAAAAAAAGTTGAAAATCATTAAAAAATAATAATAATTCAGATTTATGGGGCTCAGTCATAGAAATTCTGACTCAGTGCATCTAGAAAAGGATCTGGGATCTTGCCTAGCATACAGGAGGCCCTGGGTTAGAGCCTCACACCATGCAAAAAAAAATAGATAAGTAAAAATGCCTTGAGTGGGGCTGGGAATATAGCTCAGTTGGTAGTAGAGTGCTTGCCTTGCATGCACAAGGCCCTGGGTTCAGTCCTCAGCACCACAAAAAAAAGAGAGAGAGAGAAAGAAATATGCTTTAAATGCCTTGAGTGATTAGGTTTGAAGATTGCTGACAGGTTACTATACCCAAATTCACCAAGCCTCCTGAGTTGTAGGGGTGCTGTTTGCAGACAGAGTTTGGGTTAACAGAGAAAGTGCAGCCAGGGCCTCAGGCTGTTAGAGGTCTGAGGATGGGGATCCAGAGTAAGTCAATAAGGTCTATAAACTCATGATTGGACCTAGGAATGGAAATGGTAAACTGTTCCGGATTAGCACACCCTGACAGACCCAAATCAGGAAAGAGTGTTTCCAAATCCTCCCACACGATCAAATGTGTAGACTTAGCTTCCTGGGCCTGTGTCTCACCTCCACCAAGGTCAGCAGGCCTGCATTAAACGATCAGATGAGGAGGAGGATTTGGGGGCTTGCCTCCCCAAGTCCTAAACTTGGCCTGCTTCTTTGATATGCTCCTCCAGCTCTAGAGGGATGCACACAGGTCCTGCAACAAAAAGCAGCATCTCCCTCAGATGGAAAACCGCACAGCTCCCGGACACGGACAGACCCGAGAAACAACATCTCGGTGGAGCCAGGCGTGTTGCTGGTTCCCTCAGAGGCCTGAGCAGGGCAACGCCAGTCATTGTACAGTTGCAGATGCTCTGTGGACTCTGCCCCAGGACCAGCTGGCAGAAGCCAACTGGGACTTTGTGTTCTCTTAAGGAAGTCCCCAGGGATCATGCTGCCTCTAGCAATCCTGAACTTGGGAACTCAGCTTGGGCACTGAGTTAGGAACACACCAAAATAAAAAGCTTGTTACTTTCTTAAAGTCAACATGAGGTTTTTTTTTGGTTTTTTGTTTGTTTGTTTGTTTGTACCGGGGATTGAACTCAGAAGCACTCGACCACTGGGCCACATCCCCAGCCCTTTTTTTGTATTTTATTAGAGACAGGGTCTCACTGAGTTGCTAAGTGCCTTGCCATTGCTGAGACTGGCTTTGAACTCGCGATCCTCCTGCCTCAGCCTCCCAAGTGCTGGGATTACAGGCGTGCGCCACTGCGCCCGGCTAACATGAGTTTTTGATGGGTACAGAGATTTAACTTTATAATCCCGGGTTAGGAGACCAGAATTCTAGTCCCGGCTCAGCTGTGGATTTGCCTGGGAGCATTAGTGGACGTTCCCAGGCTTCCACTTGCTCTTCAGCTCCCGGCACTGAAGCCAGCTCCACCCGCCCCCTGGGTTTGTGTAAAGCTTATATGCCACAAAAGATGAAAAAGAACTTTGGAAAATGTACATGATCCCATTCTTACATGAGTTATGTCAGTTCTGCTGTGGACTATTGTGAATTGACCTAGTAACCAACAGCAAGTCCCTTGTTCTTTTTTTTTTTTTTTTAAGCCTTTAATGCTTTTTTTTCCCCAACAATGTAGTGAAAAACACTTTCTCTGCCAAACTTCTTTCTTTCCTCTTTCTTCTCCTCCTTCTTTTTGAAACAAAAAGACCCAAGATAGACATAAAGAATGGCTTTCTAATCAGAGAGTGGCTATTTGTTATCAAGACAGGTAGCTGAGAGTTATGGATTTTATTTCCTAGAGAAGTTTAAGAAAATAAGAGGTATTAGATGTTTAGGATAATTTAGTAGGGTCTAAAACCAGGGAGAAAACCAGATAGTCTCTGGAGGCTCATTTCTGTTCCAGGACCCTGAGGGTCCTGCATTCCTATGGGGGAACGAATCAGTCTCTCAAACACCAGCAAGGTTGCAGGATCTGGTGCAGACCTGGCTTCCCTACCAATTAGGGAAGTGATCCCAGGATGCGGGTGGGGGTCTTAGCAGCAAAACAGGGATAATAGTGTCTCTGCCTGCAATAAGATAGTGAATGAGAAAGACTTTTGCACAATATAAGCCTTTTAAAAATTGAAATACCATGCTTGGGGTGTAGCCTGGTGGTAGATTGCTTGCCTAGCATTCAGGAGGCCCGGGGTTTCATTTCCAGCACACACACACACACACACACACACACACACACACACACACACAAATTTAAAATGCTAGTAAAGACGCATGGAGCTTGTATCCTGGCAAGATCAAAGAAAACATGATTTGTTCTGTTTTTGTTCTCTTTGTTTGTTTTCAGGGCTGGTGCTGAAAAGCAGAGCCTCGCGAATACCAGGCTCTGCCACTGAGCTTTCTCCACCCCAGCTCAGAAAATGGAAACTTTTTTAAAAAGTTCAAGTTCATGATGAAGCAAGACAAAGGCTTGGCAGTTGGCGTAGGTAGATAAATTGGTCAGGTTGGGATGGAAACTGAATAGGGTTGGGAAGATGGAAGCTGATTCAAAGAGGAATGGAATGTTAATACCTCAGGACACATCCCCCTCACTCTTGGCCAAAGTCACCTGCTTCTGGGTATTGGAATTGTTAATACCTTCAGGACATTTCCCCCTCCCCTAACTCAAACAAAAAGTCACCTACCTCCGGGGAGATTGTCCCTCCCAGCAGGGAATTATTAATGAGCATTCCCTGGGCAGCTTCCCCAGAATTGCCCCTTTCCCACGGGATACAGGGAGGGGACAGGAGGAATAAAAAAAACCTGGAAATTGCGAAAAGGACAATATTCACCTCCTTCAACAGGCACCCAGCTCTGGGCCCCCTTTTCTGCAGAGAAGTCCGTTTTACTATTCTTTAAATAAAACTTATTTTCTATGCTTGCCTCGGCATTTCCCGGGTGTTCAATCCTAACATCTGGGGAAGGGGAACTGTTGTCACCAGTAACCAGTGGGAACAATTCTCAGGTAAGAACCTGAGAATCATGTCTTGACCGAAGACAATCACAAATGCTAGGAATCTAGCCCTCAGCATCTGGATTTGTTTGGTCTCTTGTAGACCCAGAAATCCACCATTCTTCTTCCTGACTTCTACCTTGTTCTTTCCTGAGAGGGACATAAACTGGAAAATGTGCATCCCACCTTTCTCCACTGTGGTCCTTTTTTTTTTTTAAGCCCTCATTCAGTTTGCCATTGTGTCTATGGGAAGAAGACCTCAGGAAACTTCAAATGGGCAAAGCAGCAGCAAGTCTGCCCCAGGGCCCTCTGAAGACTGGATGTGGAGCCAGATTCTGCAAGAGGTTCTGGGATGACTCTGCCCCCTGCGTCTGGTCACCCCACACCCAGCTCTTTCCTTCCACTAGCCTCCACCCCGAGCTGTGGGTGACTTAGGGCTGGGGAACGCCCCTCCTTTCTAATCACAGGGTGGGGTTTACACAGGGTGGGGCTTCTGTTACCATTTGTACAGCCTTTGATTTCAGCCACACAAGAAGTTCTTTGGGGCTGTCCTGAGTAATAAAGATCACACTTAGCCTTGTTTATCTGGGAAAATGCCTTTCAGTTGAAAACAATTGACTTACAAATTCTTTGAGAACAATAGCTATTCATGAGTTGGGGACATTCTGTCCCAGTGACTTCGGGCTGGGCACTCACAAATTTCAGGAAAGAGAAATGAGTGGTGTGTCAACCCTCCAAAGCTGTGCTTAGAAACCCAGGTCCCAGGGCTGGGGTTGTGGCTCAGTGGTAGAGCGCTCGCCTAGCGCGTGCGCGGCCCGGGTTCGATCCTCAGCACCACGTACAAATAAACTCATTGTGTACAAGTAAAGCAAATAAATAAATATTAAAAAAAAAAAAAAAAAAAAAGAAAGAAACCCAGGTCCCAGTGTTTGCCAGAAATTCATGAGCACACTGAGGTCCTAACCTGCTTGGAGGAGCACACCTGAGCATGTGACTGTCATGCATCCTGCCAGCGTGCCACCTCACCTTTACTCTGAGCTGAAGAACATTGGGTAACTGTGTCCTCAAGTAAGGTCACAGTAATACACCTTCAGGTACCATCCAGGCCAAAGAATGTTGAGGAAAAAAATTCACTCCCTGGTAGAATACTTATCATTTCTCCTGCTAATTGTTTAACAATTCAGGGGTAGGAACTTGGTTGGGAAATGAGGTTCTCTCATGCCCCTAACTTGTAGAGTTCTAGCAGAGGCAAATCAAATTTAGGAGGCCTGAATTTATATCATCAGGGTGGGGACAATTTTTTTTAATATTAATTTATTTGCTTTAGTTGTACACAATGCGTTTATTTGTACGTGGTGCTGAGGATCAAACCCGGGCTGCGCAGGTGCTAGGTGAGCGCTCGACCGCTGAGCCACAATCCCAGCCCCGACAATTTTCAATATTTTCTATACAAATTGATGAACAGGTCTCACACGGCAAGGGAGAGGCCCTGAAACTTAAGCTTCATGCTCTTCATGGAGAATGTAACCCTGTTTCTGGAAGAAGAGATTCTGCAGGCACCGTAGTACACACCTGTAATCCCAGCAACCTGGGAAGCTGAGACAGGAGGATCACTAGTTGGAGGCCAGCCTCAGTGACACAGCAAAACCTCATCTCAAAATAAAAAATTTAAAAGGCTGGAGATGTAGCTCAGTAGTAAAGCGCTCCTGGGTTCAGTCCCAAGTACTGCAAAAAGAGAGAAAGTGTGTGTGTCAACGGACTTCCAAGGAGTTCCCAGAGAGGTCACCTTGACTCAGGACCAGTGGAATTCTTGGCTTACATAAAGGAAAAGAATTTTAGCATGTGCCAGGGACAACAAAGTTTTATTTAGGAAAGCAGAGACCCATCCAAGGGAGAATGTGGGCTATCTCAAGTGAGACGCTTTTATGGTAAAGCAAGAAAGAATGCCGGCCAACTCCAGAGGGAGAGAGCAACCGCTTGGTGTGGGGTGTTCATATTTATAGAACAGTTGCTAGCGGCTGGACTAGAGGTGGAGCCGGTGCAGAGTTACACAATTATGTGTCCGTTTTGCCTGTCCTCAAGTTACTTTTTGCAGGGAAGGGCACAGGCTGTGTTGCTGGGGGGTGTTGCAATGGTCCATGGACATTTCCTGCATTTCCATCATTTATGGGCCTTTCTCTTGAAACCCAGTCTATCTTTTCTGTATCTCCAAATTCCTATCTCCGGTCTATTCCATGAAAAGGCAATTTTATAAAGTTTTAAATTACTTTCCCTAAAATACTTCTACTACTTCTTGCCTTAACTGAATTCTGGATTTTTCCTGACAATGTCATTTGGGTTAGTTTGTTTAAGAGACAGCTCTGTTGCCCAGGCTGCCCTAACTCCTGGGTTCAAGTGATCCTCTCCTCTCAGTAGCCAGGGCTACAGGGACCTCCAAGCCCTGCCTAGTCATTTCTCATAACTGTCTGGGTTAAAGGCTCCTCCTCCCCAGCATCCCCAGGCTGGGGGCTCTCTCTGGGTCTCCACTGTCACAGGCCTATGCTCAGCCACCCCTCCAGGCAGATGTCCTTTCCCTGTTTTGGTTCCTGATCTCCATCCACCCACCGTGCACCCCCCCCCCCCCACCACAAGCAGAGAGACAGAGGTGCAGGGTCCGAAGAAGAAGCCACCATCTTCCTTCCTCTTAGCCCATCTCCCAACAGCAAGCAATTGTCAGACTGGCCATACCCTAGGAACTGTCATACTACCCCATGGTTTATTTTATTATTTTTTAAATAATTATTTTATTTGTTCTTTTTAGATATACATGACAGTAGCATGCATTTTGGTATAGTATACATACATGGTGTATAACTTCCATTTTTGTGGTTATACATGATGTGGAGTTACACTGGTCGTGTATTCATACATGAACATAAGAAAGTTATGTCCAATCATTCTGCTGTCTTTCCTATTCAATCTCCTTTGTTGAATCCAGTGAACTTCTATTCTTCCCTCCCTGCCCCCTGGTTGTGTGTTAGCATCTGCATACCAGAGAGAACACTTAGCCTTTGGTTTTTTGACACCCCATCATTTATTATGGGAAACCCCAATGCTCATATCCCCTCTCCAACCTCAACCATCTCTCTCCCCCACTGCCATTCCTTTCCTGGTCCCCAAACCTGGCTGTGGCCTCCTCAGGACACTTATCACCAACTTTCTGACCTTCTGTGTCTTCTGATCCTTCTCTCCCCTGCCTGGAGCCTCTCATGGCCAAGCACTTCCAACCCACCTCCCCAGCACATGCAAATCCTGCTTTGCCCTTCACCTCCTTGTTAAGAGAAGCAGCCCTCAGCAGCATGCGAGTTCCCAGGGTGAAACTGGCAGAACTGAGCCACTCAGGAAATGCTTTTTTCTTTCTCCCTCACTGGGGCAAACCCTTCTCAGAGCTCTTAAGCAATCTGATTCCTGCCGCCCACAGGGCAGTGATAGCATCTTACCCTGTGGCACGCCTCTTTGGGAGCATCTTCAGTGCTTAAATATGCATCATCATCTCACCTGATTTCCTCCTCCTTTGATCCACCACTGTTCTGCTCTCCCTCTGTACCTTTCCATCCATGTAGAACTGGCTGAAGAAAATCCCATACCTGGGCCACTTAGCACAGTACAAACTCATGATTCCTGACCTGGGCAGTTCCATCACCCTACACAGGACTGTCTCCCTCTCCCTTCTTTAACTCCTTCTGGCCTTTGTGACACATCTGATGTCTTGCCAGCGGAACTCACTCCATTCTGGCTCAAAAATCCTGAATTTTTAGCTGGGTGTGGTGGCGCATGCCTGTGGTCCCAGGGGTTCAGGAGGTTGAGGCAGGAGGATCTCAAGTTCAAAGCCAGCCTCAGCAAAAGCAAGGCACTAAGCAACTCAGTGAGACCCTGTCTCTAAATAAAAATACAAAATAGGGCTGGGGATGTGGCTCAGTGGTCGAGTGCCCCCAAGTTCAATCCCTGCCCACACCCCCACACCCCACACCCTGCCAAGAAATCCTGAATTTCTGTTGCTTCTTCTCCCTTCTTCCTCCAAATTTGTCCTTTCCTTCCTGAGACCCTCCATGTGGAAAAGAGAGAATTGCACAAGCCCCTGGTATGGAAATGGATCGTTTCTCTCCAGTGAGAAGCCCTCACCGCACACCATAGGGCTGTGTGCCCGTGTGCTTAGTCTCTTGACTCATGAGCTTTTCAGGGATGGGACTATGTCTTCCTTATCCTTTGGTGGCCCGAGACCTAGTCCACCAGCCAGCAGGTAGTAATTGCCTGATTGCTCCATGTCCCCTGCTGCATCTGCTGATGAATATAAAGAGCCAAAAGTGTCCACGGAAGCAAAGTACAGAAGAGGAGGCCATGTGAGAGGAATGCAGTCAGTTATCAGAATGATCTTCTTCGGAGCAGGGCTACCACCAGCCTGGCCCCTTGTCTGGGAAATATCCCTCCCAGCTCTCGAGAGTCTCTTTTCTTGCTAGTGGGCACTAACTGGCTCTGTGGTCTTAGGCAAGTCCCCACCTCTCTGTAAAGTACAAGTCATGATATCTCCCCTCTCCCCATCCCATGAGGATAAGGGAACAAATGTATTTTCATCAATTGGCTAGAAGTAAGGAATACGGTACTATATATATATATATATATATATATATATATATATATATATTTTTTTTTTTTTTTTTTTTTTTTTTTTTTTTTTGTAGTACTAGGGATTGAAACCAGGGCCTCACACATGTCATTCAAATACTCTACCTCCAAGCCACATCCCCAACCCCACACTAGAGGACTTAACAGCCCTCTCCTCCAATGGGAGACAGAATAGTGCTTTCCCCAAGGGCAGTTTGATGCTGGAAGCTGGAGAAAGGAGCGCAGAGCTATTGTCCACTTGCTGAAGGCAGCACTTGCGCCTGGCAGATGGTTCACTGCTGAATTGTCAGTGTCTGGCAGAGCTCAGTAGGCTCTGGGAGGAGGGAGGGAGGGGAGAGGGAAGGTGAAGGGAAGGAGAAAGAGAGGCATGGAGGGCAGGAAGGAAGAGAGGTACTTAGGGCTAGAATGTTTCTAGGGAGGATGCAGCTGTGTTAAGGGCCCCGCAGAAGGTGCAGAATATCTGAGGAATGGGGGATGAGCCACTTGGTCCCCAACAATAAACAATTATCTTGTTTTTGTTTTTTTCCTCAGTCTTATTTTTAATTCCAGATGCTTAAATGACGTTATTTTGTGCAGAACTTTGTGTTTGGGTAGAAGAGATGGGGAAAGAGCACAGGGAGTGGTTGTGCCACATCCCTGCCCTTATGAACCAGGGAAGAATAATGAGCTGAATGTGTGTGGCAAACGCTTAAAGCACACACAAAAGCAAATTAAAAAATATGACTTGTGCTGGGTGCTGTGGCGCATGCCTATAATCCCAGTGGCTCAGGAGGCTGAGACAGGAGGATCACAAGTTCAAAGCCAGCCTCAGCAAAAAGTGAGGTGCTAAACAACTCCGTGTAGATCCCGTCTCTAAATAAAATACAAAAAAATAGGACTGGGGATGTGGCTCAAGTTTCTCTGAGTTCAATCCCTGGTACTTCCGCCCCCCCTCAAAAAAAATATGACTTGCACCTGTACATATGTATATGTTGCTATATCTTTCTCTGTGTATTGAAAACCATTATGGGACTGGGGATGTAGCTCAGTGGTAGAGCACTTGCCTGGTATGTATGAGGTCCTGGGTTGCATCCCCAGCAATAAAAAAAAAAAAAAAAGAAAGGAAGGAAGGAAGGAGTTTGTGGTGCCAAAGAAAAGTAGAAACAACTCTGTTGCAGCAGCAGGGTTTTGAGGTGTTCAGTGAGCCCACCGGACCAGAACTTTCTGGACTTCTTTTCCAAAGAAATTGCGACCAATATGTGAAATAAGAGCCCAAGCCCAGCATATTGTGCCCTGAACCATATCTCAGCTGCTTGCTGCTCCTCTGGTTGATGAAGCATTCAAAATTGGGAATGTAGAAATTTCAGATCACTATTGTGGGAATGATTAGACATACAAAGAAGGCTCCAACCAATATTGTTTACAAAATAGATGACATGACAGCTGCACCCATGGACGTTCATCAGTGGGTGGACACAGACGACACCAATGGTGAAAGTACTGTAGTCCCTCCAGAAATATATGTGAAAGTAGCTGGCCACCTGAGGTCCTTTCAAAACAAAAAGAGCCTGGGAGCCTTTAAGATCATGCCCCTAGAGGAAATGAATGAATTTACCACACATATCCTGGAAGCAGTCAACAAGCGCGTGGTGTTGAGCAAATCCAACAGCCAGCCCTCAGGAGGGAGAGCATCTATTCAGCAATCCAGGAACAGGGGAAGCAGGAAACTTCCATGGAAATAGCTTCATGCTAACAAATGGCCTCACTAGGGCCCCAAACCCGGCGCTGAATTTGATTAAGGCTTGCCCAAGACCTGAAGGATTGAACTTCCAGGATCTCAGGACCCAGTTCCAACACATGCCTGTAGCTTCAATCAAGCAAACTGTGGATTTTCTTAGCAAGGAGCGGCACAACTATTCTATTGTGGATGATGATCACTTTAAATCCACGGATGCTGGATTTAAATAACTGGATCTCACTGGGTACCTGAGATGTTTCCAGCTGGATCTGTTTGCATAGCCTGTTGCCTCCAGCTGTGCGTATGTTTGGCCAAGTGACTTCAAGGAAGGAGAGTCATCTGTAAAAGGTTTCAGCTGGCTTGAAACTTACTGCTTTTCTGTTCTTGTATTTTGTGGTTTTGAAGCTCAAAGGGAGATGGACAATTGACAGGGATGTAAACCAGTGTGGAATTTCTTAAGTAAGCTCATTAGGACATCAGGATAGATGGGATTAGAACAGTGATGCTTCCAAGAGAGTTGGGCAGTTTCTGTTCTTGAAATGCTTCCTATTCAGAGACAATGAGCAGGCTGAGTGCCTGTGGGCAGAGCACCAGCCAAGGAACCCACTGCCCTCTGTCTCTTTTTGTTTCCCACTCTGATTCTGTGGTGTTACTTTAAAAATTGCACTTCTTGCCTTGTCTGCTGCTGAAGGTGGGTTTATGTGAACATGAGGTTTAGTGTGCTGGCATCATAGAACAGAAAAGAGGAAGAAATGTTAAATAAAACAGTTCTGTTATTGCAAGAGAAAAGAAAAGAAAGGAAGAAAGCCAACCAGCCAAACCATGAGTTAACAATGATAACCTCCAATTCCAATTAAATACCATGAAGTCCATTCTTGGTTGTCTTTTTTTTTTTTTTTTTTTTTTTTTTTGTACCAGGAATTGAACCCAGGGGTGCTTCACCATTGAGCCACATCCCCAGCCATTTTTTTTTTTTTTTTTTTTTTTTTTTTTTTTTTTAGAGACAGGGCCTCACTAAATTGCTAAGGCTGGCTTTAAACCTGTGCCTCAGTCTTTTGAGCCACTGGGATTACAGGCGTATGCCTTCGCACCTCGCTCCATTCTTCTTTTCTCCCTTTCCCTTCTCTGACAGTAAGAAACCTAGGGTCTGGTGGTAAGGTGTTTTTTGTTTGTTTGGTTGGTTTTTGTATTTTTAAACTGGGGATTGAACCTGATATGAGGACTAGAAATATTATAGGATTATTGACTGCTGATTGTATTAATTAGTGTGTGTTGAGTAAAAGACTATAAGCTATATAGCCGGGCGCAGTGGTGCACGCCTGTAATCCCAGCACTTGGGAGGCTGAGGCAGGAGGATCACGAGTTCAAAGCCAGCCTCAGCAATGGCGAGGCACTTAGCAACTCAGTGAGACCCTGTCTCTAAATAAAATACAAAAAAAGGGCTGGGGATGTGGCCCAGTGGTCGAGTGTCCCTGAATTCAATCCCCAGTACCAAAAAAAAGAAAAAAAGAAAAAAAAAAAAAAAGACTGTAAGCAATGTGCCTATGATGTAATGTGAACTGCGAAACTTAGACTTAGTGATGTAAGAGTCTACACCCAGGGCATACACCTCAGACCTCACCACAGTGGCAAGCATAACTGAACTAAGACTTTAAAACACAGACTTCTTGGGGGGCGACAGGACTAACATGACCCGGACAGAGTGACTGAGGCCTCTATCTCTGTTGTTCCCTTTTTTTTTTTTTTTTTAATATTTATTTACTTTAGTTGTACACAATCCAATGCATTTATGTTTATGTGGTGCTGAGGATCGAACCCGGGCCGCGCACGTGCAAGGCGAGCGCTCTGCCGCTGAGCCACAACCCCAGCCCCATGTTGTCCCCTCTTATCAGACTCCTCAGGCCCGGAGTTCCAGCCACCAGGACTTAAGACACATCCCAACTGAGTGTCTGGGATCCTGGGTATAGACTCAGGACTTAGAATATGTGTCTGAAGTGTGATCGGCATCAATAAAATAGATATGATTGAATCTAATTGCACCTCACCTCAGACTGAGTCAATAATAACCACTCGTGACAGAACCCAGGGGCACTTTACCATGGAGCTACATTCCCTAGTCCTTATTTTCTGAGACAGGGTCTCACTAATTTGCTGAGGCTGGTCTCAAACTTAAAATCCTCCTGCCTCAGCCTCCCAAGTTGCGGGGATTACAGCTGTGCACCACTGTGCAGGACTAATGGGGAATTTATGAAGGAGACTATACCAGCCCCACTAGGAGTACAGGTGCCGCCTGTAAGAGTATAGGTCAGAAGAGGGCAGATTCAATTTAGAACACTAGCTTGGGCCGGGCACCGTGGCCCATGCCTGTAATCCCAGTGGCGGGGGAAGCTGAGTCAGAGGATTGCAAGTTCAAAGCCGGCCTCTGCAACGGTGAGGTGCTTAGCAATTCAGTGAGACCCTGTCTCTAAATAAAATACAAAATAGGGCTGGGGATGTTGTAGGAGCCTATAATCAAGGAGATAGCTAAAGATTGCGGTTAGCTGAGAGCCATAAAAGATGTTCTAGTTTCCACCTGATATTAATGCATTATCCAAAGAATCTTTTTTTTTTTTTTTTTTTTTTTTTTTGTGGTACCGGGGATTGAACCCAGGGGCACTCGACCACTGGGCCACATCCCCAGCCCTTTTTTGTATTTTATTTAGAGACAGGGTCTCACTGAGTTGCTAAGTACCTCACCATTGCTGAGGCTGGCTTTGAACTCGCGATCCTCCTGCCTCAGCCTCCCAAGTGCTGGGATTACAGGCGTGTGCCACCATGCCCAGCCCAAAGAATCTTTGTATGCCCGTGAACACTCTGTGACGCACCTGTAAGCTCGAGCTGTAAGCATGCGTCCTTGTTAAAGCTATATGTATATAACTGGGTGAGTTTGGTTAGTGGGTGTGGGAAGAAGAAGAAGGTGGCGGTTGGAGTTAGAGCGTTTGGAGTAATTGCTGGAGCTGGAGAGAGAAGAAGAATAAAAGACCTTTTTTCATTTTCATCCTGCCTCCGAATTTTCCTGCAGCGTTCGTTGCTCCAAGTGGCTTCTGCTTCAGGCAGCAACAGGATGTGGTCAGCGGTTGAGGTCCCTGGTACCACCAAAAAAAAAAAAAAAAAAAAAAAAAAAAAAAGACTAGCTTGGAACCAGAAGTTTCCCTCAGGTTGAAGGAGGTCCAGGAGCATTCGTGCTTGTTGCAGATTTAGAATGCCCTAGAGATACACAGCAGGATGAAGCTGAGTCCAGGGCCCTGGTGCTTCCGGAGTTATGATGAACCCTTAGGATCACCTGAATTAATTCTGCACTGGCTTCCCCCTGTTGATCTGACCCTGGACACAAAAAGCTGAGGTATGGTTTAGATTTAAATGGTATCAGATTAATTTTGGTACATAGAGAAATGGGAAGTTTGGCGCACGCATTGAAGGCTTTGCTCTTGGAAGGTGGTGGGACATCTGTGAGGTAGGGCCTGGTAAGAGGAAGTTAGGTCACTCAGGGCATGCCTTCCTAGAGCACCCCTCTTCCTCTTCCTCTTTCTTTCTTTCTTTCTTTGGCATCCTGGCCACCATGAGGTCAACACTTCTCTCCACCACATGATACCATATGTTGTGTTGCCTCACCACAGGCCAAAGGCAATGGGGCCAACTAATCATGAACTCAAGCCTTCAAAGCTTTGAGCCAAACAAACCTTCCCTCTTTATGAGTTGATTTCTCTCAGGTACTTGTTACATAATAGAAAACTGACAAACACAGAAGAAGAAAGAAAGAAGAGAAAACAATAAATTTGCCTGGCTCAGTGGCGCATGCTTCTAATCCCATTGACTTGGGAGGCTGAGTCAGGATTGCAAGTTTGAGGCTAACCTTAGCAACTTAGCAAGGCCCTAAGCAACTTAGCAAGAATTGGTCTCAAAATAAAAAATAAAGGGGTTGGGCTGGGGTTGTGGCTCAGCGGCAGAGCGCTCACTTCGCACGTTCGTGGCCTGGGTTTGATCCTCAGCACCACGTAAACATAAATGCATTGCATTGTGTTACAACTAAAGTAAATAAATATTTTTAAAAAATTAAAAAATAGCAGGGCGCGGTGGCGCACGCCTGTCATACCAGCACTTTGGGAGGCTGAGGCAGGAGGATCACGAGTTCAAAGCCAGCCTCAGCAATGGGGAAGCACTTAGCAACTCAGTGAGACCCTGTCTCTAAATAAAATACAAAAAGGTCTGGGGATGTGACCCAGTAGTCAAGTGCCCCTGAGTTCAATCCCCGGTACCACAAAAAAATAAAAAAAAATAAATAAATAAAGGGGTTGGGAATATAGCTCAGTTGATAGAGCGACTGCCTCACATGCACAAGGCCCTGGGTTCAATCCCCAGCACCACACACACACACAAATAATAATTAAAGATAAATAAGTAAATAAAAATAAAAACAGCTGGAGATGTAGCTCAGGGGTAAAGTGCCCTTGGGTTCAATTCCCAGTACCAAAAAAACAAAGTAAAATCATCAGCACAAAAGAAAAATGGGCAAAGGATCTTAAAAAATAATATAAAAAACCTGCATGGCTTTTAAGTACACCAAAGATGCTCAACCTCGTGTATGTTATGTTTTGTATATGAGATGTACCCCAAAAAAGCTCATGTTAGGCAAGGGAGCAATGTTCAGAGGTTTAAAGATTAGAGTATGAGCCGGGCGCAGTGGCACACGCCTGTAATCCCAGCACTTGGGAGGCTGAGGCAGGAGGATCGCAAGTTCAAAGCCAGCCTCAGCAATGGTGAGGCACTTAGCAACTCAGTGAGACCCTGTCTCTAAATAAAATACAAAAAAGGGCTGGGAATGTGGCCCAGTGGTCAAGTGCCCCTTAGTTCAATTCCCTTTACCAAAAAAAAAAAAAAAAAAAATTAGAGTATGAAAGCTGTAACTGAATTAGCAGATGAATCCATTTGATGGATGAATAATTTGAATGGATTTCTGGGTGGGAATTGTAGGCAGGTGGAGCGTAGCTGAAGGAAGTGGGTCCCTGGGGGCATGCCTATATATTTTGTCCCTGGCTCCTCACACACTCTTTCTCTGCTTCCTGGCTGCCTCAAGGCCAGCAGCTTTTCTCCTCCATCACCTTCTGCCATTGTGCTTTGCCTCACCTCTGTCCCCAGCAATGGAATCAGCAGACATACACTGAAACTTCTGAAAACATGAGCCAAAATAAACTTTTCCTCCTCCAAATTGTTCTTTTTTTAAAATATTTGTTTATTTACTTTAGTTGTACACAATGCAATGCATTTATGTTTACGTGGTGCTGAGGATCGAACCCGGGCCGCGCATGTGCGAGGCGAGCGCTCTGCCGCTGAGCCACAACCCCAGCCCCTCCAAATTGTTCTTGTCATTTTGGTCACAGCAACAAAAAACTAACACATAATAAAAGAAATGTGAGTTCAAACTGTAAGATGATGTGCAATTTTTTTATTTGTTATATGAGTAAAGATGAAAATTTTTCATTACCTGTGAAAAATGATTTTTTTTTTGTTTTTTAATATCCACACATTGTTAGTAGGAGTAAAAACTGGTACTTCTTCAGAACAAGCTATCAAAATAAAAAGTGTAAGAGCTGAATATGGAGCCGTGAGAGCCACAAAAACACATGCATACTTCAATACTTCCACCTGGGAACAGGCATAACATTTTATAAATAATTCATGCTATAAAAAAAAACCATAAACACAAAAAGCAGCACAGTGACATCACAGGAAACCTTCACCCACCTCCTTCCATCCAAAGCTATCAAGATGCTAAGCTTCAGGTGGATGGTCTTTGCTTTTTTGACCTTTTAACCAGAATCCTACCTGAATATCTTTCCAAAGATTGGGTTACAATCTGTGAGAGTGAGCTTATCTCAAGTTCTGGGCCGTAGGGAGAGTCCTGGTCTTTGGAGTTTGAATAGAACTAGGGCAGAGGGACTCTGGTATCTTGAGGAGATATTGCAATTGCCTTTCTCCAGCCAAGTACAGGTTTTGTAACTCTTTGTAGCCATGACCCAATCACTGCTGGCCCCAACTCAGATCAACCCACTTTTTTCTATTCTTGCTTTTGAAACAGTCTGGGTAAGAGCCACGGTGTCCCATGGCCAAGTCACCCTATATGGCCTCTACTAGTGAGAGGAGCCCTCCAGTCTGCCCTGAGTGGCCCCATGAAATCGGTACCTGGGCATGAATGACCTGGAAATGCAATTGCTGTGGGACTCGAAAGAGGGAATTGGAACATGATATTGATTGGGAAGCTTAGCTCAAAAAAAACCCACTGATCCGCCTTGATCTTTGTCTAAGACGTCCTCTTATTTCAAATGGAGCTCATCTGACTGGTAAATATGAGCTCTGACTTAGAAAGGAGAGGAACGAGGAGAAGAAGACCATTACAGTGGGGTAAATAACTTGAATCTCTTACGCATTTTCATTATTATTATTATTATTATTATCATTATCATTATTCCCCTCAAATAAACTCTAATAAGTTGCTAGACATGTCACAAGCTGCTGCTGGGATACAGCCCTTTCACAGACCACAGATCCCACTGGGCGTGGTGGCGCACGCCTGTAATCCCAGCACTTGGGAGGCTGAGGCAGGAGGATCACTAGTTCAAAGCCAGCCAGCCTCAGCAATGGCGAGGCACTTAGCAACTCAGTGAGACCCTGTCTCTAATAAAATACAAAAAAGGGCTGGGGATGTGGCCCAGTGGTCAAATGTCCCTGAGTTGCATTCCCAGTACCAAAAAAAAAAAAAAAAAAAAAAAAATACAGACCACAGATCCCTCCACACTTTTTTTTTCCTGGTGAAAAACAAGAAGACTAATTCTAGAGTCCTCCTGCCCACCGCACCCCTCAACAACCATGCTGGCAATGAAACCTAGGGCCTCACCATGCCAAGCTACACCCCCAGAGCCTGCTAGAGTCTGACGTGTCTCCCAAAGCTGCGACCATGAGCAATAAATAGTTGGCTTCTCCCACACTCTAATCGGACTCACTTTCTGGAAGAATTTGGAAAGGTGAGTGCTAATGTCATACCACTTTCTGAGGCCAAGAATCAGATACTGGCGGGAAACGGGCTTCTTGAAGGAGAGAGAATAAATCCAGAGAGTGGGCTCTGAGGCCTTTTATAGCTTTCCCTGGAGGTCATCTGTAAAATGTCTTCACCTGGGAGGAACCACATCACCCCCTTCTCCTCCTGGGCTCTCAGCTCTAATGGTACCGTTCTTGCTTTCCTTTTTTTTTTTTGTCAGTGGGGGGGTGGGTCCTGGGGATTGAACCCAGTGGGGCTTTACCACTGAATTACATTTGAAGCCCTTTTTATTTTGAGAAAAGTTCCGAGTTGCTGAGGGCCTCACTAAGTTGGCCAGGCTGGCCTTGAACTTGTGATCCTCCTGCCTCAGCCTCCGGAGTAGCTGGGATCATAGGTCCGTGCCACTGCACCTGGCTTAATGGTAACTGCTTTCATGTTTGCACTATATGGGGTGCTAGAATGGCTCCCAAATGCCCATGTGATAGAGGCTTAGTCACCAAGGTGGCCACTATCAAGAAGTGGTGGAATCTTTAAGGACCTCCTAGTAGGAAGTCCTTAGGTCACTGGGGGATGCCCTTGAAGGGGATTATGAGACCCCGGCCTTGAGTTGAGCAGTTTGCAATTCCACCCCATACTCCCACCAGAGTCCTAAAAGCAACAGGTCTGCCACATCATGGACTGGAAACTCTAAAACCAAAGTATACCTTTTCTTATTTTATAAGTCAATCATCTCAGGTATTTGTCATAGTGGCAAGCAGCAGTTCTCCATAATGCCCCTCAGGCTGGCACCCCTCCCTCTCACTCATTTATATCACATTTAAGAAGACTTAAGTGTTAAGTTTTCACTTCAACTGTGTTAGGAAAAAAAAATTATTTTTCCAATATGAAGTTGTTGATGTGTTCCCAAAAGATGCCACACACTGTGTTCTGAGTCATGAGTTTCCTGTAGCCTGGTGAAAGGTCAGCTTTGTGACCCTTGCTCTGTGATTATACCTTTGCAAATGCAGTTCTCCTTTTATTTACCCTGTGATTGGTGGCTTAATCTTGAAGTTGAAACAGAATAACTTTTCCCTGAGATTCAGATCCATTTACATTTTTCACCTTAATATTTTTCTAAATCAGTTCAGCCAAACAGAATTGTTTCTCCTCCAATTGCTTTTTTTTTTTCCTTCTAGGCTTTTCTTTCTTTTTTTTTTTAATATTTATTTATTTACTTTAGTCGTACACAATGCAATGCATTTTATTTTTACGTGGTGCTGAGGATTGAACCCGGGCCACGCCTGTGTAAGGCAAGCGCTCTACCGCTGAGCCACAACCCCAGCCCCTAGGCTTTTCTTTATCTTTTTTTTTTTTTTTTTTTGGTACCAGAGATTGAACCCAGGGGCACTTAACCACTGAGCCACATTCCCAGCCCTCCCCCCTTTTTTTTTCCTAGAATTGGGGATTGAACTCAGGGGCATTCGACCACTGGGCCATATCCCCAGCCCTTTTTTGTATTTTATTAGAGACAGGGTCTTACTGAGTTGCTAAGTGCCTGCTGAGGCTGGCTTTGAACTAGTGATCCTCCTGCCTCATCCTCCCAAGTGCTGGCATTACAGGCGTGCGCCACTGCGCCCGGCCCTTTTTATATTTTATTTTGAGACAGGGTCTTGCTAAGTTGCTGAGGCTGGCTTTGAACATGTGATCTTCCTGCCTCAGGTACCAGAGCCACTGGGATTATAGGTATGCACCACTGCGTCTATTTTCTACCTCTTAAAGCTAGATAGTCACAGAGCCCATGTTTTCCACCAGGTGCTGCTTAAGTTCACAGTGTGGATGAGAAACACATCAACAACTTCAGCCTAAGTCCCATTGCTGTAACTCAGGTGCCCAGGGCCTGGCATTCCTTCCTGCTCCGCACATGTTGGCTCTCCAGCATTTTTTACCTGGTTTCCCTGCTTAGGCCTCTATGCTGTCTATATAGTGCTATGTCTTCACAGAACTGGCTCCTTTAAGCATCCTCCACAATTTTTTTTTTTTTTTTTTTGTACTGAGGATCTCACCCAGGGGTGCTTTACCACAGAGTTACATCCCAGCCCTTTTTATTGTTTATTTTGAGGCAAGGTCTCACTAAATTACTGAGGATCTTACTAAGTTGCTGATACTGGTCTCAAACTTGTGATCCTCCTGCCTCAGCCTCCTGAGTTGCTGGGATTATAGGCATGTGCCGCTGTGCCTGGCTCTTCTCTACAATTTTGTGTTTTCCTTGTGAGGCTGTCAAACTTGACCTCATTGCCTTTCCATCCCCAGATAATAATATGTGGAGATGGGTCAGAGGCTTCCAGTCTCCCTAGCTATGGTGATTGTTTCAGGGGTAGGTATAGACCCATATGAGCCCAATCAGAGTTCTTCTTAGATTTTTTTTTTTTTTTTCTTAAAGTTTCCTAGAAAGATGGCTGTAGTCGCCTGAAGCGATGGCCGCTTGGAGCAAAGAAGCCGCGGGAAGAAGTTTTGAGACGAACTGGAAACAAACAGCTCTTTATTCTGGCAACTTTTCTCCCTGGCTCTCTAACTACACCCCGACACGCCGTCCACGCTCCTCTAACCTCCAAAATGGCGCAGACCTCCTCCGCAATCTCGCTCAAGTCCCTCGAGATCTCCGGCCAAGTCTCGCAAGATCCCGGGCCAAGTACGGAAGGTGCCAATGCCCAAACATGTCCAAAGCCAAAGCCCGTAGTCCACCGCAATTTAAGCCATCTCCCCAAACAGGGCTCCTGCATTTCCCCCCTTTTGTTTTAAAAGAGGTAATGCTCTAGGACATCTATGTGCAACCAACATTCTTACCCGTCATCGGATAATCAAGGCTGTGCCCTTGACTCCTGTCTTAGGTTGATATGTCGGCCACATGAGACTGTCCCGTGCGACTGTGCCTGTCTTAGGTTGTCCCCCTCTGGGGATCTTACCCGTCATTGGCTAACCAGCCATCCAATGGAGCCCTTTAGGATCGACTGTGTATGATGACTAACAGCCGTCCAATTGTGAGGAGATGTTGCGGCTTTAAGGCAACAAGCCTTTTGGTGACGAGCCAAATTGTATAGCATATCAAATTGTTTAAACAAATTATTTGCCCTAAGTTTCATCAAGTAACACATTGAATTCTCTGGACAAATGTCCGCAAGTCATTGTCCCGTAAAGTCCCAAACAATGAAAGATCAAAATGTCCATTTGTTATAACACGTTGATGTAGGAGGTCCCATACATGTAGAGCAGAGGCCACACTGTTGGTGAGGTTGTTTGATGCTTGAGCAGCAGGGATGCTTGTGGTGACTGCGTTCCCTGCAGCTATAGCAGCAACCGTCTTTTTTATATCTAGATAATGCCACCGGCAAATCTTCAGGGCCCGCTACCTAGAAACTCAAGCATCAATTATTAAAGGAAAGGCAGTGTTATTTCAGCACTGAGTGAAGAGTCGAGTTGTCAAACTAAAAAACAGAATTATTAGATTAGAAAATTAAAGTTGATTTCTGCTCATACACATTGTTGTTTGAGCTCACACAAACATAAGTTGTCAAAATATCATATTGAGAACAAAAGAAAGAAAGCTGAGGGTATTTACTGTATTAAAGATAGATTAAAGAAAAGCTAAAGGCACTTTGGAGAAATAATTTGTCAGCTGGAACCCTCAAGTCTCTGTATACACAGCAATTTTTTACCTGTTGAGATAATTGAAATTAATCAGCTATTAAACAAATGAAGTTAATAACAAATGAACAATCTTATGTCAAAACACCAAAATATTAGGTTATATAGCACTAGTCATATTGTTTGCTAAAGAGAAGTCCCAGGGATACCTATAATCAAAATTGAAAGTACCTTCATTTATAAAATTATTTACCTAAATTGAATACTCTCAACCTAAAATGAATTAAAGTTATTTGGATCCATATATATATATATATATATATACATATATATATATATATATATATTCTTTTTTCATAAGCGCTTTGTTCTTTGTGACGTCACACTGGACAGACGAACAAACATACAAACATATATTTGTGACGTCACATTAACATGAAATGTAGACAAATGTACAGACATAAAGACATGTATAAAAAGAAAAAAAAATACAATTGTGTGCACACTAAAGAGAGATCTCCTCATCCCGGCCGGGAGGAATGACTCTTGAGTTGTGAAACATTTTGAAGGATACTTTTGAGGGAGTCATTCTATATCTTCATCTTGGTCTTCTTGATTTTGTACCTTTTTTATTAATCTTGATTCCTCAACAACTACATCTTGATCATTTTGATGTGGTACCTGCTTTATTAATCTAGATGGTATCCATATTGGAGAGGATTCGTGTTTTGGAAAAACACAAACAGATCCTCTCCCCCAAATTAATACTGGATCTGGACCCTTCCATGTACCTGAAAGAACATCCTTCCAGTAAACCAAGGGTTTATGTTGTTGGTGTGGATTCCAATGTCTGTCTCCAGCAGAATAACCATTAGAGTCTAAAGTTAAAAAATTTAAGGTAAACAGGGCAACTGCCAATCTGTCTTTAGGACTTTTCCAATTTCCTTCTTTTTGTTTTAATAACATAATTTTCAGTGTGCGGTTTGCTCTTTCAATAATGCCCTGACCCTGAGGATTGTATGGGATGCCTGTTTTATGGGATATGTTGAATTTTGCGCAAAACTGTTTGAAAGATGAGGACGTATATGCGGGGCCATTATCTGTTTTAAGCATTTTGGGGATGCCCAATGCAGCAAAAGCTTGTAAACAATGAGATGTGACATCTTTAACTTTTTCTCCAGAATGTAAGGAAGCAAAAATCATGCCTGAGCATGTATCTATGGTTACATGAATAAATCGCAATTTTCCAAAGCTTGGCTCATGAGTAACATCCATCTGCCACAAATGATTGGGCATTAATCCTCTAGGGTTAACACCAAAATGAGGATTGGGCAAATGTGTCATACAAGATTTACAATCTTTTACAATTGTTCTGGCTTGCTCTTTTGTAATTTTAAACCTACGTTGCAAGGTGGTGCTGTTGACGTGAAACTGGGAATGAAATAAAGTAGCTTGTTGTAGCGCTGAAAGTATAAATATTGTTTTTGTAAGTTCATCAGCCTTTTGATTACCTTCATGGAGGGGGCCAGGCAAATTAGTATGTGCTCTAATATGGCCTACGAATAGAGGTTCTTTTCTTGCCCACAAAAGTTTTTGTATTTGATAAAACAATTTAAAAGCTGGAGTATGAGGTGCTATTGGTCCTGCTAACTCTAATTTTGGGACGGCTTGTACAATATAGTGGCTATCTGAAAAAATGTTTATGGGCTGGTCTCTAAAATTTTCCAGAGCTCTTACCACAGCTTCCAATTCCACTAGTTGAGCTGATTTGTGTGCAGTTATGTAAGTCATATTTTCTTTTGTAGTGACTATTGCAGCAGTACCATTTGAGGACCCATCTGTAAATACATTAAATGCCTTAGGAATAGGTTGATTTTTTATTACCTGTGGAAATATAATAGGATGATTAATACAAAAAGATAATATAGGAGACTTAGGAAGGTGATTATCAAAATTTGCAGAGGTAGAGCATCTAGCTATAGCCCAGTCATTATCGTTGAAGCATAAATATTCAATCTGTGACGATGAATAGGGAGTAATAATAGTAGCAGGGTGAATGCCAAATATTTTAGTAGAAGTTTTAAGTCCTTGAAGAATAAGTTTAGCCACCATGGAGGTATAAGATTCAATTATACTTTTAGGAGAGACGGGCAAATGTATCCATAATAAAGGCCCTTGTTGCCAAAATACTCCTGTGGGTGTATATTGTGAAGAAATAATAATCAATATCAGCGGTTGAGTTAAATCAAATCTGTCACAATGAGCTCCTTCGATGGCTTTTTCTACTAACTTTAAAGCTTTCCTAGCATCTGGAGTCAGTGTTCGTGGTGAGGATGGATCAGGGTCCCCTCGAAGGATATCAAATAAAGGTTTTAATTGGCCAGTAGTGAGGTTTAGTGTAGGGCGAAGCCAATTAATGTCACCCAGCAGTTTTTGGAAATCATTGAGGGTGGTTAAATGTTCTTTATTTATTAAAATTTTTTGGGGTCTAACAAAAGTATCCATGATTTTAAATCCTAAATATAATATGGGAGATCTAGTTTGAACTTTTTCTTCTGCTATATATAATCCGTATTTTTAAAAATTTTCTACCATGTCACTGAATATATTAAATAAGATTTTTTGATTAGGGTAGGCCAGTAAAATATCATCCATGTAATGTAGACACATGAGGTTTGGATAGTTATTTTTAATGGGTTGGATAGCCTTGTCCACATATATTTGGCATATGGTGGGGCTATTAGCCATTCCCTGTGGTAAAACCTTCCATTGATATCTCTGATCAGGGCCATTATTGTTAATAGAAGGAACTGAAAAAGCAAACCTGGGGGCATCCAGAGGATGTAGGGGAATAGAAAAGAAGCAATCCTTTATATCAAGACTAATAACATGGAAACTTTTTGGAATAGCTACAGGATTCGGAAGTCCAGGTTGAGTAGGGCCCATGACTTGCATGGTTTTATTAATTTGTCTAAGATCATGTAATAATCGCCATTTTCCTGATTTTTTCTTGATCACAAATATGGGGGAATTCCAGGGAGAGGTGGAAGGTTCTATATGTCCTGCTTCTAATTGTTCCTGAACTAGTAGGTGGGCCGCTTGTAATTTCTCTTTAGATAGGGGCCACTGAGGGACCCACACTGGCTTATCAGAAAGCCATGGTATTTTTAAAATTATTTTCTCAGTGGCCCCGAAGAAAAATGTCTTTTTCCTATATGATAATGATTTCTTTTAGGGTTACGCTTACCCTGTACTTTTTGATAATGATTTCTTTCAGGGTTAAGACTACCCTGTATATTTTCACATTTAACACCTGCAGGTTTGGTTGCAAGGTGTACTCCCATTTGTTGTAAAATATCTCTTCCCCATAAAGTAACTGGTAGGTTAGGTAAAACATAAGGCTGAAACGTTCCTTTATGTCCTTCATCATCCTCCCATTTTAAAATTACTGCACTTTTTTCTGGGAGGTTATTATATCCCAAGCCTCTTAAACTGGTTGAAGCTTTTTGCAGAGGCCAGTGTTTGGGCCATTGTCGTAAATTAATGATGGAGGAATCAGCTCCAGTATCTATAAGTCCCTCCATTTCTATTCCTTGGATTCTTATTTTACACATAGGCCTCCTAGTACAGTCTCGAACCCAGCAAGCCATGGGACTCAAATCAGTGGAACAAAATCTTGTATTGTTCCCTTTTTGAGGCATACTCATTTTAAATGAATTATGTAAATTTGGAAGGAGAAGCAGCTGAGCAATTTTATCTCCTTGATTAACAGAACTTATACTTTGGGGTGAGCTAAGCATTATTTTTATTTCCCCTTTGTAGTCTGAGTTTATTACACCTGGGGTCACTTGCAAACCTAATAAGCTTTGAGGACTTCGCCCGATAATAAGTCCTACAGTCCCTGAGGGAAGAGGTCCCCTGACTCCTGTGGGAATCAGTTGAACCCCCATTTCAGGTGTTAACACTATTCGGGCGGTGGAACAGAGGTCTAATCCTGCATTTCTTCCTGTTCCTCTGGTGAGGGAGTAGATGGGTAATAGGGGTTGTGTCGGGGAAGCATCTGAATGGATGCTTGAGGATACTCCTCTTCCAATGCCTCGTACATTTGTGGGCCCCGGGGCATTGGGCCCCGTGCCCCGTTTTTTGAATTCCTGAACAAAGGATTTCCATGGATGTCAAATTTTGAATAACATTTATTGGCCCAATGATTTCCCTTTTTACACCTGGGGCAGCAACCTGGAGCACGGTATGAATTTGGTCTTATTTCTCTTTTGGGATTTTGCCTAGAATAGCCTGATTGATTATGATAATTTTTCCTGGAATATCCTGATTGATTATAGTGTCTAGGTTGAGTCCTTGTGAAATTCTGAGGGGCAGCATCTCTAACAGCTGCTGCAATCATATTCCCTGTGACAAAGGCATCATTTATATCTTTACATAGTTGTATATATATGGAAAGATCCTTTTTATTTCTCCATGGCCTGATGGCTTCCTGGCAATATTTATTAGCGTTTTCATATGCTAATTGAACAACTAATGGCATAACTTGATCAACGTCTCCAAAAACTCTACCTGCAGTTCTCAAAAGTCGATCAGCAAATTCAGCATATGGTTCATTAGGTCCTTGAATTACTTTGGACAAGCTACCTTGTAGATCCCCAGGTCCTTGTACAGTTTTCCATGCCTTTAAAGCAGCTGCGTTTATCTGAGCATATACTCCTGGGGTATAATATTTTTGAACCTGTACGTCTGCGAATGGCCCTTCTCCTGTGAGCATTTCTATATTATGGTCTCCAAACCCTGCATCTGCATTTATTTTAGCTGTTTCTATACAAAGTTCTTGAAATTGTGATCGCCAAACCAAGTATTGTCCCCCACTTAATGTTGCTTTACATAGACGTTTCCAGTCTGAGGGGGTTAAGCTAAAGGTGTTAAGGGACTCCAGTATACTCAATGTGAAAGGAGCTTGGGGTCCATATGTCATTACTGCCTCTTTGAGAATTTTTATTGTTTTGAAATCTACTGACTGGTGGCCCCTCTCTCCATTTTCATATTCAAATACTGGCAGTTCCCAACGTATCTGTGAGTTACCCTCGAGAGCACATAAGCGCTCAGAAAGACTTTTTATTTCTATTTCTAGGGTATGCAAACGCCTAGTGATACCCTTCATATTTTCTGTAATAGATTCCACCCATGGGGGAGTGGAGGACATAGGTTCCTCCACTTGATGGTCCCTTATCTTGGTCTTCCTTAATTTCCTTTTGTTCATTTTTTCAGAATCACTTTTACTTAATTCCTCCTCACTACTACTACTCTCATTGGTCCTAACTGACTCAGTAACATCCTGAGTCCCGGATTCAATTGAGAGCATGTATCCTTGAACTATCTCTAATAAATCTTGAATAGCTTTAGCAGCTCGGATCTTTGTCATTTTTGAGCCCGCACTGATACTATCCTTACTGGCCCTAACTGACTCAGCCGAGGCCAAGCTTTCATGATCACTTTCACTTTTTTCCAAATTCTCCTCACTAATAACTGACTCAGCTATATCAAAGAATCCATCAAGAGCCTTGTACACTTGGGTCTTAGTTATTTTCGAACCCATTTTAACCGCTCTGACTAGAGACTCCTGCGAGGTTCCTCAGTTCTTACCTGCCGTGTCGATTCCCCGTCCGGGCCACCACCTGTAGTCGCCTGAAGCGATGGCCGCTTGGAGCAAAGAAGCCGCGGGAAGAAGTTTTGAGACGAACTGGAAACAAACAGCTCTTTATTCTGGCAACTTTTCTCCCTGGCTCTAACTACACCCCGACACGCCGTCCACGCTCCTCTAACCTCCAAAATGGCGCAGACCTCCTCCGCAATCTCGCTCAAGTCCCTCGAGATCTCCGGCCAAGTCTCGCAAGATCCCGGGCCAAGTACGGAAGGCGCCAATGCCCAAACATGTCCAAAGCCAAAGCCCGTAGTCCACCGCAATTTAAGCCATCTCCCCAAACAGGGCTCCTGCAGATGGCCTTTGCCCATTAGGGCTGCTAAGCTTGGAGAAAGTGAGACAGGGACAACTAATAGCCATTTTGCCCTTGGCAGCAGAGAGAGGCCCCCCTGCATGCAATATGAACTAAGCAAATTCAAGCAAAGTTCAGAGAGAGTGTGGTGGTTTGGATGATCATTCTCAGCTCTTCATTCCTTCCCTGTGTGTGTCTCTATGTGTTTCTATCTTTATACCTTTTGCCATATGACTTTGTAGTGTCTGCCACTAAAGTAAATGGAATTCATATCCCTGCCCCTTAACTCTGGGCTTGGCTTCATGACTTGGCTGATCAGTGTGACATTATGATATACATATTTTGGTTTTTATTCACAGTTCCTGGCTCATAATGCCTCCCCCAAGGGAGACCATTGAAAGGCCACAGAAGAGTCAAGTCCCTTCTCGCTCCACAGGTCCAATCTCATACCCCAGAAGTAGGAATGCTGCAGAGAGAGGCCAAGAAGAACCCGAACACACAGGCCTTGCTGGGTTTCCCCGCCCAGGAACATTCATGCCTCTGTACTAGAGGCTCCATGCAAACCCCAAAGGACAGGGTTTTGAGAGCTTTCCAGATAGCTGAGTGTGTGGAGCTGCCTAGGGGGTGGGGCACTTGCGTAGAGAACGGATGCTCCACGCTCCTGTCCCGCATACCTTGCCCTGTTCTTCTTTATCCTTTGTAATATCCTTAACAGTAGACTAATTGTTATGGTTTGGATGTGAAGTGCCCCCTAAAGCTCAGTGTGAGACAATGAAAGAAGGTTTGGAGAAGAAATGATTGAGTTAGGAGAGCCTTAACCCAATCTGTGAATTAATCACCTGGTGGGATTGAGTGGTAACTGAAGGCAGGTGGGGTGTGGCTGGAGTCAGTGGGCACTGGGGACATGACTTTGGGTATGTATTTGTATTTGGCAAGTGGACCTCTCTCTCTGCTTTCTGATCATCATGTGAGCTGCTTCCTTCTGCCACACTCTTCTGCCATTATGTTCAGCCTCACCTGGGCCCTGAGGAATGGAGCCTGCTGTCTTATGGATTTGAGACCTCTGAAACTGTGAGCCCCCAAATAAACTTTTCCTCCTCTTCAGTCGTAGTGGTTGGGTCTTTTAAGTCACAGCAGGGAAAAAGCTGACTAAAACACTAATAAATGTAAGGAAGTATTTCCCCAAGTTCTGAGAGCTGCTCAAACAAATTAATCAAACCCAGGGAGAGGGTTGTGAGAACCCCAATTTATAGTTGGTCCGTCAGAAGCACAGTTAAAACAACTTGAGTCTTGTTGGTTGGCATCTGAAGTGGTGGGGAGGCAATCTTGGGACTGAACCTGCAACCTCTGAGATCTCCAGGTGGATAATATTAGAACAGAACTGGATTAAAGGACACCCAGCTGGTATCTGCTGCAGAATTACTTGATTGGTTGGATGTGACAGAAAATCCAATACATCTGGTGTCAGAAGTGATCGGTATTGTGAGTGTACTATAAAAAGAGCTAAGTTTGAGTTGTATCCTCAGAGCGGTGTACCAGTTCTTTTTTTTTTTTTGTACCAGGGATTGAATTCAGGGGCACTTGATCACTGGGTCACATCCCCGCTCCTTTTTTTATATTTTATTTAGAGACAGGGTCTCACTGAATTGCTAAGTGCCTCACCATTGCTGAGGCTGGCTTTGAATTTGCGATCCTCCTGCCTCAGCCTCCCAAGTGCTGGGATTACAGGCGTGCGCCACTGCACCTGGCTCCAATTCTTTTTTTAGTACTGGGGATTGAAGTCAGGAGTGCTTTAGCACTAAATCCCAGTTCTTTTTTTTTTTTTTTTTCTTTTCCAGATTATACTGTCTTTTTAAAAATTGTTGTATATGACAGTAGAATGCATTATAATTCATAATACACATATAGAGTACATTTTTACATCTTTGTGGTTGTATACAAAGTATATTCATACCATTCGTGTCTTCATACATGCACTTAGAGTAATGATATCCATCTCATTCTACCATCTTTTTTTCCCTTTATACCCCCTTACCTCCTCCCTGTTTCTCCCTCCCCATTGACCTTCCTAGTGTTCCTCTAATCCTCCTATGCTCCCCGTCCCAACCCCACTGTGAATCAGCCTCCTTATATCAGAGAAAACATTCAGCATTTGGATTTTTTGAGATTGGCTGACTTCACTTAGCATTATATTCTCCAATTTCATCCATTTACCTGTGAATGCCATTATTTTATTCTCTTTTATTGCTGAGTAATATTCCATTGTGTATATATACCACATTTTCTTTACCCATTCATCTACTGAAGGGCATCTAGGTTGGTTCCACAACCTAGTTATTGTGAATTGTGCTGCTATAAACATTGATGTGGCTGTGTCCCTGTAGTATGCTGTTTTTTTTTTTTTTAAATATGTACTTATTTGCTTTTTAGTTGTACTCAGTGCAATGCATTTATGTTTACGTGGTGCTGAGGATCGAACCCGGCCGCGCACATGCTAGGCGAGCACTCTACCCGCTGAGCCACACCCCCAGCCCAGTATGCTGTTTTTAAGTCCTTTGGGAATAGACCCAGTAGTGGGATGGCTGGGTCATAAGGTGGTTCCTTTCCCAGTTTTCCAAGGAATCTCCATACTGCTTTCCATAATGGCTGCACCATTTTGCAGTCCCGGCAGCAATGTATGAGAGTACCTTTTCCCCCACATCCTCTCCAACATTTATTGTTGTTTTGTTTGTGTCCTTAATAGCTGCCATTCTGACTGGAGTGAGGTGAAATCTTAGAGTAGTTTTGATTTGCATTTCTCTAATCCTCCTGCTAAAGTGTGTTGAATATTTTTTCACCCGGCTTGTTTGTGTTCTTAATAGCTGCCATTCTGACTGGAGTGAGGTGAAATCTTAGAGTAGTTTTGATTTGCATTTCTCTAATTGCTAGAGGTGTTGAATATTTTTTCATGTGTATTTGTTGATTGAATGTATATCTTCTTCTGAGAAGTGTCTGTTCAGTTCCTTGGCCCATTTATTGATTGGGTTATTTTTTTTTTTGGTGTTAATATTTTTAAGTTCTTTATATATTCTAGAGATCAGTGCTGTATCTGACATGCATGTAGTAAAGATTTGTTCCCAATTAGTATGTTCTCTATTCACCTCACTGATTGTTTCTTTTGCTGAAAAGGAGCTTTTTAGTTTGAATCCATCCCATTCATCAATTCTAGATATTAATTCTTGTGCAATAGGAGTCTTATTAAGGAAGTAGGAACCTAATCTGATATGATGGAGGTTTGGGCCTACTTTTTCTTCATATAGATGCAGGGTCTCTGGTTTAATTCCTAGGTCCTTGATCCACTTTGAGTTGAGTTTTGTGCATGGTGAGAGATAGAGGTTCAGTTTCATTTTGTTGCATACGGATTTCCAGTTATCCCAGCACCATTTGCTGAAGAGGCTATCTTTTCTCCAATGTATGTTTTGTTTTTTTTTTTTTTTTGAGGTTGGTTTTTGCTAAGTTGCTGAGGGCCTTGTTAAGTTGCTAAGCCTGGCCTCAAACTTGGGATCCTCCTGCCTCAGCCTTCCAAGTTGCTGGGATTACAGGTGTGCACCACTGTGCCTCACCAGAGTACCGGTCTTAAGATGAGACCTTAAGAGTTTCCACTAACCATTTTGAATCTTCTGTTTTCTGTCATGAAAAGAACATACTAGCTGGGCATGGTGGTTCATGCCTATAATACCAATGACTCAGGAGGCTGAGGCTGGAGCAACTTAGTGATACTCTGTCTCAAAATAAAATCTTTAAAAGGCTTGGGGATACAGCTCAGTGGTAAAGCACCCCTGGATTCAGTCCCTGATACAAAAACAAAACAAAACAAAACAAAACAACTACTACAACAACAAAAAACATGCCCAAGTAGTTACTCATCCTGGTTTCATGAGAAAGATTGAGTAGATCTGTAGCTAACCTGAAATCTGGAGTCCAGCTGAGCCCAGCCAAGCCCAACCAATATTAGCTTACTCATAGTCAACTTGTGGACCCATGAATGTAAGATAAATGTTTATAACTATAGTAGGCCATTGAGATTTTGAAGTTACTTGTTATATAGCATTGAGATTTTGGTGCTACTTGTTACACAGCATGATTACAGCAAACATGAACTGAGAAAACAGTTATGATCACATAATTTAAATCCTGGATCCCATTGCATCCAAAATCAAATTTCTGTTATTAGGAACTAAACATGTCCTGACCAATGCAAAAACAAAACAAAACAAAAAAACAAAAAACTTTCTAAGCTCCTGGGAAGTAGTCATAATACCATAGTAGCTATTAACAGCTCCCTTCCTCCAGAACACTGGCTCTGCATGACTCCTGAGGTTCTTCTCCAGCATTTATACTGTTGCCACAGCCTGGCTTTTAATCTTGACCCAAATCCAATACTTTACCAAACTGCCAAATAGGCCACCTGATCCTCATTCTCACGTTGACATATGCCCTAAATATAACTGAACTTGCCATAACCTCTGAATGCTGAACTTTTCAGGTCTAGCCTCTATCTGGGTTTCTTTCTTCAGTTCCTTTGGTTTACTTAGTATTTGGCTGCAGTCCTGGCCACAAGCCTACATACCTTAAACAGAACTCAGTCCTACTATGACAATATTAATACAGTAAATATCAAACAACCAAACACAAGAAAAAAATTTCTCCTTAATCTATTTCAAATGGACTTTGACATTACTTCAAATAGAATGTCCTAATCTTGTCCTGAATTCTGTTCAGGTGTTATACTATTAAGGACAGGTAATCTGAAAATGTGGATCAATTTATTATCAGAATCTAGAAATGAGAAAACCTAGAGTCAAATGGTGGTTATCTATGCATGAGTTGAATTTATAGTTCCACGAAAGTACATATTTTAGCAGGGATTATTTACATAACATAGATGACTTTAGGCCAAAATTTTAGGTTGTTCTTAGACTCCTTAATTCTCCTTAAAAAGTGTATGTGTGTGTGTGTGTGTGTATGTATATATATATATATATATATATATATATATATATATTTTCTATCTATGTTATATGTATATATACTATACACTTTTTCACATATACACATTTATAACATAAAATTATAAATATGTGTATGCTATATTCACATGTAAATATATATGTTGTCGCCGGAAAGGGATTGCAGCCTGGAATGGCAGCACCGCGGGAAGGAATCTGGAGACAGGATGGAGACGAAAATATTCTTTAATCTTACAAGAAACTACAATATATCTATACAATAGCGATAACCCTGTCTTTTCTCTCTCTGGTCTCTTCCCATGCGCCCGAGCAGCAATGGCGCTAGCTCGATCTGCTGAGTCACCGTTCAAATCTCTCGAGATCCTCGACCAAGTCCGGTGAGATCCCAGACCAAGTCCCGTGAGACTACGGAAGGCGGAAATGCCCAAAAATGTCTATGGCCCAATAGTCAACCGCAATCTTAGCTATCTCCCCAAACAGGGCTCCTGCATATATATAAATATATGCATGCTATATTTATAATTTTTATAAATGTATATTTTAAAATTTAATCAATAATATAAACAACACAAATTTATATAATAACCCTAGACTCACAATCCAGACTTCATAATTATTATGATTTTGTCACATGTGCTTAATCTTTTTATTTCCCAAGGAAATAAAATTCCATGAATGTATCTGAAAATGCCTTTAACTGCCATTCTTAGTCCCATTCCCTCTCCTGCTTCATCCCACAAGTTGATATGTTTTTTTCTTTTTAGTTCCAACTAAAGTCATTTTACTATTCTTGTTGTTTTGCAACTTGTGTTTAGTCCACGTGTTCTGTTTGGCTTCATCAAGATGGTGGGGGGGGGGGGTTCATTATGTGGCCCAAACTCGCCTCAAACTCCTGGCCTCAAGTGATCCTCCTCCCTCAGCCTCCTGAGTAGCTGGATTACAGGTGTGTTCCATCACTCCTGGCTGTAATTTACCATTTTAAAGTGTATGTGCAGTTCAGTGTTTTTGGTATTTCCACAAGATAGTGCAAATATCGCCAGCATCTAACTTTAGAACATTTTTATCACCCCCTAAAGAAACACCATATGGGTGAGCAGTCCTCTCCATTTCCTTCTTACCCCATTCCCTAGCAACCACTAATATACTTTCTGTCTCTGTCTCTATGGATTTGCCTATTCTGGACATTTCCTATAAATGGAGTCATATCATCATACGTGGCCTTTTATCTTTGACTTCTTTGACTTAGCATAAAGTTTTCAAGGTCCATTTGCGTTGTAACATGCATTAGTACTTTGTTCATTTTTATGGCTAATACATTTAGTTTACCATTTATCAGTTGATGGGTATTTGTATTTACTTTGGGGCTCTTATGAATGATGTTGCAATGAACATTCATGTATGTGTTTTTGTGTGCACATACCATTCTCTTGGATGTGTGTGGGGGTATGTGTATGTATATGTGTATATACATATACACACATCTGGGTCACAAGGTAGCTCTATGTTTAATTTTTTAAGGAACTGACAGATTATATTCCATAGCAGCTGCACTGTTCTACATTCCCACTAGCAATATATAAGGGTTTCAATTTTAACACATCCTTGCCAACACTTGGTATTTTCTGTTTTTTCAAATTATAGTCATTCTAGTGGGTATGAAGTGGAGTGGTAGCTCGTTGTGGCTGTGACTTGCATTCCCCTAATAACTAAAGAGAGTGCACATTTCTCATATGCTTATTGTCCACTTTCAGATCTTTTTTTTTTTTTTTTTGTGGTGGGGGGGACTGGGGATCGAACTCAAGGACACTCGACACTGAACTACATCCCCAGCCCTATTTTGTATTTTATTTAGATACAGGGTCTCACTGAGTTGCTTAATACCTCGCTTTTGCTGAGGCTGGCTTTGAACTTGTGATCCTCCTGCCTCAGACTTCAAAGCGGCTGGAATTACAAGTATGCACCACCATGCCTGGCCATTTTTAGATCTTCTTTGAAGAAATACCTATTAAAATCTTTTGCCCTACTTTTTTGGTGTGGGGGGACATGGGGGCTAGACACAAGGATGACACTGAGCTATATCCCCAGTTCCCCCCACTTTTTTTTTTTTTTTTTAGACAGGGTCTTGCTAAATTGTTGAGGCTGGCCTTGAATTTGTGATTCTCCTGCCTCAGCCTCCTGATAGCTGGAATTACAGGTATGTACCACTATGCCTGGCTGAGCCCTTTATGTTTTCAGAATTGTTTTGGCTACTCAGGACCCCTTGCCTTTCCACGTGAGTTTTAGGATCAGTTTATCCATTTCTATAGGAAAGGTAGCCAGAATTCCTAAATCTTTAATTCATGCCAAACTCCCTTGTAAAATATCACCCATGAATCAATCCTCAGCACCACGTAAACATAAATGCATTGCATTGTGTACAACTAAAGTAAATAAACATTAAAAAAAATATATCACCCATGAAGACTTGCACCTTGTCTAACTTGGTCATGTTGTATCTCCAACACCCAGCACACATCTGACTTAGCTAAGTTCAGTATTTAGTGAATGAATGGAAAAAACAAAACAAACAAAAAGCAACAAACAAACCAACCTGCAATTTAAAGAGCAGCAGTAAAATGTACCCAACCTAAGACAGGTGCAGTGGCCCACATCTGTAATCCCAGTGACTTGTGAGGCTGAAGCAAAAGTTCCAGGCCAGCCTCAGCAACTTAAGTGAGACCCTGTCTCTAAAAAAATTAAATAAAAAGTCTGGGAATGTAGCTCTGGTACACAGCCTCTGAGTTCAGTCCCCAGTACAAAAACAAAACAACACAACAAAAAACTCAAGTCATGAAATGGAATATTGTTAGACTTTAGAAGCCACTTTGTGTATGTAGCTCTAAATAATACTTTGGCTAGTTTTGCCTATTTAAAATTTTTAGTACAGGCAGGGTGGTGCATGCCTATAATCCTAGCAAGTTGGAAGCATGAGGCTGGAGGATTACAAATGGGGGGCCAGCCTCAGAAATTTAGAGAGGGTCCTAGGCAACTTAATAAGACCCTGTCTCAAAACAAAAATAAAAGGGAAAAATAAATGTTTTATAAGTAAAACAATGTTGCATGCCCTCTTTTGTAATTTGCTTATTTCAAAAAATATGTTTTGAGATTCATTCATGCTAATACATGTAGTTGTTGATCATTAATTTTCACTGCTTGGCATTCTATTGAATAAATATATAGCACCCTATTTATCCATACCGGTTTTTTTTTTTCCTAGGCTTTTTTCTTTTTTGGTACTGTGGATTTAACCCAAGAGTGCTTAACCACTGAGCCACATCCCCAGCCCTTTTTACTTTTTATTTTGAGACAGAGTCTCGCTTAGTTGCTTAGGCCCTTGATAAGTTGCTGAGACTGGCCTCAAACTTCTGATCCTCCTGCCTCAGCCTCCCAAGTTGCTGGGATTACAGGTGTGTGCTACTGTGCCTAGGCCTCTGCTATAATAAACCAACTTAAGTTTTTTTTTTTTCATACTGGAGATTGAATTCAGGGTTTCATGCATGCTAGGCAAGATAAGCACTGAGCTATATCCCCAGGCTTCCTAGTCTTTGTTTAATTGAAAATGTCTTTATTTTGCCTATATACTTATTTTTTTTTGGGGGGGGGTACCAGGGATTGAACTCAGGGGCACTTGGCCACTGAGCCACATCCCCAGCACTGTTTTGTATTTTATTTAGAGACAGGGTCTCACTCAGTTGCTTAGCGCCTCACTGTTGCTGAGGCTGGCTTTGAACTCATGATCCTCCTGCCTCAGTGTCCCAAACCACTGGGATTACAGGTGTATACAAATGTGCCCAGTTTGCCTGCATTTTAAAAAAATATATATTTTTAGTTGTAGTTGGATGCAATGCCTTTATTTTATTTATTTATTTTTAAATATTAATTTTTTAGTTGTATTTTTATTTATTTATTTTTATGTGGTGCTGAGGATTGAACCCAGGGCCTTGCATGTGCTCAGGTGCTAAGCAAGTGCTCTACTGCTGAGCCACAACCCCAGCCCTTAAAATATTCTTTTAGTCGTTGCCGGAACTTTATTTTATTTATATGCGGTGCTGAGGATTGAACCCAGGGTCTCACACATGCCAGGCAAGTACTTTACCAATGAGCCACAACCCCAGCCCCTTACCTTGCACTGTTTTTAAAAATATATATATTTTTTTAGTTGTAGATGGAGACAATACCTTTATTTTTATTTATTAAATTTTAAAAAAAATATTTATTTATTTGCTTTAGTTGTACACAATGTGTTTATTTTTACGTGGTGCTGACAATTGAACCTGGGCTACGCATGTGGTAGGCAAGCGCTCTACCGCTGAGCCACAACCCCAGCTCTATTTATTTATTAATTTTTTTTTTTTTGTACCAGGGATTGAACTCAGGGGCACTCAACCACTGGGCCACATCCCCAACCCTTTTTTGTGTTTTATTAGAGACAGGGTCTCACTGAGTTACTAAGTGCCTCGCCATTGCTGAGGCTGGCTTTGAACTTGCGATCCTCCTGCCTCAGCCTCCCAAGTACTGAGATTTTAGGCGTGCGCCACCGCGCCTGACTAAAAAACGTTTTTATAGTTGTAGATGGACAGCATGCCTTTATTTGTTTATAAAAAGCCTGTTTGTTTCCAGTTCGCCTCTAAACTTCTTCCTGCGGCTTCGTTGCTCCAAGCAGCCATCGCTTCAGGTGGCAACAGTTTCTTATGTGGTGCTAAGGATTGAACCCAGTGCCACACACATGCTAGGTAAGCGCTCTGCCACTGAGCTACAGCCCCAGCCCTATTTATTTATTTTTATGTGGTGCTGAGGATTGAACCCAGTTGCCTTACACGTGCCAGGCAAGTGCTCCACCAGTGAGCCCCAACCCCAGCCCTGCCTTGTACTTTTGAATGAGAATTTATATGAATATACAATTCTAATTGGAAACATGCTTTGTAATTCTCTCAACATTTTGAAAATATTATTCTGTTGTCTTTAGGTCTCTTATTGTTTCATCTAATTGTAGTTTATCTTTTATTTCTGGTGAATTTTATTATCTTTGTGGTACCTATAATTTCGCCATTATGTGTATAGCGTAAATTTCTTTTTGTTTATTTTGTGTGGCATTCATTGTGACTCCTGAATTTAAATCTAGGGATTCATATCTTTCATCTTTTCTGGGAAATTATCAATGATTTGAATGGGTATCCTCTATTCTCTCCCTTTTATCTTCTGGATCTCCTATTTGAGTTATAGAGATATATCCTATTTACCTCTAAATCTCTATTTTCTCCTTCTCAATTTGTCCTATCTTTTGGTTAAATTCATTCAGTCCATTAATTTTCTCTTCAGCTATATCTAATCAGCTATTTAACCCAGTAAGTTTTCATTTATGATGTCTAAAAGTCTGATTGTTTTGCATTTCTGCTTATTCATATTTCAATGACTTGTTCTTTCTTACATTTTTCCTTTAGATGTTTTATAATTTAAAATACTTATTTTATGGTCTCATTCATATTAGTTCTAAATTAAAACCTTAGGCTTAAATGACATACAAGCCAATGGTCATTAATTCCTCAGGGAATGCTTTTTTCTTTCCCTTATCTCTAACTTCCAAAGGCAAATTAGACTTTAATTTACTTTATTATAATGGTTTTTCTTCTTTTTGTTTTTCTGACACCTAGGGATTTAACTAAGTTCCTTCCTTTCTTTCTTCTCTCTCTCTCTCTCTCTCTTTTTTAATATTGAGGATTAAACCTAGGGGTGCTTTACCACCATGGTACAACAAAGTCTTATATGTTTTTATGTATGTATGTACCTACATATATACTGGGGATTGAACTCAGGGGCACTTTACCACTGAGCTACATCACCATACCCTTTTTTTTTTTTTTGGTGCTGGGGATTGAACCCAGGCCTTGTGCATGTGAAGCACACACTCTAATCAATTGAGCTATATCCCCATCCCCAACCCCCATACCTTTTTATTTTTTATTTTGAAATAGGGTTTTGTTAATTGCTGACAGTTTCATTAAAGTAATGAGGCTGAACTTGAATTTGTGATCCTCCTCACTCAGTCTCCAGAGTTGCTGGGATTATAGGCCTGTGCCTCTGCACCCAGTTTAGCTTTATTTTTTTGAGTATTCAGCTTTGCATTTAAAAGAAAGTTTTTGAGGGCTGGGGATGTGGCTCAGTGGTAAAGTGCTTGCCTGGCATGCATGAGGCCCTGGATTCCAATCCCCCAACACACACACACACACACATACACACACACACATACACACACACACACACACACAAACACAAATCAGCAGTTCTAGGTATCTGCTGTAACAGGAGAATTTTGAGGTCATCTGTCCTGCCAACATGGCAAACTTGAAGTCTGTTAATTTTTTTCATTAAAAAAATTTCTAATTGTGGCACAATACACATACTATAAAAATTTTAACTTTTAATAGTTTAATAGTTTAATAGGGTAAAGTTGAAAAATGAGAGCCCATGTTTGCTGTAGCATTAGGAAAGACTTTTGGTACCAGGGATTGAACTCAGGAACACTGGACCCCTGGGCCACATCCCCAGCCCTTTTCTGTATTTTATTAGAGACAGGGTCTCACTGAGTTGCTAAGTGCCTTGCCATTGCTGAGACTGGCTTTGAACTTGCGATTCTCCTGCCTCAGCCTCCCAAGTGCTGGGATTACAGGCGTGCGCCACAGCTCCCGGCTTAAGAAAGACTTCTTCTTCTTCTTCTTCTTCTTTTTTTTTTTTAAATATTTATTTATTTGCTTTAGTTGTACACAATGCATTTATTTTTATGTGGTGCTGAGGATCAAACCTGGGCCGCATACGTGCTAGGCGAGTGCCCTACTGCTGAGCCACATCCCAGCCCCAAGAAAGACTTCTTAACTAGCTAATAAGAAGCAAAGGATTTCTAAGGAATTAAAAAGGTAGAAAGTCGCCGGGCGCGGTGGCACATGCCTGTAATCCCAGCACTTTGGGAGGCTGGGGCAGGAGGATCGTGAGTTCAAAGCCAGCCTCAGCAATGGTGAGGCACTTAGCAACTCAGTGAGACCCTGTCTCTAAATAAAATACAAAAAAAGGGGCTGGGGTTGTGGCCCAGTGGTCGAGTGCCCCTGAATTCAATCCCTGGTACCAAAAAAAAAAAAAAAAAAAAAAAGGTAGAAAGTGAATGACATATATAGTAAATAGTTGTTTTGGTTGGATGATAGTTCATGGCACATGAGCAATGTGAGTAGTATGTTAGGGACAGATTGTGGAGGGTCTTAGATTTCAGTTTAAGGGAATTTGGATTTTGAGAGCTTTTGAGAGTTTTCTGAACTCAACTCATTTTATTGCTTTTAGCTAATGACATACTTTTGGTATTTTCCTTTCATATTTTAATTTTTATCCCATGTTATGATAGTTGTATATAATAGTGGGATTCATTGTTACATATTTGCACATGCACACAATATAACCATGTGATTTGGCCACTATCATTCCCCAATATTTCCTTTTGCCTCCTTTCCTCCCTGAACTTAACTCATTTTGAAAGTTGATCTTGGCAGCAATGTATAGAATGGACTCGAGGGTGGTGAGATTAATGACAGAGAGACCAATTAGGAAAGTACTGCCTAAGTCCAAGAAGCTTCAAAAGTATAGTAGGGATAAGGTCTAACAGACTCAGAGCTGTTGACATGACCAAAGTATAACTATAGTTATTAACCAAACTGGGTCTGAGAGAAGATGCCATTACGGACCTATGACATCATTCTCTAGGGTTAAGTTGCTTCCCGATGGAATAGCATTATGAACTCTTAGAGATTTGCTGATGTCCCCTAATGAAGTCACATGCTATTTGTAAAATGCCTGTTAATTAGCTTGTTGAGCCAGCTACAGTTCTCTGATCTGAACCTAGATTTGAAAAGCATGCATCAGGACAGTTTGAAAAACAGTATTAAAATAGAGAAAATAGCATAAAACAGAGAGATACACAACTTGACAGAGCATAAACAACTATTCTTAGCATCAGTCAAAACAATCTAAGTGCTCTCCTGTTCTTTGCTTCTACTGTTAACAAGATCTTCTAAAATTATTGCTCTCTGTCCAAATTCCTCAATAAACCGAGTTCCAGCAAAAAATAAATAAATAAAAAATAAAAAAATTATTGCTCTCCAGCCTGGTGTGGTGATGTACACTTATAATCCTAGAGACTCAGGAGGCAGAGGCGGGAGGATCACAAGTTCAAGGCTAGCCTCAGCAACTTAGCAAGGTGCTAAGCAACCTAGTAAGATCCTGTCCCAAAATAAAAATAAAAAAGGTCTGAGGAGGGGCTGGGATTGTGGCTCAGTGGTAGAGCGCTCGCCTAGCGCGTGGGCGACCCAGGTTCGATCCTCAGCACCACGTACAAATAAAAAAATGCATTGAATAAAGCGCATTGTGTACAACTAAAGCAAATAAATAAAAATATTTAAAAAAAAAAAAAGGTCTGAGGATGCAGGTCAGTGGTAAAAAAGACCCCTGGGTTCAATTCCCAGTACTGCCAAAAAAGGCTAAATAAATAAATAGGGCTGGAGATGTAGCTCAGTGGTAGAGTGCCCCTGAGCTCAACCCCTAGTGCTCCAATAAAAAGGTAAAATAAAATAAAATCATTACTCTGGACCTTCACTCTTCTAATTTTTTAAAACATTTATTTATTTATTTAATTTGAGTCTTCTAATTTTTTATCAGGACAATTTAATCAACTGTCGTACAACTAGATTGTATGTTCAACTTACGTGATAGCAACCCATGTACATTTATTTTCACATTATTCTGTATGTTCTAACTGTATGTTCTAATGTTCTTTTTAATTTTTTTCCCCCCTCTCTCTCTTTCTCTCTTTGAAGTGGGGACTGAACCTGGGGGCAATTTACCACTAAGCTATATCCCTAGCCCTCTTTATTTTGAGACAGGGTCTAACTAAGTTGTGGAGGTTGGTCTCAAATTTGTGATCCTGCCTGAGCTTCCAGAGTTGAAGAAATTATAGGTACGTGCCACTGCACCTGGCTCTTAAGGTTATTTTCATATAGCCTGTTTATTAGCCCTTCTTTCCCAAATTGTTTTGGGTTGTATTATAACTAGTTTCTTTCTTTTCTTTCTGCACTAGGGATTGAACCCAGGAGCCCTTTACTACTGAGCTATATCCCCAAGCCCTTTTTATTTATTTATTTTAGTTGTAGATGGACCTTTATTTTATTTATTTATTTTTATGTGGTACTGAGGATCGAACCTAATGCCTCACACATACTAGGCAAATGCTCTACCACTGAGCCACAGTCCCAGCCCCTATTTATTTATTTTTATTTTTTATTTTTTGGTGCTGGGGATTGAACCCAGGGGTGCTTAACCACTGAGCCACCTCTCCAGCCCTTGTTAATATTTTACTTAGAGATAAGGTCTCGCTGAGTTGCTTAGGGCTTCCTGAAGTTGCTGAGTCTGGCTTTGAACTTACCATCCTCCTGTCTCAGCCTCCTGAGCTGCTGGGATTATAGGCGTGCACCACTGTGCCCAGCTTATTTTTTATTTTGAGACAGGGTCTCACTAAGTTGCTGAGGTTGACCTGAAATTTGTGATCCTCCTGCCTTAGTCTCCTGAGTCACTGGGATTACAGGCGCATACCACCATGCCTGGCATGAAGCTAAGACGTTAATTGGAGAATTCAAATTACTTGATTCTGAGAATCAGTCTTGTTCAAGAAATGGGTCTAGACTAAAGGAATTGCTTTATACATATTTTACATATGTAGATGTTGAATAATATTTTGGAATCACATTTCCTACAAGACTAAAATGCACTAGGACACACTTGCCCTTCTTTTTCCACTTTCCTTCCCTCTATTCACAATTATTAAGCACATATCATGGAGCAGACATCATGGTATATGCTGGAGTTTCAGTGGTTTACTCTTCCATCTTAAAATAATTTGGCAATTGATGAAAAAATGTCAAGTCTGTTATTTAAAAAATGGCCAGTTCTTGGATTTTGATGACATGGTATTATGTAAGACTTGTAGTGTTATTATTATCCACACTGAAGGATATGGAAAATGACAACCCCCAGGACAGGGAAATGACAACTCCCCCAAAATTGTCTGAACCGGAGGAAGAGGGAGGGGGAAGGCAATCATTAATCCTTTCCCAGTAACACTGGGCCTCAAGGGGAAAAAGCAAACTTTCATCCCTTCCTGGGTTCATCCCCAGCATCTCCACCAAAAGTGAACATTCATCCCTTCCTAGCCATAATGGGTCCTGAAGGGAAGAGGCAGATAGATACTGAAACGCTGGGCCCTGGGCTTTTACCCTTTCCCATTGCCAATGAGTCCTAGAAGGAGAAAAGCAAATAGTGATGCTCTGGGAAACAACAAATCTCAGAGAAAGAGGACAAGCAGTGAACACCAAGTTCTGAGCCCAGTGACAATAAGTTCTGGACTTTTTATAAGTCCTTTTCTGACTGTTCAAACCAACACATCCTGCTTCCATCCCCAATAATTAAACCATCCTAATTGTAAACTATAAAACTCAAACCCCTTCTATAACCAGTGGCCATTTTTCTACTCAGAAAGTGACCCCTTCCAGTGCTTGATTGATTAACTCCACTGTAGATAAAGGAAAGCTTGCTGATTTGTTTGAGGTCTGCTTCTGTCCCAGTTATTTGTGTTTTTTTCTTTTCTTTCCTTTTCTTTTTAACATTTATTTATTTATTTTAGTTGTACACAATGCCTTTTATTTTAACCTGGTGCTGAGGGTTGAACCTGGGCTGCGCACGTGCTAGGCGAGCGCTCTACCACTGAGCCACGACCCCAGCTCCTATTTGTGTTTTCATAATGGTGTCAAAACCATGTTGGTTATTTTTGCTTACACATACTTCTCAGTGTCACTAGATTTTAAAAAATCCTTTGTCTTTGGTAGTGATTGGCATTTTACATTTTAAGAAAATAGTACCTGGAATAGGACTGCTTTTTTAAAAATTAAATTTATTTTAGCAGAGTATGGTAGCATACTACCTGGGGACTACCTGTAATCCCAGCTACTCATGAGTCTGAGGCAGGAGGACTGCTTCAGGCCAGGAGATCCAGACCAACCTAGGCAATATAGCGAGACTCTGTCTCAAAACATTTTTTAAAAATTATGGTTGGTAGGGCACAGTGGCACACACTTGTAATCCCAGCGACTTGGGAGGCTGATGCAGGATGATCACAAGTTTCAGACCAGCCTCAACAAGTGAGACCCTCTCTCAAAATAAAAATAAAAAGGGCCGAGGGTATAAGTGCTCTTGGGTTTAACCTCTAGTACCACAATAACAAACAAAAATTCAAATTAGTAAATAAAACATAAAGCCAGGCATGGTGGCACACGCCTGTAATCCCAGCACTTTGGGAGGCTGAGGCAGGAGGATCGTGAGTTCAAATCCAGCCTCAACAATGGCGAGGCACTTAGCAACTCAGTGAGACCCTGTCTCTAAATAAAATACAAAAAAGGGCTGGGGATGAGGCCCAGTGGTCAAGTGCCTCCAAGTTCAATCCCTGGTACCACACACACACACACACACACACACACACACACAAATTAATAATAAAAACATAAAATTGTATATATTAAGGGGGTAATGTGATATTTCAATTGGAATAGGAATTCCTAACTAGTAACTGAGTCATAAAAGTAAATGTATGGTCTTAGAGGAGCAGGGACAGTCCTCTGAATTTGTAGATACTTAATATATGCATTTATTTTTCTGAGAGTTATAGATGCTCAAAGGAGTCTATAATCCAAAGAAGACTGAGTGACTCCATTTGCTTTGCTTAATAAAATTCCCAGAATAGTGCCTTTGCTACCTAGACTGGTCGTTAAGTGCCTGGGCATTAGATTTCCCTCTCTGTGTCTGAATTCTGGCTCTTCTAGTTAATTACTGTGTGACCTTAAACAAGTCACTTAACCTCTTGTTAAAACCTCCAGTTTCCTCATCTGTAAAATGGGGATAACAATGGTATTTATTATGCCATGGGGTTGTGATTATATGAGTTAATTATAAATAACTAGAAAATGGTCAACACATAGTAAACACTCTCCATGTTAGCTATTGTATGATAATTGTCACACAGATGTGGCATTGATGATGATGTTGAAAATCATGTGACTTATACCTTCTGAAGCCACTAAAGAGTGAATGAAAGGGCTGGGGATCTAGCTCAGTGGAAGAGTACTTGCCTAGTATGTGCAAGGTCCTAAGTTGGTCCCAAGTACTGCCAAAACAAAACAAACATCAAGAACAAAAACAGTGAATGAAAACAAATACCCACCAACAATGTTGACTAAGCAGCTGATCATTCTGGGTCAAGCTAATATGGCTTTTCTTCTCATTCTACTTTAGCCATAGTCTTTAAGCTGGGTTGTCTCTTAACTGCTGAGCTGAGCATATTGAAATTGAATTGTAGTGGTCACAGCAATTTTTTGTTTTAATTAATGAATTTTGGTACTGAGAATTGGGCCCAGAGATGCTCTACCACTGATCTACATCCTCAATCCTTTGTATTTTTTCTTTTGAGACAGAGTCCTACCAAGTTGTCCAGGCTGGACTCAAACTTGAGATCCTCTTGCCTCAGCCTCCTGAGTTGCTGGCATTTTAAGCATGTACCATTGCACATGGCTGAAAGACATTTTAAGTCTCTATCTCTACCCACTAGCCTCCACTACTGAAAAGATTAATAGAATTAGATCAGATTAGAATTCATTCCAAAGTCTTTTTTTTTTTTTTTTTTTTTTTTTTTTTGTTGTACCAGGGATTGAACTCAAGGGCACTGGACCACTGGGCCACATCCCCAGCCCTTTTCTGTATTTTATTAGAGACAGGGTCTCACTGAGTTGCTAAGTGCCTCGCCATTGCTGAGGCTGGCTTTGAACTAGCAATCCTCCTGCCTCAGCCTCCCAAGTGCTGGGATTACAGGTGTGTGCCACCAGGCTGGCTTCATTACAAAGGTCTTTAACTTTTCTAGCTTTCAATGACCAAAGTTTCCTTTAGGTAATTGAATTTCTGGGTCAGCTGATCACCTGTGGCCAGTTTTGCCTACCCTCAAATGCTGGAAAGTGATTTTTTTTTTTCTCATTTTTTTTTTTTACTTTTGGTGTCTCTACTTTTTTTCTTTTTCCTTTCTTGGCCAGAATAGCTGCCAGTTCAGGCAGGCATGGTGGAGCATGCCTGTAGTCCCAGCAACTAGCAAGGTTGACACAGGAGGATTGCAAGTTTGAGGTTAGTCTCAGCAATTTAGCGAAACCCTGTTTCAAAAGAAAAAAATAAAACGGGCTATGGATGTAGCTTAGAGGTTTATCAACCCTGGGTTAAATCCTCAATAGTGCAAAACCAAACCAAACCAAACCAAATTAACTAACTAACTACCAGTTCCTGTAGCTACTGATCTCAGGAATTTGCCTCTTATAATGACTTCTCTTGAGCTCTCTCTCTCTCTAAAAACAAGTCCATTCAGGGACTCCCTGATCCCAAAATGCTTTATAGGGCTGGGTTGTAGCTCAGCAATAGAATACTTGTCTAGCATGTCCAAATCCCTGGGTTCTAGTCCCATCATGGCAAAACAAACAAAACACAAAACAATAAAACAAAAGTGAAGAAATATTACATAAAATGACTTGTAGAAATATTACATAAAATGACTCTTTTTCAGATTCTGCCTCTCAGACTGAAAAATCTAATAGATCTATGGGTAATTCCCTGGATATTTTTAGTAGTGGAAGTTTGAAGTCTAAGATCTTACCCCCATTTTGATTTAATGGCCTATGTGGAGTACCCAGTGTAAAAGCAAAACAAGGACCTCTCATTCAAAAGATAATAATAATTTCAACACAGTGAGAACAGAGATCAAACCAAGCATTTGTTTTTGAGTATAGGGCCTCAACTAACTGTAATGTCATCAGCCCAAGAAGCCAGTCCTCATAAATGGAGCCCATGAATCACAGTCTCTGGAATCTGGTAGAAATCTGATTTCTGGGGCTTATTGGAGAATCAGAATCTCTGGGATAGTCTCTGGGAATTGATACTCTTCACAAGCTCTTCAGACCTTGATTTTGTACACAAAGGATTGAGAATCTCGCACCTATTTTCATTATGTGCTAGGCAAGAAGAAAAGTTCTAGAATTTCCACCTTTTAGAAGTGTTTGACTTGACTGGCCAACATAGCTGATGGTATCTATGGTGCAGCACCATCACCATTTCTTTTTGCACAGAATACAGTGGCAGGGCGAGTTTCCTTCCTTTCTTTTTTTATTTTTATTTATTTTTTTTGGTACCGGGGATTGAACTCAGGAGCACTTGACCACTGGGCCACATCCCCAGCCCTTTTTTTGTATTTTATTAGAAGCAGGGTCTCACTGAGTTACTAAGTGCCTCGCCATTGCTGAGGCTGGCTTTGAACTCGCGATCCTCCTGCCTCAACCTCCCAAAGTGCTGGGATTACAGGCGTGCGCCACCGTGCCCAGCTTCCTTCCTTTCTTGCCAGTGAGAAAATCCTCCAGAATGGGTAACAGACCACCATGTGGATTATCATCTGACCACATACACTGTTGTCAGCGCAAATGCATTCACTACAGATCTGAAAATTTTGCTTGTAAGAAGGAAAATGTAGGGGTTGGGAGTATAGGTCAGTGGTAGAATGCTTGCCTAGTATGCATAGGGCCCTGGGGTTAATCCTCAGCATGGAAAAAACAAAAAACAAACCAAAACAAAGAACAGGAAGTAATGTCTCTTGTATAGACATTGTCCTTACATTAAGAGTTTTTTTTTTTTTTTTTTTTTTTAATTTTGGTGGTGCTGGCAGTGGAACTCAGAGCCTTGTACATGCTAGGCAATGCTCTACACTGAGCTACATCCCCAGCTTAAATATCAAGACTATAATAACAGAAAATCATTTCTGTTTCTCCAGTTTGGTGGCCCTCCTGGTGTAATAGAATCCCTTAGAAATTAAAAGCCCTAAAATGCTTGCTCCCCAACATCCTGGTAACTTTTATCCACGCTGAGAAGCTACCAATTGGCCTAGGGAATGTCTCAAGGAAATTAAAACCCCGATATATTTCTGACTAGTACAGCCTAGCTAAATCTACATATGTGTATTTCCTGTCATTTGTCCTTCTGTACTTCCTCTCCTCTTTTTTCGTTTTGTTAGGGACTAAGATAGAACCCAGAGACTCTCTACCACTGAGCTACATCCCCAGTCCTTTTATTTTTTATTTTGAGAAGGGTTTCCCTAAGTTGCTGTGGCTGACCTGAAACTTGTGATCCTCCTGCTTCAGCCCCCTGAGTTGGTGGGATTACAGGCATGTGCCACTGTGTCCTGTTGAAGGGTTTATTGAACAGTTACAGATGCTAGTAGAAAAAGTACCAGGTCTTGGAACAGGTTTCCACAAACTACTAGCAATAAGAGACTAGGTAGCATTTGGAAAAATGTCTCAAGTACTTCTTTTTTTTTTTTAGGCATACATGTAAATTTTTATTTGTCTATTTCTTTCTTTTAAATTAATCAACTGATTAATTAATTTTACAGTAGAATGCATTTTGATATATAGTACACGAATGGAGCACAACTGTTTCCTGTTTCTCCCTTTTCCTTTCTGTTCTAGGCTATCCTTGGGCCTGTCCATGGTACCCAGACATAGCTAACCTTGGCTGATGATGCTCAAGGCCTATGAAATTATTATTTATTCTTTTTGCAGTGCTGGAGTTGGAACCCAGGACCTTGGGCATGCTAGGCAAGTGCTCTACCACTGAATTACACCCAGCTCTGGCAATATGATATTACTGGGGCTGGGCTTGTGGCTCAGTGGTAGAGTGCTCACCTAGCACGTGCGCAGCCCAGGATCGATCCTCAGCACCACGTAAAAATAAAGGCATTGTGTACAACTAGAACAAATAAATAAATATTTCAAAAATTTAAAAAAATATGATAATTCTAAACAAAGAGAAATTTCCAGTAGAAGTAAGGCTTTTGATAGGCTGGGCACTTTTTCAGTAGGGATTTAAAAAATATGTCTATAAGATACAAAAAATATTAAAAACATATATGCATACATATATATATTAATATATTTGTTTTTAGCTGTGGATGGACACAGTATCTTTATTTATTTATTTTTATGTGGTTCTGAGGACTGAACCCAGTGCCCCAGATGTGCCAGGCAGGTGCTCTACCACTAAGCTACAGCCCCAGCCCATATATATATATATATATATATATTTTTTTTTTTTTTTTTTCCTAGAGTCCCCCTTTTTTGTTCTGTATCAGGGATTGAATCCAGGAGTGCTTAACCACTAAGCCATATCCCCAGCCCTTTTTATTTTTAATTTTGAGACAGGGTCTCATTAGGTTTCTTACGGTCTCATTAAGTTTCTGAGACTGGCTTCAAACCTGTGATCCTCCTGCTTCAGCCTCCTAAACCAGTGGGATTACAGGCATACGCCACTGCACCCAGCTTGGAGTTCCCCTTTTTAAATTCAATTTTACTTTTGCTTCTCATCGATATCAACAAGAAAGGAAAAGTAATCAGAGAAACAAAGTTATGAGAACGACCTCAACCCCCAGCATACCCTCAGTTGACTAGTCCGTCACTGGAATTCATTTTCAGATTAGTTCTGTTTTCTCCACAGCAAATGCCTGCTAGTTTGGGGGACTTACTTCTGCAAACTGTGTCTTCATCAAATTGCAAGGGCTCAGGAATTCATCCTGAGTAACTCAATAAAACAATTCTTATCAAATTACCCTAGGAACCTGGGACCTTAGAGTTTAGCTGTACATCATCATCAAGATATTTCAAGGTTAACAAACCTTTTTATATTATGGATTTTAAATTTTACCACAATAAATAATATGCTCTTTTTCCTTGGTTCACAGTTATTTTGTGTGTGGGTGATTGTGTAAAGAGTCACTGTGTAAAACAGATGCTGTCTTGAATTTTTCCTTAATAAAAGCTGACAATTTAAAAAAAAATTATTTATTTGTTTTAGTTATACATGATGCCCTTATTCTTACATGGTGCTGAGGATTGAACCCGGCACGTGCTATGCGAGCGCTCTACCACTGAGCCACAATCCCAGCCCCCCAGTTTTTTTTTTTTTTAATATTTATTTATTTGCTTTAGTTGTATACAATTTGTTTATTTGTACGTGGTGCTGAGGATTGAACCCGGGCTGAGCACGTGCTAGGCGAGCGCTCTACCTCTGAGCCACAACACCAGCCCCCCAATTTTTGTTTTTAGTTGTTAATGGATCTTCATTTTATTTATTTATACATGGTGCTGAGAATCGAACCCAGTGCCTCACACATGTTAGTCAAGCGCTCTGCCACTGAGCTACAACCCCAGCCCCAAAAGTTGACAAATTTTTAATTAACAGGTGCTTCCAAGTTACCAGTGAATCAACTTTTTTCCTTATTGATTTGCACCTCTATTTTCTGCTTTTTAGGGTTTGTAGCTTCCTAACAACATTTTTCTCTCTCCTTTTATCTCTATTTAGATTTATATACACGTACAAAACATTCACACATATTTGCGGTACTAGGGATCTAACCCAGTGGCACTTTACCACTGAACTACATTCCCAGTCCCCCACCTTTTTAAAACATTTCAAGACAGGGTCTCACTAAGTTGCCCAGGTTGACCCTGAACTTGTGATCCTTCTGCTTCCTCCTGAGTACCTGGGATTATAGTTGTGTACTACCATGCCTGGCACTATTACTCTATATTTTTAAATGAAAACTATTGCATTTCTATTTTCATTCTCATACACAAATTAGAGATTAAATGGAAGCAACTCTTTACAACTTTGATATATCATGTAATACTGGAGTTCTTAAAACATTTTTTGCTTGCTTTTTATTTTAGCAAAATATTTGTATCCAAGAATACATAAAGAACTCTTTTTTTTGGGGGGGGATGGGGATCGAACTAAGGGGCACTTGGCCACTGAGCCACATCCTCAGCCCTATTTTGTATTTTATTTAGAGACACTGCCCCACTTTTGCTGAGGCTGGCTTTGAACTTGCGATCCTCCTGCCTCAGCTTCCTGAGCTGCTGGGATTAAAGGTGTGCACCACCACGCCCAGCCCATAAAAAACTCTTAAAAGTCAATAATAAGAAGAGAAAAAACAAAATTAAAAAAAAAATAGGCAGGGCTAGGGTTGTGGCTCAGCGGTAGAGTGCTTGCCTAGCGCGTGCGTGGCCCGGGTTCGATCCTCAGCACCACATAAAAATAAATGCATTGTGTACAACTAAAGCAAATAAATATTTTTTAAAAAATAGGCAAAAAGGGCTGGGGTTGTGGCTCAGCGGTAGAGCGCTCGCCTAGCGCGTGCACGGCCCGGGTTCGATCCTCAGCACCACATACAAATAAACCCATTGTGTACAGCTAAAGCAAATAAATAAATATTTTAAAAAAAAAATAGGCAAAAATTTTGAATGGACCAGTTGCAAAAGAAAATGTAAAAATGGTTGATAAGCACAGAAGAAAGTCTCAACATTATTAGAAAAGGAGAAAGGCAAATTGGAACCATTGGTGAGATAATACTAACATATATATTAGAGTAGTTAACATAAAAAAATCTGATAATACCAAGTGTTGACAAGGATTTAGAACAACTGTAAATTTCATGAATTACAGGTAACAGTGTGAATTGGTATAACCATGTTAGGAAGGAATTCACCAGCTTCTCATAGAGCTAAACATAAACTTATCACATGACTCAGCTATTCACCTCTAGATATTTACCTCGAAGAAGTAAAAATTCATGTTCTCTTAAAGATTTTTCATGCATGGTTAGAGCAGCTTTATTCATAACAATCAAGAACTAGAAATTATCCAAACATTCATTAATGTGTGAATGGATGGTCAGTCTTCCATCACTATAAAAAAGTACCTGAGATAATCAACTTATAAAGATTAAAAGTTTATTTTGGCTCACAGTTTTGGAGGTTCCAATTCATGATTGGTCGACCCTGTTCTTTAGGTCTGTGGTGAGTCAGCACATCATGGTAGGAATTCATGGTGGAGCAAAACCCCTCACTTCATGGCCAGAAAGGAAAAGGAAGTGAGTAGTGGACCAGGGTCTCACAATCTCCTTTAAGGGTGAGCTCCTAATGACCTCAGGACCTTCCACACAATCCCATCTCTCAAGATTCTATCACCTCTGAATAGCACCACTCTGAGGACCAAGACTTTAACACATGGGTCTTTGAGGGATATTTAATATCCAAACTATAGCAATGGATAAACAAACTGTCGTATGCCCATACAAGGGAATATTACTTAGCAATAGAAAGTACAAACTACTCATGTCTGCAATAATATGCATGAAACTCAAAGACATTTTGCTGAGTGAAAGAAGCTAGATACAAAATAGTACATATTGCATGATTCCATTGATTTGAAATGCTAGAAGAGGCAAAAGTAATCTATAGTGGCAAAAAGAAGCCAGGCGTGATAATGCATGCCTGTAATCCCAGCGGCTTGGGAGACTGAGGCAGGAGGATTGTAAATTCAAAGTCAGCCTCAGCAACTTAGTGAGGCCCTAAGTAACTTAGTGAGAGCCTATCTCTAAAAAAGTATAAAAAAGTGCTGAGGATGTAACTCAGTGGTTAAGCACCCCCGGGTTCACTCCCTGGTACCAAAAAAAAAAGATTAGTACGTGATTTCCAGGAGTCAGGCTCAGGAGTGGGGCTGTTGACTACAAATGGGCATGCAAGTGCATTGTATTACATGCAAAGCATGCTTCAATAAAGCTGATTTTTATAAACTGCAAAGGAGGTTCATAGAAACCTCCAATACATATCCATGTACATATCAGCGAGCATTAATAAATGTAAACATTTTGTTATTTGCTTTATCTTTTTTCATATGGATGAAATTAAATAGTACAGGTAAAGGTAAAATCTATGTTTCCAGACTTATTCTCCACCCTTTTCCACAGGCAAATAGATTCATAAAGTTTGTGTATTCTTTTTGTCTATTAAAACATGCATTCTTAGCTGGGCGTGGTGGCGCACGCCTGTAATCCCAGCACTTGGGAAGCTGAGGCAGGATGATCACAAATTCAAAGCCAGCCTCAGCAATGGTGAGGCACTTAGCAACTCAGTGAGATCCTGTCTCTAATAGAATACAAAAAAGGGCTGAGGATGTGGCTCAGTGGTCGAGTGCCCCTGAGTTCAATGCCCGGTACCAAAAAAAAAAAAAAATGAATTCTTAAGAATACATAACAATGAATCCTAATGTTATGTATAATTATAACATACCAATAAATATTTTTTTAAAAAACTGCATTTGGTGGGGTGGAGGAGTTTAGCTTAGTGGTAGAGTCTTTTCCCAGTATATGGGAGGTCATGAGTTCAATCCCTAGTCTGGCAAAAAACAACAATAAAAAAACCCATGTTACACATTCAGAGACATCTTCATTTTATTTGATGAGTATATCAAAGCTTAACAAGAGCAAATGCACAGGACATAGTTAAACAATGAGTCAGTTGACAGCACAGCCAGTAATGATGTCTGACTTCCTTGCTTGTAAACTTTTTTTTTTTTTTGGTATCATGGATTGCACTCAGGGGCACTGGACCACTGAACCACATCGCCAGCCCTATTTTGTATTTTATTTAGAGATAGGGTTTCACTGAGATGCTTAGCACCTTGCTTTTGCTGAGGCTGGCTTTGAACTCATGATCCTCCTGCCTCAGCCTCCTGAGCCACTAGGATTACAGGCATGTACCACCGTATTCGGCCTCTGCTTGTAAACTTTCAAATCTAAGATTAATGTGATTTTAAACAATATAACTTTTTGGTATCAGTGATGTCTTTAATTGTAATTAAGATGGAATATATATATTTATATATTTCCTTCTAATTTTGCCATATAGATTACTAGACTATTTTTTTTTATTTTTTTAATATTTATTTATTTGCTTTAGTTGTACACAGTACAATGCATTTATGTTTATGTGGTGCTGAGGATCGAACCCGGGCGGCGCATGTGCTAGGAGAGCGCTCTACTGCTGAGCCACAACCCCAGCCCTACTAGACTATTTTCAAGGCAGCTAACACACCATGGAAGCCAAATTAGCTGACTGGATTTTATATATATATATATATATATATATGCACACACACACTTATATATATACACACACACAAAATACATATAGCCACGTATGTACATCTTATGAGGCAGGAGGATATATACACACATATACTAAATAAAATACATGGGGATACATATGTCAATCCCATATGCATATACATATGTACATATGCATGTATATATAATATGTATACACACGTATATATGTATGTTATATATGTATGTATATGATAATCACAGGGAATGATCTGATATTCCTTGTTCTTTTGGCTTGTTAGGTTTTATCGTCCATCTTCTATATTATCCACATTTTTTCTTCAGTTCTAATGTTTTTACACACACTCTCACATATACACACAATTTTTTTTTTTTTTTTCTGGTGCTGGGGATCAATCCTCAGGCCTGGAGCATGATAAGCAAACAACACTACCTGTTAGCACAAAAAGACGGGGCAGGAAGCAAATTTCACAGATCAGCTCAGGTCTTTTATTCAGGAACGAAATTTCATACAGGAATGGGGTATGCAGGAACAAGGTGATGCACCTCTAAGGGACCCACTTTCCTGGTGGAAAATGAGCCACTGGCTAAAGGAGGAGTTTGGGCTTATATAGGTTATACTGAGAGGTGATTTTAGTGAGTGTCAGTTTGGGCACTCAGGAATTTGGGTTTTTGGGTTGAGGGTGGATGGCCAGTACATAGAGAGGATTTATCTTGGAAGAGATTAATGTTCCCCAGAGATTATCATTCTAGGTTTGATGAAACACTTTCTCTCCACCTGTGGCCAGCATCTGAAAAGGATTTATCTTGAAAGAGATGAAAGCTATCAATGTATGACTTTCTTTTTCATTCCCTTTTCCCAGACCTCACTATCTTGGGATTTTTTTCATTTTCCATATCTAACACTACCACTAAGCTATATCCCCAGCCTAATGTTTATATTTTGAAAGCTGATGATAGATATTGGAGGAAAAACTAAGAGTTTAGGTTGGTTTTAAGTGTTTTTGTAGTAATGAAACTGCTCATTTCCCTTTAGAAATTTTTTTAAAACTCACAGATAGGTCTTTCAAATTTTGGTTTTCACTAGCAGAATAAATTTTTTCTCAAAATAGTAATTGTTTCTGATTGGGAAAAAAATGAAAAAATACAATTATTTCTCTTTTTTTTTTACAGGAGAAGCAACAAAATCCAATTATAAAATCAAATTTAAATTCACAATGATATCTAGATTATTTTGATTTGAAAACTGTACCTTTATTTGCTTGGTGCTTTAGATACATCTCAAATTCTCATTGGCTATTGCCTTGCATATCATAATGGAGGTTAAGTCTAGTATTATCATGTCAGTAACATTGTAGTGTCACTGAAGCCACACTGGATTATGAATGTTACTCACCCAAATGCATCCATCCTTCTTGTCAACATCTGGTAATTGCAGAGATGACTACATCAGACAAGCTGTGCCACAGGGCACTGTTGGGTCATTGGTGACTAGCATGGGGGAAGGGTGGAAAGACATGTCTTTTGGTGCTGCAGAAGATGGACTCCACTTTTCCATTGAGAAGCCTGACACCACAAAAATGGAGAGAACAGCAGTTCCTAAGATCTACAGCTGACAGTGGAGGATACAGAATTTTACTGAATTCCCCTTGATTTTCGGACAGCTAATTAGAAGACCATGTATAAAGACTGGTAACTGAAGTATGGTCAGGGAGGGAGGCCTGAAACATCTGCTTTGGAATGCTGACATTTAGGTAAGAGAGAAAGGTGAAGTCAGCCATGGACATGGGACTTAGGGGAGTATTCCTCAGGTCAGGGAGGGTGGCAATGTCCTTGTTAGCTAAAAAGGTGTGAGTGTTTTGAAGAAATAATGTGGTTTGTTTCATCATTATAGGAGCTTCAGGAATTGCCAGTAGTGACTTGGGAATGGGATCAAGGTGACAGAGAACAAGGTGAGGTGTAAAAAAATAAGATGTTTTTTAAAGCTGTTTCAGCACAAGGGGACTCTTTTTTTTTAATATTTTTATTTATTTGCTTTTTTAGTTGTACACAATGTGTTTTATTTGTACATGGTGCTGAGGATCGAACCCGCGTCGCCTGCGTGCTAGGCGAGAGCTCTACTGCTGAGCCACAATCCCAGCCCACAAGGGGACTCTTTACTTCATAGAGTAAAGCCCCTTGTTTTGTTAAAGCAGACTCATTAAGATGAAGGGATGTAGGAAAGCTTTTAGATTTTTTTTCTTTCTTTCTTGTGCTGCTGGGAATTGAACCCCGAGCCTTGTTCATGAGAGGCAAGCACTCTACCAACTGAGGTATATCCCCAGCCCAACCTTTGAGATCTTGAAGAATCTATTTTTGTGTGTGTGTGTGTGTGTGTGTGTGTGTGTGTTTTCTATAGTGCTTTCACTTTTAGTAGACCCTTATTAAGCCTGAAAAATCTTGTTCTTCTCATCTTTGCTCTTTGTGAGTTGCAATAATGGGTCAAATGTATAATCCCCAAATGCCTGCATTCTGTTTCTGATGGTTTGTAGAAGTGTGAAATTGTTTTCCTTGATTTAACCTTGAAGCTTTGTCTTTACCTGGAAACAGGGAAGTCATTATTGCTATGTCTTTCAAGAATTTTGTTGGGCTGGGGTTGTGGCTCAGCGGTAGAGCGCTAGGCTAGCACATGTGCGGCCCAGGTTCGATCCTCAGCACCACGTAAACATAAATGCATTGCATTGTGTACAACTAAAGCAAATAAATAAATTAAAAAAAGAAGAATTTTGTAAACTTAAAAAAGATAACTTATGGGCTGGGGTTGTGGCTCAGCAGTAGAGCACTTGCCTAGTATGTGCGTGGCCAGGGTTCGATCCTCAGCTCCATGTAAGACTAAAAGCACTGTGTACAACTAAAACAAATATATGTGTGTATATATATATATATATATGTATATGTACATATATACATATATATGTACATATACACACACACACATAAAGATAACCTACATTTCCAATGTAAACTAGCCTTTAAAGAGAATTAGTTCCTTTAAATTTAGTTCCTTTAATCTTATTTCTACTAAGTTTACCTCTTTCAAGCTTGAGTGGGCCTTAGATCTGCATTAAGGCATCTTAGTCATGCTTTGTGATTTTAGTAACTAGTTAACTACTTAAAATTTACATTCTAGGTTGAAGAGTTCTCTATTTTTTTTTTTTCTTTCCTTATATATCAGACTCCAGCTTCTTGGATGTGAGTCCCTAAAACTATTTCCAGCACCTTTTGTTTTCCCTTGCTATGGTCCAATAGGAAGGACAATAAACTGTGGGCATTGGCTTGCTCTAAAGCTCACTGATTTCCTTCAGCAATATCATGAGTTTTTAACAGTTAGGCATTTATTTACCCTAAAGAGTGTGAAAATTCTTCCTACAACTGAATGTGAAGAAACTGTTTTTCATCTGCAAACCAACTCTTGTACTTAATTTTCTTACAGAATATGTACCTACACCACTTCCTGATTTCAAAGAAGTTAGAGCTCAATTTAAAGCTCACTTGTAGGAGGCTGAGACAGGATGATCGTAAGTTCAAGGTGAGCCTCAAGAACTTAAAGGCCCTAAGCAACTTCGACTCTGTCTCAAAATAAAAAATAAAAAAGGCTGGGGATATAGCTTAGTCATTAACCATCTGGGTTCAATCCCCAGTATAAAACAAAAACTCACTTGTAGAAAATCACTTGTCAGGCAGGGGCTGGTGCTGTCGCTCAGTGGTAGAATACTTGCCTAGCATGTGTGAGGCACTGGGTTTGCTTCTCAGCACCACATATAAATGAATGAATACAATAAAGGTCTATCAATATCTAAAAAAATAAAATAAAATAAAAAGATTAGAAAAGCACTTGTCATGGGCTTGGGTTGTAGCTCAGAGGTAGAGTGCTTGCCTAGCATGTGTGAGGCACTGGGTTCAATCCTCAGCACCACATAAAAATAAAGATATTGGGGCTGGGGTTGTGGCTCAGCGGCAGAGTGCTTGCCTTGCACGTGCGCGGCCTGGTTCGATCCTCAGCACCACGTAAACATAAATGCATTGCATTGTGTACAACTAAAGTAAATAAACAAATATTAAAAAAAAAGATATTGTGTCCACCTATAACTAAAAAAAATTTAAAAAAAAAGAAAATTACTTGTCATGAGTATGCTATCATTAACATAGAGGAAACACATTTATGTTTTTCTAACATGTCAGAATTCATTGAACAACAATAAATTCACAGGCTACACCACTTCGATTAGTGGCAGTTCACTGAGTACTTGTGGGTCACCTTACTGTCATCAGCTGGGAAATCATAGGTTTTTTACTCCAATCTTAATTTCTACTATCTATAACACTTAAATCAGACATACTTCACAATGATATATAAAAAGGTCACAGAAAGACTAAGAAAGGGTTAAAGCAGCTGCAGGTTTACAGGATGCTGTGTCAAGAGCACAGGCAGAGAGAGATGAATGCAGAGTCAAAGGGTCACTGTAGGTGGTCAGATGAGGATATTAATGAACTAACCAGAGCAGAGTTGTCATAGCAGAGGGTCCAGAAGGACAGCAGTTTCAGTTTCAGAGTGTCAGCTTGGAGTGGGTCATCATAGACAGGAGAAACCACACTTTGCTAAATAAAGCCTGATGGGAACAGGACATCGAATGTTCATCGCTGTGGCGATTTCCCTGGGCAAGGCCCTTGCATGAGAAACCAGGTGAATGGGGTCAAAGTGCTGCCATATCCAGTCTTGGGGGTGGGGTGTGGCGTGCTCTCTTTTACTGGGTCTTGAGTGTGGGGTTCTCATCTGGTGAGGTTGAAAAGCTCCTGTGTCTGGTGTTCCACATATGATGTGGGATGCCTGCATGTCCAGATACTTCTTAATTTAGTTTGATAAGTTGGTACATTTATTTGTGAATTTGTGCCTTATGGTGGTGCCCAGCAGATGATAGTTGTTTACTTGTACAAACAAGGTGTGGAGTCATTCTACCTTGACACCTGTATTCAAACTGGAGTAACTTATGGAGTAACTTATGGTGCCTTACAAAATGGAGTATCTCAGGGTTAGGCACATCCTAAAACCTGCTCTTCTATACATCAAAGAGTAATTCAGAGCAGGGCACGGCCTGCTCTCCACATCAAATGGACACAGTAACATATTGCTTGAGTAGTTTCTGATTGACAATTACATAAAAACCATTAAAAAACCATTCTATGAATTTTAAATACTAGTGGGTTCATAGATATATACTTATGAAATACTAGGGCATAAATCATCATATGTTAATAAAGTAATGGAAGGTAAACGCTACTGTTTGGGGCAAGAGTTGACTAACGCTTTCGGAATTCGGAAACCTTCACAAGCCGACGCCTAGGCTTCCAGTGGTCACTGGCACAAACACACGCTCCAGCCCAAATCCCTAAATTGTGGCTTCTAAGGTGTATATCCCGTAACCACAGTGACCGGGAAACGCGTCTGAGAGCCGGGGTGGCCCCTTGCTCCTTACTCTGAACTGCTTCCCTTTTCCGTGACAGGAAAAAATTAAAAGAGTTGTGTATACGCCGGCGGAGCACTCTTTCCTCGATCCCTTAACGCCCAACACTGTTTACGTTGAGTTCCTGACTGAACCACAACTCCCAAGATGCACTGAGGTTTTAGAGCAGTCAGAGGGGCAGCTTCCGGTTTAGGCCAGCGCGGCTGCGCACGGAGTGTGGCCTTATTGGCTCCAACCTCCTCGTGCGATGCGCGTCACGGCGACGTGCGGTCGTGGGGGCGGAGAGACGCGGCGGCGGCGGTCGCGGCGGCGCAAGCACGATCTCAGACGCGGTATCGCGGCGGCGGCAGTGGCGGTGGCTACACCGGGTTGGGCCCCCTCCCTCCTCCGTTCCCCCTTCCTTCCCCTTCCCCTCAGCGGTGGTTCACGAGGAGTCCAAGACGCGCGGCGAGACGACAACGACCTCCGGTGAGACTCTCTGGAGTGCGAGCGCCGTTTCCCAGGCGCAGAGGGGGAGCTCCGGGTCTGGGAGGAGATGAGGGCTGAGGGGGCAAGTGTGCCCGGCGCGGGCTGGAGGGCGCGCGCTGCTTCCCAGCCTTCAACTTGGACCCCTAGTTATGATCTGTGCCCTACACAGCCTTCGGTGGCTGGAGGGGCCACCGTGAGGGGCCTGGGTCTGCTCTTCTTGCAACTACGGTCACAGTTGCCCGGCGCCCACCTTCGGCTCGCCCCTCTGGGCAGTGGGTCATAAATTTCTGGCCCCGTGAGCTGTCGTCGCCTTTGGATGCTGTTGCTCTTCTGTACTGCCCGAGGAGAGAATCTGCTCGCTCCTCCTTCATTAACGTGTCTTTTATCACTTCTAGGAATTTCTCTGGTGGCGGGCTTTGCATGGGTTCTGCTCCGCGTTACTTTTACCCTGATTGGAGTAGGGAGATTTTCCTTACCTTTTCTTAGATGGCGCTTCGGGTCGCCTGCTTGGGATAGTACTTTGGATCCAGTTCTCTCCAATCCCCTTTGGTTTATCTGTCAATGTTAGCTTCTTTTGAAATTGCTGATAACAGGGTTATAAGTAAGTTTTTAGGGTCCTATTGAAAAAGTTTGAGCTGGAAGCGGATAATTTTTTTTTTCTTCTTCTGGCTTTTAACCTTGATTTAAACTTTGAACTCTGGAGTTGGACAACTTCATGAGATAGTCCAACAGCGAATTTTGGTAAAAAGATTACATGACCAACTGGGATTTTGTAGGGTACAGTGCTACTTTGTAGGTTATTGGGTCTGTCTGTTTTTTTAGTAGAATGATCTTTTGGTCTTTAAATTTTTGGACTTTGGCTTTTTCAGCTTTTTTTTTTTTTTTATATTTATTTATTTGCTTTAGTTGTACACAGTGCAATGCATTTATGTTTACGTGGTGCTGAGGATTGAACGCGCACCTGCTAGGAGAGCGCTCTACCGCTGAACCACAAGCCCAGCCCATCTCAGCTTTTTATCCCCATTATAATCTTCCAAAAACAGACTTTTCACCACCTCCTCTTCCTGAAGAAACCACTCAAGACGCCAAGAAATCTCTCATAACATTTAAAATTATTTGATCAGAAAACTTTTTCCCCAGTGAAATGTTAAAAATAAATACCTTCAACTCAAAACTTTGTTTATTTGAAAGTACCAGGGATTGAACTCAGGACCCTTGCACATGAAAAGAAAAGTGTGCTCTACCCCCTGAGCAGCACCTCTAGCCCTTTCTATTTTTTTATTTAAAAAAAAAATTTTTTTTTTTTAGTTGTAGATGGACAGAATGCCTTTTATTTATTTTTATGTGGTGCTAAGGATCGAACCTAGTGCCTCACACATGCTAGGCAAATTTTCTGCCACTTAGCTACAGTCTCAGTCCTCTATTTTTTATTTTGAGACCAAGAGTCTTGCAGTTTCTTTGGTTGGCCAGGGACTTGTGGTCCTGCAGCCTCAGACTCCCAAGTAGCTAGGATCCTCTGCATGGGTCACTGCCCCTGCTCCAAGCTTTATTTTTTGAGGGGAGATTATAAACCTTGTCATTTCTGAAGTTGTAAATGTCCTTTATATCTAAGGCTACCTTAGTTTGTCCTTACCACCCTTTGACTCTTAACACTCAGAAGATTATCCTGGATGTTTTCATTCTTTCTTACAAATTTGTCAGAGTGCTGATAGAGATGTTCTGTAAAGTAAAATTATTTTATCAGGAGTTGAGACTTTCATAGTGGTGGCAACTGGTGGTGAATTAAGAAATTTGAAAAAAATTCAAATTAAATATGAAAGGCATATTTAACTTTTTTAGAACTAAATTAAATATGAAAGGCATCTTTCTTTTAGCTTCTACTTGTAACTGCTTAACCACAAGTATATAGTTCTGTCTAGACTTTTGGCTAGTTAGTAGCAGATTTCATTTTCATCCTGAGTACTAGGAATGAGAGTAGAATTTCCAGAATTTAGAGAGATTTTCAGAACCTAGGCTAATTGTATGAATTAATAAATGAATGTGTTTTTTTTTCCATTAATATTGTTGAACCCAGGGTACTCTACTGAGTGACATCCCCAGCCCTTTTTATTTTAAGACAGGTCTTGCTCAGTTGCCAAGAGTGGTCTCTAACGTGGTCCTCATGCTTCAGCCTCCCAAATTGCTGGGAATGTTTTATTTATTTCAGAGGTAGGCCAGTTTTATATCTTGCAGGCTAATTCCTGTGTGCTGACTTTTGTTGTAAATAAACTTTGTTTTTTCTTCTTCTTCTTCTTTTTTTTTTTCTCTTTTCCTTTTTTTTTAGAACTAACCATATCTTGTTGTTTAGGTATTATTGTGGTTGCTTTTGTGGTTGTGACAGATCAATATGGCCTATAAGGCCTAAAATTCTTACTATCTGGCCTTTGGTAGAAAAAATTTGCCAAACTGTGAAAATGATGCTTATTCAGCATAGAAAATTAAAATAAGTCAGGATATAAAGGAGGAAGTAAAAATTATTCAGAGGGTTTTTTGGTGTGATTATCTTTACACAGTTTCTTGAGATTTTTATGTAAATGGGCTCATATTGTTAAATGTTGGTTTGTAATGTGCTTTTTTAAAAAAGATATCTTGAGATTATTTCTATTTGGCTTTTGAATGCTTTTATATTTTCAGCATTGAAGATTTTGCTAGAAAGGATCATGAATCAAGTTTTCCTCATCTGTTTTGCCAGTCAAGATATAAAAAGACTACTCAGGGATAATAATGCTTGCTGATGATGATAATGATTAAGATTTGTTGAGCACTTATTACTACCAGTTTTCTACCACTTTTCATGTATTGTCATTTAATTTCCCCAACAACTTTGTGAGGACATACTATTATTCCTATTATACAAGCTAGGAAACTGAGGCAATGGAGAATTTTAAGTAAGTGCCAAAGTTTATCAGCTAGGTAAGTCATGGAGCTGAAATTTGAGTCCAGTTGTAGTCTGGTTCAGAATCCAAGCTCTTTCTTTCTTTCTTTCTTTTTTTTTTTTTTAATTGTTGATGGACCTTTATTTTATTAATTTTTATTCTGAGAAATTGCAGTGCTGAGAATTGAACCCAGTGCCTCACACATGCTAGGCAAGTGCTCTAAGTGCCTCGCCCACTAGGCAAACACAGGCGTGCCCCAGCCCCAGAATCCAAGATCTTAATATGTTACAGAGCTTCTCTCTGTATTAATGCTCAATGTAGAAAGTTTAGACAGTGCTGAGGGATATGCTTTTTTCAGTATCATTCTTTGTAGGTAACCAGTGGAAGCATATGTAGATTTTTCTAGCTGTTTGTCTGCATGTATAGGTAGTTAATTTGCAAATCTGTTTCCATATGTGGAATATAAAGGAATTTATATACTTTATTTTGTATTCAGACCAGTTTTAGATTTACAGAAATTTGAGCTGATAATATGGAAAGTCCTATATTCCCCCTCCTGTTTCCTTTATTAACATTATACGTTTCTGCAGCACATGCATCTCAGTTGAATACCAATACAATCCATTGTTATTAATTGGTTCATAGTTTATATCATGTATCATGACTCACTTTTAGTGTTGCAGAGTTTTTTTTTTTTTTTTTTTTAAATGGGATTAAGCCGGTCATTGTTAAGCAGTGTTGAGTTTTTTTCTTCAAAATATAATGCTTCTGGACTATTATTATTATTATTAATTTGAGATACTGAGGATTGAACCAGAGCCCTGCACATGCCAGGCATGCTCTCTACCACTGAGTTACATCACCAGCCCTTTATTTTATTTGAGACAGGGTCTTGCCAAGTTGTGAAAGCTGCCTCGAATTTGTTGGGATCCTTCCTCAGTCTCCAAGTAACTGGGATTTAGGTGTGTGCCATTGTGCCTGGCTACTCTTGAATAAATATATATAAATTCTGTGTGTGTGTGTTTTTTTTTTTTTTTTTTTTTGGTGCTGGGGTTTGAACCCAGAGGCTCTTCACCACTGAGCTACATCCCCAGTCCTTTTTATTTTTCATTTTTGAGACAGGATCTCTCTGAGTTGCTTAGGGCTTTGCCAAATTGCTTAGGTTGGCTTTGAACTGTGATCCTCCTGCTTCAGCTTCCCAAGTTGCTGGGATTATAGGTGTGTGCTATCATGCCCAGCTTCCTTCTGGATTTCATTTCTTTCTTTTTTTTTTTTTTTTTGGGTGGGGGTATTAGGGACTGAACTCAGGGACACTCGATCACTTTGCAACATCCCCAGCCCTATTTTGTATTTTATTTAGAGATAGGGTCTCACTGAGTTGCTTAGTGCCTCACTGTTGCTGAGGCTGGCTTTGAAAAAATGTCGTAGTGCTAGCTATTTTTCTTCAAAGGGATGTGTTTTTTTTGTACTGGGCATTGAACCCAGGGGCACTTAACCACTGAGTCATATCCCCAGCCCTTTTAATTTTTAATGTTTAAAATTTTTGGGGGGGTGGTTATTGGGGACTGAACTCAGGGGCACTCGACCAGTGAGCCACATCCCCAGCCCTATCTTGTATTTTATTTAGAGACAGGGTCTCACTGAGTTGCTTAACGCCTCCATTGAACTCGTGATCCTCCTGCCTCAGCCTCCTGAGCCTCTGGGATGATAGGGGTGGGCCACCGCCCCTGGCACATTTTAAAATTTTTGAGACAGGGTCTCACTAGGTTGCGGGGGTGGGCCTTGAACTTGCAATCCCCCTGCCTTAGCTTTGTAAGTCACTCACATTAAAGATGTGTGCCTGGGCTGGGGTTGTGGCTCAGTGGTAAAACGCTCGTCCTGCACGTGTGCACGGCCCAGGTTCAATCTTCAGCACCACGTAAACATAAATGCATTGCATTGTGTACAACTAAAGTAAATAAATAAATATTAAAAAAAAAAAGATGTGTGCCACCACAACCAGTGGGATAGTTATCTTTTTTTTTTTTTAACATTTATTTTTTAGTTGTAGTTGGACACAATACCTTTATTTTATTTGTTTATTTTTATGTGGTGCTGAGCATCGAACCCAGGGCCATACACGTACTAGGTGAGCACGCTACCGCTAAGCCAGGACCCCAGCCCGATAGTTATCTTTTGACAAACATTTTGGTTATTCCACATCATCATTAAGGAAACTTTTTTTTTTGGGGGGGGGGGCGTGTGTGGGGTGTCTTTTTGTTTTCTGGTTGGAAAATGGATTCATTTGGTTTTCTTGCTCATAAATTCTTTTTGATTGATCATTCCAACCATTTCAGTTGCTAGTCTTTAATTTATTGTCAGACTTTGGCTTTAAAAAAAAATAATTTTTTAGAGACAGGGTTTCAGTATGTTGCTCAGACTGGCATCGAACTCCTGGGCTCAATTAATCCTCCTGCCTCAGCTTCCCAAGTAGCTTGGATTACAGGTGTGTGCCCCAGATTTTGCTTTATTATGAAGACTGTAGGTTCCAAAAAGTAACATGGTCTTCCTCATTGTTTTTTCATTGTACTTCAATTTTTGGACTTTCTCTGGGGTCAGCAGTGAATTTTTTCCTTAGTTGGGTCATATAGATTTTCTGAAAGTCATCCTGCAGCTTTGGTTCTCTGCTTATGAACATGCTGTTCAACTTCTTGGAGATTTCTTGCTGTTTTTCATTGAAATAGTGATGCATATTAACTCATTTACTGTCAGCATCTTCCTCCCTGAGGCTAGTGTTTCCCCATCCATCTTTATTGTTTTGGCATTCTCCTCTTTCTCAACTTTCAGAATTTACACTCTTTCCTGGAATGTAATCTTTTTTCTTTTTTTGGTACCAGGGATTGAATTCAGGGGCACTCGACCTCTGGGCCACATCTCAGCCCTTTTTTTTGTATTTTTATTAGAGACAGGGTTTCAGTGAGTTGCTAAGTGCCTCGCCATTGCTGAGGCTGGCTTTGAACTCTCAATCCTCCTGCCTCAGTCTCCCAAGTGCTGGGATTACAGGCGTGTGCCTGGCTTTGGAATGTAATCTTTAACATCTAATTCTCCATATTCTTGCACTTTTGATTTTATGGAGGCCTCTGGGTTTACCAAGAAATTTCTTATGTAACATCTCAGGATTTGGAAGAATGGAATCAAAGTTCCATCAGACATTATCGCTTTCTTGTCTTTGTGTTTTTTATTGGACCACGTCTTAAGGAAGCTCTTCCAGTCATGGCTAGAGGACACTGAGTTATCTTTTTTACAGCATTGGTTCCTACTGTTATGACTCCCCCAAAATGGTTGGTTAGTAGATCTGTGAGATTACTGGGTGATGAGATTCTTGTTCAGCAAACAGAAAGATTCTTATTAGTTTTCTTTGGTATGCATGCAGAAACTTTTGCCCAAAGGCATAAAAGCTGGAAAACTCATGAATTTTTACCAACTTGGGATAAGATTCTCAAACATTGTTTTCATTTCCTGTTTCACCAGGTATGGTGCACACCTGTAATCCCAGCCGATCTGGAGGCTGAGACAGGAGGATGGCGAGTTCAAAGCCAGCTTCAGCAACAGTGAGGTGCTAAGCAACTCAGTGAAACCCTATCTCTAAATAAAATATAATATAGGGCTGGGGAAGCCGGGCGCAGTGATGCAAGCCTGTAATCCCAGCACTTGGGAGGTTGAGGCAGGAGGATCGTGAGTTCAAAGCCAGCCTCAGCAATGGTGACACACTTAGCAACTCAGTGACAACCCTGTCTCTAATAAAGTACAAAAAAGGGCTGGGGATGTGGCCCAGTGGTCGAGTGCCCCTGAGTTCAATCCCTGGTACAAAAAAAAAAAAAAAAAAAAAAAAAAAAAAAGCGCTGGGGATGTGGCTCAGTGGTAGAGTTTCCCTGAGTTTAATCCCCAGTACCAAAAATAAATAAATAAATAAATAAATAAATAAATAAATAATCATCATCCTATTTTTCTTCTAGTTGCTTAAGTGTCTTTTGTGCAAAACTTTGGGGATCATGAATCAAGCAAGTAGCTAAAAGTTAACACCTGGGTATTTACTTATTAAGTCGTAGGTGGACACAACACCTTTATTTTATTTATATGGTGCTGAGGATCGAACCCCGGGCCCCACACATGCAGACGAGCACTCTATCAAGCACTCTACCACTGAGCTATAGCTCCAGCCCCAACACCTGGGTTTTTATCTTTTGTTTCTTTGACATATTATTTTTCTTCTTTTTTAGTATTGGGGATTGAACCCTGGGATGCTTTACCATTGAGCTACTTCCCCAGCCTTTTTATTTTCATTTTGAGACAGGGTTTTGCTAAGTTGAGAGGCTGGCCTCAAACTTGTGATCCTCCTGACTCAGCCTCCTGAGTTGCTGGGATTACAGGTATGTACCACCATGCCTGGTTTTTCTGGGTGGGTGAAGGGTACCGGGGATTGAACTCCGGGGCATTTGACCACTAAGCCATATCCCCAGCCCAGCCCTATTTTGTATTTCATTTAGAGACAGGGTCCAACTGAGTTGCTTAGTACCTCGCTGTTGCTGAGGCTGGCTTTGAACTCTATCCTCCTGCCTCAGTCTCCCTAGCAGCTGGGATTACAGGCATGCCCCACAGTGCCTGGCTCATGCCTGGCTTTTAAAGGGTTTTTGTTTTTGTTTTTGGTCTGGGGGATTGAAGCCAGGGTTATTCTACAGGGCTGGGGCCTTCTGGGAAACTGAGGCAGGGCAAAGACTCCCCTTCAAACCCTGATTTTTTTTTTTTTTTTTTTTTTTTTTTTTTTTTGTACTGGGGATTGAATTCAGGGGCACTCGACCACTGGGTCACATCCCCAACCCTTTTTGTATTTTATTAGAGACAGGGTCTCACTGAGTTGCTAAGTGCCTCGCCATTGCTGAGACTGGCTTTGAACTCTGGATCCTCCTGCCTCAGTCTCCCAAGTGCTGGGATTATAGGCGTGCACCATTGTGCCCAGCAAAACCCTGATTCTTGTTGAGTCAGAAAAATTTCAGACATGTTGTTCAAGAGTTACAGGCATGAATTTGTTAGAAGGAATAGGGAAGGAGAAAGGGGACACTTTTAAGGGAGAGAGTGGGTCCTCTCAGAGAGGACAGACAATGCACACACTCTCTCCTGCCTCCAGTTTTATTGGGGGGTTCCAGGGAAATTTCCAGAGTCTTGCCCAGGTCTGTCTCTTGACTTTTTTTTTTAAATAAGCTTTGGTGATACTTTATTTATTTATTGGTACTGGGGATTTAACCCAGGGGCACTTTACCACTGAGCTACATTCCCAGTGCTTTTATTTTTTATTTTGAGACAGGGCCTTGGTAAATTGCTGAGGCTGGTCTTGAACTTGGGATCCTCCTGCCTCAGCCTTTAGAGTTGCTGGGATTGTAGGTGTGCACCACTATGCCCCAGCTTACCTCTTGACTTTTGACTGCCATGATCACTTTGGCCTATGCTGATCTGTTCTAATTGGAACCTGTTCTTACAGACTTTATGGTTAAGGGTAATTATCATTATCTCTCTTTGGTCTTTGCAAAGGTCACAAGAGCCCCCGTCCTTCAAGGTAGCTTGTGTTCTTATCAGCATTTCCAACCTGCATTTTTCCTGCAGATAACAGTAGTTTTCTGAAGAATGCAACATATTCTGTCCACTTAAGCAAAATGGGGTTGCAGGTAAATTGTTTTTTAAAAGTGAAAGCATGTGGGGGTCAGCACATTGGGATCAATTTATAGATTTATTCCTTTTGTGTCATGTTCCCACCACTCATGACTGTCTGTCCCCTGTTAGTATTTCTCAGTAGTAGCCCCATCCCTTTTTATTTTAAGATAGGGTCTCACTGAGTTGCCTGTTCAAGGATGACCTTGAATTTGTGATTTTCCTGCCTCAGTCATTCCAGTCATTGGGATTACAGGTGTATGACACCACACACCCAATTTTTTGGCAATTTCATACCTTTTCAGTTTTTCATGTTTGGTACCTTTCTTTCCTATGGCATGTTGGCCTAGTAGTTCTCTTCCTGTTGTTACCCTTTATCCCTAGAGTCTTTTTTTCTTTTTTTTTCCTGCCAGTACTGGCGATTAAATCCAGGGGCATTCTACCACTGAGCTTTTTTATGTGACAGTGTCTCATTAAGTTGCCCGGCCTAGCCTTGAACTTGTGATCCTCCTGCTTCAGCCTTCCCAGTGGCTAGGATAGCAGGATGTGCCACCAAGTCCGGCTCCTCAGATTCTGAGCTTGTGTTCTATTTGTTTCTTTTCTTTTTTTGGTACCAGGGATTGAACTCACGGGCACTCAATGACTGAGCCACATCCCCAGCCCTTTTTTGTATTAGAGACAGGGTCTCACGGAGTTGCTAAGTGCATCGCCATTGCTGAGGCTGGCTTTGAACTTGTGATCCTCCTGCCTCAGCCTCCCAAGTGCTGCGATTACAGGCGTGTGCCACTGTGCCCAGCTTATTTGTTTCTTTTAATCTTATCCTAGGAAGAATATCAAGGCACAACCAATATCTTGGTGACATTGTAGAAACATGCAGTTGTGATAACATAAGACAGTTTTGGCATTGTTCCAGATGTGTCTTCCGTAGAGATCAGACATCATATACAAAGATATCTTAGTTGCACAGTTGCATTATTGTCTCTTGATATGGCGTACGTGAAATTCTATGATATTCTTTGATATCCTCTTTGTTCTTGTTTTTTGCGCTTATATATTTTTTCCTTATATTGGGGATCTAATATATTCTTGATATTAGTGATGATATGAGTATGTAAAGTGTCAAAAGCTTATGGCAAGAGAAGTTCAAAGAGGAGCTCTTGCAAACTTGATGGATTGATGAGATTCTCATTTCTCTGTGAGATCATAGCTTTGTATAATATTATTAGAAGGTCTAGATTCAAGGATGCTAGTTGTAGGAGAGTAGATACTTCAGCTCTTGAGGAAAGTTATCTAGATGTTCTGGGCAGCAGAGGAAAGTTATCTAGATGATCTGGGCCATCAGTATCAACCAGTTCTTTCAGTTCTTTCCTGGGTTTATTTGGTTGTAATTTGAAAATCTCCACAATGGATTTGTAGTGAATATTATGTTGCTGTAGAAAACTTTAGTATAGGCCAGCAAATGTACTTTATTAGACTCTAACTGCTGAAGGTTGCTGGGTGGCTGGTTTTTGTTTCTTCTGGACATGTTGGTTGCCAACTGGCTGTTGGAGGTTGCTGGGTGGCTAGTTTTAGTTTCTGTTGGACTTACTTGTTGGTTGCTAGCTGAGTCTGCAGAGAACACTTCTTAGAAAACTCATACCTCTGACACTTGCCAACACTTTTCAGTTATGGCATGGAGCTGTGCTTCTGGATGTGACCAGAAACAGCACTGGGGAGCTTGGCAGGTGGTCCCATCTTGGCTCATAGTTGTGTGTTTTTAAAAATTAACATTCATGGGTAACTTTCCATGTTAGTAAATCTACATATATTCTTCTTCTTCTTCTTCTTCTTCTTTTTTTTTTTTTTTTTTTGTTTTTGGTGGGTGTGTGTGTTCTTTGGTGGTACTAAGGATGGAATCCAGGGCCTTGTGCATGCTGAGCATGTGCTTTACCACTGAGGTACATCCCCAGCTCCTACTCTTTTTTTTTTTTTTGGTACTGGGGATTGAACTCAGGGGCACTCAACCACTGGGCCACATCCCCAGCCCTTTTTTGTATTTTATTTAGAGACAGGGTCTCACTGAGTTGCTAAGTGCCTCTCCATTGCTGAGGCTGGCTTTGAACTCGTGATCCTCCTGCCTCAACCTCCGAAGTGCTGGGATTACAGGTGTGCACCATGGCGCCCATCTTATGTGTAAACTCTGGTAATAGAAATGTGGGTGATTTATTTTTTTTCCATGCCATTAGTAGGCTGGCTTTTTTTTTTTTTAAATCTTTATCTGATAGTTTTTCCATGCAGTATTTTTTTTAAATCTTTATCTGATGAAAATCTGCATCATACTCTAACGGGGAGGAGATAGGCCTTTTTCTTTTTTGTGGTACTGGGAGTTAGGCCCAAAGGGCATTCTCCCCTGAGCTACATCCTCAGCCCTTTTTAAAACTTTTATTTTGAGACACATCTTGTTAAATTGCCTAGGCTGACCTCAAACTTGGATTTTCCTGCCTTAGCCTCTGTAGTGGCTGGAATTACAGGGGTGCACCACCATACCTGTCTTCCCCCTCCCCCCACCTTACTCCAAATGTGAGGGATTGAACCCAGGGGTGCTTTATTGCTGAGTTTCTTAAGGGCTCACTAAGTTCCTGAGGCTGGCCTTGAACTTGTGATCCTCCTGCCTGAGCCTCCTGATTCTCTGTTATTACAGGCATGTGCCACCAACTGAAGCTGCTCCACCTTTTTTTTTTTTTTTTTTAATGTTTATTTATTTATTTTGCTTTAGTTGTACACAATGTGTTTATTTGTATGTGGTGCTGAGGATCGAACCCGGGCCGCGCACGTGTTAGGCAAGCACTCTACCGCTGAGCCACAACCCCAGCCCTTGCTCCACCATTTTGTGTTCTCCACTTGGCTCTTGAAAGTACATTATGCCACCCCTGATAAAAAAGAATCTGGGTGTCTGCCTAGTAGACTAAACAGTCACATGCTACTTAATGATGCAGATATGTTCTGAGACATGCATCTTGAGATGATTTGTTGTCCGAACATCATAGAGTATATGTACAAACCTAGATGGCATAGGTCAATCACTTGACATGGCCTCTTGATGTAGTTAAGAGATTCAGTAAATACAAGCTATATGAGGCTGCTGCTGGTGTAACATGGTATATTGTTTTATAGTAAATTATTTTAAAAAAAATAAGTAGGAATATATTCTAAAATAATGAGAAAAAGAACAGTAAATACATTAACGCAGGACTTCATGAGTACTAGGCAAGCATTCTACCACTGAGCTACATCTCACAGCCCTGTGCTTTAAACTGCATGTTTTGATTCAAGGGGTTGTGAAATCACTTTAGGGATTAAAATAGAAAAGATAAATATCAGATTTATTGCAGACAATAAAGATAAATTGTCTTGTGAAATTTTTATTCATGGTACCTGTATATATCTGTTCTTATTAAGTTTGAAATTAAATTTTCTAGGGTAAATTACCTAGAAGTGCAGTTACTGATTAGGCTGAAGGTTTTGGCAATTGTGGGAATTTTTAACTGTGTTGGATATTGTTAGATTGCTCTTCAAATTCATATTATTTTGCATTTAAAAAATGTACCAGAATATGAGATTTTTTTAGAACCTTGTGATTCATGGGATGGTCAGATTTTTTTTTTTAATGTTTATAAATCACATGAGTGTAAATTGGTATTACATTGTCTTAATTTTTATTTTTCTTGAATAATTATGATTTTGAGCTGTTTTCAAGTGTATTATTCAGTTTTCTGTTTTTCAAATTGGCTGCTGTTTTTGTAGCCAGTTGGGTTGTCCTTCTAAATTGATTTTAATTTATTACATATTCTGATTATGTGTGTTAATTGAATTGCAAATATCTTCTTTTGTCTGTGGCTTATTAACTTTTTATGTGATTTATTTTGTTGAATAGAAATGATTATCAGATTTCTCACTTTTTCCTTATTGGTTTGTATCCTTTGTGTTTTATTTAATTTAGCCCTTTTTTTTTTTTTTTTTTTTTTTTTTTTTTGGTACTGGGGATTGAATCCCCAGCCCTTTTTTTGTATTTTATTTAGAGACAGGGGTTCTAACTACTGAGGCTGGCTGCATCCCCAGCCCTTTTTACAGGCGTGCGCCACCGCGCCCGGCTTTTTTATTTTGAGACAGTAAGTTGCTGAGACTGGCTTTGAACTTGACAATCCTTTCTCTTTCAGCCTCCCTGGTTGCTGGGATTACAGGTGTGTTTTGTGTTTTAAGATATCTTTTTTGCATTCCACTGTCACTATGTTTCTCCTTTTTTTTTTTTTTTTTTTTTTTTTGTACGGGGGATTGAACTCAGGGGCACTCGACCACTGGGCCACATCCCCAGCCCTTTTTTGTATTTTTATTAGAGACAGGGTCTCACTATGTTGCTAAGTGCCTCGCCATTGCTGAGGCTGGCTTTGAACTTGCGATCCTCCTGCCTCAGTCTTCCAAGTGCTGGGATTACAGGCATGCGCCACTGCGCCCTGGTCCCATATTTTTTTTTTTAAATCTTTTTTTTTTTTTTTTTAAGTTGTAGATGGACACAATACCTTTATTTTGTTTGTTTATGCGCTCTACCACTGAGCTACAAAACCAACCCCCTCTCCCTCTCCCTTATTTTTAAAAGAAGTTTTAGAAATTTGTTTTTTATATTTAGGTCTTGAGTCTGCTTGAAAAATTTACCTTTAATATATAATGTTAGGTAGGGATCTAGTCTGATTTTTATGTGCATATTCAATTAGCCACAGCATGTTAACAGAGTGTTTAAAATATTTGAATTGTAATTCTTTTAAGCAGGGCATGGTTTTTTGTTCAGTACAATAAATAGTACAGTTACAAATTTTGTTCAGTACAATTAATTTTTGTCTTTCACCAGGCTGCTTCATGTGTTCAAGTTTGTGACCTTTGGGTTAGAAAATGTGATTGGTGGATTACTTGATCCAGAAATAGAACCAAGAGGAGTAAATAAATATAGAGCATGTTTGGTGTATCTCACCCAAAGGTCATTTCTGTTAACTACTTAAAAAAAAAAAAAAAAAAAAAAAAAGAAGTTGGGTTGCTAAAGTTTTGAGGTTATTTTGATGAGGAAACAAGGTTGCTTGGTCATTGGTATTACTAGTTACTATTGATAGACCTTGGAAACTTGGTAAGCAGTTGGTCAGTTTATGATTTGATCTAAAACTTCATGTATTTAATCATTCAGTGCTGTTATCACATGTATATTATGAAGTTTGTGGCTTTAAATTTTGATTTTAGGTTAATCATTTTAGTCATTTTTCTGAGGTATTTGATAGGAAGCACTTATAAATCAGTTTGGGGCTGGAGGTATAGCTCAGTGGTAAAAGTGTTGGTCTAGTGTATGCAAGGTCCCCAGCACCATGCAAACACACAAAAATAAACCAAAAATCATATAAACAACTTAATTCCAGAATGAAAACTTAAAAAAAAATTTTTTTTTGTAGTTGTGGATGAACAACATGCCTTTTATTTTATTTTATTTTATTTTATTTATTTTTGTATGCAGTGCTAAGGGTGGAACCCAATGCCTCACACATGCTAGGCAAGTGCTCTGCCACTGAGCCACAGTCCCAGCCCTTTTTTTTTTTTTGGTAACAGTTTTAATTTGAGAAGAGTTGCTGAGGCCTTCAGATAATAGTTATATATTCTTTCCTTCCTTTTTTTTTTTTTTTTTCAGAAGGCCTTGTGATTTAGTGGAATTGAGCATATTGAGAAAGGTTATAGATACAAGTTTTATTTTTAGATCTGTCTTGTAATATAGAGTGTCAGTGCTAACTGACTGCTTACTTGTATTCTCCATCTACAGCATTTTGAAAACATGAAATGGATTTGCATTCTTGAGAATACTATGAGATGAAATATGGTCCTGAATTGATTATGGTTTACTAATGGGAGAAATGTAGAGGTTTGATTTTGCCCCAAAGGTTGACTCTACAAACCAAGTATTTTACTTGCACAGATTTTGTTTCTGAAATAGTTGAACAGTGGGTTATGTGGTATTATAGTACAGATGCTTTATGGAAGAAAGTCTGCATATTTTACATGTTTTGTTTCAAAGTAAATAAGTGGCAACTTATTTATTTTTGTTTTTTCAAGATTTCCCTGAAATCCTGATATTTAGGACTGTTGTTCCTTTATGTATGTTTGCATGTTGTATACTAATAGCATTTTTAATTTTTTTTTTATTTTGCAGTCCTGGCCATAAGTATTGACTGTAATGCACTCTGCCTTTAATGAAGGCATCACTGTAAGATGGTGTAAAAGCATGGGCTTTGGAGTTACAGATTTTTTTCCCCAATATTTATTTATTTACTTTAGCTGTACACAATGCAATGCATTTATGTTTACGTGGTGCTGAGGATTGAACCCGGGCTGCGCACGTGCGTGAGGCGAGCGCTCTGCTGCTGAGCCACAACCCCAGCCCCAGCAAAGATTTTTGAGCTCCTGCTTTGCATCTCAAACCATGCTTGGTGTGGTAGATACAAAAATGTATTCTAAGGAAGGCTTCCTGACCCTTAGAATTTTCACAGTTCAAAATGGTAAGACAGGCATGTAGACAGATAAATGCAATTAATTGTGACAGTTATGATGATATAAACAAGTGAGAAAAATAAGGGAGTTAAAGTCTTAAGCCTGGGAAGATCAGGGAATAAAATTTTTAATTCTTGAATTTATTCTTTTTTTTAAAAAATTTATTTATTTACTTTAGTTGTACACAATGTGTTTATTTGTACGTGGTGCTGAGGATTGAACCTGGGCCTCGTGTGTGCTAGGCGAGAGCTCTACCGCTGAGCCACAACCCCAGCCCCTTGAATTTATTCTTAAAGTGAGTGGAGTAGTAATTTCCTACTCATGTATTTGGCAAGTGTTTACAGAATAGACCAATTATGTGCCAGTTGCAAATTTAGATGTTAGGAATATAAACGTAGAGAAGGCATATAGTGTCTCTGTCCCTCAGTTACTTTCAATTTCATGGGAAAAGTTAAGTAGTAAAAAAGAAAAAAAAGTATCAGACAGGTGCTGTTAAAAGGTGGTATAATAAAAAGTGACTGTGTGGTTGCTTTAAGATGGTGTGGCCTTGAAAGATTCTTTGAGTAAGTAATCTTTAGGTTGAAATCTATGTCAGAAAGGAGCTAGCAGCCATGGGAAGGTAGGGGTGTGAGCATTCCAGGCGCATAGAGAGCTAGGTTATACAAAGCCCTTTGAACTTTTGGAGTATTTGAGAAACAGACATAAGGTCATTATGGATAGAAGGGTAAGGGTAAGGGGGAGGTTGGTACAAAATGAGATGAGAGATAGGGTCAAAGTCATTTAAGGTTTTGTAAGCCATAGCTGTATAAGAAAGCATTTTATAAGCCAGGCATGGTGGCACATGCCTGTAATCCCAGTGGCTTGGGAGGTTGAGGCAGGAGGATCGCAAGTTCAAATCCAACTTCAGCAACTTCATGAGACTCTAAGCAACTTAGTGAGACCCTGTCTTAAATTTAAAAATAAAAAGGGTTGGGTATGTAGCTCAGTGGTTAAGTGCCCCTGAATTCAATCTCTGGTAACAACAACAACATTTTATAAGCTATATAAGAAAGCCATTGGAGGACTGTAAGCAAGGGTGTGCCTTTTGAAAAAGAATAGTCACTGCTTTGTAAGGAATAGATTCTGAGGGTTTGGTAAACAGGGTTGGCGCCTAGGAGACATTTGGAGGCTGTTACTTTAGTGAGAGATGGTGAATAAATAGCAGGGAAATATAGGTAGGTTTGGGCTATTCTGAATCAGCAGGACTTTGTGACTGCGTAAGACCCAAATCAAATCTTAGAACTTGAGTAGTTAGATTGGTAATGCAATTTATTGAAATGGACAAGGGGTGAGAGGCTATTTAGTGAGATAATTATATAATTTTTTGGGGGGGTTATTAGGGATTGAACCCAGGGGTACTTCAACACTGAGCCACATCCCCAGCCTTTTTATTTTTTATTTTGAGATAGGGTCTTGCTAAGTTGCTGAGGCCGGCCTCAAACTTGGGATCCTTCTGCCTCAATTTCCTGAGTCTCTGGGGTTACAGGTGTGCATCATTACACCTATCTGGAGGATATATTGAGATTCAAACTGTAGCAGATAGGAAAGGTATTATATTTTCTATTGAAAATCAGTTAATTTTTAAAAATTACTCTCAAAAGAAGTACTAGATATGTTGCTCTACCTGATATAAGTCTTTTTTTTTTTTTTAATATTTATTTATTTGCTTTAGTTGTACACAATGTGTTTATTTGTACGTGGTGCTGAGGATCGAACCCGGGCCGCACACGTGCTAGACGAGCGCTCTACCGCTGAGCCACAATCCCAGCCCTGATATAAGTCTTTATAGAATCTTTCTGAAAGATTCTGTTACATCAACTTAACTGATAAGGAAAAGTTTGAGCTTCTTAAATAAAATCAACATTTAAAAAGCTGCACAGAAGCCAGGTATGGTGGTGCTGCCTGTAATCTTAGCTACTTGGAAGGCTGAGGCAGGCTGAGGCAGGCTGAGGCAGGAGGATTACAAGTTTAAAGCCAGCATGGACAACTTAGCAAGACTTTCTCTCAAAATAAAAAGAATTGAGGTTGTAAAACGAAAGCTGTATACGGTGCTTATGTTGGCAGCATATACACTAAAATCAAGGGGCTTTCCCTTGAGCCAGGATGATACACAAATTCGTAAGGCATTCCATTTTTAAATTTTTTTAACTTGGTCATCTTTTAATGATTCCAGAGGTTGGTTTGTTTTTGGTTTTGTTTTCTGGCTTTCTAAAGATTTTTTTTTTAGCTGATGTTCATGAAGAAAATGAGTACTTAAAACTGTGCTGCTAATGGAAGGAAATTATATATAAGAAAGTGCATTTCTTTGGAGTTGTGTTATACCATCATTTGAGCCCTCTGCTGAAAAGTAGAATCAAGTCTCATATAATGCCTTTAAGTTGTATCCACTGGTATTACAGATGTAGGACAGTACTGTATCATACCTCTGTGAATGTAAATTGTCTTGTTCCTGCTTTATGGTATGTAATAGTGACCATGCTTTATCAGAGCTATTTTTTAATGATATTATTCCATAGTGTTTTCTTTTCAGATGATGATTGAGAATCTAATTTAAAAAAATGGTGAGAGATATCACAACAGTAATAGAACCCCCCCCCCCCCCCAAAAAAAAAGGCTGTATACAGAGATGAAAAAGGGAGAGAAAGAGCCCGTTTTTGTGTTATAATGTTGTTTCTTGCTGGTCACACAAATTACTCTGTGTACTTTTGGGTATTTTTTATTTCAGTAAAATGTTTCCTAGATAAAGAGTATATGTATTAGTCAGGGTTCTCTAGAGGAAAAGAATCAACAGGAAGTATGATTATCAAAAGGGGATTTATTGGATTGGCTCACACAACCAGAAGCTGAATAGTCCACAGTGGCCTTCTGCAGGCTGGAGAGCTGGAGGAACCAGTAGCTGTGCAGTCCAAGGTGTTGACGCCTCAGAACAAGAGGAATCAAGGATTCCATCCCAATCCAAGACTGAAGGCTTCTGGAAACTTCCTGGACAAACACTGCAGAGTTTACTTTGGAAGAGTATAGGAATGAGAGTCTGATATCCTCAGGCTATTGCAGCAGCGATCAAGAACCCATTCAAGAAGAATGGAGCTTTCATCTGCTGTAGCTTCCTTGTTCTTCCAACTTTTATTCCATGCACACCACCATCCTATTGCACAATGCTGCCCAAGCTTAGGGACGGTCTCCACTTCAGTCCACTATCCTACTTGCCAGGCATTCCTAGACATACCCAGAAGCCTCTTAATCTTCCTCATCTCTTAATACAATCAAGTTGACAATATAAATTAACTATTGGGGCTGGGATTGTGGCTCAGCGGTAGAGCACTCTCCTAGCACGTGCACGGCCTGGGTTCGATCCTCAGCACCACATAAAAATAAACACATTGTGTACAACTAAAGCAAATAAATAAATATTAAAAAAAAATAAATAAGTTAACTATTATTTTCCTGAAACGCAGCTTGATCTTTCTTCCCAGTTCATAAGACTTTTTTTTTTTTTTTTGGTACCGGGGATTGAACTCAGGGGCACTCGACCACTGGGTCACATCCCCAGCCCTTTTTTGTATTTTATTAGAGACAGGGTCTCACTGAGTTGCTAAGTGCCTCGCCATTGCTGAGGCTGGCTTTGAACTCGCGATCCTCCTGTCTCAGCCTCCCAAAGTGCTGGGATTACAGGCGTGCGCCACCCGCGCCCGGCAGTTCATAAGACTTTTAATTTGGTATCTTTTAAATTTTATAAGCTGTGGACTCTGGGCTCAAAACCAAGCATTAAAAAAATTTTTTTCCTGTTACCTTTATCCACCTAGTCTTTAGTGATAGTTTGACTTTTTTTTTTTTTTTTTTTTTAATATTTATTTATTTGCTTTAGTTGTACACAATGCCTTCATTTTTAGGTGGTGCTGAGGATTGAACCTGGGCCGCACACGTGCTAGGCAAGCGCTCTACCACTGAGCCACAATCCCAGCCCCGATAGTTTGACTTTTAAAAATAAGTTTATTGAGCCAGTGTGGTAGTGAGTGACTGTAAACCCAGCTACTTGGGAGGCTGAGGCAAGAAGATATCAAGTTTGTGGCTGGTCTGGGCAATTCAGTGCATGCATAAGGCCCTGGGTTCAATTCCCAGCACCACAAAGAAAAAAAAAAAAAAAAAGACTGGAGATGTAGTTCAAGGGTAGAGCACTTGCCTAGCATCTGCTCAATGAGTTCAGTACCTAGCTCTGCAAGAAACAACACCCCCCAAAAAAACAAAAGCAAAAAAACCCCAAGTTATTTCTTTTCATTCTCAAATTAAGGATCGAATTGATATTTTTGTTTGTTTTAAACTTTTTTTCAAGTTGTTGATGGACCTTCATTTTATTCATTTATTTATATTTAGTGCAGAGGATTGAACCCATTGCCTTCACACATTTGAGGCAAGTGCTCTACCACTGAACCACAACCTCATCCCTTGAGTTGATATTAATAGATTCTTTGCTGACATTAATCATCTATTAATAAAGTTAGAAAAATAGCATAGATGTGTTAAAACTCCAGGAGCCAGACTAACTAGATTCAAATTCTGGTTCAATACTAGCTTGTGTGTGTGTTACTCAAACTCTTTTTTTTTTCTTAAATGAGGACTATAACATAGGGTTTTAGATACTTAGATGAGTTGTTATATAACATTCTTTTTTTTTGGTGCTGGTAATTGAACCCAGGGCCTTATGCATGCAAGGCAAGCACTCTACCAATTGAGCTATATCCCCAGCCCTGTTATATATCATTCATAAGGCACAGTGTCTAGAATATAAAAAGTGCTAAGTAAGTGTAGTTGCTGTTAACTTTTTAAAAAACAAATTGTAATAAAATTACATAACATGAAGTTTACCATTTTGACCACTTTTAGCTTTTCAATTCAGTAGCAATAAGTACTTTTCACAGGGTTTGTGACCATCACTAGCATTTATTTCCAACACCTTTCCATAACTGAGAACAAAAACTCTATAACCATTAAGCAATAACTCCCATTCCTCTTTTTGCCCTGAGCACTTGGAAGTCTGTTCTATTACTGAGTCTATGAATTTGTTCTAGATGTCTCTTTTAAGTGGAATCATACAATATTTGTATTTCTTGTCCCCCCCCCCCCCCTTCTTTTTTGGGTGGTGCTGGGGATTGAACCCAGGGCCTTGTGCATGTTAGGCAGGCACTCTACCAACTGAGCTATACCCCTAGCTCCTCACAGATCATTCATTTTTTAACAACTGAATAATATTCCATTTTATGTTTATACTACATTTTGTTAATTTATTCATTCACTGATGATAACTTGAGTTATTTCTACCTTTTGGCTATTGTGAATAATGATGCTATGAACATTGGCTTACAAGTATCTGTTTTAATCCTTGCTTTTAGCTTTTTGAATATATACCTAGGAGGTGAATTACTGAGTCATATGGTAGTTCTGTTTAACTTAAAAAAAATTTTTTTTTAAGCCGGGCATGGTGGTGCACGCCTATAATCCCAGCACTTGGGAGGCTGAGGCAGGAGGATTGCGAGTTCAAAGCCAGCCTCAGCAATGGCGAGGCACTTGGCAACTCAGTAAGACCCTGTCTCTAAATAAAATACGAAAAAGGGCTGGGGATGTGACCCAGTGGTCAAGTGCGCCCGAGTTCAATTCCTGGTACCACAAAAAAGGAAAAAAAAAAATATTTTTAAGATGTTGATGGATCTTTATTTTATTCATTTATTTACATGTGGTGCTGGGAATTGAACCCAGTGCCTCACACATGCTAGGCAAGCTTTCTATCACTGAGCCACAATCCTAGCCCCTATGTTTAATTTTTTTTTCTTTTTGGGGGTGGGGGTATACCAGGGATTGAACTCAGGGGCACTCTGCCACTGAGCCATATCATCCCCATCCCTGTTTTGTCAGGGTCTCACTGAGTTGCTTAGTGCCTCACAGTTGCTTAGCTTGGCTTTGACAATCCTTCTGTCTCAACCTTCCTTCCAAGCCTCTGGGATTATAGGCGTGTGCCACCGAGGTGCCTCTAGCATTCTTTATGCCTTCAAAACCAGCGTAAATGGATGATGTTAATGTCTGCTGCTTATGGGAGCAATATCTGGGGATGCTTGCATCATGGGTTCAGTGTCTTCTTTGAGTGCCTGGATGGCAGAATATGATAAAATGATTCCTGGGGAAATAATTTCCTAGTCAGCTCAGTGGGAGCAGGGTACCCTGGTTCTCTCTTCTTAAGGCAGAGTCTTTCAAAGGAGTTTGTCCTTGAGCTTGCTGTGGAGGAGGGGGGTTCTGGCTAATTTCTGACATGCCTTCAAAACATCTTTCCTATTGTCCCTATGCAAAGTACTTGACTTTTTAAAAAGTGTCACTCTTCAGTAAGCATATCTTCCTTGGTCCCAGTTTTACACATGCTTCTTTCCTGGCCAAACTGCATGTTTTTCACATCTTCTGCTCTGCTGCTTTCTCTCAGTTCTCATAGTAAAACTGGTTTAAAGCAGCCAGCAATACTCATGCCACACAAATGCTCTGCTGTCTTGAAATTTCCTCCACCAGATAAAGTAGTATATTATTTTTCACTCAACATCACACAGAGTCTCAAGGCATGGCCCAGTGTAGCTGAGTTCTTTGCCAGAATGTAACATGAATGGCCTCTAGTCCAATTCCCAATGGATTCCTCATTCCCTCTTAAAATTGCATGAGCACAGTGTTCAGTGTTTTCATTCCTGTCAGCATTCTGGTCTACTAAGCTCCCAACATTATTGTCCATTAATTCCTGCTTACAACATTCTAGGACTTTTGTAGCCTATGTCTCCAAATCTTTCCAAGTTCCTCCCTCAGACCACTCTCAAGCTTCTGAACTATGTGGTCAGGTATAGTGTCAGCAAGGACCCCACTTCTCAGTACCAGTTTTCTATATTAGCTTTCTATTGCTGTGACAAAGTACCTGAGACAAGCAGCTTAAAGCAGGAAAGATTTATTTTGGTTCACAGTTTCAGAGGTTTCAGCCTATGGTTGTTCCAGTGTTTCTGGGTCAGGGTTGAGGCAGTATATTGTAAGCAAGCTATGACATTAATGTCAGAATTTATTGAATATCAATAAATGCATAAGGCACATCAATTTCATTGGCTTCAATTCACCAAGTATCGAAGGTTTACTTGATAGTCATGAGCAGGGCAATCATAAGTTCTTTTATTGCATTTGAATCTTAGTTACTAATAACACTCAAGTCACATTTCACACTTAACATGATATATGTTATGAAAGGATTGAGAAAGGGTTAAGGAGGCCAGAGGGTTTCAAGAACTTGCACTTTGAGCAAAGGCAGAATACAAAAGCATCACTGCAGGTGGCCAGATAAGATTATGAACTCATAGAACTTGTTCAAGGGACAACTGTTCAGGGTGCAGAAGGGTCCTTGGTGGCAGGCAGGAAATCTAGCTGACCTCAATCCTGGTGACAAAGTCAGAAGTTTATCCCTTCTTGACATTTCTCTGCTAGTTTTTTGATAGATATGTTTCCAATTCTATGTATGCCTTTCTCACTTTTGTACTTGTACATGCACATTTCTGTGTAATTCCTAAACTTTTTATCAAGTTGTAATGAAAATTTTATTTTATTTTATTATTATTTTTTAAAATATTTATTTATTTACTTTAGTTGTACACAATACAATGCATTTATGTTTACGTGGTGCTGAGGATCGAACCCGGTTCGTGCACGTGCAAGGCGAGCGCTCTGCCGCTGAGCCACAACCCCAGCCCCTTTATTTTATTTTAATTTTTGGTACCAGGGATTGTTGTGGTCCTGAGCTGCCAGTACTTGATGAGAGAATACCCTCTGGAATTTGCTGAAATTTTCCTCTTCACTAGAAAACAAAGCCCTATTCTGTGTATCTTTATTGGCAGTGCCCTCTACAGATAAAATTTAACATCATGCCATCTGGCAAAGGAAAACTATTTGAAAAGGTACCAGTTGATTTTCATAATGTAGCAAAAAGGAATTAGAAATGGAGATAAAATAGTTGGTAACCCTCATAATCTATCCCCTTTGATATAGTTCAGCTTCTATTACACTCATCTACACAAGTCAAAAGGTAATTAAGAAGGACGTCCAGATTTGTCATTTTTTTCAAAGATGGAAACCTTAAAAGCCAATATGTTTTGGGAGGTATATTATGAATGATATGATGTCATTTCATTTTTTGTTTGTGGGTATTATTTATATGTAACTTAGATTGGAGATACCCTTTCCAGACTAAAAGCTTGGAACAGATTTTGCAAAGTATTTCTGTATTGGTTTACTTGAGGAATCTTGTATTTTTCAAATTCCTTTTCACTTGGCAGCAAAAATTCACAGCTAAGAGTAATTTTTTCATATCTTTAGGTTCTAGAAGTATTTAATTTCAAGTTGATTTTGTTGGGAAGTGAGATGAAGCACTTTAAAAAAAAATTATACTGGGTAGTTACCAAGTGAATTAGGAAAATGTTTTTAGTTCAACTTCAAGGTTTGTTTATATACTCATTTCCTGTTTGCTATAGTAACAAATCACCACAAATTTTAGTGACTTAAGATAGTGCTTTATCTTGCAGCTCTCTGTAGCTAAAAGATCTGACAGAATTTCATTGGGCTGAATAAAGTCAAAGCGTCATTAGGGCTGAGTTCTGTTCTAGAGGCTCTGCATGGAGATCTCTTGCTGTGCTTTGTGCAGATTTTAGAGACTCGTTCCTTTAGCAGTATTGCAGTTCTCTGTCTTTCTTTTGTAGTCATGTCTTTTTGACTCTAAACTCTTCAGTTTACCTCTTCCACTTTTAAGGATCCTGATGATTATATTAGGCCCACTGGATAATCCCATATATTTTTCCTGTTCACCTGATTAGTAACATTAATTACACCTCCATCCCTGGTTCTTCTTTGTTTTGTAACATAACATATTTATAAGACGTTCACATATTCTAGGAATTAGCATGTGGACCTTTTTTGGTGACCCATTATTTGGCATGCTACAATTCACTTACTTTACAGTTCTTCTCAAAGGTGGGAACGTTTAGATGTTATGTTCCAGGTCTGATTTTGCAAACTTGAAAAAAAAAAGTGAGCTTCTTATTTTTTTACTTCCAGGTAGAAAATTTTATTGTGTAAAATACCCTTGTAGTTTTAAAAAGGAGCTACATTAAGTCTCATACTGATGTGCCAGTGACTACTCTCTGGAGGATGATACTTCTAAATGTTTCTTTTTTTTTTTTTTTTTTTTTGTACCGGGGATTGGACTCAGGGGCACTTGACCACTGGGCCACATCCCCAGCCCTTTTTTGTATTTTATTAGAGACAGGGTCTCAATGAGTTGCTAAGTGCCTCAGCCTCCCAAGTGCTGGCAATACAGGTGTGCGCCACTGCGCCTGGCCTAAATGTCTTTTGTATTACTCTTTTACCTTAGTTTGAGAATGGGCAAAAAATAGGGGGAAAAACACACACACACACACACACAGAGATATAGATTTTTTTTTTTTTTTTTTTTTTTTGTGGTACTGGGAATTGAACTCAGGGGCACTCGTCCACTGGGTCACATCCCCAGCCCTCTTTTGTATTTTATTTAGAGACAGGGTCTCACTGAGTTGCTAAGTGCCTCGCCATTGCTGAGGTTGGCTTTGAACTCGCGATCCTCCTGCCTCAGCCTCCCAAAGTGCTGGGATTACAGGCGTGCGCCACCGCGCCCGGCTCAGATATAGATTTTTAAAAAGATAAGCTGGGCCTGGTGGTGCACACCAGTAATTCCAGGAGATAAGGAAGCTGAGGCAGGAGGATTGCAAATTCAAGGCTAGCCTCAGCAACTTTGCATGACACTGTCTTAAAATAAAAAATAAGAGCGGGGGCTTGGTGGCGCACGCCTGTAATCCCAGCACTTTGGGAGGCTGAGGCAGGAGGATCGCGAGTTCAAAGCCAGCCTCAGCAATGGCGAGGCACTTAGCAACTCAGTGAGACCCTGTCTCTAATAAAATACAAAAAAAAAAAAGGCTGGGGATGTGACCCAGTGGTCGAGTGCCCCTGAGTTCAATCCCTGGTACCACAAAAAAAAAAAAAAAAAAAAAAAAAAAAAAAAAAAAAAAAAAAAAAAAGAAGGGCTGGAGGTGTGGCTGAGTGGTAGAGCACCCCTGAATTCAGTTCCCAGTACTGGGGGGAAATTGTGTATGTGTGTTTATATGTATATTTGTGTGTTTGTGTATACACACGTACACGCATTCACATATCATTACTGTGTGTGGTCGCCTTAAAATTTCTTTCCCAGATCAATTAGTTCATTATCATTAAATTTACCCTCACAGGAAAGTCTCAGTATATGGACAAATTGTGTGGCTTCTAGTCCAGTTTCCAACAGGTTCTTCATTCCCTTCTGAAATCCCATATGAGCACAGTCTTTACTGTCTGTATCCCTGTTAGCATTCTGGTCTGCTGAGCTCACACCAGAATTGCTTTAATCTCTGCTTACAGCATTCTAAGACCTGCAACTCCAAACTTTTCCAAACTCCTCCCTGAAAGCTGTCCCAAAAGCTTTTGGACAACAGAGTCAGGTAATGTTACAGCAAGCACGCCGCTTCTTGGAACTAATTTTCTGGGGGACATTTTAGACCCAAACTATAAAATGGCGCCCTAGAAATAAAATTGTGGTCTTAGGTTGTATTAGGAAATGGGCTGTGGGGTAAATTGCTCCCATTTAGAAAATCTTCATTAAATGTTTTTTGAAGTCTGGTTTCTGGTACTCATTAGCTAACTTTGGGTTAATAGTAGAACATGTCAGTTTAGATAATATTTCTTTTTTTTTTTTTCTTTAATATCATGGGTTGGCAATTGAACCCAGGAACATTTTATCATAGAGCTACATTCCTAGCCATTTTTATCTTTTATTTCAAAACAAGTTCTTCCTCAGTTGCTAACATTGATCTTGAACTTTCAGTCCACCCTCCTCAGCCTCCCAAGTAGCTGGGATGATGGGCGTCTACCTCTGTGCCCATCTAGTTTTGTTTTGTTGACTTCTTCATGTTGTGAGAAAAAAATAATTTATGGAGAATGTTAATTTTCTTGGGCTTGAAGAAGATGCTACTTAGTAAACAATAAATCCAAGTGGACAACTTTTTGTTTCACTATTTACATAGATTTGTAGGCAGATGTGTATACTTGCATTCTAGACATTAGAATGCTACATTAATTATTGCTATGTAGGGAACGATTAAAATTTCTTTCTCCAATATGGTGGTAAAAAAATGGTTGCTGTAGCTCTGGGTTGGCAAACTGTAGCCAACCCTAGTATCCTGCCTGATTTCTTTTTTTCTTTTTTTTTTTTTTCTTCTCTTTTTGGTACCAGGGATTTAAATCGGGGGCACTCAACCCCTGGGCCACATCCCTATCCATTTTTTTGTATTTTATTTAGAGATAGGGTCTCACTGAGTTGCTAAGTGCCTCGCCATTGCTGAGGCTGGCTTTGAATTCTCCATCCTCCTGCCCCAGCCTCCCAAGTGCTGGGAATACAGGCGTGCGCCACCACGCTCGGCTATCTGCCTGGCCACCACGCTCGGCTATCTGCCTGGCCACCACGCTCGGCTGCCTGGCCACCATCTGGCTATCTGCCTGAATTTTGAATGAGCTAATTGCTTTTTTACATTTAAAAGTAGTTTTAAGGGGCTGGGGTTGTGGCTGAGCAGTAGCATGTGCGTGGCCCGGGTTCCTCAGCATCACTTTAAAATAAAGGCATTGTGTACAACTAAAACAAATAAATATTTTAAAAAGTAGTTTTAAAAGATGTTTTGTGATATTGGAATAAAAATTAAATGAATTGTAAATTTCAGTGCTCATAAATAAAGTTTTATTGGAATATAAGCACAGTTGTTATTTTATGTTGTCTCTGGGCTACTTGTGTGTTCCAGTAGCAGAATTTAGTAGTTTGCAGAAGAGACCTTTTGTGGCTTACACAACCTAAAATATTTACTATTTGGCCTTAAAAAAAAAGTTATTGTATTTATTATACCTTTATTTTATTTCTTTTTATGTGGTGCTAAGGATAGAACCCAGTGCCTGACACGTGCTAGGCAAGTGCTCTATTTGGCTTTTTTTTTTAAAAAAAAATATTTATTTATTTACTTTAGTTGTACACAATGCCTTCATTTTTATGTGGTGCTGAGGATCGAACCCGGGCTGCGCACGTGCTAGGCGAACGCTCAACCACTGAGCCACAACCTCAGCCCTCTATTTGGCCTTTTTAACAAGAAGTTTGTTGACCTTGCTTTAGAGTGTTATGAGCGCTGTCTAGTTATTAGCTTGCTCACACATGCTCTTGAAGTAGCTTCTTCAAATTGCTTATTAGATGGTTAAAAATGTAAGGGTAATGCTACGTAAAGGGTTATGATGGCTGGGCACGGTGGCGCACATCTGTAATCCCAGCACTTGGGCGCCTGAGGCAGGAGGATTCGCGAGTTTGAAGCCAGCCTCAGCAATGGCGAGGCACTTAGCAACTCAGTGAGACCCTGTCTCTAATAAAATACAAGAAAGGGCTGGGGATGTGGCCCAGTGGTTGAGTGCCCCTAAGCTCAATCCCCTGTACTTCTCCCTGCCCCCCAAAAAAAGGGTTATGATTATGTCTTTTACTGGTAGTACATGTTGGAAGTTACTGATCATTTATTTCTGTAGAAAAATGTTAAAACAGTATGCAGTTCTGTCAAAAGCTAAATATGTTATTTGTTAGGGCTGCCTATGAAGTACCATAGACTGTGTGGCTTAAACAACAGAAAATTACTTTCTCACAGTTCTGGAGGCTAGACTTCCAAGATCAAGGTGTTAATAGCTTTGGTTTCTCCTAAAGCCTATCCTTGAATTGTAGGGTCTACTCCTGGTATACATTCCTGGTGTCTCTTATTTTTAACTCTTATAGGGACATTATTCATATTGGTTAGAATCCCATCTTTATAATTTCATTTAATTATCTTTTTTTTTTTTTTTTTTTTTTTTGTGGTACCGGGGATTGAACTCAGGGGCACTCGACCACTGGGCCACATCCCCGGCCCTTTTTTTTGTATTTTTTATTTAGAGACAGGGTCTCACTGAGTTGCTAAGTGCCTCGCCATTGCCGAGGCTGGCTTTCGAACTCGCGATCCTCCTGCCTCAGCCTCCCAAAGTGCTGGGATTACAGGCGTGCGCCACCGCGCCCGGCTTCATTTAATTATCTTTTTAAAAATATTTATTTATTTTTTGCCTTAGCTGTACACAATGCCTTTATTTTTACGTGGTGTTGAGGATCGAACCCGGGCCGCGCACGTGCTAGGCGAGTGCTCTACCCCTGAGCCACAACCCCAGCTCCTAATTATCTTTTTTTTTTTTTTTTTTTTAATATTTGTTTTAGTTGTACACAATGTCTTTACTTTTTTTTTTTTTTTTGGTGGATTGAACTGAGGATCACTGGGCCAACCCAGGCTGTGCACTAAGTGCTAGGTGAAGCTGCTCGCTACTACTGAGCCAAAGTGCACATGCGCCCCAGCAATGTCTTTACCTGAGGATCAAACCCACTGCTAGGTGAGTGCTCTCTACTTTTAAAGTTCCTGTGTCCAAATGCAATTGCAGTCAGAGGTACCAAGGGTTAGGGCTTTAACATACGAATTTTGAAGGGATAAAGTTCATTCTACACCACCAAGAAATTTCTTTTGGAAAATTTCATTTATTCATTAAGCATATATGTGTGTGTGTGTGTGTGTGTGTGTGTGTGTGTGTTTTTTTTTTTAATTTGTAGTTGTAGATGGACAGCATGCCTTTATTTGTTTACTTTTTTGTCGTGCTGACGATGGAACACAGTGCCTTACATGTGGGAGGCAAGCACTCTGCCACTGAGCTACAGCCCCAGCCCCCTCATTAAGCATATCTTGAAGGGTGACAGTGTTCAAGATATGGATGGTGATCAAAACAGACAGGTCTGACATTTAAGGAGCTTATGGTTTAGTGGGGGAAGACAGACAATAAAAAGGAAAGCAATTTCAGAGAGTGGTAAGGGATACAAAGGAAAATAAACAATATTATGAGTAACTGGTATGGAGTAATGTTAGGGTTGCCTGAGAAGTAAATAATGAGGAATAGCTAACTAGTTAAGTATCCAGACCTGTTTCTGGGTTCTCTTGCTGTTCAACAGTGGTGTGGAAAAGGATCAAATGGATAGTGAAACAAGATTTAAACTTTATAAGTTGTGATTTGAAAGGTTGGCAGGGTTGAAGTCAGGAATGGTTTTTTGGACAGTATGGTAATGATTTTGGTTGTCCTTTGCACAAAGAAAATCTGGAGGGATTTTAACCAGGGGAGTGACATGATTTTTCTGTTGGAAAGAATACTTGGCTGTTGAATAAATAAAGGAGACTGCAGGTACAAAAGTAGAAGATAGGGAGATTACTTAGGGAACCCACATATTCTAGGATGGAAGTATTTTGTCCTGTGGTAGTTTCAGGGAGGAAGAAAAGAAATTTTGAAAGAATTTGAGAGTGATTTTGGAGGTCAAATCCATGGTATTTACTAAGGGATTGGGTATGGGGATTTGGGAAAATGGAAGAATATCTTTGACAACAATGTTATGTAATACTGTCCTCTGTGGCAGGTAAACCCTATAGCATTAGCAGATTAGGTGATTGCTATAGCATCAAGTTGCAGAATATAATTGGAAAGGTAAAGCTTTCAGTCATGAAATAAGCAAACATAAGGCAAGTACACAGGCTATAGTTTAATTTAGTGTCCTAATGACAGGCTTATACCGTCTAGAAAGCCTGTAGGGAATTCAGTTTGCCAGAAAGTATGCCTTTGGGAATAATAACCTATTTGGAACTAAAAAGCCCTGGAGAATATTATAGTGAATGTCAGGTTTGATGGCATGACTATGTATGTCATTAAGTGATTTTCTTCTAGAGGTCTTTACTCCAAAGTAGATGTTTTTAAAGGGAACCAGCCTTTTGGTGGAAGTGGACGGGAAATAATGGTAGATAAAAATGAATGAAATAGCTCAAGGCTTTCTTCCTCAAAATTTGAACTTTCTTTGTCAAGAAGAATTTTATGGTTGGATGCAGTGGCGCATGCCTCTAATCCCAGCACTTGGGGGCTGAGGCAGGTGGATCGCGAGTTCAAAGCCAGCTTCAGCAATTGTGAGGTACTTAGCAACTCAATGAGACCCTGTCTCTAAATAAAATATATAAAAAAAGGGTTGGGGATGTGGCCCAGTGGTAGAGTGCCCCTGAGTTCAATCCCCAGTTACACCCCCCCCCCAAAAAAAAAAGAATTTTATGGTTGTTAAACTGTTAATGCGAAACCAGAGAGTTGTGAGACTTGGGTCTTATTTTGACACCCCTAGTTCTGAATCTTGGGGTCCTCATCCATAAGACAGGTTTCTTTGAGATGGGTGATTTTAGAAGGGAAAAAGTATTCAGAGATGTACTGTTCCATATTTCTGAATGGAACATACAGAAGTAAGGCAAGTGTGATAGTAACCTTCATTTCAGGATTATTAAGTGTCATCCCCTGTTATGTTTTTTCCTTCTGAAGAACCAGGGATTGATAAGTTTAGTCATGTTACTTTTTTATTAAGGGAGAATATAGCAATCCCTATAGTGTTTGCAAAATATACCTCTTTGAGAAGCATGCTTAAAAATTTCCTCAGGTAAGTAATTTTATGACAGTCCTAAATTGTATCAAGTGGTATTGGCAGACAGTGATTTAAACTCTGAAAAACATGCAACTCAAATTTCCAGGAACTGGTATTAATGATTTTCCCTCAAACTTAGAATGGAGCTGTATGTGATGAATAGGCTTTTATGTGCTACATACAAGAGACTTTTGAGAGTTGTCATTTTATGGTCAGCCTTTATTTTTCCTTTTTTCAGACTGTCATTACAGGTGTGGTGCCCCACCCAAGGAATCCTATCACTAGTTGTGTTTAGCTTTTTTTATTTTTCCCCCTGGGTACTGGGGATTGAACTCAGGGGCACCCGACCACTGGGCTACGTCCCCCGCCTTTTTTTAAAAAAAAAAAAAAAATATTTATTTATTTGCTTTAGTTGTACACAATGCGTTTATTTATTTATTTATTTTTTTTTATTTTTTTTGTGTGGTACCGGGGATTGAACTCAGGGGCACTCGACCACTGGGCCACATCCCCAGCCCTTTTTTGTATTTTTTTTTATTAGAGACAGGGTCTCATTGAGTTGCTAAGTGCCTCACCATTGCTGGGGCTGGCTTTGAACTCGCGATCCTCCTGCCTCAGCCTCCCAAAGTGCTGGGATTACAGGCGTGCGTCACCGCGCCCGGCTTCAATGCGTTTATTTTTATGTGGTGCTGAGGATCGAACCCCGGCCGCGCACATGCGAGGCGAGTACTCTACCACTGAGCCACAACCCTAGTCCCCCAGCCCTTTTTTTATATTTTATTTAGAGACAGGGTCTCACTGAGTTGCTAAGTGCCTCGCCATTGCTGAGGCTGGCTTTGAACTCACGATCCTCCTGCCTCAGCCTCCTAAGTACTGGGATCACAGGCGTGCGTCACGGCTCCCAGCTGTGTTTAGCTATTAATGATGATAGAGGTTATGAGATAGTCTATATCTAAATGCAGAAAACAGCACTTATGTTAGTGTTGAATTTTGTTTAATATTTATTTTTTAGTTGTAGATGGACACAATACATTTTGTTATTATTTTTTTAAATTTTTATGTGGTGCTGAGGAGCGAACCCAGTGCCTTACTCATGCTAGGTGAGCACTCTATCTCTGAGCCACAACTCCAGCCTCTATTATTAAATTTTATATGAGATAAAGTGCTTAAAAATTCTTAAAAGATGGGGCTGGGATTGTGGCTCAGCGGTTGAGCGCTTGCCTAGCACGCGGGCGACCTAGGTTCGATCCTCAGCACCACGTACAAATAAAACGCATTGTGTACAACTAAAAAAGCAAATAAATAAAAATATTTTTTAAAAAAAGTATTAAAAAAAATTCTTAAAAGATACTTATAATTAATTAATGTTTGTAGAACTATGAACACTACTTTTGGTGCTTGAAGCTATTTTCATTATTCACTTACCTTTAGAATTAAAATATCATAATTAGGGCTGGGACTGTGGCTCAGCGGTAGCGCACTTACTTGCCTGGCGTGTGTGAGGCACTGGGTTTGATTCTCAGCACTATGTATAAATAAATAAAATGAAGATCTATCAACAACTAAGAAAAAATTTAAAAAATCATAATTACTTTGGAATAAGTATATGCAGTATAAAATTCAAAAGCTACTAAGTGATATACAACAAAAAATAATTCTTTTTTCTATGTTTTTACTTAGCCACTTTCCTTCCTCTTCTTCCTAAGATATTTTATACAAACACACTAACTTGCCTTTTTCACATAAAAATATTGGAAATATTTATTTAAAAGGGTGTTTTAAAATTGTTCTTACACAAAAGAGGCTAAGCCCTTTAGTAAATTATAGATTATTTCTAATTGTTAAATATACCATGAGAAAACAATTTATTTTAAAATAGTTGAATTTATGGGGCTTTTAAAAAATATTTTTAGTTGTAGATGGAAACAATACCTTTGCTTGCTTGCTTATTTATTTATTTTTATTTATTTATTTATTCGTGGTGATGAGGATTGAACCCAGTACTCATACGTGCTAGGCAAGTGCTCTGCCACTGAACTACTTGTGGCCCCTTATGAGTCTTTTATATATTCTGGGTTTTGCCTCTTAAAAAGTACTTTATATATTGGAAAATTTTTTTTCTATGCTTTCTTTTAGTTCTTAGATGCCTCATTCATTCATTCATTCAGCCTGGGCCTTATTGTATTGTCCAGGCCAGCCTCAAACTTGGATCCTTTTTTCTTGGCCTCCCTAAGATCACAAATATGTACCATCATACCTAGGTAGATTTATTTATTTTTATTTTTTGGTATCAGGGATTGAACCCAGGGGACTTAACCATTGAACTACATCCCCAGCTGTTTTTTTTTTTATTTATTTGCTTTACTTGTACACAATGCATTTATTTTTATGTGGTGCTGAGGATCGAACCCGGGCTGCGCACTTGCTAGTCAAGTGCTCTACCACTGAGCCACAACCCTAGCCCCTGTTCTCATTTTTTATTTAGAGACAGGGTCTTGATGAATGGCTTAGGGCCTCGCTTAATTGTTGAGGCTGGCTTGGAACTTGTGATCTTCTTGCCTCAGTTTCCTGAGCCACTGTGATTATAGGCATGTGCCACCATGCCTGGCTAGATTTCTTTATTTTTAAGGTTTATATCTTTGAGTGATTTGTACTTTATTTTGGCATCGAGTTTGAATTAGGAATCCAATTTTATTCTTTCCTGGATGGTTATCCGGTTAGTCCTATGCCACATTAATTAAGCCATCTTTTTAAATAAATTTTTACCTTAAATGTATATGTGTATGCATTTTGGGTCTATTTCCAGACCACTAGTTAGTTGATTCATTGATGTGTTTTACCAGTACACGCTTTTTTGTTGTTATTTTTAAAAACATTTTTTTCTTTCTTTCTTTCTTTTTTTTTTTCTTTTTGTAGCTGTAGATGGACATAGCATGTCTTTATTTTATGTGGTGCTAAGGATCAAACCCAGTGCCTCACGTGTGCCAGGCAAGCGCTCTGCCATTGAGCTACAACCCCAGCCCAGTACAGGCTTTTAAATTGTTACCGTTTTAAAATGTCTTCATATCTGGCAGGAAAGTTTCTTAATCCTTACCCCTCAATTAGTGTCCCTTTTTTCAGAAAAATTTTAGCTTTTTATATTTGTTGCCTTTTCCATTTGGACTTAAAAATCCATTTGTTAAGGATATAAAAATAGCAAATTTTTATCTTGGTTTATCCAAGGAGACATAATCACACCACCCCCAAAACAAAAACCACCACAGAAGAAATATCCTGGAGACTGGCTGAAATGATTTCATAACCTCTGGAAAACAGTGAAAGGTGTATAGCAACCAAGTGGGAATACTCAACCAAGAAAAGGTCACATTTTAAATGGTAGGAAATTTGGACATGTTTTTATTTGTTCTTTTTCCACTGTTTCCAGTGTAGTAGTCTGGGTGGGTAAAGGAGGCTAAGATCCCATTTCCTTCCTTCAAACCAGAGGGATCAGAGTAGATCTTATTGAAAAGTTGTTTTGCCCTGGTATTGCCTGCAGAACTGGTCTCTGCTTTGAATAGCTTGGAGCTCAGGTGGGGAAAGGCAACACAATTTGGATCTCAGAATGGGACAAGAGGCAGAAACGTACAAATGTCTGGGTGGAGGTACAAGAGATTTGAGGTGGTTGCATACATTGGATCATCTAAAGCTATAAGAGGAGTTAAGGTGAGGCTTTTTCAGAAAATAAGACCTTCAAATGTAGTTGTCAGTATGTGGGATTCGTAAAACCTACCTACAGGCCCAAGAAAGACATATTCATTCTCAAAAAAAGACCTCGGAAGACCAAAAGCCTTCACCTTGGGTTCATCTGAGGGCTCAAAGCATGCCCATTTAATAAGTAGAGGACTGCCCTGTCACAGCCAGACTTCAAAGCTGAAAAAGGTGGCTGGTTTTGCATTTTGGTTCTGGGGATTTATAGTAGTGCTCTTTCAAACATGCTAGACAAGCACTCTACTACTGAGCTACACCCCCAGTCCTGTTTGTTTTTTTCAAATGCTAAATTTTCAACAGAAAATTCACAAGGCATATAATGAATCAGGAAACCCTGGTTCAAAGGAACAGTAAATTTCCAGAAACTGCCCCAGAAGAAACACTGATCTGGACTTAACTAGACAAAAAAGATTTTAAAATTATTGTCTTAAATTTGGTTAAAGAGCTGAATGAAGGAAGACATAGAGAAAGAATTAAAGGGAATCATGGAAGAGATTCGTAAACAGCCTGATTTTTTTAAAAAAAAAATATTTATTTTAGTTGCGCACAATGCCTTTATTTTTACATGGTGCTGAGGATGGAACCTGGGCCGCGCACAGGCTAGGTGAGCGCTCTACCGCTGAGCCACAATCCCAGGCCCCATAAACAACCTGATTTAAAAAATAATTTTTTGGGGGGGTGGGACACACTACTGAAATTGAACTCAGGGGTGCTCTTCTATTGGGTTATACTCCCAGCCCTCTTAAATTATTTTGAGACAGGGTGTTACTAAGTTGTTGAGCCTGACCTTGAATTTGGACCCAGCTATAAGATATTTTTGGCAAATGTTATAAAAAGGAAACAAACAGATGCTGAAGTTGAACAATATAAAAATTAAAAATTCATTAGAAGGGTTTAAAAGCATGTTTGAACAGGCAGAATAATCAGTGAACTTTAAGATAATGAGTCTGAGAACAAAGAAGACAAAAATGGAGAATAGTCAATAGAGCCTAAAGAACTTATGAAACACTATCAGGCAACACAATATATGTTATGTGAGTTCCAGAAGAAGGTGATAAAGAACAGACATTATTTTAATAACTAATGGGCAAAAATATCCTAAGTTTTTTAAAAATTATTTTTTGAGGGGTAGCGTATGGAGGATTGTACTGGGGGGGGGGGCACTCAACCACTGAGCCACAACCCAGCCCTTTTTTGTATTTTATTTAGAGACAGGGTCTCACTGAGTTGCTTAGTGCCTTGATTTTGCTGAGGCTGGCTTTGAACCCGCCATCCTCCTGCCTCAGCCTCCCGGGCTACTGGGATTATAGGTGTATGCCACCACTTATGCCTATAGTGCTTTATTTTATTTATTCTTATTGTATTTATAAATTTAGAAAGCATTGTTAGTAGGAATGCATATTGATTTCAGGGCTTTCCTGGAAATTGATTTTCCTTCTTTTCTTTTTTCTTTCTCTTTTAAATTATTTATTCTAATTTGTTATATATGATGGCAGAATGCAATTCAATTCACATTACACATATAGAGCACAATTTTTATGTCTCTGGTTGTACACAAAGTAGATTCACATCATCTGTGTTTTTATACATGTACTTAGGGTAATGATGTCCATCTCATTCCACCATATTTCCTACTCCCATGCCCTCCCCCCTCCTTCCCTTTTGAACTATCTAAAGTTCCTCCATGCTGTCCCAGCCACACCCCCAATCCTCATATCAGAGAAAACATTCGGCATTTGAGTTTTGGGGATTGGCTTATTTCACTTAGCATAATTCTCCAACTCCATCCATTTACCTGCAAATGCCATGATTTTGTTCTCTTTTAATGCTGAATAATATTCCATTGTGTGTATATACCACATTTTTCCTATTCATTCATCTACTGAATGGCATCTGGGTTGGTTCCACAATTTAGCTATTGTGAATTGTGCTGCTATAAACATTGGTGTGGCTATGTCCCTATAGTATACTGTTTTTAAGTCCTTTGAGTATAGACTGAGGAGTGGGATAGCTGGATCAAGTGGTGGTTTCATTCCCAGTTTTCCAAGCAATCTCCATACTGCTTTCCAGATTGGCTGCACCATTTGCAGTCCCACCAGTAATGTAAGAGTGTGCCTTTTTCCCACATCCTTGCCAACACTTACTATTGTTTGTATTCTTAATAACTGCCATTCTGACTGGAGTGAGATGAAATCTTAAACTAGTTTGATTTGCATTTCTCTGATTGCTAGAGATGTTGAACATTTTTTCATATATTTGTTGATTGATTGTATATCCTCTTCTGAGAAGTGTCTGTTCAGTTTCTTGGCCCATTTATTGATTGGGTTATTTGTTTTCTTTTGGTGTTTAGATTTTTGAGTGCTTTATATATCCTAGAGATTAGTGCTCTATCTGATGTGTATGTGGTAAAAATTTGCTCCTATTCTGAAGGCTCTATTCACCTTACTGATTGTTTCTTTGCTGAGAAGAAGCTTTTTAGTTTAAATCCATCCCTGGAAATTGATTTTCTTATTTATTTATTTAGAATTCTTAAATTCTTTGGGAAAACATTTCATTTGCTTTCTTTTTTAGATCAAGGGCTGCAAAATGATTCTAATTAAGTGCGTTATTCTGTTTACATTTTCACAAATGAGCAACACTTTTCTATATAGCTCCTGCTATGAGAAATTTGTGGTTTCATTTCAAGGATGCTTTTAAAAAATTTAATTCTGTTTGCTACAGTTTAAGAATGAAGATTCTGATTCTGTAGTTTACTTGTGATATAAGCCATCTGACCTTAGGGTTCAGGTTCTTATCTTTGGTCCTCTGCCTAAATCTTAATTTTATTGACAGTAGAAAGTACTTGAGGGGCTGGGGCTGTAGCTCAGTGGTAGAGCACTTGCCTCGCAGGTGTGAGGCCCTGGGTTCGATCCTTAGCACCACATAAAAATAAATAAAGAAATAATAAATAAAGGTATATAAAAAAAGAAAGTACATGAGCTTAATGATGTTTCAAGAATGGCTTGAGAATAAACCCTGGTGCCTCTTTTTTGTATCCTGACAACCTTGAATTCAAGTTACTTAACCTTACCTCCTCAGTTTCCACATCTGTTAAAAAGGTAATAATATTTCAGAGGGTTGTATTTAGGAATTAGATGAGATACTATTACTGGGATCCTACGCCAGAGACCCAGTTTTGGGGATTCCCAATAAATCAGGTCCATCTGCTTGCCCCAAAACCAAGTGGGAAAAATAACTAGTGGCACAAAGTAGGAAAGGAGCTTTAATTTGTAGGTCTGCTGGGAAATCAAGGGGACCTACATTCTTAGCTCTGTCTTTGGGGCTACTGACAGGAGCTTCCAGATTATATAGACAAGGGGGTGTCCAGAAATATGCATAGTCAATCAGTCTTGAGCAGACTGTTTTGGTTGATCACCAACTTAAAATTGGTGGTGATAGGGCACTTATCTTAGATAAAAAAGCTGCAGCTGCCTGGGGGTATTCTTTGGATTCATCCTAATATGGTTGTATGTGAAACAACACATTCTTAGAGCAAAGGAGACAGATGCAAAATGTAGGCAGAGGTGCTATGTTTTTTTTTTAATCCTGTTTTTAGTTACCTGTTGGACATTCGCATGCTCAAATGAAGAGTCTTATATTCTTGTCACAGTACAATATATACATTCTCTGGTACAGTGTTTATCCTTGTTAATAAATGTTAGCTGCCTTTTCCCTTAAAATGGTGGGCCTGAAATAGCTTTGTGTAAGCTATAACCAATTAAATAAGTATACACCGTTTGCATTGTTTCTGTAAGGAAAGAAGTGAATGAAAGAAAAAAAGAAAGGAGAGGCTTCTCAATAGTAACACAGGTTTGTTTGGGACAAATCTGAGGTGGTGGCCTACTGGTTACTGAGACCTGTGTTTCACTTACAGGTAGATACAGGAGAGTGATGAATGGGGTTGGGGGGAGGATTTTTTCAATTAGGGCGTTGCTAGGGGATTGTCAAGAAAAAGTTCTTGTCAAGAAAAAGATTGTGGTATCACCTTCCTAAGAAACCTGGTGTTCTTCCAGATTTCAGTCCCAGATAACAGTTTCCTTTCTTTTGATTATGGAGTTAATACTCCATTTGAGGTTTCTTTGCATGATGGAGTATTGTCTTTTGTCTCGGGATTAGGTCAGGCTGAGCCAGAGTGACCTTAGGTGACTCTTGTTCTAAGATGTAGGATATGTTTCAAAATGGTATTGCCTATGTCAGGTTCTTCCTAACAATTTCCTCTTCAAAAATGTTCGTGAATAGCCTGGTTTATAAACTTCTTAGTGCTTGCTTAAGCCACTAAGTAATAGATGCATGCCCAACTTTGGTGATCCTTATAGATTTGTGTTTGTTCTTACCATAAACTTTGAAAGTTCCTGGAGAAATGCTGCAGTAAACTCAAGTAATTTATAAAACTGACTGTTGGCTAATTTTTAATATAATATCAGTTCGTTGATAACCATTAGTACTGTGTATTCATTTGTACATACACTTTTCTTTTTATGGAGTCTAGGCCCTTCAACTTTGCCTTGTTCTTCCTTTTCCTCAGAACTTTTGAATCACATGGGATTTATGAGTTTGGAATGTATGCTGATCTCATCTTATTTCGGTATTTTTAGTTGGATTGGCTGTGATAGTCTACTAATTTGGATATTCAACTAATTGTCCAAAATAAGCTTGTGCACTGAGTTAAGAGAGAGAGTGCCAAGGACTTCAAAAAAGACTTGAACCTCTAAGAAACTAAATTACTGCAGTCCAGTTTAGAGAGATATTGATTATTTCTGAAAGTGTCTTTGCCACTCAAGAACATTGAAATATCATCTATCAAATATTCATTAAATATTTATATACATAGCACGTTCTGGGAACTAAGATGGAATAAAGGAGTATGCTCTGGTTCTCTCTTTCTTCCAAGGTAGTCTACTCAGAGGTCAGAACAACTAAAAATTGTTGAAATGAAACCCTGTCTCAAAAATAAAATAGAGAGCTGGGGTTATAGTTTAAAGAACTATTTAGTAGTATAGGATATAGTGGTAAAGAACTTTTCTAGCATGTGCCAGGCCCTGGGTTTAGACCCCAGCATTGCATGCAGGAATGAATGAATGAATGACTAATTTTCAGTTCCCAGCAAATGTATAAATAAATACTACATAAATTCAAAGTCCCTGAGCTTTGTCTTATTTATTTCATGCAAAATTTGGTGAGTTTTCATTTCCTCACCTGTGAAATAGAAATATAAATACCCTATAGCATCATTCTGATGTTTAAATGAGATTGGATATGTAAAACCCAGCTGTAATGTAAAAGCCTCCATCTATTCTTTGTACAGTTAGGTATGTTTTTATTTGGAAAAGAAATATGACACATGGTAGCAAAACAACAACAACAACAAAAAAACAGGCACAGCAAGGAAAAAGTCTTCTCACTCTAGACTTCACTATGTACTTTATGCCAAGAACATGGTTTTAAATGTTTTCTAGTCATTCTATATACATATACACTTTTATCTAACTAGACATTTTTGTAACATGTAAGTGAGAACACATTAAACATTTTGCATTGTGTCTTGTGTTTTAATTTTAAAAAAAAAAAGGTCTTGGTAATATTTCCTATCAGCAAATAGATTTTTATGCATCCTTTTATTCTTATTAATAGCTGAATTTTTTGTTTCAGTGTGTAATAATATAACTGATATGTTCCACCCAGCACTCAACATGTTTATTTTAAAAAGTATTTAAGCACAACTTTCCTCTTTTTAGGATCAACTCCCTAACTTGAAAAAGCCATTCTCCCAAGAAGAAGGGATAGAAAGAAAGAGTACTTTGTAAGAAAGGATTGGGTATCCCATGAACGAGCCAGCAGAAAAACGATTGGGGTGCAACAGGACTCCAGAGCCAGATTTAAGGCTCAGAAAAGGGCACCAACTTGATGATACAAGGGGAGGCGATAATGACATCCACCAAGAAGAATTGGAACCCATTTTAGAGGCGTCTGTTTGTTCTTCCCATCATAAAACGGTAAGTTAAAGTTGAAATTACATGGTGAACAAAGCAAAAATTATGGGGATGTGGTGGGGAGAGGGGAGGAAGAATATTAAAAAAAAATACACATAGACACACATAAACACACAGTGCTATTGCTGGAGAAGGAAGGGGTATTGATTTGTATTTTTCAATTCACAATAACTTGAAATCTTTTAAATTTAACTCAGGTATGGGGCCGGGATTGTGGCTCAGTGGGAGGGAGCTTGCCTAGCACATATGAAGCACTGAGTTCCATCCTTGGCACCACATAAAAATAAAAACAAATAAAATAAAAGTATTGTGTCTATCTACAACTAAAAGAAATTTTAAAAAAATTTTTAACTCAGGTATTATTTGACTTTATATTTGCATCCTTCCACTGACACTGAAAATCATGCTTAATCTGCTTTATCTCGTTTAAGGGAGAAGAAATGCTCTTTTGTATTACCATATAACCTTTCTAATTTGACCCATGTTTAGGTATGATGTTATCAGTGATAATTTTGGAGAAATTCTAATTGTATGCTGAAACTACTTTTCTAGAAACCGTTTATCTTCAATTTATACCTTGGTGGTTGGTACAATTCTGAGAACAGAAGGTAGATTTTAATTTTTCCTTTCACTTCTCAGAGGAAAGACCAGTCTTTAATCAGGCAGCTGCCCTTAGAGAGCAGAGGTATACATTTTTGTGAATAACAAAAGTCAGAAAGTCAATACAGACATTTTGCTATGGGTTTTGGAAATGTTGCATTATGTACCATGTGTTTAATGTTGTGGCACTAGGTAGTACACTGTTTCTCAGACTGTAGTGTGTACCCATTAGTTGCTTGGGAATTAATCTTATAGTGTTTAAAAGTAGAGGCTGGGGTTGTAGCTCAGTGGTAAAATGCTTGCCTTGCATGCATGAGGCACTGGGTTCCATCTACAGCACCACATACAAATAAATAAAGATACTGTGTGTTCATCTACAACTTAAAAAACAAACAAACAAACACAAACTGGTAATGTAGCTCTGTGGGTAAAGCACTTGCATAGCATGTGGGAGGACCTGGGACCCAAGCACTATAAACAACAAAATTGAACAGCAAAATAGGATGAAAATATTGAAGTGTGCATATGTAGTAAGTAATGTACATTTAAACTAAATGAAAACTACATTAAATTTGATGAAAATTTTGTTTTTTATAGTTAGGTGTATGTATAAATATGAATGACATGAAATACATTTCTTATTGTGAGTTTTGGTTAGAAAAATGTTTTAAAATCTCTTCTTGGAATAGCAGATTTACCATCCTAAAATATATGCTTATTGGTAGCAGTGTTATTGGGCTGAACTACAGAGTCTTGCCTTGTCCTTTCAAATCTTATATAAGAATTTCACTTTTGTTTTAGTAAGATAGTCTGTTGTGACAGGAGAAATTTAAGATCATTTCTTCTTATGTTTTTGGTAACACTTTTTTTTCCTATAGTATTTATTGACACATTGTAATTATACATGATAGTGAGATTTGTTACTGGTAACACTTTATATGACCAACTTTATACTTTTGGCTAGATTTTTCTAGAATAAAATATTATGTATGTGTGCTTACATGCATATCAACAGACAGTCTGTGATTTTTTTCCCCCCCCTTCTCTTCGAATGTACTGGAGGTTGAACCAGGGCCTTGCAAACCCTGTACCTCTGAGCTATGCCCCCTACCCCCTTTTTTTTCCTTTTGGACGTTATTTGTTACTCTTAAATTCTTACTTTTCACTGGACTCAGAAGCAGAAGCTTTTGTAGAGGACAGACTGTGTCTCTTGGCAATCTGTTCTGGCATTTCTCTGTTTCTTCTTTCATTCTCTTGGCCAAAAGTTTAGCATATTCTGCAGTCTTTTAATTAATAGTAGACTGTTTCTTCAGAGCAATATGCCGGTGTTGGTGTGGAGTAATGAGACACTAATCTTTGGTGCTTTGGTCCTGGGTTTCTTATCTTCCTTGTTTAAGGGTTTTCTGACAATGTATTTGTGAGATTGAAAAGTTCGCAGATTCTGCCAGCTCTTTTGGGTCCCATGTGATGAGGCACAGTATATCTTTTTTTTTTTTTTTTTTTTTAAACAATAACCAAGTTGAGAATGCTCAGATTGTCATCCCCACAATGCAACTCTGAATAGATTTGTGCTTTTCTCTCTCCCATTCTCCTTGGTCTATAATAGGAATGCTTCTTATTCAAGTAGCAGCAATTATAGCCATGGTCAAGACACCCTGTTTCATGGGGGAGATCTTGCTTGTCATTCCTGCAACTGATCTGGACTATATAACCCTTTCATTATTCATCTGGAGCGTCAGCAGCAACTTCTGTGGCCATATGCTTTGCATTCATTGTCCTCTTCAATGAGTTTTTGGCAGCCAGTGACTGGGTGACTTAAAGCAGCTGATTGCCTACAAGGCACTGTGGAAAAGAGAACCCCAGCCCTTTTTATTTTTTTATTTTTAAATTTTGAGACAGAGTCTCTCTAACTTGCAAAACATTCTGGCCTTGAACTTACGATCCTTCTGTTTCAGCCTCCCAGTAACTGCAATTACAGGAGTGTGCCACTGTGCACAGCCAGATTATGGGATTTTAAAAAAAGGTTAAGAATATGTATAGTAAATATGGCCTTTAAACCAACATTACTTGTGTAAAAAGAAGTTTGACAGGGGCTGGGACTGTGGCTCAGCGGTAGAGCGCTCGCCTAGCACGTGCGCGGCCCGGGTTCGATCCTCAGCACCACGTAAACATAAATGCATTGCATTGTGTACAACTAAAAGCAAATAAATAAACATTTAAAAAAAAAAAAGAAGTTTGACAGATACTGGTGGTAAGAGTTTTCCTTCTACACTTGAGATTTTATTCCTTGTTGCTGTTTTTAGTGTAGTATATTAGCAGTTTAAAACCCTAATTAGGCTGAGCAACTTAAGTTTCCTTGAGTTGCTGTAAGGTGGAAGTAATTGCTCTTAAACTAATAAGAGCTATTACTAGTTGTGGGTGAGTAACTGGGATTTATCATTTTTAAAAAATATTTATTTGTTTTAGTTGTACACAATGCCTTTATTTATTTTTACGTGGTGCTGGGATCGAACCCGGGCTGCGCACCAACTAGGCGAGCGCTCTACCGCTGAGCCACAACCCCAGCCCCTTTGTTGTTTTTCTATACAACATATAACATGACATGTACCCTTAACAGTTTTTATTTTTTATTTTTATTTTTTAAATATTTTTTAGTTATAGCCAGGCGCGGTGGCGCACACCTGTAATCCCAGCACTTGGGAGGCTAAGACAGGAGGATTGCAAGTTCAAAGCCAGCCTCAGCAATGGTGAGGCACTTAGCAACTCAGTGAGACCCTGTCTCTAATAAAATAAAAAAAAAAAAAAGGCTGGGGATATGGCCCAGTGGTTGAGTGCCCCTGAGTTCAATCTCCAGTACAAAAAATATATATATTTTTAGTTATAGTTGGACATAGTATCTTTACTTTGTTTACTTATTTTTGTGTTGTGTTGAGGATTGAACCCAGTGCCTTATACCTGAGAGGCAAGTGTTCCACTACTGAGCTATAACCCCAACCCGTCCCTTAACAGTTTTTAAATATATAATACAGTATTGTTAGTTAGCTATATATACAGTGCTAAACAGAGGACCTTTAAAACTTTTTTAATCTTAAATTATGGAAATTGTGTACCCATTGAACAGCAGTTCCCCATTTCGCCTTCCCCATGATGACTATCATTTTACTTTCTTTTTATTATGAATTTCACTATTTTAAGTACTTCAGATGGTAAAATCATGCAGTATTTTTCCTTCTGTCATTGGTTTACTACTTAATTTAGCAGGTTTCATTTATGAAGCATAGAATCAGGATCCCCCACCATACCAGGTTTTGAACCCAGGGGTGCTTAATTACTGAGCCCTATCCTAGCCCTTTTTATTTTTTTATTTTGAGACAGAGTCTTGGTAATTTGATTAAGGCCTTGCTAAGTTTTTGCTAATGCTGGCTTTGAACCTGCAATCCCTCTGCCCCAGTCTCCCACACTGCTGGGATTATAGGCATGCACCACTGTGCCCACAACCCCAACCTGTGCCCTCCTCCTCCTCCTTTTTTTTTTTTTTTTTTTTTTTTAATCTTTATTTTTATGTGGTGCTGAGGATCGAACCCAGGGCCTCACGTGTTCGAGGCAAGTGCTCTACCACTGAGCTACAACCCCAGCCCCGATTTTCTTCTTTTTTTAAGGCTTAATAATATTCACTGTATGTATATGCCACAATTTCTTTATTTATTCGCCTATTGATGGACATTTAGGTTGTTTTCATCTCTTGGCTAGTGTAAATAATGGAACAAGGAACAGGAGTGCAAATCTCTCTTTTTTTAAAAAAAAATATTTATTTATTTGCTTTAGTTGTACAAAATGCAATGCATTTATGATTATGTGGTGCTGAGGATCAAACCCAGGCTGCACACGTGCTAGGCGAGTGCTCTACTGCTGAGCCACAACCCCAGCCCCCAAATCTCTCTCTTTAAGATGCTGTTTTCAATATTTTGGAAAAATACACAGATTGCTGGTTCATAGTCATTACATTTTAAAGTTTTAGAGGAACTGCCATACGCATTTCCTTAGCATTTGTACCATGCTGTCTTGCATAGCTATTATACCATTTTATATTCCCACTAGCAGTGCAAAAGTTTATGGTTTTTTCACATCCTGGTGATCATGGCCATCCTAATGGATGTGAGGCCATCTTAACAGAATAGCTCATGATGGTTTTCATGTATAGTATAAGATAAGAGTCAATGTTTTTTTTCATATGGTTATACGATTTCCCAACAATTTTTTTGAAGTCACTGTTCTTTCCCTGTTGGGTAGTCTTGGCATGCTTGCTGGAGATTATTTGACCCTACATGTGTATGCTTATTTCTGGGCTGTCCGGTCTGTTTGTACTGTTGGTCTATATGTCTGTCTTTATGCCAGCACAATAACTGTTTTGATGACTGTAACTTTATAATATATTTAAAGTAAGGATATAGAAGGCTTCTACCTTATGTTTTCCTTGTAAAAGTTATTGTGGCTATTTAGGTTTCAAGAGTTATCGTGGCTTTATGGTTCCATGTGAATTTTAGAATTTTTTCCCCATAACTGGGATTATCTTAAAGGAAGTGAAAATGTAATAATAGAATTAAAATTTGCCTTAAAAATAGGCAAATTATTTAATCTATTTTTTGTTACATGTAATATGAGAACAATAGATGATCTCTGTGTTCCTAACTACAGTAGGATTCTATAATTTTATTAACTTAATATTAAGAAAATATCCTCAAGAGTTTTTCACATGTACACTTTATTGTGAAATGTGCTTATATTGAACTTAGAAATACCATTGTTGATGAAGAAAGTAATTCCTCTGGTAGCTTCTAGAGTACTGAATAGTAAAAGATGTTAAGTGGGCTAAGAGGAAAGGAGGGAATATATGTAGGGCCTTTCAAGCAACAGGAATGATAAGTCTAAAATGAGTTTGGTATACTTGAGGACTGTGGGGAGTGGAGAGAGGAAGTGAAATTAGTCAATTTTTAAAAAAAAAGTAATTAAGAACTCTTATAGGTAATAATATGGGACAAAATGGTGTTGGAGGCTTTTGGAAACTTTTTTAAAAAAATATTTATTTATTTGCTTTAGTTGTACACAATGCATTGCATTTATGTTTACGTGGTGCTGAGGATCGAACCAGGGCCACACACACGCCAGGCGAGCGCTCTACCACTGAGCCACAACCCCAGCCCTTGGGAAAGTTTTTTTTTTTTTTTTTTTAATATTTTTATTTATTTGCTTTAGTTGTACACAATGTTTTTATTCAATGCATTCTATTTGTATGTGGTGCTGAGGATCGAACCCGGGCCGCCCACCCATACGCTAGGCGAGCGCTCTACCGCTGAGCCACAATCCCAGCCCCCCTTGGAAAGTTTTAAGCAAGGGAATGATGAAAACTTGTGCATATTTCGAAAAGATCACTCTTTAGTTCCTATGTAGAAAAACTTAGAAGTGAGTTAGGAGATAACTATAGAAATTTATGAAAAAATATTTGTAGCTTATTTTGAATCCATGATGATAGTGGAGTTGTCAAGAAGTAGATAAATTTGAGCTATGGTTTGGAGGTTGAGTTGAAAGGATTTGCAGTTAGATGGGATGAAATATGTTTAAGGAGAAGGAAATGACATGAAGACCTGAGGTGTAATGTGAGTAACTGAATTGATGGGGATATGATACTGTATTCTGAAAGTGAAAAAACCAGAGGATGAGTTTGGAATTGAGGCAGGTTTAGGTTGATTGATCAAAAGTTTGCTTCTGGCCACTTTAAATATGATCCATCTTAGTGGATTTGTCATGGTTAGTTGGGTATGACAAAGAGGTCTGTGTTGGAGATAATATTTAGGAAGTAGCAGTATATAAGTAATATTTAAAATTATTAAAATAGTTAATGTTGCTCAAAAGGAGCAGAGTGAAGATAAGGAAAAGAAGAAGGGTTCCTAGGACCCAGCCTGAAGAATACCACTTAACATTTGAAGTGGTAAGACAGTGCAGCCAGTGAGAGGAGGAAAAGGAGGAAAATATAAAATGACAAAAAACCAAGAGAGTGTTTCTAGGAGGAGAGGAGGAAGGAATGAGTTGGTTATAATTAGTGCCACTGCAGAGATCAAGGATGACAACAACAGAAAAGTTAGCATTGGTTCTGGCAACGTGGTGTTCATTGTGAGCTTGAGAACCATTTTGGTGAAGAAGTGGGAACAGAAGGTAGACATTGGAACAGACCTTTAGTTTTTGCTTATTCCTTCTTAAATAAGTACATTTTCCAATTCACATTTGATAGCAAATGTGTAGGAGTAGGTATTGTTTTTTAAGGTATTTTTGGACCATAAAAAAAAATGTTCTCTAAGACTTTTTTTATTTTTTAGCCAAGATGTTGTAGCACATGCCTATAATGTGATTCAAGAGGTTGAGGCAGGAGGATTGCATGTTGGAGGCCAATCTCAGCAATTTAGCAAGACTGTGTCTTAAGAAAATAAAAAGTGTTGGGGATCTAACTCGTGGTAATGCACCCCTGGGTTCAATCCTCAGTAATGGGGGAGTGGGTTAGGTGGGGGAGAAGTGGAAGATATCAAGGTGTTCTACACTCTAACACTCTGTTTCGAATGTTTCCTGGATTCTGTCAACTTGTGTTTGGAATCCATGCTATCCTTACTTAGTACTTGGCATTTTAAATATCACAGTGTGGATTATGAATTGTAAAACAATTCTTCAGTGAGAATACTGAAGATAGTAATTTTTTCATTCTAACAATATTTGTAATTGCATATTAATGTTAAGTGGAATAAAAGCAGAGTAAAATATTTTACGTTTGCAATTTATAAATTCATGTACCCTGAAGTTTAGAGTTATATAAACATTTAATGTTAGTGTGCCAGAAAAAACTTATTTATTCCTATATTAGTCAGCTTTTGCTACAGAAACTAAACACTCCGGAGGCTCAGTGATTTAGAGCAGTAAGTACACATTTCATTAGGGCTGTTGTCAAGTATGACTGTTCTAGGTTGCTAGTCTGCTGCAAGCCAGCTCCACGTTTTCTCATGTGAGACATGGTAGATTGCAAAAGTCCCAGAGACCAAGTCAGATTACCCATTTGCATTTAAAGTTTCTGCTCATATGTGGTATATTTTTATCTGTTAATGTTCTATTGACCAAAGCAGTTATGTGGCCAGGTTCAAAAATGGGGTATATTCCTCTGTGGAGAGGAATATATTACATTGCTACAATACTTCTATTACTAAAAAGTTTTAAGAATTCTAGCCGGGCGCGGTGGCGCACGCCTGTAATCCCAGCACTTTGGGAGGCTGAGGTAGGAGGATCGCGAGTTCAAAGCCAGCCTCAGCAATGGCGAGGCACTTAGCAACTCAGTGAGACCCTGTCTCTAAATAAAATATAAAAAAAGGGCTGGGGATGTCACCCAGTGGTCGAGTGCCCCTGAGTTCAATCCCCTGGTACCACAAAAAAAAAAAAAAAAAAAAAAAAAAAAGAATTCTAGATATACAGCATGCTCTTCTTATATTCCTCATACTATATGTGAGAATCATAATATGTGAGAACCATACTGTAAAATCTGTCACAGTTTTCCATTCCAGGATCATTACACAGGTTAGGTTCTTATACTTGGTGTATTAATTAATTCTCAGTGCTGAATCTGATGATGGATTGTTTGTTTTTTCTTATACCACAAAATGCTGGACTGAAAGATGGAAGATCTGTTTATCAAGTTTCAGATTATTACTTTATAAATAGCCATATTATATTAGTTTCTCTGCAAAAGAGTAAAAATGCTGCATAATATCTTATATGGATATTTTAATGTGAGAATTTATGTGAATTTTTCTTAAATTTTGATGGCGTTGTCTGAGATCTCAAGGACTGTGATGGAGCTGCAGATGTTAAGGAGTTAATGTCCTCTGAGCTCTTGGCAGGCCAGAGCAAGCAAGAACAGCAGACTGTTCTCAGGACATGCTCAGATGACATGGTTAGACTTGCCACAAGTTCTTGTTGAGATTGTGGCCTTTTTTTCCCTTGGGGTGGAGTTATTTGGGGAATGTTCCTGTTAGCTTGTGCTTAGCTGCTAGTATAGATCTAGGACAAAGATTAAGGAAATAAATGTAAATGTAGCATTGTTTTAAAAAAAGATATTTTGGTATTTTGTCTGCCTAACCTCAAGGTTGCATTCTGCGTTTGGGAACCCACTGTAAACTATAAAATGCTGTGCTTGACAATTATAAACATTCTTAGCTACACCAAGCTTTGCATCCCCTATGTCCCATCTTTCATCTCCCTGGGCTCTTCAGTCCCCAGGATTTGATGTTTAGATTTGTTTGCATTTATTGAATTGGAATTTTAATAATGAGCATTGCGTTTTTTAAAACAAAAATATTTATTTATATATCCAAAGTTTTCTTCAGATTATAAAATACTGTGTATAGTTGAAGTGACTATTTTTATGATATGTTGAACCCCCGTGTGTTAGAAATGAGAAAAAAGAAAAAGTCTAAGGGACCTAGAGCCCATTAATAAATAAAGCAACTGAGATATAGGTCTTATGACTGTATTGTTATTTTTAATGTATTCCAGTGTTGGATAGTTTTGGAGCAGTCTTCATCCACAGGAGACATTTGGCAGGGTCTGGAGACATTTTTGATTGTTACAACTATGGGATTGTGCTACTGTTATCTAGTGAGTAGAGGTCAGGAGTGCTGTTAAATATTCTATAATACATAGCTCCCACAACAAAGAATTATTTAGCTAATAGTACCAGTAGTGCTGAGGTTGATAAGCCTGATGTATTCTACCTCAGGAGCACCTGTGTGTATCTAGAATTCTTAATTTTCAGACCCAGGCCTGTCATTTTTTTTTTTTTTTTTTGGTTTTTTAGTAATAGAAGTATTGTAGCAATGTAATTTTCAGACCCAGGCCTGTCATTTTGCCAACAAATATAATCTGTGTAAACAGTCCATCTTAAAATTGTGCTGTGTATGGCCTACAAGGTGAAACACGTGGCCCTTTTGATCTACTCTGGATCAGGTACCTTTGTAAGTGCTAGGAATATGGTGATTCTTGTGCATGGCTAAAGTGCAAAAGTGGAAAATACACAATCTGTAAAGCACTTAAAGAATAAATAATTACTGACAGTGATAAGTTCGGGGGGGGGGTAAAACTGTGGGGCAGTTAGTGAGGTTTTTTAGACACAGTGATAAAGGAAGGCCTCTCTAGGAGTAACAATTAAGGCCTGAATGATGAGGAACTTAACTGTGTCAAGATGGAAGGGAAGAGTGTTTCCAGGGAAAGGAAATAAGATAGCAGTGCAAAGGTAGGAATAAACTGTTTTTTCTTATTTTTCCCTCTTCCTTCATCTTTCCATCCTCTTGTATTGTCCTTCTCTCTCCTCTTTTCTTTCTTTTTTTAAAAAAAGTTTCTTAAACCTTTAGTTTTATTTATGTGGTGCTGAGGATCGAACCCAGGGCCTCACATATGTGAGACACGTGCTCTACTGCTGAGCCATATCCCCAGCCCCTTTTTTTTTTTTTTTTTTAAGGAGTGAATGAGATAGTGATAGATAGGCTTGGCTTGGGCCAATGGGCCACCTCCCCCATGGAAATTTCCATGAGAAGCAACTGGTTTCATTTTCCCTGGGCAGGAGCCAATCGGCTTAAAGGTCACTCTGTTCCCTGGGCAGGAGCCAATAGGTTTAAAGGTCACCATGTTCCCTGGGCAAAGAGCCCCTAGCCTTAAAGGTCACTCTGATACACCCCCCACCAGAAATTCCTACTTAAAGCTCCTGCCTGCAGGGAGCTCAGTCACACAACAGCTTGTCCCTGCCGAGAGGAAGCAGCCACTGCCGACAGCTCCAGACCCACCATCTCCAGCCTGATGGCAGCTGCCCCAGCCAACAGGTCTAGAGACCACAGCCTGGCACAACCAGGCACCCACCTTCCGTTCAGAGCTTGCACACTTCCTTCTCCCTGACTCCTCTCTCCCACCAGAGCTTGCACACTTCCCTCTGCCTGACTCCTTTCCCCATACTTCTCTAACCAGCCATAAAAGCTGGTGAATAAATCTCTTGGCTGCACGGTTGTCTCTGGTGTGATTTTTGCCCTTCATTGGTGCCAAAATCCGGGACCCTGTCCCGAGCCAAAGGGCATAATCACCCAGGACTGCCTCAGCCTTCGCCCATTTTTCGATCCCCACTCCGACGCATCCACCACCAGCCATCGGATTGGTAAGCGCCCCTGTCCCCAGAGCTCCTAAACCCGTCGGGCCTTTCACAGTGGGAACTGACCGTTGATCGTCCGGCAGCCCCACTGGTGGCCCATACAGGGAGGACAGCACCCCACTTAGACCTTCACGGTCACAGTGGACCTTATGGAGAGCTCCCTCTCCCTCTCCCTCTCCCTCCCTCCCTCCCCTCCCTCCCTCCCTCCCTCCCCCTCTCTCCCTCCATTCCTCCTCTCTACCTCCTCCCCTCTCCCTTTCCCTTTCCCTTTCCTGGGAACAGTTGAAGAAAGCCCTTTCCCGCCTCTGGCCTAGTCCAGACTTGGGTCTTAGCTCTCCCATTCTGAACGGGACACGAAAACCCCTGCGCAGGGTGGCCCATTGTCCTCCGGTCCCCTTGGACCCCGTATTTGTTTGACTCCAGTGACAACGTGATCTCATGGACTTGGATCTCTGATATATATCTTGAGGGGGATGCTCCTCAGATAATATATTTCTCCTGTTCGGAACGGGAAAATGGGGCTTCTTCTTCTTCATCCCTCCTAGCTGACCCACTCCCATCCCTCCTGGCTGACTACTCTCTGATCACTCTCTTCTTCGCTCTCGTCCTCGCTCTCTTCTTCTTTTTCGCTATCACTCACTCTGTCGCCCTCCCAGCCGACTCCCCTCTACAATGCCTCTTAAACAACCTAGCCACTCTTGGCCTAACTCCCAATATACAACCAACAAGACTTATAAAGTTTTGCACCCAAGATTGGCCCACATACCCCTTAGATAACCAAAACAAATGGCCTGTTTCTGGGTCCCTGGATCCCTCTATACTGAGAGATCTTTTCGAGCGATCAAAAAAATGGGTAGAGGTTCCATATGTTAGACTTTTCTCTCTCCTCCGTTTAAATCCCTCACTCTGGGGGCTGGGGTTGTGGCTCAGTGGTAGAGCGCTCGCCTAGCACGTCCCAGGTTCGATCCTCAGCACCACGTACAAATAAACGCATCGTGTACAACTAAAGCAAATAAATAAATATTAAAAACAAAACAAAACAAAACAAAAATCCAAAAACAAATCCCTCACTCTGTACCCGCTGCAGCCCCAACAATATCCTCCTACCCTGTCAACCAGCTTCCCTACCTTCTCCCTCCTTTTTTGATTTCAATCCAGCGGAGGAGCCGCCACCATACCAGACTCTACCTGAAACCTCTCTCCATCCCTCGGCCCCTCCAGGCCCACTTCGATCCACTCCTGCTACCTCCTCCTCTTTCAGCCCACCCTACACAGGATCTCACACAATGTCTGGTTGCCCTCCATCACATGAAATCTCTTGGCTGCACAGTTATCTCCAGTGTGATTTTTGCCCTTCAGATAGTATGGTTAGAGCATGAGGAACTTAGAAGAGTGAAGTGAGATGAGGTCAGTGGAGACAGAACATATAGCTGTATGAAAGGAATTTAGAATTTTGTTTTAATAAAATTCGCTGGAAAGTGGCAGTTTTTGGAGTGTTTTTTGTTTGTTTTATGTGCTGGGGATTGAACCCAGGGACTTGCCCATGCTAGGTAAATGCTCAGTGATAACTGAGCTACATTTCTAGCCCTGCCTTTGGGGTATTTAAATATGAAGGAGAGATTTGTGTTTTTAAAAAGATCACTTTGGGTCAGGTGCAGGGGTACATGCCTGTAATCCCAGCAACTAAGTCTAAGGCAAGAGGATCACAATTTGAAGCTATCCTCAGCAATTCAGCAAGGCCCCAAGCAACTTAGCGAGACCCTATCTCAAAGTAAAAAGGATCTGGAATATGGCTCAGTAGTAGTAATGCATCTCTGGGTTCAATCCCTAGGATTCTCCCTGCCCCCCCCCCCCATCCCCCACTGCCTAACACCCATCTCCCGTCTTGGTTGCTCAAAGCAGAACCGGAGAATGACCAGAAGAGTTAGGATATTTGAGGGTGAGATGATGTCACTTGAGACAGGGTATAGTAAAAGCAGAAACGGAGAGAAATTGATGAGAATTTGGGTATGTTTTGGAGGTCAAACTAACAGACTTCCTGATGGATTAGACATGTGGAATAAGGAAAATAGCAAATTCAGGATTATTGCTGGATAAGCCTTAGCTAAAAGTGACATTGGTGAAGGAAGGTGAGTTGAACAGGGTTGGGGTAGGGGGGATTAAGAGTTTTGTTTTGGAAATGTGAAATTTGAGATTTTTATCAGATACTTAGATATTGAGTGGTCAGTACCTATATTGCATAAGATTTCATTGTATTTAATGCATTATTACTTAACTATTTCAAACTGACACACGCCTGTGAAGTTTAAGGAATTTTAAAATTTGAAGGAATTCTGGCTAGCCAATTTGATTGTGAGTAAAGTGGTGCTAGGGATTGAACCTGGGGTGCTCAATCACTGAGCTACATTCCTATGCCTATTCTCTCCTTTAAAATTTTCTCAAAGTTTCTGAGGCTGGCCTCCTGCTTCAGTAGCTGGGATTACTACAGGTGTCTGCTGCTGTGCTAAAATAGTTTTAAATACTTAATTTGGCTGGGCATGGTGGCGCACGCCTGTAATCCCAGCACTTGGGAAGCTGAGGCAGGAGAATCGTGAGTTCAAAGCCTCAGCAATGGCAAGGCACTTATCAACTCAGTGAGATCCTATCTCTAAATAAAATACAAAAAAGGGCTGGGGATGTGGCCCAGTGGTCAAGTGCCCCTGAGTTCAATCCCCGGAACAAAAACAAAACAAAACAAAAAAACCTTAATTTGCCTAGCCAATCCCTTCTTTGTCAGCGTCACATTAATTGAATTTGTTGTTTTACCATGTATTTTTGTTTACTGTCTTCACTGGATAGAATGGTATTTTCTAAAGATGATATTTGATGAATGTGATCCCCCACCCCCACCTTCATGGCCAAACTCATTATATTGCCCTGGAAACCTGTATTTGATTTTTCTTTAATCTTAGAGCTAACCCAACAGTATGAACAAAAGAACAATTTTTCATCCCATCTATTTTAACAGATTTTCTAAGAGGAATGAGAGGATCTGATCCATAGATTGTGGAATTTTGGATCTGAAAAGGCCTTCTGAAATTATCTTTTTTGCCTTCTTCAATTTACCAGTGGGGAATTTTTATTTTTTGGGGGGGGGGGTGGTGGTGGTCCTGTACTGGGGATTGAACTCAAGGGCACTCAACCACTGAGCCACATCCCCAGCCCTATCCTCCTGCCTTAGACTCCTGAGCTGTTGGAATTCCAGGCATGCACCACTGCATCCAGCAGAAATTATATTTTTGTTCCTGCTGAAAATCTGTATTGTTGCTCTTTGGAGTGGAAATACATTGCTGAAAAAGAAAATACTGTAAGAAAAGACTGGTATATTTTCATGTACAATTACTTGAGAGGTGGTTTCAAAAGAAAATTTGTCATTATTAAAGCAATGAAAATTTTTCTTCCTGGTACTCCTTGGCCTTTCTCTCCTTTAATTTATGTATAAGAAGTTGTTTTTTTTGCATATTTTTTTCTAGTCAATTTGTGTAAAGTACTGGCCATTGCTGCCAGTTTCAGGTTTAGTTGTATAGTAAACATGGGAGGAAGAAAAGAAGGGGTAGTTAATTGAACACTGTTTAATTTTCAGACTGAGATTAAGGCAAAATATTAACTTAATATCTCCAAGTGATTTGAAGAGTTCCATATACTAATATTTATTTGTTTTTGGAGAAAAATTTATTTCTCATTATTTTCACTTTTGAAGTTGAAGTATCTGAACCATTAACAAGTAGTGTTTGTGTCTTTCTTGATAATTCTAATACCCTTAATTTGTAGGTAGCACTTTTACAGAAGTTGTCTTATTAACTTCTCAAAACTGCATTCTGAATAAAAAGAACACGTAAGATCTCTTTTCGAAAAAGTATGAAACTAGGACTCAGGAAGGTTAGAGTCATTTGTTGCTAAAGGTCCCATGCCTAAATGAGAACCTGTGCCAAGTCCTGTTTATGCTAAACAAAGCTGGCTTTATGAAAGTTGACACCAGATTAACTTAATGTTTCTGAATTCCAAACCCTGCCCCTGAGTTGATCCCAGAGGTTAGATTCAGCAATTGATATATATATATTTTTTCCTTCATAGAATTTGTTTCATGTATGTTTTCTTTTAGACCAAGGTAAATTTCTCTCTCAGGTATGTTCTTTTTAATGAGTTTTCACTTTATAAATTGGTATGTACCATAGCGCAGTCTTTCATGTTTCAGACAATTTTGCCTCATTTTCTTTAAAAAAATTTTTTTGCATCATTTTGAGTTTTTTTTTTTTTTTTTTCCTGCTCTGCATTAAAATGTAGAGGCTAAGTAGATTATGTAGGCTTCTTTCAAAATATGATAAGAGCCCCCAGGCTCATTATGTCAAATACCAATCATGTATTTGACAAGGATAAAAGTGTAATAGAAAAGGCAATAGGGGTGTTTTTGTTGTTGTTGTTGTTTTCCTTTAGCAAGTTAGGTGAAATTCTGAATTAATAAAATAAGGTTTAGGGTAGTTATACACATTGCAGAATGATGTATCTTCTTATGTAATGTTTATTTACCACCAGGTTTAAATCAATGAATCTATTAAGATTGCTTATTTGAAAAAACTCTTTAAAGAAAATAAATACAAATGCCAAAATTTTATTCCAGACCCTACTGAGTAGAGATGAGGCAGGCAAGGGGGGAGAGAGAGAGAGACAGACAAGTAACAAAGATGCTATGCTTACTACTATTTAAAAGTTAGTACCAATTTTCATTTCTGTGTACTGCATTTGCTTTACATTAAATTGAGATGTTGAACTAGGTAATAGGTACCTAAGATTTTCTCATCCTCAATATCTGTGGTCTTTTCCACCATAGTTTTGATACTTTTTTTCTTTCTCTCCTTCCTTTCCTTCCCTCCCTCCCTCCTTCCTTTTTTTAATATATATTTTTAGCTGTTGATGGACATTTATTTATTTATTTATTTATTTATTTATTTATTTATTTATTTGCGGTGCCAGGCAAGTGCTCTACTACTGAGCCACAACCCCTGCCCTCCCTCCCTCCCCCCCCCCCCCCTCCCTTCCTTCGAAAAAAGATGAGATTTCCCCCAGAAATCATCTAATGAGGTATCTTTGCTTATAAGCAGTCCTCTTTAATGGGTTCTTTCATACTTTTTATTGTGTTTTGTGTACTGAAGCCATGTCTGTGTATCAGTAGATAATCTCAAAGGAAACAGATAAAAGGGAAAAAAGGAAGGTTCAGAGTCCTGAATTTGAATCCCTAATTGCTTTTACAGTATTATTACCCAGCCTTTTTGAGTAAGAGAACCCTTTAAAGGAAAAACAAAAACCTTATAGAAGTATAATGTGTATACAGATTTAATATCATAAATAAAGTTTGAGACTATTTTATAAACTGGACACAAGTGTGTAAACCAGTACTCCTAGAAGTCCTCTTAATAATGACTGTATTTTCTTCCTCCAGAGGTAACCATAATGTCATAGATTAATTTTCTTGTTTTTGTACTTTATATCACTGTAATCATTCTAGATATGTACATCTGTCTGGTTTCTTTGTCTTAGAATCATGTTTTCAATATTTATCTGTGTTTTCTGGGTGTAGTTGTAGGTTATTACATTTTATTGCTTTATGGTATTTCATTGTGTTACTATACCATATTTTATTTACTCAAGCTATTGTTGAAGGCAGTCTGTGTTGTTTCCAGTGTGGGGCTATTATAAATACTATTGCTATGAACATTCCAGTTTTTATTTTTTGCTATGCATATATATGCATTTCTGTTAGCTACATACCCAGGAGTGGAATTATTGAGTCAGGATTATGATCCCATGTCCCCTTTAAATACTAAAAACATTTAACAGACCCTGTTATAATAGTCATATGTTAATAGTTTGAATAACCGTATGATAGAAATTGACTTTGAATTTGAAATGTTCATAAGTCAGTTTGTATTTTGTAAATCACTATAGTACCTACTCATTTGAAAAATAATATAATGTACTACTTTATTATGAGATATTCAGTTCAAATGCAATATTTAATGAGCATAATAGATTTTATAGTTATTGAAGTGGTTACTTAAGATCATGTTGTTAGGTGAAGATTTCAAGGTACTACTTAGAGCTGTGTAACTTCTCTTAGCTTCAATTTCTTCATTTACCATGCTCGATCTAGACTTACGTATTACCAAATGGAAATGGAAATACTCAGAAGATTGTTGTGAGGATTTAATTTGCAAAAATGTACCTATCAGAGTGTCTGGCATGTAGTTAGTGAACAGTAGATAATTGCTGTCCTGTTCTTCCTTTGTAAGGGTACTTCACTGATAAAATTGCAATAAATCCTGGTAAACACATGCTGCCTTTAACCAGATAGCCTAATCCACCCTTGACTTCAACAGTTCTTCCACAAAGGTGATTTCTTAAGTTGACTGGACTTTTCTAAGTCTTGGACTTTTCACTGTTTTAGATTGAGCTAATTTAGCTTAATTAACTCCTCCCCCATTTTGTTCCTAAAATGTCAGAGTGGGAAGGAGCCCAAAAGACATTTAGTTTATTAGATGTATGTGTGCCTTTATTTGTTCTTGTGTTTTTGGTTTCTTTACCATGTTCAGCATTTTGGGCATTCAAAGATAAGACATGATTTCTGCCCATAAGTAGATTACAATGTAGTTGGAGAGAAAGATAAATAAATTCATTTGTGGTGAGTGCAGTGTGACTGCATGCATAGGATGCTATGGGAGCAACTCTAGACGCAAGTAGAGATCAGAAGAGATGAAACATGAGTTTCAGAGTTAGCTAGGAAAGAGGACTAAAGGGCATTCTAGGCAGAGAGAAGAACAGAGGATGCAAAGGCTGAAAAGCAAGAAATAGTATGATGCTTTTAGGGAATAGTATTGATAGCTAACACTTACTGAGTATATACTGGTGCATATATACTGGTATCTTTCTGATCCTGAAAAGTGTCCTTGAAATGAAGAGTCAAGGTTACACAGTGGAGGATACGGTAAGTTTAAACAGCTAGGGTATATAGTCTAGATCTTTTTGGCTTCTGGTCCTGTATTCTTCCATCTTCTAAAATTGTTTTTGAAATGCATAATGTTGTGTATTGGTTGAAGTGAGAAGGCCATTGTCTCTGGGCCTTTGACCCTAAAGTCTATACTCTTTTAAACTATGTTTGCTTAAGTTATAGAAGCATTTTGTGTAAGCATTGAGACAAAAATACAAGAGACATTTCAAACTAGGTTGCCTTGATCTTCAATTTTATGGCTCTTCTTCCATATCTTTGAAATTTCAAGGTATTAGGTTGAATAAAGAGATCAGCTTTTATGGTTGTCCTACTTTTCCTCTGTTCCAGATTCTTCTTCATAAATCAGGATATTAGGGACTACTTTTTATTTATTTAGCCTAGAATTTATTCCATTAAACTGGTTTACTTTAATCAAACTTAGGAATACCACTGTATTTTAGTTTATCAAGGGAAAGCTAACTTGTAAGTAGACTCTTTTCTATTGGTCACATAATTTTTATTTTCATGAGGAAGTCTACTTAAAGAAATTCACTTTAAGATTAGAGATAATTGCTATATGATAATTTTAAAAAAAAATCGGACAGTTCCATCAAACTTTGGTAGAAGTAACTAGTGTACACAAAGAGTGCATATATATATATATATATATATATATATATATATATATATATATATATATATTTCTAGACAGGCCAGAATGTTCATATAGACAAAATATTATACTTATTGGAAAATACTAGATACATATTCATTGTACTTCATTTGTTATTTTTGTGTGGACATCTTAATTTCCACTAACCCCTATGTTTATATCCAATTTCTGAATTTATGGCTGGTCTAAACCTGTCAACTTTTCAAAAAAGATCATGAAAATAACTTACTGCTCAAACTAAGACAAGTTCTTTATGTACTGAGGTAAAGGTGAACATGGCCCTCAAGAGTCCTAGTAGTATTTTAGAAGGGAGAGGACAGAGATGAATATTTGTAGGGTTTTGGGTTCTGGGTTCAAGTAGTTTAAGGAAGCTCTTTTAATATGGAGATTTTACTGGGACTGGACAGAGGTTGTGATATATGAGTTTAGGTTTTTTGGGTCAAGTTATATCTTTTTTTTTTTTTTTTTTTTTTGGTACTGGGGATTGAACTCAGGGGCACTCGACCACTGGGCCACATCCCCAGCCCTTTTTTGTATTTTATTAGAGACAGGGTCTCACTGAGTTACTAAGTGCCTCGCCATTGCTGAGGCTGGCTTTGAACTCGCGATCCTCCTGCCTCAGCCTCCCAAGTGCTGGGATTACAGGCGTGCGCCACCGCGCCCGGCTGGGTCAAGTTATATCTTAATCCAAACTCCCTCACCCCTTTCTTTCATGTGTCTTAGTCCAAATTTTCTTTTTAATTTTTTCTGCATTTTTAAACTGGTACAGTATACTTGTACATAATGATATGGATTTGTTTTTGCATATTCATATACAGGAACACAATATAAACAATATAATTTGGCCAGTATTATTCCCCAGTTATTTCCCCTTTTCCTCCTGTCCTCCTTCCCCCTTGGTCTCTTTCCCTTTATTCTACTTTGGATCAATCTTGATAAGTGACCAGATTTGCCCAGTTGAACAATTTATTGTCCTAAAGATCTGGTTGAGCAGTTTATTATTCAGTTAAATGAATTTTTAAGACATTCCTAAAGCTAATTGTGAAGTTATTTACTGGTTTGCATCCTTACTTTCCTGGTAAGAATTTCCTAAAACAAATAATAAAGTTACACTAATGTAGGGAGCTTAGATTTTAGTTCTCATAGCATAGAGGGTCTCAGTTCTCAGTAATATCTATAAAGGCAGATGAATTTTAATCAAAGATGTGCTTTCCCCAGCCCTGTGTATTTTATTTCATGACCCTTTTCTTTTAATTGTGGGTGATGGATGATAGTACGGTTGTGACTCTTTGTGTACTAACTTCTAGGGTTTCAGTATATCATTTATGTTTTGCTGTTGCACCTGAAGCTTCATTTCAACTGAACTAGAATTGCTTTCTCAAGGTGGTACTTTTGCTTTTCCTGTCTTTGAACTAACTATTCCTTATTTCTCTGATAGCTAATTCAGCCTCTTTTTTAGACTGAGCCCCACAGAAGATAAAGGCTACATTTTATTCCTTTTTTTTTTTTTGAAACAGAGTCTCCCTAAGTTGTCCAGGTTAGGGTTGAACTTGTGAATCCTCCTGCCTAAGTCTCCCAAGTTGCTAAGATTACAGGTGTGCACAACCACACCCTGCTATTCATGTAATATTTGTTAAACTGAGTTGGGCTGAAACAGATAGATGCCCAATAGGTTTGTGAGTACTATTCATATTAGACTGATCTTAAAGACCTTTCATCTTTACCAATATGGTTCTCTGTCTTTCCAAAAGTAAAACATAGTCTAGATAATTAGTATTTTAAGTTGTACTTTGGATGAATCATCAGAGTCAGATGTCATTGCGTTTTGACATACAATAATTTTTTATAACAGTCTTTTCACAGATGGACTTCATTGAATATAGGAGGGGAAAATATTAAAATGTCTTTGTACTGTAAGTACAAAGTAAATATAATGATTTACTCTCAGAAAACATTGGAGAAGTAATCTTATGCCTTTATTCTAGGCTACTTTGATTTTGATCACTTCATTATTTAAGTTTTCACAGTGTCCTGTTTCTTTTCATAATTTGGTTAAGGGTGTGGTAAGAGATATAACAGCAGAAGTAGAACATAGAATGTATTTAACGTTTGTATACGATCTTAATATAGATCCAAGATTTATTGTTGAGATATTTGGATACTGTGATTTAGTGACTACTGAATGGTAAATTGAAATAGTAATACTAATAGTGGTATAAGGTAATTAATAATTCCATGATAAGGTAGTTCTTTGGAGCAAATACTGGGAGGCAGAGACTATCGTAAATACAGTGCCTAGCATAGGCTTTCCAAACATCAGTACGTGACATAGCTTTAATTTTGCCTGTGTATCTATCTTAGGGAAAGTACTTTTGAGGGGACACGGTTGTGGATATTTCATTATAGGGTGGTGAGGAGTGTTGATAATACTTGATAAGTCAATAGAGATCAATACTTTGCACTTGTAAAAGAAATATTCTCAGCAGGGCATGGTGGTGCATACTTGTAATCCCAGCAGCTCGGGATGCTGAGCCAGGAGGATTGAGAGTTCAAAGCCAGCCTCAGCAAAAGTGAGGCACTGAACAACTCAGTGAGACCCTGTCTCTAAATAAAATACAAAATAGGGCTGGGGATGTAGCTCAGTGGTTAAGTGCCCCTAAGTTCAATTCCCAGTCACGCCCCCCACCCCCCCAAAAGATTCTTTTATAAATAAATATAAAATTCTGAAATTTTGCTGACATGTTGGAATGTGTGAAACTTCGTCTTTACTGAAAACATTTATGTCTGATCACCAGTTTTATATTGTTTTATAATGTACCCTGGACCACTAAAGATATAATCATTGGTAACATTTATTGATAAAAATACTAACAAGCATAGTTATATCTTAGAAATGTATTTCATAGGTAAATTCTTATTCTTAACACAGATTGGCATTCTGTTGAATTTGGATTAGCTTTTTTTAGAATTACTATTAGGAATAGAAAGTGCAGTCGTAATAGATGAAAGGAGAACATGCATATAGGCAGCCCATGCTTTGCAAAGTTTTAATATACATGAGTTTCTGTTATGGCTTGGCTCGTCAACATGGTTCAAATTTCAGTTATCATGGTATATTTACTATGAGTAACTGCATAGAATACAAAACTTTTCTATTGGCTTTTCAGTTGCATGTTGCTATGCAGGTAATAGGTACATGTCCTGATATCAGGTACCAATCATTTAACTTCTTTCCAAGCCTGTCATTGACTAGTTTTTGCATATCTGAAAATGCAGTTACTGCACAGATAACAAAGTGCATTGTTGTATTGCTTCCTTGTCTCTCAATAATAAACTCAAATGGCTTTATAAATAAAAATGGATAGTAAAAAGAGGGAATTAGCCCACAAATGTAAAAGTGAAATAAAGAAGTCCAAGTGGTAATACTGAAAGGGAAGCTAAATCAAACATAATGGAGCTACAGAAGAACTAGGGGCCTGTGGGAATGTTGACTTGGCTGTCATTTAAGAAATCTAGAGGAGCAGACAGAAGAATTTAATGAAGGTAAGCTTGCCAACATAAATGAGTAAAACGTTTGCTGGCAAAAACAAGTCACATTAAAGAAATTTCTAAAGATATTTTGTTTCTTGAAAGTGCAAATAGTAAAATTACCTAAACCTAGAAAGAGGAAGTGTGACAGTTTGCCAAGGGTTAGAAAAGATGTTCTGTTAGAACCATAAATTATATGAGAAAGCAAGCATTGTTCAAACTATTACTGATAATTTTTATAGCACACTCATAAATAGTTTCACTATGTTTTTCATTACCTTGTAGATTTAAAACTGACAGTTTTTCATGTTCTGGCAAAATTTTTTAAGGTCATGGGATAGTAGTTTTCCATTGATTATTAAGAGTGCTTTGCACGTTTTTTAGTTTTTACCCTCACAGTTAATTTTACTATCCTACACTATGATGCCAAGCAAGCAAGGCCTGCCTGTGTTTGTTGGTCAAATGTTAGTTACCTGTTGTCCTCCAATAGGGCAGTTTCATAGCTAGGAAATGGTGTGAAAACTGGAATTACATATGCGGACATGAATTTTTTGTACTGGGGATTGAACTCAGGGGCACTCGACCCTTTTTTCGTATTTTATTAGAAACAGGGTCTCAGTTGCTAAGTGCCTCACCATTGCTGAGTCTGGCTTTGAACTCTCAATCCTCCTGCCTCAGCCTCCCAAGTGCTGGGATTATAGGCGTGCGCCACTGTGCCCGGCTTAGACATGAATTTAAACTTAAAATTCTGGTATTTTCTAGGCATCTGACTTTGAACAGATCATTTAACTTCAGGGTCATTTGTCTTTAACACAGTACCTGCTTAATGAATACTTTCTAAATATGTTGAATGAAGGCTTACTATTTAGCTCGGACGTTAGTAAGCACTGTGTAGGTCACATACGCTGTAATACTTTTTTTTGTGATGTAAACACATAATATTATACTGTGGCATATATAATTCATGGTATATAGAACTCTCTTTTAGATTAGGGCTTCTCAACTACTAATGACATTTTGATTAGATAGTTTTTTTTATTGCAGGGAGCTGTCTGTCCTATACATTATAGGATGTTTAACAGTGTCCTGGACTCTACCCACTGTATGCTTGCCCAACTCCCTCCCTCCCTCCCTCCCTCCCTCCCTTCCCTTCCCCGGGGATTCTTTGTCACTGAGCTACATCCTCAGCCCTTTTTCTTTCTTTCTTTCTTTCTTTCCTTTCTTTTTTCTTTCTTTCTTTCTTTTCTTTTTTCTTTTTCTTTCTTTCTTTCTTTCTTTCCCAGGGATTGAACTCAGGGGCACTCGACCACTGGGTCACATCCCCAGCCCTTTTTTTTTTGTATTTTTTAATTTAGAGACAGGGTCTCACTAAGTTGCTAAGTGCCTCGCCGTTGCTGAGGCTGGCTTTGAACTCACAATCCTCCTGCCTCAGCCTCCCGAAAGTGCTGGGATTACAGGTGTGCGCCACCGCGCCCAGCTCCTTTTTCTTTTTTATTTTGAGATGGGATCTTGCTTAGTTGTTGAGACTGGCCTTGAACCTGTGATCCTCCTGCCTCAGTCTCTCAAGTTGCTAGGATTACAGGCTGGGCTAAATTCATTCTTAATTCATTATAGTGAGTTACCATGTGCTTTTTGTTTGGGGAGTACTGGGAATTAAACCCATGTCGGGACCTTCCGGACACTGTCTGCCAAGGGGATGGAATAGCTCTGGCTTTCTGGCTGCTTGCCACATTACCACGCCCTGTTACCGGACCTAGGCTGAGCAGGGGGCATGGTTATGAGAACCAAAACTGCCCTACTGATTGGCTGATGTCCACTATAAAGCATTGTGCACCTTTTCAATAAAGGAGTTCTGGCATTCTACTGACTGGGCTCCCCGACATGGCTCTGAGTTTTTTGAAGGCGGGGGAGGAGGCGTTGGCGGCCTTCGCTTTCCCAATCTAGTCTCATCGTTGAGGTAGGCCCCTCTGGCCTCTTTTGCTAGACAGAAGAGGTCCACCCCGGGTATGGGTGGGGGGGGGTGCTAAAGACCCCAACCCCTTATAATATTCTGACAAACCCAGAGGCACTTTACCACTGAGCTACATCCCCAAGCCCTTTTTATTTTAAGACAGGTTCTCTGTAATTTGCTTAGTGCTTTGCTAAGCTGGCTGAAGCTAGCCTCAAACTTGTGCCTGGCTAAAACATTCTTAATAAACAGTGTTCATCCCAGATAATACATCCTGCATTCTTAATATAATTATGTTTACTTTCAATAAAAATTTATTAGCACTGCTAAAAACATAAAAAGTTGTTCCTTCCTTAGTAGTAATGTCATGGTTCCTCTTCTCTTCCCATTACTTTTGATTAATGCGTTAATCTACTCTTTGTAGTGAGTGCCTATTTAAAAAGGTGCCCATAACAGCCCAGCGCGATGGCACATGCCTATAATCCCAGCAACTCAGGAGGCTAAGACAGGAGGATTGTGAATTCAAAGCCAGCCTCAGCAAAAAGTGAGGCACTAAGCAACTCAGTGAGACCTTGTCTCTAAATAAAATACAAGAATAGGGCTGGGGATATGGTTCAGTGGCCCAGTGCCCCTGAATTCAATTCCGGTAACCCCCTCCCATTCACCCCACCCCCCCCCCCCCCGCAAAAAAAAAAAAAAAAAAAAAAAAAAAAAAGCACCCAATCTGTAATTTTCCTTATCCAAGTCTGTAAAGGGAGATTGTGTGTGAATTGTCCTTTCTCTTGCCAGTGAGCCTAGTTTACCTTTTCCTATCAGTAATCCTCTGTTGATCCAACTGCACTTATCTTGATCTCAGAATTACTGAGTTTAAGCAATCCCACTGACATTTCACTCTTTGCAGTCTTGACAGATTTTACTTACAATAGTAAAGGAAACATTAAACTATGATTCTATCTTACGCGCTCATTTATAGTTTAGTTTTGCTTAGGTACTGGAAATTGAACCCAGGGGTGCTCTAGGACTGGCCTACATCCTCATTCCTTTTTAAAATTTCAAGATAAGGTCTCACTAATTTGCTGAGGTTAACCTCGAACTTGCAATCCTCTGCCTTAGCCTCTCCAGTAGCTGGGATTACAGGGACCCCAAACTGCCTGGTTGATTTATGGTTTTGAAACTGCTGACACAATTTATTTGCATGAGAATAAAAATTGAATCCTTGCTTGTTATACACTTTGAATGTGCATAAATATTTGAGCTATTTTGTATGTTATATATAATTTTATATTTTAAAATCAGTTTGAGGCTGGGCGCCGTGGCTCATGCCTGTAATCCCAGCACTTGGGAGGCTGAGGCAGGAGGATCGTGAGTGAGTTCAAGCCAGCCTCAGCAATGGCGAGGCACTTAGTAACTCAGTGAGACCCTGTCTCTAATAAAATACAAAAAAGGGTCGAGTGCCCCTGAGTTCAATCCCCAGTACAAAAAAAAAAAAAAAAAGTAAAATCAGTTTGATTATTTTAAACTGTTGCCTGTTTTCATATAATTCATGTTTTAATGGAACTTCATCATTTTATGTTTAAATAGGCACACTCTTTAAAACATTCGTTAATAAAAAAAATTGTTAATTAAACTACCATATATGGGGAAGAAGACAAGCAGACACTTAGGCCTAGTTTTGGTCTACAAAAGTAAAATTTTATCAAACATTAAATAAAATAGTAGAAATTAACAAAAAACAAGGGCCTAATCAGATGCTCACATTAATCAGCCAGTGAAAGACAGACTTTAAGTGCTGAAGAAATTTAGAAGAGGAAACAGTTGCTATGGGTTAGGTAGGGTGTGCATTCTCTGAAAATTGGTCCTGGGAAGAGTGAAAAACTATTAAATATTACAAGGAGTTTAGTCCTCCACAGGACTACCACACACAAACAGATAGTGTGTCTTTGATTAAAGTGTCATGGGGACAGGATAGGGTTAGGAAACAATCTAAAAATGCTCCTGGGGTGGGGGAAGTGGTAATGAAAGAAAGGTTGAGAAACCCTAGGAGAAAGGAAGTTAGGGAAGTGTTTAAAACAGGAAGTATGAAGGATAGTTGGGTACATTTTTAAGTAATCAAAGACAGAGTATGTTTTATTAGAGAATATGCTTTTCCCTAAAGTCAAAGTTTGGGTGTGTAAATCTAACATGCTATATAATAGCCTCAAGTTAATATCTGAAAAAGTGAAGAAAGGAATAAAAATTTTTTTTTTTTTTTTAAAGTATGTTCAAATTGAGTGCTATGGTAGATTCCCTGTTGCTTCTGTGTGTTCATTCTTAACATTTTCTGATGGGATCGAGGATGACTTTCTTTTTCTTTTTTTAATTGTCAATGGTTATTTATTTATTTATTTATTTATATTTATGTGGTGCTGAGAATTGAACCCAGTGCCTCACACATACTAGGCAAATACTCTACCACTGAGTCACAACTCCAGCCCCGCCAGAGGATAACTTTCTTCATATAATCATGTTAGCAGCACTGTTTTTCTTGCAGACTCTTTGGTTAGATATGGAATTCTAGTTCTTATGCTGTCATTATGTGTTGAATTATACTATCAGAATTTGAGAGATGTAGGAGGCTATATAAGTGAGAAAATTGAAGCTTAGAAAGTTTGAGTGACTTGGAATAAAAACCGTCCATATCTGTGGTTAGAAGTCTCCTGACTTTCTGTCCATTGCACTTTTTATCATTCTGTCTCAACTAGTACAAGCTTGGTATAGAAACAGAAATCTTTATTTCAGTGATTTATCCCTTAAGTCATCACCAGATTGTCACTTCTTGCTCCTATTCCTGGACAAAATTAATAATTTCCTTTAGAATGTGGAAAGACACTGGGGTTTTGGATTTTTTACTTTTCTACTTGACTAGCTTTATCCTTGGACAACTTATTAACCTATTTCTCTAATGTTCTTATGTGTGGTTTTTTTTTTTGTTTGTTTGTTTGTTTTTGTTTTTTTTTTTTTGGTGGGGGGAGGTACTGGGGATTGAACCCTGGGGCTTTTTACCATTGAGCTAAATCCTCCTCGGCCATTTATTTATTTATCTATATTTTTTAGTTGTAGGTGGACACAATACCTTTATTTTATTTATGTGGTGCTACGGATCGAACCCAGGGCCTCACACATGGGAGATGAGTGCTCTACCACTGAGCCATAGCCCCAGCCCCTCAGCCCATTTTGACTCAGCCCTTTTATTTTGAGAAAGGATCTCCCTAAGTTGCTTATAGCCTTGCTAAATAGCTGAGGCTGGCTTTGAATTCATGATTCTTATGCCTCAGCCCCTTGAGTCTCTGGGATTACAGGTGTGTGCCACTGTGCCTGGCTAAGGTTATATGTTAAATGGGGATAAGAATACTTAAGTAATAATAAGGTGATTATGAAGATTAACTTTGATGACCTATATGAAGCACTTTCTTCTGTTTTTGGCATTTATTAAAAACTTAGTGTTAGGGCTGGGGTTGTAGCTCAGTGCTAGAGTGCTTGCTTTGCATGCATGAGGCACTGGGTTCAATCCTCAACATCACATTAAAAGAAATATTGTGTCCATCTACAACTAAATTAATAATAATAACAACATCATCAACAACAACAAAACTTAGTGTTAGAGTGCAGGCATAGCTCAGAGGTAGAGCACTTGCTTAGTATGTGTGAGACCACCCTGTGTTCAACCCCCAGAACTGCCGCTCCCCAACCCCCAAATTGTTACTTTTTTCCTCTCCTTTTGCTGCTAGAACACTTGTCACATTATATTACAACTACTTATTTTAGATGTACCAGGTGGGAGTCTTGATTTTTCTTTTTAGTATAATATTATGTGGTCTATAAAAATCTTAAAACCAAAAAAAGAAGCCAGTAAATCTCCTCCAGGAATTTGCTACTGAAACAAACAGGGATGATGATGTAGTAGATGAGTTCAGTCATCTGTCAGAGAAGAATTGATACTGTTCATTAAAAAAATTCTTTTTAAAGTTGTAGATGGACACAATACCTTTATTTTATTTATTTATTTTTATGTGGTACTTAGAATCGAACCCAGTGCCTCGTACATGTAAGGCAAGTGCTCTGTTACTGAACTACAATCTCAGCCCCGATAGTGTTTTTTTTTTGGGTGGTACCGGGATTGAACTCAGGGGCATTCAACCACTGGGCCATATCCCCAGCCCTTTTTTGTATTTTTATTTAGAGACAGGGTCTCACTGAGTTGCTAAGTGCCTCGCCGTTGCTGAGGCTGGCTTTGAACTCGCAAGCCTCAAGTGCTGGGATTACAGGCATGTGCCACTGTGCCTGGCGATACCGTTCATTTTTAATACTGATAATTCTATAATAAACTGACTTTACTTACTGTTCTTGATACTCGTTTAATTTGACTTAAATTTTTGGGGGTCTTAATTTGACAAGCAAACTGTGTTGTGCCATTTGGCTCTTAGTTTCTGTGTTGACTTTTTTCCTATGATTGCCTTGCAGAGCTCTGAGGAACAAGAGTGCAATGATGACACTTCTCAGGAGGATGAAGGGTTTATGGGCATGTCCCCTCTTTTGCAAGCCCATCATGCTATGGAAAGAATGGAAGAGTTTGTTTGTAAGGTAAGGTTGCAGTTTCTTATCATTTTCTGTACTCTTTTACCCTTCCCTAAAACTTTCACCCTTCCCTAAAACAGAGAGGGTAGTAAAGTAAGCCTTTGGTTTACTTTGGAGAAAAATCTCTGGCAAGATAAGGACTGGAGGCTGTCTCAAGACTTTTAACTCTGTTCAAGGCACAATGCATTTGTTTGCCTGTAGCAGCCTTGATAAAACTTCTGATAAAACTGGAATATCCATTTGGGAAACAAACTTTTCCTGATAAGTGATTAGATAAGATGGAACAAAGTTAGGAGTGGTAGATGCAGGCAATATTCAAATGCCGTTATTAAAATAAATGTACTCTGCTGTTTGGATAGGAAACCTGTTTTTCTTTCTAGGGATTTATGGGCAATCAGACTACTTTTGAGATTGAAATTTCCCAGTTTTCATGTACACCTGATATTTTTAGGTTAGCTGATATATTTTCTGTCTCTGTGACCTTTTTTTTAAATCCATTGGCTGACTCCCTTAGGAATAATCTTGGGATTTTTTTTTTTTTTTTCCCTTCCTAAAGTGATAACTAGAATTGAGGTTGTTTCCTTAGAGAAATAGGGACACTGGTAAGTGAATAGGTACTTGATTAATTAGTAAGGACCTTGGCGGGTATGATCTCATACAACTTGAGTGTATGTATGTGTATGTGTATGTGTGTATAAATCCATTTATTAAATATTTCAAGACAACTTTTAATTATTTAGAGAGAAATTTTTATGATGTGTAGCTTTTCGTGGGTTTTATGAAACTACAACTTTTTTTTTTTTATTAGTGCATTATAGTTGTATTTAGTAATAGTTGGGTTCATTTTGACATAATCATAATGCATGGAATTTAATTTACTTCATTTCAATCCCTGGCTCCCCTATTTTCCCTTCCCTGACACCACAATTTTTTGAGGGGTTGGAGGTGGGTACTGGGGATTGAACCCATGGGCACTTTACCACATCCCAGCCCTTTTAAAATTTTTTATATTGAGACAAGCTCTCACTAAGGTGCTTAGGGCCTCGCTAAATTGCTGAGGCTGGCTTTGAGTTTGTGACACTCCTGCCCCAGTCTCCCGAGCCATTGGTATTACAGGCATGTGCCATTGTGCCTGGTGAAACCACAACTTTTTATGCATGTGGTGGTAGTTTCTGAAAAACACTAAATGTAGGTTTTCTTGCATTCACAGTGATGCTGAAAATAATTGAGGCCAGTTGAATTAGAATACTACATATTGGACTAGGGACGAGAAGGGAATGTTATGATTTCAACATACATATCCCTTCCAAGACTAAGTGCTGGGGTGAGGGGTGAGGGTAAATATAAACATTTGTAGGTCTGCATAGAGCCTTGGACATTTTAGTCTTAGTGTTTGAAAATTGATGACAGAAAAAGCCAAGCAAAACTGTAAATCCATTGTGATTACTGTCTCAGGAGAATTAGCATAAAGAAATATAATAGATACATTTTGTTTTTCAAAAAGTGATTTTGGTGTAAAGAAATCTCTTCAAGTTGTATATTTAGCGTCTTCACCATTGGGGAGTTTAAATATTTAGACCAGTTGGGGATTACTTGACTGCCATTTTGTTCTCTTTCTGAACTGAACAAAGAATAAAGCAAATAAAACTTAAAAATTTAATAGCTAGGGCTGGGGGTGTGCCTCAGTGGTAGAGCGCTCGCCTCGCACGTGCGCGCGCGAGTGGCCCGGGTTTGATCCTCAGCACTATGTAAACATAAATGCATTGCATTGTGTACAACTAAAAGCAAATAAATAAATATTTTAAAAAATTTAATAGCTAATGGGAGATAGATAGGATGGGCATTTGCATGCTGCATCTGATTTACTGAAGAAAAATATTTGGGTATAAAAACTATACTATTCCATTCCCTTCTACCAATCTGTCTGTGAGAACAGTGAGGAGGCATCCTGTTACATAGTGTTCCAGTGCCACTGTACCTTGCTGTGGCAGAGCAACTGACCAAGCTTGAAAACTGGCCATGTCTACTGACAATAAGATTCTATTTCTTGAACTGGAAGCAAGTAAACAGACAGTTTAAAATGAGGCGTGCTTTGGCTTTGCTGGTGTTACCTTCCCTTTTGTGGGAAGTAAGTAATTTTGTCTTTAAAGTTTCCAAGTTTGATCTGATCTCTTTTTCCATACTTTGATTTTTGCTGTTTTGCCAGCATAGCCAGGTCTGTGTGGGACTAGGAAGTGTGCCATAGGTAGTGGAAAAAAATTGGTGTGTATATGCATGTATGTGTTAGGGTCAAGTATAAACACAGTGGATCATTGCTGAGATGTCTGATAGAGGTAGTAATGTTGTCAAGCTTATAAATAAATCTTTTGTCTATTGTTTTACCACAGGGAGTAAAGGTTACCTATTTGTGTTGGCATTTGACTGACAGTATATAACATCAAGTTGAGAGTGAGGGTATATAGTGTCTGTTGAACATGTCACCAAACAAAGATAATTAGGGAAGTACAGCTCCTTGGCTCAGTATTTAGACCACTAGAAACAATGGGGCAAACCACTCTGGCATTAAATGCATATGTGACTAATAAACAATATATTCTTTTTGACTATGAAAAGGGAACATCTGATTGTTTGTTGGTGTGCAGCTCAGTAGCACTTTTGATTTGTTCACAGCAGAACTGCTATCCATGGTAAACTGTCTTGAAGATGGAAGGATTAGAAAATAAAATTCGCTGAAACTAAAATAAGTAGCAACATTTTATAAGGTTAATGTTTACAATAATAATTTTTCCCAAGTTCAAAATAAATATTAAAAATTCAGCGTCTTGATCTTTGTCTCTTCCTGTGGAAGATCTCATATAGCCACTTTTACAAGTGGTAATACAGCCAACCCTCTTTATCCATGGGTTTCATATCCATGGATTTAACCAGCTGTGGATTGAAAATATCTGGGGGAGAGCCAAGTGTGGTGGTGCCTTTCATATCACCTTCTTGGGAGGCCAAGTCAGGAAGACCACTTAAGCCCATGAGTTAAAGACCATTCTGGGCAACATAGCAAGACCCCATCTCAACCAAGAAAAAAGAAACTATCTGAGGAAAAGAATTGCCATCTGCCGGGCACGGTGGCGCACGCCTGTAATCCCAGCACTTTGGGAGGCTGAGACAGGAGAATCGCCAAGTTCAAAGCCAGCCTCAGCAATGGCGAGGCACTTAGCAACTCAGTGAGACCCTGTGTCTAAATAAAATACAAAAAAAAAAGGGCTGGGGATGTGGCCCAGTGGTCGAGTGCCCCTGAGTTCAATCTCCGGTACCACCAAAAAAAAAAAAAAAAAAGAATTGCCACCTGTACTAAATGTTAATGACTATTATCTCTTTTTACTATTCCGTAAACTATACTTACATTGTGTTAGGTGTTATAAATAATGTAGAGATTATTTAAATTATACTTGATGATATATATGGGTTATATGCAAATACTGTGCCATTTCAATATGGACTTGGGCATCTGCAGAGTTTGGTATCCACAAAAGGTGTATTGGAATCAATTCTCCCACAGATACATGGAATGAGTAACCTTTTAGCAGTAGACATTAAAGATCTAGATTAGTTTTTTTTTGCATTATTTTATTTTGTTGTATGTTAGGAACATGCATAGAATGGCCAGGTTAGCTTCAAGTTTTGAGTGGGAAGGTGTGGAGAGGAGAAGAGAGGTTGAGTTTGATAGTTTTAAGAGGGTCACATCTCCAACTGGGGTTGTAGCTCAGTGGTAGAGCACTTGCCCAGCGTGTGTAAGGCACTGGGTTTGATTCTCAGTACCACAAATAAAGGTCCATCAACAACTAAAATGTGTGTGTGTGTGTGTGTGTGTGTGTGTGTGTGTGTGTGTATTAAAAAAAGAGAGGGTCACATCTGTTCTTAAGTTGGTATTTATTCCTCACTTCCTTTGGAGTCAGAGGAGGAGGTGTTACATAGTTCTTTTGTAGAAGTTAATAAGGAGGTAAGAGCAGAGAATAGGAAACGGTATGGGCAGAGTGGCTGGGTGGCAATCTTTCTGTATAATAGAGAACAGGAAAGCCAAGTTTCTGTGGCTTACTTATGTTGTTTTGCACAAGACCCCTGGGAGATAAGAAGTGAAAGTCTTTGGAGGTGAGCCCTGCTTGTTTTTAGTCTGGAGTCTTGCTTTAAGGTAGTAAACTGAAGCACTGCTGAGCCCACCTTAACTGTAAGGTAAAATACATGCCTGGCATTTTCATTACATCTTTCTGGCTAGCAGAAGCAAGATAGTGATAAGTGATCATTGTGGTATGAGCTCTGTGACCTGAGAGACAATGTAAAGAAATAAGTACAGAAATTGATAGACATTCTAAGGAGGGAATAACCCTATTCCTCTAGAGTCTATCAGGGAGAGGAACAACAGGAAAAGGGGTGCTGAGGAAATTGAAGGGCTGTTAAGGTAGAGCTTCTTTGCTGTCTCTCCAGCAGGAGGAAAGGGGACAGACTAGTCACTAACTCTCAGACAGTTAATAGCTTCTAGGGATAATCAAGGACTAGGGATTACTAATTCATTTATGAAGTCTTTGTATCATTTTTGTTTGATCCTCATAATTTCCTTATTATGTGTGAAGCACTATTTTCCTCATTTTATAAATGAGGAAACTGAAGTTTGGAGGTTTTATAATTGATTAAAGCTCATATAACTTAGTTAATACCCAAGACCCAAGATTTTCTGATCCCCATGCTCTATTTCTTTTCTACTTCATTGTATTTGATGTTGTGGAGAGAGAAGAATAAGGGAAAGGGGGGGAGTTTAGCAAAAGGCACAAAAACATAATTCTATACAGTTCTCTTTCTTCGAACAGATAAATATAAAAAATCATATTTATGTCACAGGAATTTTTCAGGAGTCAAGTCTGTTGTGGAGGATGAAGGAGGGTCTATATGGGTGGGACTTTGGACTCCTTACCCATTTTTCACTTGGACTAAAGCAAATCTGTTTTAGGGCATGTTGTATAAATTTGTTTACTCCTTCCTTTTCCTAATAAAGTCCCTCATTTTTTGTCAGTCTTGAGAATTCAGAATATAAGACATTGTACACTTTGCATATATTTGCCCCTTTAAAAATTATTTTTCCCATCATACAACAATGCAGTAAAAGAGATAGTTATTTGGAACTGTTGTTGCTAATTGGACAACTAAAATCACAAAGATGTTCATAACTCTTTTTCCAGGTATGGGAAGGTAGATGGCGAGTAATCCCTCATGATGTGCTTCCAGACTGGCTCAAGGACAATGACTTCCTTTTACATGGACACCGGCCTCCTATGCCTTCTTTTCGGGCCTGTTTTAAGAGCATTTTCAGAATACACACTGAGACAGGCAACATCTGGACACATCTCTTAGGTATGAAATATCAGTGGTGCAATGAAGTAGTAATTCACTTCATTATCTTGTATTTGAGGGTAAGGATAGAACTTGAAAAATGTATTATCATTATAGTTTATACTGTGATTTTATTAGAACTAAGTCATATTATTCTCTCCTAGATCGTTAGAACATTATTAAACCAGGCAAAGGAAAAGTTACTATAACAAAATGTGTTTTAATAAGTAGAGATGAAGGTGATTTTTCAGTCATTACTTACTATTAAATTTAATTTGTCTTAAAATAGAAAATGAAATATAATGTTTTCCCCATCATGATTGTATATTAAAGCAAGGGAAGGAGGGAGAATAGTCTTTTCAGCAAATGTTGCTGGGACAGCTGAATAACCATGTAAAAAATAATAAGTTGGACCCTAACCTCATACCATATATAAAAATGAACAAAGACCTAAACATAGAGCTAAAAAAAGTGAAAAGAAGTTGGACCTGGTGTCACATAACTGTTAATACCTATGAATTGGGAGGCTGACACAGAAGGAGTCAAGCTTAAGCCCAGCCTTGGTAATTTAGAAAGACCCTGTCTTTAAAAAAAAAATGTATAGAGATATAACTCAGGGGCGTAGTGCTCTGGGTTCAATTCCTCAGTATGGGGGGGGGGCAGTGAAAAGACCACCCACAGAGTGGGACAGAATATTTGCAAATCATGTCTGGTAAGAGTCTAGTAAAGAACTGTTAAAAGAACAGTCAGTTTGTCTTTATTGGTAAAACTCCTGAGTAAACATCATTTTTATAAAGACATACAAATCAAGTGTATTCAGAAATGTGATGAGACACTGCTTCACTCCTGCCAGGATAGCTGTAATTAAGAAAATGGAAAATAATCCCAGCGGCTTTGGAGGCTGAGGCAGGAGGATCATGATTTCAAAGCCAGCATTAGCAACTTAGTGAAGCCCTAAGCAACTTAGACCTTGTCTCAAAATAAAAAAGGGTTAGGGATGTGGTTCAGTGGTTAAGCACCCCTGGGTTCAATCCCTGGTTTAAAAACAAAAAAGAAAGAAAAAGAAATAGAAAAATAAGTTTGATGGGGGATATGGAGAGATTGGAACATTTGTATATTGCCAGTAGGATGTAAAATGGGGCAGCCCTATGCAAAATAGTTTGTCTGTTCCTCAGAAAGTTAAAGACAGTTAACCAGACATTCCACTCCTTGGTATTAAAATCACGTTCACAGAAAAACATGTGCATGAGTGTTGATAGCAACATAATTCATGACAGCTAAAAGGTAGAAGTAACTCAGATATCTACAAGCTGATGAATAGATAAACAAAATGTTGTATATACATACAATGGAATTTTTTTTTTTTTTTTTTGCCTTAAAAAAGGGATGAAACACTGATTATGTTACAAGGGTGAGCCCTGTAAACATTTGCTAACTAAACAAAACCATCCACCAAAGGCCACATAATTTTTATGATTCCATGTACATGAAATGTCCAAGGAGGCAAATCCATAGAGGCAGAAAGTAGATTAGTGGTTATCTAGGGTGCGGTCGAGGGGGCTAGAGAATAGGGAATGACAGCAGGTACAGGACTTTTGTTTTGGAATATTTTTATATATATGTATAAAACAAGTGTGCGTGTGTATGTGTTTAAATAGTAGTAACATTTTAATTTTTGTTCTTTTTAGTTATACAGGACAGCAGAATCTGTTTTGATGTATTTATATAAACATGGAATATATCTTATTCTAATGAGGATCCTAGTCTTGTGGACATACACAATGTTGAGATTCACTGTAGTGTATTCATACATGTACGTAGGAAAGTTATATTAGATTCATTCCACTTTTTCATCCTCCCTCCCTTCCCTTTATTCCCCTTTGTCTAATCCAATGAACTTCTGTTTCCCCACCCCCCACCAGTTGTTGTGGGTTAGCTTCCACATATCAGAAAACATTTGACCTTTGGCTTTGGGGACTGGCTTATTTCACTTAGCATGATAGGCTCCAAGTCCATCCATTTACTGGTGAATGTCATGAAGTCATTATTCTTTTAAGGCCGAGTAATATTCTTTTGTATGTCTATATGCCACAGTATCTTTTTTTTTCCCTTAAGAACTTATAATTAATTTATTATATTTACTCAAACTCCTGCCTTCCCCCTAAAACACATCATTAAATTTCAATATTAAATAAAATGTGAATTTTATCTAAAGTAAATTAAATTTAGGTGAGTTTGCATTTGTTTCATTAATCCACTTGTGTATTTATTATTTGATCAACAGAACATTAGCTAATGATTTCCAAGGATGGGACTGTACGACTAGGCTGTTTATGAAACTCATGACTTTTTTATTTTTTACTATCTTAAATATTTGAATGTTAATCTTTTTTTATTTATAATAGTAGTATGTATTACAATTCATAATGCACATATATAGCATCATTTTACATACAACTGTTTGTATACAAAGTATATAAGTACCATTCAGATCTTCAATCATGCATTTAGGATAATGATATCCATCTCATCATCTCATTCAACCACCAATCTCCCCCCCCCCCCCAATATCTTTATCCGTTGAAGAACACCTCAGTTGGTTCCATAGTTTAGCTACTGTGAATTGAGTTGGTATAAACATTTATGTGGCTGCATCACTGTGGTATGCTGATTTTAAGTCCTTTAGATATATATCGAGATATGGTATAACTGGGTCAAATGGTGGTTCCATTCCTATTTCTTTTGAGGAATCTTCATACTGCTTAACAGAATGGGTTGCACCAATTTGCTGTCCTGTTTTGGGATTAATGATGATGGTTATACATTATCATTAATGTAGTAATATAGTTTCTGGCTTTACTCCATTTGACTTGCATTTCTCATTACACATTTGATTTCTGCTGTGTCTCTAAGTTCCTGCCTGCTAGAATAGTGAAAGTAGGCTAGAGAAAGAAATCCAATTAAATCTGTTAGAGATATCTAAATCAAAAATAATTTTTAGGTTAAAATGATAAAACAGGATCACTTAGCAAATGTTTGACTTCTACATATCTTGCCTTCCTTGTGGTAAATGGGCTACGCAGTAAGAACATGGTATCTTGCTGTGGAGAACAGTTCAAGAACTGGTTACAAAATGCCCTGAATAGGCACTTTGCTGTCCCTACTGGACCATCCTGTAAGGACCAGAGAAGCAGCATGGTACTTCTTGACAAGCTATTGGTGTAGGAAAGCTATTATTTCCTGTCAGGATTTGGAGGTGTTGGAATGCAAAGTGAAAGCACAAAGGACCTTTGATAGCTGGGCTGTATGTATATACCAAAAATTTCATAAATGAAATTTCATGCGAGGTCTAAGAAATAAGAGCATTATCTGGTTTCTTTTTGGATTATGCTGTTAGATTAAGTTATCTTGTTCTGTAATACTCAATTGTGAAGCTAAATTTTATATGATATCAACAGTATTTGAAGTAAATTTTGGATGAACTTCAATTTGGAAAAAAAATCTTATGGAGGGCTGTTGCTGTGGCTCAGTGGTGGAGCACTTGCCTCACATGCTTGAACACTGGGTTCCATCCTCAGCACCACATAAAAAATAAATAAATAAAAGTAAAGATAAAAAATTAAAAAGAAATCTTATCGAACTTTTGATTCAAGTATCATTGCTACTGAGAGAGATTGAAAGCAGAATTAGTATAGAACACTTTCTCTTCAGAAGGATAATATTTTCTTTGTCTCATTCACTCTTTTCCTAGGTTGTGTATTCTTCCTGTGCCTGGGGATCTTTTATATGTTTCGCCCAAATATCTCCTTTGTAGCCCCTCTGCAAGAGAAGGTGGTTTTTGGGTTATTTTTCTTGGGAGCCATTCTCTGCCTTTCGTTTTCTTGGCTCTTCCACACAGTGTACTGCCACTCAGAAGGGGTCTCCAGGCTCTTCTCTAAGTAAGTATCTGTACAAAAAGTCTATATTTTGACCAGTGATTTAGAGTCTGTGTAAGGTTAGGAGAAGATATTCGTTAGAGTTGGCAGAATTTTTGATTACCATCTGATGGGAATTTTCTTTTTTTTCTTTCTTTCTTTTTTTTTAAATTAAACCAAGCAACTTGCCTTCAGTTGTTGATAGCTCATGTTATGGGGGATTAATTGGAACCTATAACAGGCAGTAATTTTTAGCATTAAATTTTTTTTTTTTTTTTAATTCTAGACTGGATTACTCTGGTATTGCTCTTCTAATTATGGGAAGTTTTGTTCCTTGGCTTTATTATTCTTTCTACTGTAATCCACAACCTTGCTTCATCTACTTGATTGTCATCTGTGTGCTGGGCATTGCAGCCATCATTGTCTCCCAGTGGGACATGTTTGCCACCCCTCAGTATCGGGGAGTAAGAGCAGGTAAGTCCATGTTTAGGTTTTGCATTTGACAGTCATTCACCAGTCATTGATTAAAGCTCTGCCATTAGCTGGGTGCAGTGGAACATGCCTGAAATCCCTGCAGCTCAGGAGGCTGGGAGTTCAAGGGGGATCGTGAGTTCAAAGCCAGCCTCAGCAATGACAAACACTAAGCAACTCATTGAGACCCCATCTCTAAATAAAATACAAAATAGGGCTGGGGATGTGGCTCAGTGGTTGGGTGCCCCGGAGTTCAATCTCTGGTACACCCTCAACCCCTCAAACCAAAACAAAACACACAAAACTCTGCCATTAGACAAGCCTTATGCTTTGTTTGTGATGAAAGAAGAATAAATCTTAATTCCTGTTGTTGAAGGACTTTTAATATAGTAGTTGTGATGGCTTTCTGGGTCACTGGTTTTCTTAAGGCACAGGGTTGAGGTCAGTGGTAAGCTGGGTGAGGTCTTCTGTTTCAGGCAGTGTTTTTTACTTGAGGCTAAACACTTTTCATAAGGTGATTTGATGGCTCTGCAGCCTTTATGAGGTAATGTTTCTTTTATTATTTCAACTTAGTATACTTTTTTAAGTGACTAATTCTTATTATGTTTGTCATTCTCTTGATGTATATTTTTATTTTTAAATATTTTGTAAGCCACTTATAAATAAGGTTTCACCTATACAGATTATGTTATATGAAAGTAAGCACCACCCATTTCTTCTGATATAAGTATAAAGGAGCTTTTAATATTTAGGATAATGCCTGTTTTTTTTTTTAATATTTATTTATTTATTTACTTTAGTTGTACACAATGCAATGCATTTATGTTTATGTGGTGCTGAGGATCGAACCTGGGCTGCGCACGTGCGAGGCGAGCACTCTGCCGCTGAGCCACAACCCCAACCCATAGGATAATGCCTGTTTTACTGTCGTCAGATGAAATGTCAAAAGCCTCTTAGCATCTTGATTGAGTCTTCTTGTTGGAGAATGGAGGTAGCAGAGAGGTTTTTGTCTCTCACTGAACTGGGCCTCCTTGTAGCCCAGGGATGTGTCTTCAGTTTTGTAAGACCCAGTGTCTCTTGAGTTTGAATAAACAGCATTACCAGCAGTATTTTTTCTTTTAGTCTTTCTTTTTGTTTCTGACCATTTAGTAATAAAATTCAAAGCCGGGCACAGTGGTACACACCTGTAATCCCTGCACTTGGGAGCCTGAGGCAGGAGGATTGCAAGTTCAAAGCCAGCCTCAGCAATGGCGAGGCACTTAGCAACTCAGTGAGACCCTGTCTATAAAATAAAATAAAATAAAATTCAAGCTCTGGTAGATCATCAGGTCCTTCTAGAATAGAAATCAATCTCATATTAATCATATTAATGACCACTGTCATCACACTTTGCTCTTTTGCTTATTGTTTTTTAAAAGGGAGTGTGCTTATATGAGCAGGTAAACAGTGGTCAGTTCTGCAGTGTTAAGCCTGCTGAGCACATAAGATAAGAACTTCTTTGCCGAGTAGAGCTGAGCATTCTGCTATTTATATACATCAGAAAAACCAAGTTCTGTGCCTTTGACTTAGAGAATAAAAGACCATTAGCAGCCTGTGCTTAGCATGCAGAGAAAGAACTGGATCGTGGTACCATTTCTTTATACAGTAGTAGAGGTAGGAAATAGCTTTATTTTAGGTCCCCTTCGTTCCTGTACTTTGTGAGATCAGCATTACTTTCCTCCTCACTTAGATGCACATCTTATTTATGAGTATGCATCCTATATATGCACCTACATGTATTGTTATGTAGCAGTTTATTTGGTAACATCCAAAGTAAATGGGCTTCTTGTCTGTTGAAAGCTTACCAATGGCAGCTTATGTTGTAAAGGTCATTCTTAAGTCAGCCTGTCAAAATGTAGGAGTAGTTGCTGACTGAGGTGAGTGTTGCTTTGGTTGACACACAGGTTTCAGACTGGTAGACTGAGTAGACTAAACTTTTTTTTGATCATGACATTTTCTGTTACAACCCTAAATGTGTGTATGTGTGTGTACATTACAAAATTTTTGTAGAATACTCCTTTACCCTTGTACACAGTAAAAGTTTAAATTTTATTCTAGTTCAAAAAATGGTGTTTGAGATCTCATTTACTTGATCTTGGACCTAGGTCATACCCAGAAGTTTGAAAAATGCTACTTTAGATCAATGATTTTGAAGCCAATAGGCTGTGCTGAGTGATTCTGACAGAAGTGTATGGGAATGAACCCAGGGCCTTACACATGCTAGGGAAATGCGCTACTGCTGACCCATACCCCAGCCCCATTCTGACAGAGAGATGTACTTGTTTGGGGGCTTGGGAACTTTCAGAAGTATATGTCTTTCTCTTTTTTTTATCTGTCACCTTACTTGTTAACAAATTAGACTATTTGTTCAGGGCATTTAAAAAATTTTTAAGTACATATTTTTAGATCATAGATTTAGATTACTAATAAAAGTATTTTAGCTTTATGGTATCACTTACCTCCCCAGGTTATCTGATCATTCATTTACTCCCCACCCTAAAAATGTCTGTTATTTGTTGTTGCTGCTGCTTCTCCTCCGTGTGTGTGTGTGTGTGTGTGTGTGTGTGTGTGTGTGTGAGAGAGAGAGAGAGAGAGAGAGAGAGAGAGAGAGATGCTGATGCTGGGGTTGAACCCAGGGCCTCACATATGCTAGGCAAGCACTTTAACACTGAGCTACATCCCCAGTCCCAGGATGTCTGTTGTTTCTAAAAGAAGATAATGCTCTGTATTTAATCTGTGTTTATAAAATGGCAGCATTTAGAGAAGTTTAAACAAACTCTCAGAGCTATCCCTTTCTAAAGCACATAGCAACGTGATTCTAAACCCTTGGTCTCCGCTCACTTACTAAGCTAAACCTCACTTAGCAGGAGGCTACTTACATTTGTAAATATATCTTTAGCACATATCTGTGTTTGTTTTGTGTGACGGTGTTCCAGAGTTTGAAGAACCTTCTTTTTCCTTTAAAATAGGAAGCTAATGTTGCATTCTACCTTGTAATTTTTAGTTTTACAGATGGTACTGTGCTGAAATATTGATTCTTCCTTCTTATTTATTTATTTTTTCCACTTTATTCTCATGATTCCTAGGAGTGTTTTTGGGCTTAGGCTTGAGTGGAATCATTCCCACCTTACACTATGTCATCTCAGAAGGATTCCTGAGGGCTGCCACCATAGGGCAGATAGGCTGGCTAATGCTCATGGCCAGCCTATACATCACAGGAGCTGCCCTCTATGCTGCCCGGATCCCTGAACGCTTCTTTCCTGGCAAATGTGACATCTGGGTAAGTGTAATCAGGGGTAATCAAGCATGTGTACCTCTTAGTGGATTATTGGCAGACTGGGAAGTGATATAATCAAAAAAGTTCAGGCTCAAAATTGAGACTTGTATTCTGGTCCTAACTCTGTCCCTCATTAGCTGTTTTCTCTGGCGAGCAAATGTAATAACAACTCCTATTTATTGAACATTTCATGCCCAGCACTGTACTGAGTACTATGTATATATGGGTTACTTCATTTAATACATTAGCCCTATAACTGTTACTAATAGCTTCATAGGGAGGTTAGGCAACTTGTCCAAGGCACATGGCTATTAAGTGGTAGAATTGGAGTTGGAATCAGGCTAGTTCTAATCAATCCTGTTAATAACACTATAATGAAAAGTCATTTAATCTCAATTTCCTTATTAGTGAAACAAGGTTTATGGACTAGATTTTTGCCAAAGACTTTTTTGGGGGATCAGATATGTACTAAGGTTCTTTTAGTACCAAAGCCCAGTGATTTGTAATGGGAGATTGTGTGTATGTCTGGTTGGAGGAAGAGGGAGAGTTAATTGGACTGTGGTTAGGTGATAAGAGAGAGTAGGAAAGAGGAGAAAAGAAAATATAAGGGACTGATATTGATGGGAAGTTAACAGAAGAGGGACTGAAACATTTCAACAGTATGGAATTATTCTGGTGTTGTTTAATATGAAATCTGACCTTTAGAATTCTGTGGCTTAGCTGTTGCTGATTATTATAGACTAAGCTGATTATGTAATCACTATAAAGTTTAGTTTAGCTGTCTATAAAATGAAGATGATCCTGAGCTCAAGCAGTCTTCTGACCTTCAAAATAGCTAATTTATCTTTTTTGTCTCATCATGACTTTGACATTGATAAGGAACAATTTTTATTCCTTCCTGCCTTTTGGGGAAAATTAACCCCCTTTGGTTTCTAGGAAACATCTCTTGGGATATAACTTTTTTTAAAAGTTTTTTTCTTGGGGCTGGGGTTGTGGCTCAGTGGCAGAGTGCTCGCCTCACACGTGCGCGGCCCGGGTTCGATCCTCAGCACCACGTAAACATAAAATGCAACTGCATTGTGTACAACTAAAGTAAATAAATAAATATTTTTAAAAAAAGTTTTTTTTCTTATATATGCTTCTCAAATTAGTGTTTTTCCCTTGGTAAATACTGCCTTGCCACTGAGCTTTTTCATTTTGAGACTATAATGAGAGAATAGTGTAACTTTTAAAGTGATGTTTGGTACATCGAGCTTGAGATGTGAAATAGCATTCAACAGAACAGGTAAAATTAAAAATAGTGGGCTGGGGTTGTGGCTCAGTGGTGGAGGGCTTGCCTAGCATGTGCGCGGCCCCGGGTTTGATCCTCAGCACCACATAGAAATAAATGCATTGTATATAACTAAAGCAAATAAATAAATATTTAAAAAAAATAAAAATAGTATCACATGCTTATAGACCAGCTTCTGACTTGATAGGAAGTAAGAGGCTGTCTTTACCTAGTCATTTTTTTAGGGGGGTTGGGAAAGAGGTGTTACCAGCGATTGAACTCAGGGGCACTCAACCACAGAGCCACATCCCCAGCTCTATTTTGTATTTTATTTAGAGACAGGGTCTCGCTGAGTGGTTTAGTGCCTCGCCTTTGCTGAAGCTGGCTTTGAATTTGCAGTCCTCCTGTCCTGGCCTCCTGAACCACTGGGATTATAGGTGTATGCTATCATACCCAGCTTACCTAGTCTTTTGATATATATGTTGTTTGTATAGTTCCAGAATCTTACTATTGAAGGAAACTCTAGCGACTTTTTTTTTTTTTTTTTTTTTGCTTTGCGACTTTTCTACTAGATCCTGGAAATTTTCTTTAGTTTTTCTAACAGCATTTAAACGACCACAGCTCTAGTATTCTTGTCCATGACAAAAAGTGTTTGGTCAAATTCTGCTGATGGATATCAAAGAACCCAGAGGAACTTTGTGGTCTTATTTCAAGAGAATCTGTATATTGTTTGCTCCTAAGTTCACCAGATACTCTAATGTGTAGATTTTTATGTATACAGCTTAGTGGAAGAACCAGACCTCCTTTGGGGAGAGCTGGCTTTCAACTCAGCAAAATGTGATATACCTGATGGGTATTTCAGGATCTGTGAACTCCTTGAGTTTGAGCTCAGTCATGTCCATTCCCTGTCCTCTGCTTAGCATAAGCCAGGATTAAATGATCCTAAGAATTTTTTAGCAGACTTAATAATGTATGGATTTCTTTACCACTCCTCTTTTTTTCCCTCTCCAGTTTCACTCTCATCAGCTCTTTCACATCTTTGTGGTTGCTGGAGCTTTTGTTCACTTCCATGGCGTCTCAAACCTGCAAGAGTTCCGGTTCATGATTGGCGGAGGCTGCACTGAAGAGGAGGCACTGTGATAACCTACCAGTAGCCAGGGACTGTTACCCTGAACCCAGGCCTGCAGCATCTGTAGGCCTCCCTACTGGCCATTTATGCCAGTACCAGAGGAGCCCCCAAACCTTGACAGCCTCATGGGCTTTGTGACGGCCCAAGGGCTCCGCGTGGTACACGACTGAGAAGAGAAAAAATAAATCATACCTCAAAGGATGGAGTGCATCAATTTGGAGAAAAGGAGGAATGGCCCATACCCTGACTTATTCTTGGCATCTACTGATTGAGGGCTCTGCAAGACCCTTGGCAAACTGGCTTCTGATCCGTATCATAATTTATTTGTAGAAATGGGGAAACAGTTTAGCTGGTGATTCTCTCTTCTCCCTTTCTCTCTCTTTAAAACAACAGTACAGACCAATTTAGGTGAACATTTATATCCAATTAAGGAGTGGGAGTGTGATTTTTAGATGCTCTTTTGGGAGAACAAAGACATTAATGTAAATAAGATTTCTAACTTACTGTTTAAAAGAATTTTATATAAATGTTTAAAACATAAGGGTAGGGGAGGGAGGGGAGAATTTTTGTATAGAACGAAACATGCAAGTACCACACACTGTTTCAATTTTGCACAAAGTGAGGGAGGATCAGGTGGTAGCCCCAGAATGTACAGCAGTCTTGGTGCACCAAGGTGCCTTCTAAAGGCCATTATGTACACCTTGGACCCCAGGGGGGCAGCGATGATAGCCAAGCCCAGTGATCATTTGATCACTCTCAAGTCCAAAAACCTTTGGGCATCCTGAATTAGAGGTAGAGGGAAAATGGTCTATGTTTCTTCAGTGGAAGCAGCACATAAATGACTGACAGAATGTGTTTAGATAAAAGGCAGTCATTTGAAAAGCTGTCTGGTAGGCTGATAGTAACCCTTTCTAAAGAGAAGAGCCAGCTAGTCCTGCCCTTCACACTGGTGGAGACAATGGAGGAACTCTGGGAATGTTAGCACAGGGCTCATCTGATCACTTCTTGGCATCCAGGTCAACTTGGTGGGAGTTTTGGCCTGACTTGGGAGGTGTGACAGTTGCTATTGGAACTCGGAACTGCCCTGTAAATTCCTATTAAAAATCATTGCCCTAACTACCCTTCTTCAAATAAAAATTGCCTATTCCCTGGCATCATAGTTCTGGTGGGGAGCCAGCCACAAATGAGATTCTGATTTGTGTAGAGAAAGAAACCTGCCTTTGGACCAGAAAATGTTGAGTTTTGCCTCTGGTGTGCTGTCTTGGTAAACCACATATCAGAAGCCAGACTTGCTCTTGGGTCATGACAGACACCTTGGTTGTCTCTGAAGAAGAAAGCCTACAGAATCCTCCAGTGCCCACTGTGGCATTGTCAGCACTCGCTGAACCCCACGTTGCTGGGGGGCATGGTGCAGAGTTTAGAAGGCAGTGACATGTTATTGCTAGTGAGTGGTAGAATCCTTAAGTCCATGTTTTTGAATTGCTACTAGAAGTGAAAAACGATTGCTCTTGACCCAGAGCTGCCTTGTTATGGTGTCAGGGAGAGTGGTGTGGCAGGAAGGATCCAGTTCATAGAATTCTGATCTTGGCTCACAGGTGAGCCTCTAAAATAGCACTCAAGTCTTGGGTTACTGCTATCCAGGACTTCAAGAGCGTGTGTTACATCCTGGGGATGGTAGGTACTAGAACTGCCACTTAGGTTCTAAGGCAGAGGGGCTGACATTGTCAAAAGGGTGTCTGGGAATATGAGAAGGCCATCCAGTTTGTTCAATAGGGCTTTGTTATTGTTGTCCCCACCCCTGCCTTCCTTTCCCTGTGAATCTCCAGTTACAGCTGGGATCCAGGAAGAAAGAATCAGTGCAGAAACTGAGGAAGAACTTAGGAGTCTTTTGGTTCTGGGTAAGGTCACTGCCCTAGGTGGACCAAGCAAAAGGCTCAGTGGATGAACTGGTGCAGGGCCTGACAGAATGAACAGTATTTGTCCCTTTAGAAAATAAGTCCAGTAGGACAGTGGCCAACTGAAGGAAGTTCACGTAGGTTCCTGGGAGCAACAGCACATATCAGAAGCCAGACTTGCTCTTGGGTCATGCACTTTGGGGTATGGGGGTATGAGATGCAGCCCTGTAACAACACCCAGAGAAGTAGCAGTCTTTGGGCCCAGTCATCCCACACCCCAAAGCAGGAAGAATCTGGTTCAACATAGCACAAACCCTTAGGGAAAATGAAACCAACACCACCAATGTGTAATCCAGTCAACTCCCTCTTTTGGGTGTGTATGTATGTGGGCATGTGTATGCCCACATGTGTGTGTGTCCACGTGCAGCTCACTACCAACAGCCTCTATGTGCACTTGACCTACAGTGCCCGCTGAGAACTCACCAGGTTGGCGCCTGAATGCCTTACTCTCAGCAGTCAGAGGCTGGCTTGCTCTGTGCAGAGTTTTAAGTTTCTTTTTTGGCCCTGGGCTGTTTAGGACCTCTACAGCTTCATTCTTTCACCATTAAATAGTGGCCTTTTTCAGTATTTCCCCCTCCCCCTTTATAAATCGCTGAAGCCACAAAGCACATTTTTGGGGATTATAGAAGGTTGGGGTTCCAGAAAGGTATCTGTGATGGTTCCACTCACCATGGGATTTCCCTACTTGCTGTATTCTCAATTTCTCTAATAAAAAGAGCCAAATGGAAAATGAACTTTTGTTGCATTTTTTTGTTGCTTTTTCTCATCTTATCTCCCTTAAGCTTTTTGCATGTCCTTGAAGCCTTAATTTAGACAGAAGTTTTAGAAACTTCCCTTCGTAAAAGTAAAAACACAAGTAAGTGTGCTTGTGCCCTATTCGTTTTTCCTGACTCTTAGAATTTTATCTAACTTGGACCAGGTTTAAAATGGAGAGGAAGGCTAAGTCTAATAAGCAGTTCTTAATTTATTATTGAAGTTTATAAAAACAATACCTAGGGGCTTGGGATGTTAATTCAGTGGTGGAACACTTAACTAGCATGAATGTGGCGCTGGGTTTGTTGGGGTCTTTAGAACACGTCGGCCGAAAGGGTAAAGAAGTCTTAACTCTCTGGCTGCTTTCCACGCCCTGTTACCAACCTGACCTGAGCAGGGGGCATTCCTCGTTCCTCTGACGTATAGTGAGAACCGAAACCACCCTAAGGATAGGGTAGGGGACTCTGGCAATAGGACTTGCCTGTGTTCTTTACCTGTCTCTATAATCTCCTTGCTGACTGGTTCATGTCCACTATAAAGGGTGTCCATCTTCCTCAATAAACTTGAGTTCCAACGCTGCTACCTGATTGGGCTCCCTGGTGTGTCCCTGTGTCTTGAAGGCGTAGGAGGGGCCAGTGAACTCCACCTTCCCAGTCTCGTCTCATCGCTGAGGTATGCTCCCCTAGCCTTCTTTGCTGGACAAAGAAGGTCCATCCCGGGTCTACGGGGAGCTACAAACTTTAGCCCCTACCATAATTTCCTTACAGGGTTTGAACTGCAGCACTACCCAAAATAACAGCAACAAAAACCTAATATAATGAACACTAGGCCATGAGTTGTGTTAAAGAACTTTCTCATAGTCTCATACTGTAACTGTCAGCTTTTGGTTGCTGTGACCAAAGACCTGAGAAAATCAAAGGAGAAAAAGGTTTATTTTGGCTCACTGAGAGGTTTCAGTCTATGGTCTTCCTGCTCTGTTGTTTCTGGGTCTATGGTGAGGTAGAACATCATGGTGGGGAGGTGTAGTGGAACAAGGCTGCTCACCTTGTGGCTTGGAAGCAGAGAAGGACGGACTATGCCCTTCAGAGGCGCACTTCCAGTGATGCACCTCTTCCAACAAAAGTGTAGGCCCCACTTGTACTTTCTACCACCTCAGAGACCAAGTCTAGCAACTGACCTTTGGGGGACCTTTTCAGTCTAAACCATATAACAACCCTATGCCCAGTCATGCTCACTTTATGCTTGAGAAAACTGAAACTTAGGAAGTTTTTCTGACTGATGCCAGCAGTGTTCACCAGAGAAAAAGTGGAAGGAACATTTTAAGGAGAGAATTATCTCTTGTCTGTAGCTGAATCTGTTATATCAGACAAACTGTTAAGCAGTTTGTGTCAGGTAAGGGTTTGGGGGTTTGTTAACCTGGTCTCTCCTCATTTAAGGTTAGGAAATCTCAACCCTCTTAAGTAAATTAGTATTTGCTGGGGAATTTTAAGTACTTGGTTATTTTAATGCTGAATTCTCACTTTAAAGCATAGATAGAACTTAAGGTTTTCCCGTGTGTTATCAGATGTAGTCCGTGACTGTGTTCGACCCCTGACCAGAACTAAACAGGCCCACAGAAAGCCCACTTTGGTTTTTCCTGGGCTCTGGCTACCAGCTGTCTGTGTGCTTTCCATTTCTCAGGTGATGTCCTGTGCATATTGTAGGAGAGATAGATGAGGACAAGTCTGAATTTTGGTTTGATGGAGTGCCAGGGCTCTGAGTGCCAGAGAGAAGCCAGAGAAGTGGACAGTGTTGCTTTAAACTTACCCTAGAAACATCTTTTTTCTTAAATACTTTGCCCCCATTTAATGCAGTATGTTGCTTTCTTTTTGGTACCAGGGATGGAACTCAGGGGCACTCAACCACTGGGCCACATCCCCAGCCCTTTTTTGTATTTTATTAGAGACAGGGTCTCACTGAGTTGCTAAGTGCCTCACCATTGCTGAGGCTGGCTTTGAACTCAAAATCCTCCTGCCTCAGCCTCCCAAGTGCAGGGATTACAGGTGTGCACCACTGCGCCTGCCTAGTATGTTGCATTTCCTTATTCCCTCATGGGGTACGAGGGGCATGAGCTGTTCATTCACCACTTCCATGCCTTTAACTTTTTTTTTTCTTCTAATTTTTTATTGGTGCATCATGATTGTCCATATGGTGGTATTCATTGTTACACATCCGTATGTGCATACAGAGCACTGGAATTTAGCCAATATCATTACCTGGTATTTCCCTTTTACAACCCTTCAATCCCTCCCTGTCCCTTTCCTCTACTGATATCACTTCAATTTTCATGAGAAACTCCCCTGTCCCCATTCCTCCCCACCCTGCCTTCTTTTCTTTTGTCCTAACTTATGCGTGAGCAAACCCATGCAAACCTTGACCTTCTGAGCTTTCTGCCTTCAACTATTTCACTTGAAAACAAGGCTAGTCTGGCTCATTCTTAGCTGCTGCTCGGGATGGCCTGGACCAGGGAGTGGGAATCACGGGGCCTGGAATTAAGCTGCGTGCTCAAGCAGCTCTGGATTGCACCCTGCCATCTCCCCTTCTTCATGCTAGCCTAGGGATGAACAGAGGCAGGCTCATGTCCCTGTTCTGCCATTTGCCATGTCACATGGGCAAGAAGTCTACTTCCCTAGCCTCTGTGTTCTCACCTGTCAAGAGAACTGATGATATATCCTTTGCATCCTTCACTGAGGTGCTGCTGCTCTTAGAGATAACATTCCCCACAGTGATTCTCCCAGATCCTTGCTCCAGCCCTTCCTTTTGTGGTCTTTGAGCCCCAGCCACCCCCATGCTTACTCGCCCGTACATGCATTCAGAGCGCTAGAATTTTCTTGACCTAAAGATCTGTCACTCCTTTCCCGAATCAAAACTTCACTTAGCATCACAAAGTGGTTGTTGAAGCATTTTATTGAAAGCCCTGTTATTAAAACATACATACTTGTTAGGTGGATTTAGTAATTAATGTATTCGTGGTACTGAGGAAGGGGAATCGGACAGCAGCCTTGAGCCCTTCTCAGCCTCACAAAGGCGTACAGCACTGATAAGAAAAGAGGTGTCAAGATTCTGTACCCCTGTTTATTAAGTGACTGAGGTGCCAACTTTGCTCCTCTGAAGTGCGAGCCAGGCTGCCACCTGCTGTCCCTTCATGGTTCTGTTAAAAGTGGAAAGAGGAAGGAGAACCTGACCTTCAAAGGCATCTTTTGAAGAGCGGTGCTGGTCTATCAGCCATGATCTCCCTGGTTCCGAGAGGGGTCCAGATCTCACAGGCCACCCTTGGCCGTGTGGAGGCGAGGGACACTGAGGAAGCACACGGACAAGGCCAGCACTCCTTCTGCTTGTCTTTTTCACTCTGTTTCCTAGATAGTTGATAAATTTGCCTGAAAATACCTTCCCTGGTTGTGGTGGTGGGGGAGGTAGGGAGAGACAAGCCCTTCTGAAGACAGCCCTGGACAACGCTGTCCTGGAGAGAGGCTGGAGGCCGTGACTGTGGTCGTGGGCCACAGCAGGGAGTGGCTGGCATGGAAGTCGGGAGATGCTCTTCCCGCCGCGCCCACCACGGTCAGATCTTCCTGATGTAGCAGGGGAGCGCTCAGCTGTGGCCTCCCAGCTGTTCCTAACCCACACGGGCCGGGTGGGCACCTATGACCTTTGGCCATTGTTCCTGGTTTCCGGGATGTAATTTCTTTTCTTTCTTTTTTTTTTTTTTTTTTTAAATATTTATTTATTTGCTTTAGTTGTACACAATGCAATGCATTTATGTTTACGTGGTGCTGAGGATCGAACCTGGGCTGCGCACGTGCTAGGCGAGCGCTCTGCCGCTGAGCCACAACCCCAGCCCCCAGGATGTAATTTCTTTGTCCCCACTTCCAAGAAACATAGCAGTAGATGATCTTAGTTAACTGCCTAGGCAATTTTAGGCCAATTACATGAGTGGATCACATTTGATCTCCCAATAATTTGGAGCCAGTTTGCAGCTCTCTGAACCTCAGTTCCTCATCTATAAGATGAGGTAAACATACTACCTACTTCAAAGGGTTGCCGCACGTTGTTTTCCCGGTACATGTAAATCTTAACCATTACTAATATTTTCCTGCCACTTAAACTGGCTTCAGCAAACATCACTGTCTTCAGCTGTAAATGGGGCATTGATCCCTTCCTCACAGGATTGGTGTGAGACTTACATGACAGTGAGAGTAACACTGTGACAGTCTACAATGTAAGTCACTTTCAGATGTTACAGTGAACGCATTTTATGGAGTTGGCCTCCCTTAGAGGGAAACTGGAGCTGTTCGCTGGTTGGAAACTGGGCCAGCTGAGGGCCAGTTGTGGAGGACAGGGAAGAAGTGATCTCTGAGTTCCTGCATGCAAGCCCCGCCAATTCTTGTGGGGCTGAGCTGGGCCTCCTCATCCGAGGTTGTTTTAACTTCAAGGATCTGAGGCACCCTAGAATTTCTAGATGGGTTCTGCTCTTATGGCTCCCACAACAAAGTCTGCTGCCTCTTGGGATTCAGGTTTGGAGCAGAGGAAACTCCAAGATGTTGGGACCCTGGGGGAGATGTGTGTACCTGTGTGTGAGGGGCCTTTCAGATACAGCTGCCTTCCCAGTGGACTCTGCTTGGCACAGTGAAATGTTCCCCACAGTTGCACCCTCAAGGATGTGGGACAAAATCAAGTAATTTTTTTTTTTATTGTAGATCTCTGGCCAGAAAAAGTGCATGACAGGACCTGGACCTCGTGGAGAGTCTGGAGTTGATGCTCAGGAGATACTTTGCCATGCCTCTGTGAAGGACTGTGGGTCACACTGAGACCTCAGCTTGGTGGCCCCGATTCCTGCTCCCACCCCTGCAAGTACACCATTTTCCCATGCAGCAGCTGCAGAGCTCAGCCTTTTTTGTTTTTGTTTTTGTTTTTTGTACCTGGGATTGAATACAGGGGTGCTTTACCACTGAGCCACATCCCCAGCCCCTTTTTAAATGTTTTGAGACAGGGCCTTGCTAAGTTGCTGAGTTTGGCCTGGAGCTTGCAGTCCTCCTGCCTCATCCTCGCAAGCCTCTAGGGTCACAGACATGTGGCTCCACGTCCAGCCTGACTTTTTATTAGATGCAAAGTTTCCTTTAGGTAGGGATTTGTAAAAAGAAACAAACAAGCACACAAAAAAAACGTTCAGAAGTTTTTCAGTAGCCACAGTCTGAGGACATCACACACAGGCATGTTGAGGGTTTCCTAAAAGGGTTTAATACATATTCCTATCCTGTTCTTGGTCTTTCCTTTTACTATTTCCTTTCTTGCTTCTCTCTCTCTCTCTCTCTCTCTCTCTCTCTCTCTCTCTCGCACACACCACCACCACCACCAGCATCTAGGAAACCCGCCATCCTCCTGTGTCAGGCAGGCATGCTCTTGCCTCAGTCTCCTCCCTGCCCCTGGCCTCATTCTGCTCCTCCTGCCCAGCACCTGTAGGTCCTTGGGTTCTGAAGACCAGCCTGGTTCATTAGCGACAGGTCTGATCTCCTGGAGAATAGGTGGAACTAAGCTCTTTTGTCTTGGTCCAAGGTCGGCTCATGCTGGACTCCTGAAGAGAAGAGACGGAGCACAGACGATGCCCTAGAGATCGGGGTGAATGGTACCAGGCACCCCAGAGGGTCTTTGGAAGATGGCTTCTGGGGTGTTGTTCTCTTGTTCTTCCAGCAATCTCTGGAAGCAGGGACCATTAGCCCAGGATTGAGATGAGCACAGGCCCTGGAGGTAACTGAGCTGTAGTGAACTGAATCCCGTATCAGAGGCTGACTTCTTAGAATGTCCCTGGAAGGACCCCCTTGCCAAAGCATCCCCTTGCAGTGAGGGTCACCGCAGAAGCTGAGGCGGCAGCACCCAGGCACCCAGAGGCAGCAGGAACAGGGGAGGCCAGGCCGACGTGTCTGAGGCACCGCCACAGTCCTGAGCGTTCTCCTGTGAACCCAGAGCAGAGGTGAGAGGGCGGCCTCTACAGCACAGGCACCTTCCCATCCGGAGAGGCAAGGGTGGGCAGGGCCTCTGGGACCAAAAGGGGTCAAAACCTGGGAGAGAAGGAAGCTTCAGAGAGTGAAGCTGCCATCTTTCTTAGACCTTTCAGGGGAAAAGGAGAGGCTGCACGCTCACTGGAAGCTGGGCTCAGGTCTCCCGGCCCTGTTGCTCAGGGTTTCATGGTGGGTTCATCATGTAGCATGATTGATTTAATCATTGGCCACTGGGGACAACTCCATCTCCACCCCCGTCCCTTGCCCCAAGTCAGGGGATGCCGCTGGAAGTCCCAGCTCTCTAATTATGCCTCGGTCTTTCTGGTGAGCAGCCCCCATGCTGGGCCTAGGGGTCCCACACACCAGCCATCGCATTAGAACACAAAGTCACTCTTATTCCAAAGGCCTTAGAAGCACTGTGTCAGGAACCCAGGGACTTAGGCCAAGTAATATAACGAAAGATGTCCCTCTCACCCACGTCACCCAGGAAGCCATAAGGGTTTTAGGCACTCTGAGCCAGGAACTGTACAAAGACTCCTTGTTGTGCCCCCATTTCACATGCTATAAATATGAACGCACAGGTGTGAACATTTCCCGGTAAGATGCGCGTGTACGGTTGTATTGATCAGTGTCCAACTATGCTGGCATCTACAGGGGCACACACGCTGGCAGAGAATGTGGGGACAAAGACCAAGACCCACCCCACAGTCCACCCCGCCTCGCACCTCTGGATGAAAGGCATGGCAGGAATCTGGTCTCCGGCGGGGTTTCTGGGAGCGCATCCTGTCGCACTTGACAGAGGCGTTATGTACAGGACTCACAAGGTCAAGGTCAACTGCTCAGAACCCCAGCCAACTCTGGAGACCAAGGTCTGGAGGAACCCGCCCCTGTTGTCCCAGCTCCCAGGGGCAGGGGAGGAAGGCTGGCCTCAGCCCTCAAAACCTGAGCCCTCAGTGACATCTGCAGCCCACCCTCCCCACCCCACACATCCTGGAGGATGGGAAGGATATATTTGACTTCGGTGGACTCCTGCAGGACCGGCGGGAAGACGCTGCAGTCACAGGTGGGGTCTGTCACCAGCAGGAGCAGGTTGCTCTTGGGGATCTGCTGCATCACAAATATCCTGCAGCAAAGAGTGGGTGGGGGTCGTGGCTTCCCCAGGCGGGCACGGCGGCCCCCGTGAGAAGGTCTCTGAGGAGAGAGCTGGAGGCTTGGAGTGTGAAGGCAGGGGTGCAGAGGAAGGGGCAGAGACGCAGGTCAGACCCTGGGCAGCCCCAGGGATAGCCCTGGAAGAATGACTCAGCCCTGTTGACTTACTTTGCCACCACTTTCAAAGCTACATTTCTCCTTTCCTAGAAGATGGAGAAGGCGAGGAAGGAGTTGTTATTAATATATGCAGGTTACACTAGGATGCTCTTGAGCTTGGGGTGCATGGGGGAAGATGCAGTGCAAGGATTGGCCACTAGGTGGCACAATGCCACCGCACAGCTCAGGAGTTCTGAGCGGACAGAAGGGAAGGACTAGGAAAGCCAGGTAGCCACAAGGTCCCAGGGTGTTACATAACAAGGATCACTGCCACTCACTGAGCATTTCCTATGGGCCCGGGTGGTGTTACACAAACACATTTGTTTATATATGCGTATACACACTCATGTGTACATGTTTACCCTCCCCAGCACCGTGCGAGGTTAGCATGGCCCTGTGTTGTAGGTGATAAAATGGAGCCTAGAAGAAGTAATTTTCCCAAGGTTTCACAGCTAGGGTGTGGCAGAGCCAGTTTTTAAACTTAAGTCTGTCTACTCAAAAGCACTTGCTTTACACCTCCCCATTGACTCTGTCCCAACAACAAGGCTTTGAGATAAATGCACAAAATAGAAATTGTTCCAAGAAAGCTGCTTTGTGAGGTTAGAAATCTTGCCTAACATCACACAGTAGGAAGAGATGGAAAACCGAATTTGTCAGAGGCTAAACTATAAAATAGTTTGCTTGGGTCTGGCTGTCTAAGGGACAGCCCGGGTGGTCCCTGGGGAACAGGAAGTCTGGCTGAGAGAACAGTCTGGAGGAGGAGGCCTTTCCTCCTGGCCCAGGGCAGAACTCCCTGTGTTGGGGCAGTGGTGGGGGGTTCTCTGAGGTTTGGGAGCAGAAAACCCACCCTTTGGGTGGCCTCCCTGCCTTCTTGGGCCAGGGTTGGTGGGATCTAGGGGTCTTGACCCTGGAGCAAGATTGATGGGGCTCCTGCCCGGAGGCTCTGGCCTGGGGGTGGGACACCCACAGACAGGGACAGCACTGGGAGGGTGGGTCTAGGACCCTCTTCTCTGCACAAGACATATTCTAGGGCAGACCTAGGTTTATTTGTTGCTTGCTTTCTCAGATCACTGGCATTGAACATGCACGGCTCCGCGGTGGGCCGACCTGTGCCTAGGCGTGAGGGACACAGATTGCAGGGGTCACTGAGGGAGGCTGTGGAATCCTGGCTATAGGGCCTCGGGCTGGGGCTGATTAGCACTCGGGGGTTACGGTCTCTGAATCACCCTTCTGCATTTCCCTAATGCAGCCCACCAAACCGCTTTGTCCCCAACTGTCCCCTTCATCTCATTCCTTCTGCCTCGCCTGTCTACTGTACCAAGGAAAGCAGGGAAAAGACCCCCAGGAGTGTCACCTTTCCCTTACAGGTGTCACCCCTCCTCTCTCCCTACTGTAGTGACCTCCCTGGGGGTGACGAGGTTCTGTCTAGACGGCTGTCTCGCCAGGGGTGGGAGCTGGGGACAGGCTGAGCTGCCCAGGGGGGGCTTACTTCTGGCAGGCCCCACACTCGATGATGCCGTTGGTCTCCTGGATGGCCGTCTGGTGCACAAACACGGGGTACTCTGTGTCACAGGGATGCAGCAGGTCGTGCTTCTTTTGCTTGTGGGCTGCAGCGGACAGAGGTGCGTGTGTGAGGAAGGGCCCCGCAGCCTCCCGAGGGGCCTCAGCACCTCACGGGTGGCTGTAGTGGCCTCAACGCTTCACCCACAGTGGCCCCTGGTTAGAAAGGTCTCAGGACTGTGCAGGAGTGGGGGGGAGAGGGGGTAAAAGGTGGGGAGAACAGAGTAACTGAAGCAGCCTGGGTGTCGGGGACCGTGGGCCTCAGGTATGAGCGTCACACTAGCTCCTGACCTTGAGGAAGCCATATTCTCTCTTTGGAAGCCTACATCCTCATTATAAGCTGGGGGTAGGTGGGAAGTGCCCTATCTCAAAGGTGAGGAGAGGAGAGGAGAGGAGGGGAGAGGGGAGAGGAGATGAGAGGAGGAGAGGAGAGGAGGGGAGAGGAGAGGAGAGGAGGGGAGAGGAGAGGGGAGGAGAGGGGAGAGGAAGAGGGAGGGAGGGGGGGAGGGGAGGGGAGGGGAGGGGAGGGGAGAGGGGAGAGGGGAGGGGAGGGGGAGGGGAGAGGAGGGGAGGAGAGGAGAGGAGAGGAGGAGGGGAGAGGGAGGGGAGGGGAGGGGAGGGGAGGGGAGGGGAGGGGGAGGGGAGGGGAGAGGGGGAGAGGAGAGGAGAGGAGGGGAGAGGGGAGGGGAGAGGGGAGAGGAGGGGGGGGGGGGAGGGGGAGGGAGGGGGGGCAAGGCAGGAGGGGTGGCTTGGTGGGCGGGTTGTAGTCCCTTCATTCTGAGACCTGACCCCTTCCTTGTGGACATACCTGTGTCCAATCTCTCCGGTAGCTAAAACGCTATGCAAGGGCAGCTCCTAGACAAGCAGGCCCTGCTGGCCACCCCTGCCACCAGGGCCCAGCTCCTGCTACCCAGCAGTGTGGGACTGGGCAGATCTCTGCACCCAAGGCCACCTGAGCCCGGGGGCACAGCCCCCAGCTACGGGGCTCCTTGGTGGGTGTCAGGTGAGTGTGAAGCCCCTGAGTTCACTAAGACAAAGGCAGGGGGAGGAGCAAGCGGGATGCTACTTACAGTGATGGAAGACGGTTTTGGCTGCCAGGGTGTGGGCCCGGCACAGGGTGGACATGGCACAGGAAGGCATGATGTCACATGAGGGCAGGATGTCACAGGGTGGTGATGATGTCACATGGAGGGGTGGTGTCCCAAGATGATGTGGTGTCACACAGAGAGGTGCGGGAGCCAAGAGTGAGGGCAGCGATGAGAAGCCAGGCAGGGTGAAAGGATGAATGACAAATGCCTTAGAGCCACGCCCCCTTCTCACCCACCCCCGGCAAAAGGCGTCCAAGGAGCTGACAGAAACCCACCTGGCTGCACCGTCCCTCGGGTACTCACCCTCCGTCCCCCGCGTCATGCCAGCAGCCCCAGGCGCTCCACTCCAGCAGGAACCTGCCGGACAGAGCCGAGTCTCGGGGACCTCCCCACCCGGTCCCTGAGGGGCTGCAGCTCTCTGGTGCACCCCTGTTCTTCCATCCTCTCTCCTCCAGGGCACCCTCTTCCCTGCTGGAGGGCCCTGGGAGAGCAGAGGTCCCGCCAGGAGCAGCGCCCAGTGAGCCCCCCCCACCCCGTTCCCGGCCTCCTCCACCTCCTCAGCAGGCCTCCTGCTCAAGGAACCCCCCCTCAGAGGTGCCCACATGAAGGCCCTCTCCCGGCCCAGCCCCAAGCCCCACTCACAGCAAGAGCTCACTCTCATCAGCCACCTGGTCACCGTCAGGAGGACAGAGATTGGCTGGAGGTGGGGAGAAGAGGGACACAGCTTTTGCAGTAGGTCCAGGCGGAGAGCACCTGCTCCTGCCAGCTGCCCTTGGCCCAGATGGCGGCTGCCCCAGCACCCTCCTGCCCCGCCAGCTCCCGCCTCTCCTTGCAGAGGAAGCATCCCAACGCTGACTTATGTGGGAAACGCCTTTGGTGGGCCAGACGTCAGGCAGGGTTAGACGTGGCCTTCCCTAAGGCTGGTCCAGTTCTTATCCTGATGGGATCGTCCGCCAGGGATCCCTGACGATTTTTGTGGAGCACTGGGCATTGAGGTGGGGGACAGACTGTTCTGTGCCTGAGCCTTGTTGTCCTGAGCTGGGCTCTGGAAGGAAGAGACCCACAGGCCTGGGGCTGGGCTGGGCTGAACACTGGGCACAGGGGGTGCCGGGCAGAATGGTAGAGTCAAGAGCAGCCCCGGGGCTGGGAGGAATGGCGCACGCGCCTGTGATCCCAGCAACTCAGGAGGCGCAGGCAGGAGGAGCGCGCGTTCAAAGCCAGACTCAGCAGATTAGCAAGGCACTTAGCAACTCAGCAAGACCCTGTCTCTAAATAAAATATAGAAAAAGGCTGGGGATGGGGTTCAGTACCCCAGGGTCCAATCCCCAGTACCAAAAAAAAAAAAAAAAAAAAAAAAAAAAAAAAAAAAAAAAAGTAGCCCTAGGGCCCGATGGCCTGCGGCTGGGTGGGAACAGTGCCCAGGTGACCTCTTTGGAGGACAAGACAGAGGCTGTGCGTGTAGGGGAGAGAAGGTCTGGGGTGACACTCACGCTGACCAGGGGCTGGGCTGCGCTGTGGTGGTGATCCGGAAGTTTGCACATGGCCTGGTAGTCATACATAGTCACCCTGAAAATCAGAACCAAGGTGGGCCAAAGCCAAGACCACCTCCCATGCCCTGCCCCTGCCGGGGATGGGTGGGATGGGCGTCACCAGAAGGGCTTCCTTTCACCGGCATCCATGACGGTGCCCGAGTTAGGACAGCAGATATGAACACACTGAAATGCTGCGTTTGCACTTTGAATGCTTTAAGGAAAGAGCAGCAGGCGGCTGGCTCTCTTAGCTGGGGGGGTTTCCCCCTGAGGGCGGGGCTGGGGCTGGAGGGTCTCTTCCAGGAATGTCCAGGTGGCCATATGTCCCTCTCTGCCTCACGTTGAGCCCCTGGGTCCTGAAAGATTGCTTCTGGGGCTCTTTGGGGCTGTCATTGAGGGTTTGGGGGTTCAGATCCTGAGATCTGTCTGGACTGCTGCACGTCAGCTCGGGGCCCCACTTACTGCTTGAACACCCCCATGTTGAGCAGCTGGGTCATGACAGCGCCGTCCACCTCCCCCAGAAATCTTCCCGTCTGTGAGGGAGGGAGAGAGAGGGGAGGAAGAGAGCAAGCAAGCAGACGAAGACCTCTGAGCTCATCTGGACCCGGGTTACCTGTAGAGCCCACTCCCCTCGCCGTTAGCCCGCCCCCTGCCGTATTTTCTACCTCGGTGCTTTCTGAGCTCTAAGGTGTAATCTGGTGGTTGGCTATGAAATCAGCCTGGTGGTTGCAATAAGATTTTTTTTTTTTTTTAATGGTACAGATTCCTCAGAACAATTGAGAATCACCTGCAGTAAGGTAAAAGTTTTTGCGAAACCTGGTTTGTTGTATGGTGTATGTGCACAGCTGGGTCAGATGCAAATGCATTTCTTCCTGGAGGTGGTGGTCAGAAGGTTCAAAGCAGCACCTGCCTCATCCTCAAGGGCATCTTCCTCCTCCAGCCAGACAGTGGGAGGAGCTCTGGAGACACCTTCAAGTCCCCTCCCTCACCTCAGGAAGTCAGTGGAATTGGTTGCCTTGTGGGCTTGTCACTCATTTCTTTTTCTTTTTCTTTTGGTCCTGGGGATTGAACTCAGAGGCCCTGGACCACTGAGCCACATCTCCAGCCCTGTTTCGTATTTAAAGACAGGGTCTCACTGAGTTGCTAAGTGCCTCGCCATTGCTGAGGCTGGCTTTGAACTCACGATCCTCCTGCCTCAGCCTCCCAAGTGCTGGATTACAGGCGTGCGCCACCACGCCCAGCTTGTCATTCACCTGCCCTGACCCAGGTCCTCTCTGAGCGACCCACTCTACCCTGACCGAGCCCTTTCCCAGTCCCTAGTGTGCTGCCAGAACAGTGTCCTCATATACAACCTGGGTTTTGTCACACTCTCCGTTATCCAGGAAGGAAGGAAAGGAGGGAGGGAGGGATCCTCCTTTCCCCTCTCCCTCTCTCCTTTCAAAATACACTCAACCCGTTTCTGGGGGGCACCCAGGCCTGTGGCCCCGCAGCGTCCCCTAAGACAGCAAAGCCCTGGGGCTCGAGTTGAGAGACCAGGCCTGCCACTGCCCGCCAAACCCGCCTCCAGCGCCGGGCTCCAGCCTTCTCTGGCCTCTTGATTCTGCTGCTCTCGGCACGGCAGGGTGGAAGGAGCTTGGTTGTTGGCGTTGGATTTTGATTGGAATGCAGGTTATTTTAGGCTGGGAATAAGTGTGCCAACCCTGGGGCACACAGTGAATGGCAGCTGTTATTACATGAAGATGGGTGTGCCCAGTGGGCCGCGGTCTCTGCCTCAGTTGCCCTCTCTCGGTCCTCTTGTCAAGGACCTTTCCTTCTCTTCCTCCTCTGAGAAGCACTTCAGCAACTTGTGGCTGCATGTCCCAGTCCTGTTGTCATCCTGCCTGGGCATATATTCGGGCGTCTTAGGCCTCCATTGCATTGAAAACTGTTTGGGGTTGGGGACCATGGCTCTCAGTTCCCCAGGGTGCCTGGTACCTGGACATAGCGTGGAATTTGGACAGGGCAGGGAGGTGGGAGCCCAAGCCCACGGCACATCGGGTTCTTGGTAGAGGGCTTTCTTGGCTCCTGGGCCTGGCTGGCCCCAGTGCCACCTTCCCAGGTCTTTGTGAGGGGAACATTTCCAGGGGTCACACTCTTGCTAGAGGTGACAGGAGATGGCTTGGAGGAGAAAATCAGGTCAACTGAAGGAGGGGCGAGGAGTGAGGAGGAGAGCAGGCCAGGCAGTGACAGGACCCCCCTCACACCTGGAGTCCCTGCTTCTGTGGAATTTCCTCCATAGCCAGTACACGCTACGACGTACCTAAAACAGTGATGGGTGTCGTGGCTTCCAATAGCATGAAACCCCACCCTGGCACAGGATGGAGGGCCGTGGGCCTGGCTGGCCTCAGTGAGAGCCAGTATTGTGCAGGAACCCATGCAGGGCCTGAGCTGCATGGCTGAGGAGACTCTGGTAACCCTTCTCAAGGAAACTGATCATTGGTGACAAGGGTCAGTGGGAATGCAGGGCTCCTGCACACCCAATCAGCAATCACAGAAATTCTCTTCCAAATCAGAGATGCTGCTGCTGTGTTGGATAACGACCCCAGCAATGCTCCCTTAACGTATAACCAGCAAATAGGGGCCCTGGCCCACCAAATAGGCCTATTTTGGAAACTGGGATAAGGCCAGGAAATGTCACTTTGTAAATTGGAAATAAATAAGAAAATATAGCCTGCTTGCCTTCCTTCCTTCTTTCCCTCTCTTTCTTTATTCTTTCTTTTCCCTTTTTCTTTCTTTCCTCCTCCTCCTCCTCCTCCTTCTCTTTTCTTCCTCTTCCTCTTCCTCTTCCTCCTCCTCCCCCCTCCCTCCTCCCCCTCCTCCTCCCCCCCCTTCTTCTTCTTCGTCATCCTGGAGATTGAAGCCAGGGTACTCTACCACTGAGCTACAGTTCCAGCCCTTTTAATTTTCTTTTTCTTTTTTGGAGGGTGGTGGGCAGGGTCTCATTAAGTTATCCTGGCTGGCCTTAAACTTGTGATCCTCCTGCCTCAGCCTCCCAAATTGCTGGGACTACAGGTATGTGCTACCATACCCAGCTTCTATGGTATTCTTTGTTTGGAAATAGGGCACTTATAAAATTAAAAGTAATGATACGAGCCACTGAAAATGTATGCCAAAATTATAATCTCAGAAAATGACAGGTTAATGACAGAAGCAAACAGGAGAAAAACTAGAGCTGGAGGCAAAGACTTGTCTGTGCTCTGCTGTCTCTTGGCCCGAATGCCTGACCACCTTTCACTCACGAGATGCTTACTCATTAGGCAGGCACAATGCAAATTTGAAAGAAATGGACAAGAACCAAGAGCACAGACCAGTTTGGACAGACAAGGGCACATTCGCTGTCACACAGGACAGCTGATGACCAGTGCCTCCGGTGGTGGTATAAACATTTGGGTGTCCTTTTGTTCAGATTAGGAGGCCTGACAGGGACAGGCATCACTGAAGAGGCAGTGGACAAAGCAGGGGACAGCAGGGAGGAATCAGGGGAATTCCAGGGACAAACACGTGGGAAGGCAAGAGGCATCCAAAGCCTGCTGCTCTTCAAGGTCCAGCGGTAAGGCCAGCCGAAGTTCTTCCTGATCCCTCAGCTTGAGGGACTCCTCTCAGCTGAGTTTGCTCTTTTCTATTCTAGTTACTGTGCATGCATCGAACCTCCATCACTGGACTCCAAGATCCTAGGGGACAGAGACCCACCTCCAACCTCCCTCCCCAGCCTGCAGGGGCTTCATGTTTATTATCCATATTTGCTGAAGGAATTAGAGGGAATGAATGAATGAATGACCTGAGTCTCCTGCTTCCTGGGACAGGGTAGTGGGGTGGAGACTAGGCTCCTGATGAGGCTGTCCAAAATTGCTACAAGCCTATCCTAGTCTCTTTCCTAATTCTAGGCTTATTCAGCAGTAACCTAGTTGTTCGAACACTTGCTTCTGAGAAGGGAGGTCTCTGACCACTGTATCCTCAACACAGGGAAAAAAAAATGTATCCACCTCTGCAAATAAACCACTCTGTTTCCCAGAATATGTCACTCAGCAGAAGGTGTCCATTCTCTTCTCCTTATTTAGTAAGGTAGCCTGACTTTAACAATGCTAGCTATGTGCTCAGCTAAAAGACTACATTTCCCAGAAGCCCCTGCACTTAGTTCTGGCCAATGAAACATGAGCAGTCACAGGGAAGGACTTCCGGAATCCACTTAAAGGGAGAGGTCTACTCTGCAGAGAGGCAAACACCAACCGTCCCCCACCCCTGTCCCCCAGTTATACTTCCCCTTGTCTGGGAAATGAACTAGAAGGAAGGATCTTCCCTAGCTATGTTGTCATCTTCAGGGTGGGGACAGCTGGGGACTCCAGGAAGCTCCACCAGGAGCTTCACTGAGTCTTCCCAGAAGAATCAACCTGTGCTTTGCCTAAGCCACTGTCTTGGGGCCTCTATTCTTGACTGCAGAACACACTTCCTAACTGGTAGTTTCTTTTGACCTTTGTTGGAGTGAATTAGTGCCTCAGATCAAACTTCTGAGCCTGGAAAACCAGGGTCCAAACATCGACTTTGGGTACCTTGTCAATTCAGGCAGGACCCATTCAGGTGGAATGTGGAGCTGCATCCACAGCACAGCCCTGTAGAGGGGTCTGGCTGCCCAGTGGTGCCTCTTTCCCTGGGGGTTAATCCATGCATAAGTCATAGTCCATGGGCTGATGCATCTAAAGGGCCTGGGGCTCCTTGAGTTTAAGTCTGTAAGAGTCTGGGAGGGAGGTGAGGTCCTTTGAGGTACCACCCAGGAACCTGGAGCAGGAAGCAGATGGGCTCTGGGCAGCAAAGAAGCAGAACTAATTAGATTCCTGCTGGTTGGGTGGTTGCCCCTGGACCTGGGCTAATTTCCCTGTTGTGTGAGGCTGTTGCTCAAATGTCCCCTGTCCCCAGGGAGAAGGGGTGGTCTCAACTCTAGTGACAGAATGGAAAAAATGCCACATGCCACATGTCCTCCTTACCTAGGGCAGCCTCAGTTTCTTCTCCAAAAATGGGACAAGCATCCTCTTAAGGGGTGTGAGGGTCAGATGTGTCACCACATGCGAAACTACTGTGCCTGGCTTCCACAGGGATTGGTGCCCTTCAGTCCCTTCCTCACCTGACTGCCAAGCTGAGCTTTAGAGTTCCTTGACAAGTGCCTTTGGCCGCCAGAGAGCCTGCCTCTGCCAGGTCGGGAGGTTACAGGATTTACTTCTGAAGCACTCAGTGGGGCAGGGCCATTTGGGAAGCGCGGGGGGGGGGGAGTGCTGTTGCTGCTCAGTACAGGGGAGCCCCAAAGACTCAGAGGCGGGGGGACTGTGGGACAGGGAAGGAGGGGGGGAGCCCAGGCTCAGGACAGGCACATCTGTGGTGGCAGAAGGGGCCAGGGAGGGAGGACAGCACAGTGCCTTTGAGAATTCAGGTCCCTCGGAGGAAGGTGCTGGAATGAAGCATCCCATTGCCTGGACTTTGTTGCCCTGTGAGGACCGCGTTGAAGCTCCGTGGGTGAGTGTGGCCCACAAACAAATGATAGGAATCTGAGTCCCAGGCCCTGGTGACAGATGGCCGGAAGCATGATGATGCTCCACAGAGCCCCTGACACTCACAGTCGTGTGCAGCTCTCTCTAGACTCCAAACTGAGGGCTGTAATCCTGCCATTCCTGGTTCTTTACTAGAAGAATGAGCCTTGAGCTGGAAGAGGCCTAGTGGGGCCAAACGTCTGATCAGCCAGCCTGGAACGCCACCAGGAACAGGAGAGAGCCCTCGCAGCCACTCGCCCGGGCTGGCGGGCAGACTGCAGATGGCTGCCCTGGGGCAGGAGCACCCAGGATGCGGAAGGGCGAGGCAGGACTTTGGGAAGCAACAGGCTTTGTTCCCCAAGCCCCTGACGGACCTCGGCAGGGACAAGGAGCAGCCCGAAACTCCTGGCACGTTACCCAGCCAAGAAGGCGGGAGCAGCCAGCCGAAAAGCCTGCAGATGCCCAGCAGCTGGCAGCAGGCCTGGGCCCTGCTTCTGAAACTTTATCCTGCTCCGAATCACTCCCTGGAGGGCTCGTTAGAGCACAGATTGCCTGAATGAGTCCCTGGGTCTGGAGTGGGGCCCTCAGGCAAGCTCCCAGCCACTGATCTCTGTCTTCCAACCCTGCTCTGAGTTCCAGGGATAAGTGGGGAGGAGTGGGGAGGGAGTGGGTGAATTGGGGAGGGCCTTGTGTGTGTTTGGGGCAGGGGGCAGGTTGGGTCGGGGGTAGGAATCTGTGGTGGAAGATTCTGACATGGTTCACAGTGACCCCAGCTTCCTGGTAGTCACGCCTGCATAGGAGGTTGAGCAACTGACTTCCAGCTAATAGAAAGTGATGGGACGTCATTTCTGAGATCAGGTTTCAAAGACAAGTGGCTCCTCTGTTGCTTCCCCTGTCATCAGGCTCCTCCACTTGCTGCTCTGATGAAGCAGGCTGCTCCTGCATGGCCAGGAGCTGAGATGGCCTCAGGGTAACAACCCGGGGGACGGACTCCTGCCAGCAGCCATGTCCCCGAGTGAGCTGAGCTGTCTCTGGCCTTCCCAGCGACTCTTGAAGTGGTCCCCAGGTCGGGGCAGTGTCCTCCTCAGGGCCTAGCTGGGAGGTTGTCCCTGCAGCTTTTGGATCAGGGGTTGGCCTACGAGGGCCCAAGGGCCACATGTGGCTCACTGCTGCTGGCTTCTGTGGGTCCTTGATCTAAGAATGGTTTATCTTCAATGGTTCTTAAAAATCAAAAGATTAATAACATTTCATGACACATGGAAATTATAGGAAATTTGAATTTCAGTGTCCGCGATAAGATTTTATTGGAACAATGCCACATTCATTTGTTAGGCGCGCTGCTGTGGCAGCTGTCTCCCTGCACTAGCAGAGCTGTGCCGTCCCCACACACGTACTACCTGTCCCTTTACGGAGACTGACCCCTGCTCCGGAGCACAGTCTCTCTGACGTGGCCATCCTCTCCTGTTCTTGCCACCCTCCATCCCAATGTCCCAGCTTCGCTGAACTCTCTGAAACTCTTTAGGCCCAGGGTTGGACCTCAGGCCCTCAAAGCCAGTGCCACAGGACCTGGAGACATGGCCGCTCTGGATCGCCCAGGCAGCAGGGAGCAGAATGTGGGCGTCTGAGGGCATTACACAGTCCCGAGCCTTGTTCCAGCCACTTGGTTTCCAACTCCTGTCACCCATTTTTCTGTCACAGCAAGTGAGAAATACTAAGACAGACTGGTGCTCGGTCTAGGGGAGAGGCATGAGAAGGAAAAGGGGAACGAGGGGCGAGCAGAGGGAGGTGGCCAGGGGGCCTCGATGGCTAATGAGCAGCAGGGGTCCTGCGGAGCATCGGCCCACCCCCAGGGCCTAGCGGGGCGGTGGTCCCGGCAGCTTCTGGATCAGGCAGAGGACGGCCAACAAGACCACGTTTCTCTCCACTGCTGCTGCCGGGGCCACTTGAAAACTATCCTCAAGGAATCAGATGCCACGACCTTGCTTGGGCTTCTCCTCTTCCCCAGTTGCCACTTTTCTCGGTCCCCTTCCGATGCTCTGACTCTGGTTCCTGCCACGTTCTGACACCTTCTTTGGGCCCTAAGCCCCAATCCAGTGAGGCCAGACCGCTGCCTCGAGAGCCACAGAGTCAGCCCCAGCCCTGGCCTCGGTCAACATGATCTCCAATGCCTGCGGCTCTGCCAGTACCCAGCATCCAGAATCTTAGCTTCAAGGGGTCCTTAGGCATTACCCTGATTTTTTTTTTTTTTTTTTTTTTTTTTTTTTTTTTTTTGGTACCGGGGATTGAACTCAGGGGCACTCGACCACTGGGCCACATCCCCAGCCCTTTTTTTTGTATTTATTAGAGACAGGGTCTCACTGAGTTGCTAAGTGCCTCGCCATTGCTGAGGCTGGCTTTGAACTCGCGATTCTCCTGCCTCAGCCTCCCAAGTGCTGGGATTACAGGCGTGCGCCACCACGCCCGGCCTACTTTGATTTTTCACAGGGGGAAACCGAGGCACAGATAATGGAAGTTGCTTGCCCAAATCACATTTTAAATAAGTGGCAGACCCTGTGCTGAACCAACACCATAACCCTCCCACCGAGATTCAGCTTAGAGGCCATCTGGATGCTTCTGGGCTTGTTTCACGGAAATACTTCAGGTGAATATATCCAGATTTGGTTCAGGTTTGAATAGGCTTTTTTCTTCTTCTCTCTCCCTTTTTTTAATTGTTGATAGACTTTTTTAAAAAATTATTTTATATATATGGTGCTGAGAATCGAACCCAGTGCCTCACGCATGCCAGGCAAGTGCGCTACCGCTGAGCCACAACCTAGCCCTGAACAGGGGTCTTTTTTAGTTTGATTTATGACTGGATAAATATTTAATTTTAGGACTCAAATTGGGGCTCAGCAAATATGCCTTTGTGAATGCATTCCACGGCCACAGGGAAGATTGGGGGGTGCGAGGCAGGCTGTTGGGCAAGAAAGGACCACGCCCATTTCCTGGCCTCCCCTTAACAGACTGAGGGTCAGGTTTGATGTCTAGAATAGAATTTTCTATAAAGGAAGTCCAGAAAGGAGAAGAATGCAGGGTGGGGAGGCCCAGCCCTCTGGGGCCACGGTGGTAGAAGGGTGGAGGAGGGCTTAGGGCTGTGGATGGAGGACCCTCAGAAGACGTGGTGCAGGGGCTGGGGTTGTGGGTCCGTGGGAGAGTGCCAGCCTGGCACGTGGGAGGCACTGGGTTCGATCCACATAAAAATAAACAAAATAAAGATACTGTGTCCGTCTACAACTAGAAAAAGAAAAGAAAACATGGTGCAGTGCGGCCCAGCGGGCCCCCGGTGGTGCGTTTATGAGCCGTCTCATCTGCGTGTGGCGGCAGCACTTCCCCACTAACCGTGGCGAGGCCAGATTAGCTACAGATGAAATAAAGAAGTAATGTGTCCTCTGACCCCCTGAGTGGGGAAGCGTTCCAGTGTTGGAATCTCACTGTGTTGGCTTTGGGTTCAGGAAACCCGTGCCCTCTACTCCAATCCCCTCAAAGGCAGAGTCCACGAGCCCTCCCTGGGGCTGAAGGGGCTGCCTGTGGTCTTGACTCTTCCTCCTGCCCTTTCTCCCCAGTTCTAGCTCCCCATCGACTCACCTCCTGCGACCTCTCCGAGATCAGAATGAAGCCGTTGTTGTCTATGACGAAGCAGTCCCGGTCCTGGGGAGCGTCCGGAAGGGAGGTCATGGCCCGACCCTGCCACTGACCTCCTCCTCCTGCCTGTCCTTGGGGTTTGGGAAGGCTGGCCTCGGTGCCAGATGGAAAGACCCCTTTGGAGCCCAGCACTGACGGGAAGGAGGGAGGGCACTCGGGACAGAGGGAAGCCAGCCACGGCGGGCATGGGGAGGGCCACAGCTCCCACTCCACCCTCTTCCCCTGGGAAGGACTTACACTGTCCCTGCAGCTCTCCGGGCATGGCTCACCCACAGCACTGCACTGGAAGGAAGAAGAGAAACTGTAAATGGCAAACAACTGTGTGTGTGTGTGTGTGTGTTGTGTGTATGTGGTGAGTGTGTGTGTGTGTGCGTGGTAGGTATGTTATGTTCGTGCATGTTGTATGTGTGGTTCATTCGTGGTGTGCGGATATGTGGGGAGAGGTAGAAGTGTGTTTATAGTGTACTTGTGGTGTGTGTGCATGTGTGTGTACATGTCTGTGTATGGTGTTTTTGTGTGAGGAGTGTGTGTATAGTACGTGTGGTATGTGTGTAGTATGTGGAGGGTCTACATGGGTGTGTATGTGTGGTGAATAGACACGCTGTGTGTGGTATATGTGTGCTATGTGTGTGTTGTTTGTGTATCTGTACTATACTGTGTGTGTACGTGGCGTGTGTGCTGTGTATGAAGCATGTACAGCACGTGCGGGGTGTGTGAGAGCACACGTGTGGTATATATGTGGTGTGTGTGTGTGTGTGGTGTGTGTGTGGAGGGTCTACAAGTGGTGTGTGTGTGGTGTGCAGGAAGGGGTGTGTGTGTGGTAGGTGTGTGGCACTGAGAAGCAGACCCCTGCTGGCTGGCGGCTGCCCTGGCCAGTGGGCAGCCTCTTCTAAGGTGGCCACAGCCTGCAGCCCACAGGCCTCCTGTGCTTGGTGAGGGGAGAGGGTCGGTGGCATTGCTGGAAGCCTCCTGGGATGACTCCAGGTGGCCCTGGGTCCTGGGGTGGCTCTTCCCAAACTTGCCCAAGGTGAGCACACAGCAGCCGGTGACTGGGGAGCGGAGGCATGGCGGAGGCCTCACACAGGAGAACCGGGCAGAGGGCACCTGGGGAGCCCGAGGGCCTGGGGCGAGAGCTCTGGTGAGCAGAGGGAAGGGCAGGTGGGCGAGGAGGCCTGCAGGCACCTGACGTACGTCTCAGGGGCCTAGACGGCAGCGGGTCTGGGCCTTGGGAGGGAGGAGAACAGAGATGGAGCCTCTGCTGCCTGGGTGGGCAGGGCTGTGCGGCTCTGGGGCAGCAGAGGGGGTGCTGTGCCCAGGGTGCTGTGACTTGCCCTTGCCGTGGTGTGCGCTGGGAGAGAGCGCTGGGGTGAGGAGGGCTGGGGCCAGAGGTGGCGGCCTGGCCTGCACGCTGGGGGAGCAGCAGGGAGCAGAGGAGGAAGGGTCCGGGGACACCCCATGGTGGCTCCTGACGGGGCTGAGGAGGGTTTAGGTGGTGGGTGAGAGGCAGGGCCCTGCCTCACGGGGAGAGCTTGTTGTGTCCTTTATCCCCGACCTGGCCCGGAACAGTCACCTACCTGTTCTGTGGCTGCCCAGAACTGGCGCTGGAGGAATTCCACCTTCATCTGGATACCCACCGCTACAGGGAAGCAGAAAGAAGGAGGCAAGGCCAGGGGAGTGTTTTTGGGGAAGGGGTGGTAGGAGGGAAGAGAGAGGGAGAGAAAAAATAGAATCAAGTTAGAGAAGACGCATCAGCAGGAACTGAGGGGGGGATAGCACCCGGGCCGGCAGGGAACGGATGGAGGGCTGAGTCAGACGGCGGAGTGTGAATCTGAGGCTCTTGGGGAGTGGGAGGGGTGGGGGGAGAAAAGAAGACAGGCTGGCAGCGTCTATCTTCCCCACGCGAAGAACAATACCAGAAAATGTCCCGAGAGAGACGAGGCTCCAAGTCCAGAGTACAGTAAGGATGGACTTGTCCGCACGTCCCTGGGAGCTTCACCCCCTCTCACAGATGGAACAACAGAGGCCGGAGAGACCAAGCCAACTGTGCAGGATCATGAGACCAAAAGCAGCAAAGTGAGACTTGAATTCACATCCATTCTGCGTTGGGCACCTTACAAGGTTACTCAGATTTTTTTTAAAAAAACATTTATTTATTTACTTTAGTTGTACACAATGCAATGCATTTATGTTTACGTGGTGCTGAGGATCGAACCCGGGCCGCGCACGTGCGAGGCCAGCGCTCTGCCACTGAGCCACAACCCCAGCCCGACTTAGATCTTATTCCTGGTTTAACAACCTCTTTTACATCCGATTCCTGCTCAGGGTCTTCATCATATAGGATAAAAACTTTCCCTGCTGAAGAGCCTGAGCAGATTTACCCAGATTTGCAGGCAGTTCCCAGGAAACCAGAGGTGCTCTCAGTGCACAAATATTACTCCTTTGATGACACCTTGTACTGGGGTCACCCCTGCCTCTTTGATTCCCAAGTAGGCTCGGAGAACCCAAGCAGCTGCTCACACTAAAAGAAATCCAGGACAAAGAGCTCCAGGAAAACTTGGGGCCAAAGAATAGACAGAAAAGTCAGGTTATATTGAACAGAAAAAGAATTTAAAAAGTAGGACAACTTCTTGGTGTCTGGTATAACAATGTAAAAATGACTTGGGTGCTTAGGATGCGTCAGACACTTTACAGGCATAAGCTTCTTTAATCCCCCCAGCAGACCTGGACTGTTATTCTGACTTTCCAAGCAGAGGAAACCGAGGTTTTGCAGCAGTTATAACACTTGCCTGGGTCACCCAGCGAGAGAAAATAGAACCAGGGCTCTAACCTGGGTCTGTCTCTAAGTTTTGTTTTGTTTTTTTTTTTTTTAAATACCAGGGATTAAACCAGGGGCACTTAACTACTGAGTCATATCCCCAGCCCTTTTTAAAAATATTTTATTTAGAGAGAGGGTCTCACTGGATTGCTTAGGGCCTTGCTAAGTTGCTGAGGCTGGCCTCGAACTCACAATTAGCCTCCCAAGCTGCAGGAATTACAGGTGTGCACCACCATGCCCAGCTGTCTCCAAGGTTCCTGACCTCGCTACTCTCAGCACCTGGATTCCAGTCCTGACAGTCAAGACCAGGCTGCAGAGCAGAGGCAAGCCTCTCCTCCACTGTGAGCTTTGTTTTTCTCCTCTGTAAAGTGTAGACGGATCTGGGTTCTCAACCATTATGTCACATGCATGAGAAATTCTTCAGTCACCCCAGTGGCCATGGGGGAGATTTTTCCATCGCCCTCATCCTGACTTCCTCAGCACCTGGTTGGCTCTTCCACAATGCACTGTGGTTCCAGTACTGCACAAGGTGCAGAATTGCCTCAGTTTGATCTTCAGTCTGGAAAGAGCCTAGAGGAATATGATGGTGGGGTTGGGGGAAGAGACTAGGGAAAGGTCAAGGGGCCAGAGTTCTAGGCTGGATTTTCCAGGCTTGTGATCTCTGGATTTGTTTCTTCAGGTGTAAAATGAGTCATGGTTATTGTTACCCTAGAAAGGCAGAATGAGATCAAGTGAGATGATGGGTGAGTCCACTATTCCAGACTGCAGCCTTGTTGTCCAAACTTTAGTTTGCATCAGAATCACCTGGAAGGCTTGTTAAACCCCATCCCAGAGTTCTCATTTGGGAGGTCTGGGGTGGGGCTTGAGAATTCGCATTTCTAGCGTGTTCCCAGGTGACGCTGCACTGCAGATCCTGGGACTATATTTTGGGAACCCCTGTTCAGAAGCATCCTCGTATAATGGGGCTGTCCCAGATGATGGAGGTGCTGTTCCAAACGAGAGCCACAAGCTGCCTCCTGAGAACTTGAAATGTGGCTGGTGGGACCCAGGATGTGAATTTTTAGAATGTTACTTAATTTTAATCCATGTCTATGTAAATAGCCACATGAAGTGGATGTCCACCTTGCTGGACAGTGTGGTACCAGGGCTGATCTGAGGTTGCAGATGAAGTAACCAATGTCCCGAGAGGCCCCTCTGCTCCCTTGAATCCCAGGCAGGGATCTCGGGGCTGCTCTTGGCTAGCCAACCTGGACGGGTCCTGTGATGTAGGAGCATCTGAGTTCTTTGGTGACTTTGTTGTTGCTTCAAGGTCCAGGTGGCTGACAGGGCTGGGCATGAAGGGATGGGGGACCCACTTGTTGGCTCATGACAATGACGAAGGACGCAGACGGGGCACACCCCGGCAGGCGAGGGATGCTTGGGCCCTTACATGTCTCCCTGAGGCTGCAGCCCCTCCCTCTGCTCTTGACATTCATTTGCACAGATTTCTTTCTCCTGTAGAAACAGGCTGAGTGAAAGATGATGGCCCTGGTACACATCGTCAGAGGGGAATTGTACCAATGCTTTAAACAAGCCAGCCTTTGGGAGTTAAGGAAGCATATTCGACCCCATCCTTGACTCCAGGTCAAAGAGGTGGCAGATTATTCCTGGAACGAGGCTCTGCCTTTATCCCCAGGCGGCTCAGGGCCACGTCTCATGGAATCACAAGGTTTCTGAGCTGAAAGAAGTTGTATGATTTTAACACGGGGAGCCTGGAGAAGGTGGGGGCTAATTCTTCCCAAATGAAGGTCAGGTTCTGAGGGTTCATGGGCAGAAGTGTGGGGAACGGGGCACAGACCAGGTTCTCCCCACCAGGTTCCATCTCCTGGGGTGGACCATCAGCTCCCCCAAGCAAGCTCTGTGACCTCTGCACCTGGGAACCCTTTGCAAAATTCGAGACATTCCAACTGCCTTCGGACATGTCATCTCCCCCGGGTCACCCAAGGGCATCTCAAACTTTACACGCTCAGAAATAAAGTCCGGGCTTTCCTTCCAAGCCCTGGCCCTCCTTGGGACTTTGCCATTTCAAAACACATTCTCTACCTAATCATGTGCCCTCAATCAACCCAAGTTCAGCTGACTGTGGTTCCAGAAGCCTGTGTCCACCTCTCCCTACCTCCACTGTTACCAGCCTTGGCCAAGCCAGTCTCTCTCCTGCTTGGATTAACACAATAGACCTTTAAGAAGTCTCCCTGCTTCCCACTTTGGCCTCTCTGTGATCCACTCTCCACCTAGCCATGAGAGTGATCTTTCTGAAGATCAAATCGCACCACTCCATTGCTTAAATGCCTTTCATTGCCCCTGAAACAAAATCTACACTCCAGTGTAATTAATATGGTCTACAAGACCCCACATGAGCCAGCCTTGCGGGTGTCTCTGGTTTCAGCCTGAATCACTTTCTTCCTCAGACATGTTGAGATTATTCCCACCCCAGGGCAGCTGCACCAACTTTCCCTGGAATGCTCTTCCCCTTGACCTCTACAAGGCTGGCGTCTTCTCATCATCAGATCTCAGCTCAAACATCATCTCCTGGCAGAGCCTTCCCTGACCTCCTCAGAGAGAACAGCACTTCCCTTCACCGTGCATTTTCTGTCTTGTCATTCTTTTTATTTTCGCAGCGACATGATTTATCTGTTATTGTCTGTCTCACCTCCTATTGGAATGCAACAGCAGGCAAAAGGATTAAGTTCTCCTTCTGAGCACCTAGTACAATACCTGTCACATAGTGGGGATCAATATATATATATTTCTTGGGCTAAATAAATAAGATCAATTTGAGTCAACTGCTTGACTGGGAAGCAAAATTCTACAAGACTTACTGTCCCTTACCTCTGAGGTTCAGGACCTCCTTCCTCCCCACTGAGCCCTGCCCTGTTGATGACAATGGACTTGTCATCGTGAAGACTTAGCTGTGCTCAGAATTTCTTCAAGAACTTGGAGACAATCCACTATGAAATGGGAGATTTAAGTGAGACATGATGAAGAACTTCCTCCTGGTAAGAACTATAAGATGCTGAAAACAGGACTTGGTGTATAGGAGGGAAGATAGTGACTAGAGAACGTGGAAATCTCTTTGGCAATGGATCAGCTGCGCTCTGCCATGCCCAGGAGCCTGCACACCTTCCCTTTAACCATTTCAATTTTTTTTTCTTTTCTTTTCTTTTTTTTTTTTTTTTGGTACTGGGGATTGAACCCAGGGGCACAACCATCTACACCTCTTTTAATTTTTTATTTTGAAATAGGATCTCACTAAGTTGCTTAGGGCCTTAAATTGCAGGAGCTGACCTCGAACCTGTGGTCCTCCTGCCTCAGCCTCGTTCTGTTCCAGCCCTGCTTCCCACCACATGGTGCCTCTCCTTCCCAGGCACAGAGAGCGCCCAGCCCTTTGTCCTTGCTGGAGCCTCCCTGGGAGGAAGGCCGCCCTAGGAGCCCCCCGCTGGCCTGCAGGAGTTGTGCTGCACTGTGTTTGCAGAGGAGCGGAGAACTCTTGGTGAGGGGAAACAGGGCGTTCTAGACTTTTCCAGGTGGCTCCCCCAGGATGGTATTAAGAGGCTTTCTCTGAGCTTGTGCCTGGTGGCTCCTGTTTTAGACCTTGACCTTGACCTTGGTTCCCAGGGAATCGCCACAGCTTGATAGAGGAGGACAGATCCCAGCCTCCTGCCCCGGTCTGCCTGGATCCCCTCCCCGCCCAGCCTCCTGCCTTCCCTCTCTTGCTGTCTCTCCACAGTGCTGATCTTGCACCTCACCCCACTCACAACCTAGCAAATCACCTCGATAAGACCACAGGCGGCAGGCGGCTGATCAAGCTGTGCGTCTTTGCTCCACGTCCTGGCTGGCACCTCAGTGCCGCTTCATCACCAGGACAGGAGAACAAAACAGCCACACCCACACGGGCATGACCACACACACACGACCACATACATGTACACACACATGACCACACATGCTCAGGTGCATGCACGAGTTCACGCATGCAGAATGACCCTCGTGGAGGACCATGGTCTCCAAGAGTCAGAGATTTGCTTTCTTCCCTCCTGGCCTTTGCATCTGCTCTGACCTTCATCCTCAACCCAGCCCTGTGTGGTCAACTGGACCCGGATGGTGGGGTGGGAGGGGCTTGCCTTCTAGAACACTGAGCCAGCAGGTGCACAGTGAATACCTGTGTCACAGAATGCCAGGGCTGGGGGAGACCAGAGACCTCAATCCACTTGCTCATTCCATAGGTCAGGAAACGAGGAGACCCAGGGCTGTGGAGCCAGTCACCCAGCAAATAGCTACTGGACAGTTAAGATGCAATTGACAAGAAGGTGCTGGCACAGAGGACAGGGGAGGCAGGGTCCCTCTTCTGGAACAGGACACAGTACAGGAAAGGAGAAGAAGCCACACCACAGAAAGCCACCTCACAACTTCCTCTCTGATAACGTGGAAGCTAGACCACAGTAAGCGGGGAGAGGGGAAGAATAGATATTCTGCAGATTAGACAAAGGGAAATGAAGGGAAGGGAGGGGGATAGGAAAATGAAAGACAGTGGAATGAATGTGAAATTATTTTCCTATGTACTTATATGAATACCCCATAGTGAATCCCACCATCATATATATCCACAAGAATGGGGTCCCAATGAGAATAAGATGTAGTCCATGTTTGTATAATTATATCAGAATGAATTCTACTGTCATGTATAACTAAAAACAACAAAAGAAAAAGGAACCACAAGGGTGGCCCAGAGAAAGTGCCACAGATCAGAGAAGAAGGTTGAGACCTGGGAAATCAGCAGGGACACTTTGTACCAGAGGTGCCATTCTGGGTGAGGTTTTAAGAAAGGATGAGGGTGCCCATGGGCAGGAAGAGCACTGAGGCCCGGGAAGACCTGCTTTCATGAGATGGGGAGGTGGGGGCTGTTTGGGGGAGGTGGCACCCTGCTTTGCTTGAAGGGCAGGATACCTGGGACACCTGTGTAGGGTGAGAGGCAGGGACTTCCCAGGAGGTGAAGGAGGTTCTCCGCTCCTCCAGGGACAGTAGCCCTGCCTGTGCTGCCTGGGGTCACCCGACAGAGAGGACAGAAAATAAGGTGCAGGAGCATTGTGTGAGGCATCCTGAGTTCAGGAGGGTCCTCACCCCACAGCCCCAGTCCTAATGAAGGATATGGGGACACTCATGATGCCCCGTGCTGAGCCCTCTGCTGGCCAGGAGGCTCTCAGAGAGCTGACAAGGTGTCACTTGGAGGTGTGCACTCCAGCTGGGAAGGAGGTCCTGGCTTTGCCTTCAGATCAGCCACCTTCCTTCTCTTGGAGTAGCAGTTTCTCTGACTTGCTTTGTCCTGATTGGTTAGGAGAGACGCCTCTGAGCCCTTGGATTAACCATCTTCTCCCTTTGCAGGCCTCCTCCTTTCTGGATAAGAGCAAGGACTAGCTTCCACATATCAGAGAAAACATTCTACCTTTGGCTTTCTGAATCTGGCTTAGTCCACTTAACGTGAAGCTAGTCCAAAATAAGGAGGAGAAAGGGTGGGGGGAGGGCTGGGAAGGGGGGTTCCCATCAAAAAAACAAAACAAAAAAAAAAAAAACCAAAAAAAAAGGAAGACCAGTGGGCTAGATGAAGGGGACAGAGATTGGAGAAGGGAAGAGCAGAGGAATGAATCTAACCTACCTTTCCTGTGCACATGCATGAATATACCACAGTGAATCTCACCACCATGTATATCCACAAGACACCAACCAAGAGAAAAAATAAATCTAAAAGTAAATAGCAGAAAGATCTGTAGGAAGGGAACAGGGTAAGGAGGAGGGAGAGGAAACGGGAAATACTGGGGACTGAATTTGAGCAAATTATATTCCATGCTTTTAAAATTCTGTCAAAATGAATCCGATTGTTAGATATAACCAAAATGAAACAATAAAAAATAATTAAAGAAAAAAAAAAAGAGCGAGGACCCTAGAGGAGCAGGGTAATCCCAGGGACTGAACTTGCCTCTGGTTCCCTGGATGCTCTGTCCAGGGCACTGTGTGCTCCCAAGGCAGCCAGTCCCCAAGGTCCCCAGCCTGCCTGCTCTGGTGTAGTCCTAACCTGGGTGGACATAGCTTTGAGGCTCTCTGACCTCTGTGTGACCACATGACCTCTGGCTTTGGGGGCTCAGGAGCCCTATGTGGACGGCCCTCTGGGCCTCAGCATCCCTGTGCACCCTCGGTGGTCCTCTTGCAGAATCAATCAGCCTTTGAGAGAAGGGGTGGATTTTTCCTTCTCCCACAGGCAGGATGGGAGACACTGCCCCGCATGACTTTGAAACAGGAGACAGAGCCAGCTTCCTAGGAGGCCTCAGAGACCAAAGTCAATCCACTGGTTCTGTCGTCTGGGTCTTGCCCCTCTTTCGCCAAATCAAAGGGGAAAGAGGAGCGAGAGACAGAAGAAAGGGGCATCCAGGGGCGAGGGACAGCCAGGAGGAGCCCTGGGAAGGAAAATGGAGGTGCATGATAAAACAGCTTTCCTCCTCCCAGGAGTTGGAAACGATTAATCCACAGGCGCTTTTTTTTTTCCCCCACTGAAATGTGAGCATTGCAAGGGTGAGCGCTGCCCTCGCGGCCGGGAGCGCCGGGGCGCGCGCCTGTGTGTGCCTGCCGCTGTCATCACAGATGTACCCCAGCTGTCACTCCACCGCTCTGGCTCTCTGCTCTGCGCACACGCGCGCGCTCTCCTCCCTCTCCCCTCGCTTCCCCCTCTCTTATCTGTCTTCCTCCGTCCCTCCCTCTTTCCTTCTCAGTTTGTTATTGACCCAGCAGCCCCAGCCCCTCTCAACGCGGTGCCGCGGGCACTCCGCCGCGGGTGCTGGGCGCTGCGTGCCAGCTCCCTGCTCCCGGACTCCGGGACTCTGCATCGGGAGCCCACCGGGCTCTGCTTGGCGCTGGTGTCTGGATTTAGAGCTACCTAATTTAAGGGGCTTAGGGTCCCAGTGAAGAAAGGTGAGTGTGAGCACCTGGTGGGAAGGAACGGGGGTCGGGGGAGAGCACGCTGGTTGTGCATGCGAACCGGGGACCATCTTTGCTGGGTCTCTTGGCCCTGCACAATTAGCAGCGAGTGCCTTCTGCCTGGGGCACTTGCTGGGGCTGGGAAAGCTGCTCAGAACCAGACACCCAGGCATCCCAAAGGTACAGAACACGGCGAACTCTGACCCCACAGTGTTGGGGACTTGAGCTGTGCATTCTGCCAGAAAGGGGGGCAGGGAGGGAAGGGAAAGGGGGAGGAGGGCAGTGCTGGTGCCAGATGACAGCCCTGGGTGGCATAGAAACCGGTCCCTGCAGCACGAGGAGCAGCAGCCAAGAGCCTTGTGCTGTCTGCATGCCTGGTTCCATACAGGCAGCCCCAAGGAACTTGGGTGCTATAGGAAGAGGGGTGGGACGGCAGTCAGGTGCTGGTGACAGGCTGGTAGAGGAAGTGGAGGGCGGCAGGGTGGAGGACCACTCCGAGTGAGGCATGGGAGTAGACCACAGGACCTGTGCCTCTTTACAGGTTGCCTTGAGCCTGGGGTTTCTGGCCTTCAGATGGCTGTCCTTGGACAAGGGTGCAAAAAGGTTCTTCCCCAATTGGACACTAGTCCAGGCAGGCATGGGTGAAGCCTTGCTGGTGGGGGTGTGGCTGGAAGTGGACAAGGGGGAGGATTCTTACAGCCCTTCTTTGCAAGCTTGGGTGCTGCTTCTATCCCACCTAAGGGTCAGCCAGGGAGCTAGGCTTGTGGGAACCCACGTAGTGTCCCATGGCTGCACGCCTGCCTTTGCTGCAGAAGGGTCAGGTGCCGTAGGAGGACTGTGTGCAGTCAGGCCGGGTCTACCTGGCTGCCTGGTTCTCAGGGGCATGGACACTCAGACTTGGAGCAGGACAGTGGTTCTCAGTACCCCTGAGGCCCATTTCAATACTGCTGGCTTCCAACCAGAAATCTGTGGTTCAAATTCCCGCATGGCAGGTCTGGGGCTGGGTTCCGATTGGCTGCTCTGCCCCTCACCCCAGCTGTCTGCATTTCTAGGGGTGGCAGTGGTGATGTTGGCACCGGGCTGTCGGGACTTGTTGGGCATTGCCTCGTGTGACTCAGATTGACAGGGCTGCAGCTTAGATAACTACAGCAGGTGGGGGAGGGGAGGGAGCCAGGCACGTGGTGAGGGGCGGGGGAAGTCCAGCTGGTAGGGAAACCCAACAGCAGCTTAGGTGCCGCCAAGAAGAGCCCAGCTCTTCCCACCCCCACCTCTCCACTGGCAGAAAGTCTCTGGCACTGCCAAAAGAGGGAGCCCAGGAAAGCCAGGCCTGGGGGCGGCAGGAGAAGGAGGGAGGCTTCTTAAGCAACCGATCTGGTTTCTTTGGGGTTTGGCTGGAAGCAGGGTCTGGGGCCCAGGGTAAGCCAACGCTGTACCCATTTCCCAGGCACCAGGGCCAAGAGGCCACATGGGGTGGGGGGTACTGCAGCGGAGGGGAGTGGAGGAGGGGTGTTTATGCAATGACGGGGGTGTTGGGGGAGCTCTGTGGGTGAGGAGAGGAGGAGTCTACTCAGAGGCAGTGTGTCCCCTCTTTGGGTCTCCCTCCTTTCTAACCCCAGATCAGGTTTCCCCTGCCCCCTACTTGGGGCCTCGGGCAGCCAATGGCAGGAGCTGGCTCCAGGGCTCAACAGACTCCAGCTCATTCATCTCAGAGAGCAGAGGGGTGACTCAGGGGGCTTCCCTGTTCCACTCCCCAGGGTGCCCTTTTGGGATAGAGAATTTTGACAAGGAAAGGCGGGTGCAGGAAGCTGGGAGTGAGAAGGGGCAGGTGTTCTGAAGTGCACCAGGAGGGTATGTATCTGTTCCAGCTACAAATATAGAGATTGTTTCAGAACCAGCTTCTGTGCTGCCTGGGCAGTGTGTGTTAGGGAGATGAGCAGGGAAGACATCTGGAATGTTTCCTAGAAGGGCCTCATGGCCAGACAGGTGGCGGCAGCCTAAATGACACTTGCAGCCTCCCTACTGTCCCATCCATAGCGAAACCCATGCCATTTCTGTGCAGGGCTAAGCCTGCTGCCCAGGCTCCCTGGCAGCCCTCTGGGGGATGGGTGGGCCCTGCCCTTGCAGGCTCGTGGCCCTCTGCCTGTCACTAGCTCTGGAGCCTTTGCCTCTGCAGAACAAAGGGGGTGGCGGAGGAGACTCTGAAGACCCTTTTCGCACTGTTCTGTGGGTCTTTTATTCTGAGGGGGTGCATAGGTCTTGTCCCGAGCCCTTGACATTTGACCCCTGATCTAGGGGAGATATCAAGGGAGGGGAGCACACAGCAAGGCCTACACACCTCCCCAGGAGACCTGCGGGGCACGATGACTCTATGGCTGGGACACTTGCCTTGAGGGGTGATGACAGAGATGCTCAGAGAAAGGGCAAGGGCACGAGGCCTGGGGTGAGTGGGTGGGTTTGTAGCTGTCTGAGCCCACCCCACCTGGAGGGTTACTTTTCATGTGTAGGAGAAATGAAAGGGGCCATTGCACCCCCGCCACCCTGACCCTGTCCCTCTGCAGTGAATGAGTGCTGGCAGACTGCTCCAAGCTGGGGGCTGGTGGTGGCTGGGGCAGGTGCTCCAGGGGAAGCAGCTCCCCCCCTCCCAGCCTCCAGGGGCTGCGGCAGCCCACTCAGTTCGGCTGGAGCACGTGGTGCCTTCTGCTCCTCCTGCTGCCTCCCGTTCCCTCGCTACCTCCCCCAGTGCTGGCGTCCCCAGAGCTTCCAGGCTAACCCCGCCCCCACCTCAGCACCCAACCCTGGCCAGAGAGGGCCTCATCTCTAGAAAGATCTTGGGCTCCCCGGACTTGTCACCACACCTGTCATTACTGAAAGAGGGGAGGCTGGCAAGGGTGATCTGGCTTGCATCTCAGTCCAGCAAACCACACAGCTCACTTCTCCATGGGTAGGATGAGGACACGCGCAGCTCCACTAGACAGTGGGTGAGGAAGTGCCAGGTAAACCGTAAAGTTCTGTACAATCCCCCTGCTCCTGTCTCTACCTTTCTCCACCAGAAGCCTCCACGTGTAAGCGGATGAGGACAGGATGAACCTAGCAGCTTATAAAGGCCACTGAGTCAGTAACTTTGTCACCAGATGCTCAGGCACAGAGCAGTAAACTCCCACTTACCTAGGCTTAGGTAAACGTTTCCTCACACCTATCATGGGCTCAAGTCCACTTAATTCCCTGTGCCTCAGTTTTCCCTATCTACAAAATGGTGCTGATCATGATAACCAGAGAGAGTTGTGCGAGCATTAAGGACGTTAGGTGGGTGTTTGACTGTGGCCACTGTTTCTCTCTGGGCAAAGGCTTGCTGGAAGAGATACTAAAGTCGGTGCCCTTGCCCTGGCCCAGGCCTGGTGTGTCCTCCAGGCTCAGTCAGGCCCATGCTATTCCCCGGCTGGTGTCTAGCCCCACGGACAGACCAGCATTATTTCCTGGGTGGCTGTTTGTCCCTGTCTGGGAGGTAACAGCCTAATGCTCCTCAGGCTTAAATAAATATGCATACAAATTGCCTGGGATCTTGTTAAAATGCAGATTCTCATTCCATCTGCCTGGGTGGGATCTGAGAGTCTGTATTTCTAAGACTTCCAGGCTAGACCACTGCTGTAGATCCGTGGACCACAATTTGAGTAGCAAGGGGTTAGAGACAAAGCCCTATGTTTCTTGGGGGTTTTTGGGGTCCTCAACCCCATATTCTCAAATCAGAGGCCCAGTAAGGGAGTCCTAGGGACACTCCTGGGTCCCAGCTCCTTCCTTCTGGTCTTCTGTCCCTGAGACAAAACCTAGGTGAGCAATCTGAGCAGGTCTAGTGAGACTGAAAGAGGGGATCTTTCTGGGGACCCCAGTGCTTTACTGTCCCCCATGCCCCACCAGGGTTGGGACTCCCTTGAAGACTGTTAATTTATTCCAGCAGCAGGCCAGCACCTCCTGCGGCATCTGTTTTCCAGCCTTGCAATGTAGGTCACCCCTTTCCTGAGGAGGCTCTGCTCTTCTGGGGGGCAGAAAGGGGTCCTTTGCTTGGAGGCATGTGGGTGGGCAGAGGATTAAGGGTCCAGGAAGTTCTGGTTCCCCCCATATTTCCCTGTGGGTCAGGAAAGCTCTGAAGTCCAGAAGAAAAGCTCAGGGGCCCAAAACGCAGGATCAGCTACCTGGAGCACACAGTGTGTCCTCACAGATCAGGGGGCTTGTTTGGATCACATTTCTCCAAAGCACACCAATCACAGTGTCCTGCCACCTTGCCAGGCAGTGACAAAGGTCTGTGTTGTGAGACTTGCTTACCCTGGTCGGTGCATGGGCAACCTGTTCAAGGCTGGGATGGGGCCCTTCTACTCAAGGGCCCTTCTCCACTGAATGCCTGTGTGCTGGTCAACCCTGGGGCTCATTTGTTGGGGTGACCCTGAGTGGAGTCAGGTGGGAGAGGAGCCTGCTAGGGGAGGGCAGGAGCCCCAGGCAGAAGTCGGGTCTGAGTGTAGCTCCAGACTTTTCTCCACGGCCTGTTTCCCTCAGGAAATCAGAAGTGGGGACGGAAGCTGGATTGGGTCTCCAGCCCCCATATGAGGGGTTAGGGTCTGTCCTGGGGAGGGGTGTCTCTCCAGATCTTGCTTCCCTCTACATCTGCCTGCTGAGGACACTCGTGGAGGCATCTTGCTCTGCTGCCTGGGTGTTGGCATGAGCAGACGTGCTGGAACGCTGCCAGCCAGGCCTGCGTGTGTGGACGTGCTTGCATGTGTTTGGTCGCACACGTGCGTGCACCTGTGCAGGCATGCGTGTCAACACATGCCCAACTGCACCGTCTGTGTGTGTTTGCATCACGTGCTGTGGACGGAGCTCCAAGCACGTGTCTGAGAGGCCTGTGGGTGCACGGCCCACTCTATGCACACATAAGCACCTCCCCGTGAGGGCCATTGCTGGGTGACAGTCACCAGGGAGTGGTTGAGCAGCCTGACTCAGATGCCTGCAATCTAGTCCCTGACACACTATGTGACCTTGGGCAAGTTGGTCACCGCGTCCGTACCGCGGGTGGTCACTGACCTGCCTACTATTTCACAGATGCTTCAAGGTTCTTGGTTGGTGTTCCGAAGGGCAGGGCTCGAGGGACACGGTGCGGGCGGGTGCTGCCGCCGGTGAAGGCAGGTCCGGGAGGGCTGTGGTGTGAGCCTGCCACACAGTCAGCATCCTGTGACAGCTCACAGCCCCAGGACAAGCTCAGGCGCTATGTGCTCAGGAATGAGAAATAACCCAGAGCGTGAGGTTACTGGGACCAGGGAAGAGAGAGGTGTCCCGTGGACCTGCTGCTGACCCTCCCAGTGAGGAAGGCATGCTTCCTCACACCCATCAGGGCTCAAGTCCAAGGTGTCGTGTGCTTAGGCTATGCTAACTCTTAAATTCCACCCCCTAAGTGTCATGGTCATGGGCATTAGAGTTAAGAAAGCAGAGATCTGTAGAGTATAAGCAGTTTGGTTGAAGGAGTAGCCAGATAGGACTCACACCCAGAGTCTCCCCGCTGGTGCACGTGAGCCACGAGCCTACAGTACCCTGCCCTGAGAGAGCAATTAGAATGACAACCGGCTGCTTCGCCTGTAGAGTGCACAGGACCCACCCAAAGAGCAGGGTGAGGATGAGCTGCTCCCCGAGCCCACAGCAGAGCTGTAAGGTGACCCACTCTGCCAGCCCCTGCCCAGCCCTTCACAAACTGGTCCTCACTACGGAGGAAGTGAGGAACGACAAAGCCCAGACTGACACTGAGGGCTGCTGACTCCCGAGGAGCTGCCACGCTGCCGGGCCACACAAGCCACAGTAGCACAGGCCACCGCGGAGGACCCCCTGAGGACCACCAGGGGTGGAAAGAGGGTTGGGGGACGTGGGAGGAGAAGATGGGAAACAGGGTGGGGGAAAAGGCAACAGGAGCCTCCGTGAGATCCTAATGCCTGAGGGGAACCCACAGCGCGCTTCCAAGCTGAGCGTGGCAAGCCAGCGTCCTGACGGCTCCATCCACCTCCTCAGCTATCATCTCCTCTGCCATGGGCTCGCAAGCTCCCAGAATTAAACCAGCCTACGGGAGGCGGAGGGGGAGGCTGCAACCAGGAATTACCAGGGACGATGAATCTGGCAAACAAGGAAGGTCAAACTTTGAGAGCCTGACACAACCGTGCCCTTTGGGCACCCAGAGGGAGTTGGGGTGTTGGCACAGTCTTCACAACCAAACCCCATCCTGGTCCTACCACCAGTTGGGAGATGCTGCCTCTGATGGGGCTGGCAGGGTGGAGGCTCTGGCCTCCCTTGTAACAGCTCTTGGCCACATCCGGTAGGAAGTGGGAATGCAGAGGAGGCCTGTGTCCCATTTAGGAGACACAGGGTCGGGGCAGACCTGGGTGAGTGCCTCCTTTCCCCCCGAGAAGAGCAAGCTGCTCTCTGCACACCTGGTCTGTTCCCAGCCCTCGGTGATCTCACCCCTCGCCTCTGTGGCCCTGTCTCTCCTGCGCCAGCAGCTGTTGCAGCATGAACCCCTGAGCTGATGAGTCTTATTATAGACTGGCTGGCGGAAGAGGGAGCATTGCAGTTCACCTCCAAGGCGACTGTGGAGGCGGAAGCAGGGGGCCACACCTGGCCTGTCAGCAGACACTGAAAAGGATCTGGCCTCTGTCTCCCTGGGCCATGGTAAGCAGTGGTGGGGGGCACTGGTGAGACCAGGACTCGGGGGAGGGAAGCAAGCAGCCTACGTGGGCACGTGCCCTGAAACCTCACTCTGCTCACCTGGGAGGGACGTGCCTCAGTTTCCCTACGTGATGTGGGAAAGCCCAGACAGAGGAGACCATATTGCAATGAAAACATTTTGGAGGTCACCATTCCAGAGAGGCATCAGGAAGAGGCAAGGAGAGGCTAGGGGGGGTACTGGGGAGTTCAGGCGGCAGTTCCTGCATCCTCCAACCTGGGGCCGGGTCTGAGGGCTCCTGGGGAAGCCCAAAGCTGCTCCTGCCCATCACCCCAGGGAGGTTGAACATTTCCTGCCCTCTCTCTTTCTGCTCCCCTTGTTCCTCTCCTTCCCCACGCCCAGGGAATCATAGCTAAGGGAACAGAAGAGGGATGAGGAGTGTAAAGAGACACCTGGGCCCTCTTCCTAACCCCTGGGTTGGAACGGGGCCTCGAACACCTGCCTCCGTCCAGCTCTCTTTCTTTCTCTCAGGACTGACAGGCAGCGCACACCCAGGGCTCCTCTCTCCCCAGAGCTGCAGGGCCTGGAGAGCCGTGGGGTTCACCATGCTGGCACCAGGTAGTGGCCCTGAGCAGAGGACCAGGCTCGCCCTGCAGTGGAGGCAGGTCTCCTGTGAGTATGCCCCTGGCCACAGGGTGAGGGCACAGCCGGGGTGGGTCGGGGCACAGAACCGAGGGAGACTTCTGAGGCTGCAGGGAGGTTGCAGACATACCTTCCCAGGATGCCCCAGGCTCTGCACTGGGAAACCAGGCTGAGGCCTGTAATAACGGCATCTGGCGAAGTCAAAGGAAGAGCCACTGCTGAGAGCTTTGGTGGTTGGACCAGGAGCTGGAGGCCATGACAGTTGGTCTTGGCTCCCTAGGTAGGTCTGCTGAATCCTTCCCAAAGCTTTGGGTTCTCTGAGAGTAAATAAGAGAAGAGCTCTGCTAGAGAGAGGTCAGGCTTTCTGAGCCCTTTTTTGTATTTTTTAAACAGCATGACGGTGCTGAGGCTGGCTTTGAACTCGCGAGCCTCCTGCCTCCGATTACAGGCGTGCGCCACCACGCCCGGCTGCTTTCTGAGTTTTTAAACAGCATGACGGTGCGTGCCCAGACTGTGCCTGGAGTAGGAGTCTGCCCCCCACACCCGGAAGCCCGGCTCAGGCTGAGCCCTGATGTCTAATGGGGAGCTGTCCTCGCAGCCATCAGCTGGATGGACCTGGGGACACCTCTGAGGCTCTTTATGCCTCAGTCCTTCCAGTTCTAAATAGAGCAGCTACGGGGCTCTTGGGGTGTGGTGTTGGAGGGGACCTTGGGGACTGGTTCCACTCTCCTGCGCATAGGCACACTGAGGTGTAAATGTCAATGATGGCAACACTCACAGGTTGTCGGGGGGAAAGAAAACCTGAGCATTCTCTTCATCTGAGGGAAAGGGACAAGGCCAACAAGGCCTGGTTTCCCAGGCTACATGGTAAGAGGTAAGAAATGGCCCCAAGGGAGGGACGTTATTCTGCCTGGATTCTCCCCGCCTCCGTCAGCCTGTGATCCAGCCGCCCCACCACCTAAGCAGCCTGAATTATTCACCAGGTGAGAGTGGCTGTCCCTGAGCAGCTCGGGTCCCTTTTCAGTCTCGCTCTAGGGTCACTCAACACCTCTCAATACAGGATGATGTTTTCTTGTCGCTAGAGCTCTTATGGGTTTCTGCGGCGGGGGCGAGGAAGGAAAGGAGTCACTCTTTTCCAAATGTCCCCACCTCGTCCTCCTCCTGGTTCCTTCTCTGGGAGGGGGATAGTTATGTTCATCCTTCTGAGAGGGAAGCCTGAGGGGTTGAATATTTTCCCTCTGGGGAAAGTAAGGTCTGAAGAGCGCTGATGTTCAAATGGCGTGGAGGGGGTGGGGTGCTGCAGGCTGACCTGGCAGCAGATGGGTTCAGAGAGGTGACAGGTGGGCGGTGACCTCATGTAGCGGGAGAGGTCTTCAGTTGGCTTCCGTGGCCAGGCCAGGGCCCGTTTCTCAAGAACAAAGAGGCTCAGGTGTCAGTCTTGCAGGGCGTCTCTGGGCTGTCACTGATCCTCGGTGGGGGACGGGGTAATCCTGTTCCTCCGAGCTCTGCCCTTTGGGACACTGGATGACCTACCAGACAGACTCAAGACTGTGCCACCCAGGCACCCAGCTTGTGTGGCTGTTAGCGGTCTGGGTGGTCCTAACCAGGCTATGCGCTGGGCCTGCACCTCGCCAGTTCTCTAGCCGGGGTCTCTCCTCTGGGCTCAGTGGAGCTGACCTCATGCAGCCGAACTATTTTGAGCTCATCCTTTTTTTCCCCCTTCACTGTGAGCATATTGCTCTGATATTCAGGAGGACAGTTAGGGAGGTTTCAAGGTCACTGTTAGAAAGGGCCCTCTCCACAATGGAATGGAATGTTCTGTTGGATTATTCTCTGAGGATTGTTTCTCCCAGCTCTTCCACAGACTAGACCTCATACTTGCTACTCAAAGGAGTCTTGGGCAAGAGATGGATCATGAAAAGAATTCTGTCGATAGATCCATCATGCAGAAATGCTGTCCTGAGGCTGCTAGGAACGGAAACCCAGGCTAAGAGCATGGGTTTTGGATAAAAATAAGTCGTGGAACCTGTCCTGGGTCCCGTGACTCGCCATTGTTGCGGTGGGGTTGCGCATTTTATCCTTGCCATTCCCACAATGCTCTCCAGCCCAGGGCCCTAGGCGGGCCTGGGCTCTAATCCTCACACTGGCCCCATCTTGGTTGTGTGATTCTGATAAATGGGACAGCATTTGGGAAGTCGTAGGGGGCAGAGTTAGGAGTGCCCTCTTGTGACTTTCCTTTCCATGCACAGAATGTCTTAGCCTCCCTCGTGCAGTTCCAGGTTGGGGTGAGGTGCAGAGGAGAATGACCCAGCATGGCTCTTGTCTTTTGGAAAGAGAGGAACAAGGCAGCAGGCTACTCTGATATCCTCATATCCTTGCTCACAAGGAAGTCCATCACTGTGGACCAGCATGGCTTGTCCTCTGGGGTCAGGCCTGTGAGTTGGCGGTGTCACACTCCACTGAAGTGGCTTTTGTCTGATGTGCAGTGAGGCGAAGACCTGCTAGCACGGTGTGACGCCCATTAGCATACAAGTGTCTCTGGATTTGTTAATTACCTTTTTGTGTGGGTAATAAATGTTTGTGCATCGGTTTTGGTTTGTGCCAAAGGAGATAAAGCCAAGAGGCCGGTATGATACGAACCGGGAAGGAGAGAACCGGAGCTGGAATCCTAACTCCCAGCCTGTTGCTTTTTCCCACCTGTCTGTCCCCCTCCCCAAAGGGATCACCTGCTGGATCGCCCTATACGCTGTGGAGGCCCTCCCCACCTGCCCTTTCTCCTGTAAGTGTGACAGCCGCAGCCTGGAGGTGGATTGCAGTGGCCTGGGTCTCACTGCTGTGCCTCCGGATGTGCCCGCTGCCACCCGAACCCTCCTGCTCTTGAACAATAAGCTGAGCGCCCTGCCAAGCTGGGCCTTTGCCAACCTGTCCAGCCTGCAGCGGCTGGACCTGTCCAACAACTTCCTGGACCAGCTGCCCCGCTCCATCTTTGAAGACCTGACCAACCTGACGGAGCTGCAGCTGCGCAATAACAGCATCAGGACCCTGGACAGGGACCTGCTGCGGCACTCCCCGCTGCTCCGCCACCTGGACCTGTCCATCAACGGCCTGGCCCAGCTGCCCCCGGGGCTTTTCGATGGACTCCCGGCTCTGCGCTCCCTCTCCCTCCGCTCCAACCGCCTGCAGAACCTGGACCGACTGACGTTTGAGCCCCTGGCGAGCCTGCAACTGCTGCAGGTTGGGGACAACCCCTGGGAGTGTGACTGTAACCTTCGAGAATTCAAACACTGGCTGGAATGGTTCTCCTACCGAGGTGAGTGCAGCCCGCCCAGCTCAGGCCGGAGAGGCTCAGGGGGGTCACCCCGGCCCGAGAGTCTTTCCTGGTGGCTGGGATGAGGTCCGGGGAAGAACAGGGTGACTCTACCTCTCTGCCAGCGAGGCTAGACGAGTCACAAGCCTCACCCCTGCGTGCAAAGCCATTATCTCCCTACCAGTAAGTAGAGGCTGCGGCTCCCCTCCCCCACCGCACCCCTTTCTTCTCCGTGTCCCTCTCTGTGCCTCTGACCTTCATTTTTTCCCCTCACTGTAACTGATCTCACTTTTGTAGGGTTAGTAAGGAAACTTTAAGACACGGGATGCTTTTTGGGGGCCCCTGTATCCCACCAGGCATGCTTCTGGGTTTCCCTGAGGTGCTAAGAGGAACAGGAACACCTGCCCTTCTTTCCAATAACACCGCTGCCTCTTCAGCATCCACCTTTACAGAAAGGTGAAATGTGACAAATCTACAGACACAGCCAAATTGTCCTCTGGATGATGATGCCAGCTTCCTCTCCCATGAAATTTTGTTATCAAAACTGTTAATAAGAAGCCAAGTGGGAGCTGGGGTGTAGCTCAGTACAGAGCACTTGCCTAGCGTGTGTGAGGCCCTAGCACAGGGGAAAAAGCCAAATGGTATGTTTTACTTTCTTTCCCTTCCACCTTTTCTTTTTTATTGGGGGGAGGGGGTTGCTGGGGATTGAACTCAGGGGCACTTGACCACTGAGCCACATCCCCAGCCCTATTTTTATTTTAGAGACAGAATCTCACTGAGTTGTTAAGCACCTTTCTGTTGCTGAGGCTAGCTTTGAACCCAACCCTTCCAACTTTCTTTAATCTGAGAAAATTTGCAATGACCTATGAAATGATCAAATGAAATACTAAAATAAAATGGATGGGCTGGGATTGTGGCTCAGCGGTAGAGCACTCGCCTAGCACGTGGGCGACCCGGGTTCGATCCTCAGCACTATGTACAAATAAAACGCATTGAACAAAACGCATTGTGTACAACTAAAGCAAATAAAGAAAAATATTTTAAAAAATGGAATAGGGTGGGGGGAAATAAGTAAACACAATGGTTAAAGTGCCAGATCTGAGTTTGAATTTTGACCCTGCCACGTACTACTTGTGTGACCTTGAAAAAGTTAGTGAACTTCTCTGTGGCAGTGTATCATCTATAAAATTGGGAGAAAAGCAGTACCTACCTTATGGAATCATCGTGAAAATTTAAAAAAAGCAATGCATGCAAAATATCTTGAAAAGTGCCCAGCATACTCTCATTTATTTGCTCATTTGCTACTAGTACTGGTAAGATGCAATTTCATACCCAGCACAAAGTAGATGCTCAATGAATGTTTGCTGAATGAATTAACATTGAACTGTGTGAAAAAGAATGCTAATGCTTTTCACCAGCCTTACTATTTAAATTTCCTATCCAGCCACTAACTCAATTATTCCCAAGCAGTTCTGATGTGTTGGATAATTAAAAACATTTTACAAACTATGGAGTGCAGTGAAATGTTAGTCACTAGGATAATTTTTCCTGTTTTTTTGAGTGGAGAAATAATGATTAATACTGTTGTACAGTTTCCAGTTTACAAATATTTTTTCATGTTCCTTATCTATCTTAATTCCTCTAGCAGCTTAATTGAGATAGATTCTTATTTTACAGCTAAGAAAACGTAGACTCAGATGTAATTAAGTTAAGCAGTTTTCACAAGATGCAGCCAAGTTCCAACCTCAGGTCTCCTGAGCAGGAGAACCAGGTGGCTTTTCTCTCAGTCACCAGCTCATGTGCAGAGGTGGCACTGTGTGCATGCTCGCTGGACTTGAGTGACCCAGGGAGTTGGTGGCACAGGGGAGCTAGAGATCAGGTATCTGCACATCCAGACCAATGCACCATCCTTAGGAAATATCCTTGCCCTTTCACACAGGAATCGGGAAGGGAGTTCCCAGCACAAAAGGGCCTGGAGTGGGAATGCCCATTTTTCAGACTTTTCCAATAGTTGAAATGTTTTCAACCTTTCACTCCTTTAAAAAAAAAAAAGTCCTGGGAAGTTTCATCAGTGTCCTGATGTCTACAGAATGAGGAGACTTGTGGTGGCTGGGCTAGGAGAGGGAGCTGGCAATGACGGAGTGGCTGGAGCCCAAGTCCATTCAGCATTCAGCAGGGTGTCTATTGCCTGCATCTAGATTTCTCTGGAAGCTGAAAAGAGGCCAAAATCCAAGTCTCACTTCCTAGGGGACATCTAGGCAGCTTAGTCTCCTTAGCTACTGTCTCTCGCATCTTGTCCTGGCTCTGTGGTCCTCTCTGGCTACACCCCCATCAGCAGGCTGGCCTGGAGAGCCTGCCCATCACCACCCACACACCCTCGTCAGCACCAGCCTCCTGTCTCTGGGATTCCCTCCCGAGATGCTCTTACACCAGAGTCACTGTGGGGGGAACACCGGGATGTTCCTAACAAGGAACAGGAAAACTTTCCTGCTCCACATTTTTCTCCCTGCTCTCGGGAGGTAGTCGGGAGGCAGAGGATCAGGGGCCGAGGCAGCGGCTTTTGAGGCTTTTGACTTTGTCCCTTTTGTGAGAGGGAGGAACCTCTTGGAGGGATAAGATACTGTGTTGAGAACAGTGTTGTGGGTTCCCAGATGGGCATGAGCCGGCAGATCCAGGGGTAGAGAAAGCAGAGTTGGGGTCTGGCCGGGACCCTGACTCCCTTTACATTGATAGTTCTTTCCTGGGCATCTTGCCCCGCGGGTACTGTTGTCCTCCTGTGGGTCAGTCTGACCCAGGAGAGGGCAGGCTTGATGGAACTGGCTGTGAGCTTCTCTATAAAACGGGAATAATGATAATCTCCATTTCCTGTGGCTTCTGCGGGGATGAGATGGCATATCTCTAACTCATCCACGTGGTGCCGGGCTCGGTCAGTGCTGGCTTCTCTCCTCCCCTTCCTCTCCTATAGACAGTGACTCCGGGATTGACCGCATTGCTTGAACTATAATCTGGGCCTTCCATATTGGGGTCCTGGGGATGGAGAGAGGGGGCCCAGGTTCCTGGTGTCTACTCAGCCCCTCCTTTCTTCTCCCCTGGGTGCAGGGGGGCGCCTGGACCAGCTGGCCTGCACCCTGCCCAAGGAGCTGAGGGGGAAGGACATGCGCCTGGTCCCCATGGAGATGTTCAGCTACTGCTCCCAGCTGGAGGACGCGGACAGCGCAGCCGGGCTGGACGTTCCTGGGCCACCCTGCACGAAGGCCAGCCCAGAACCCGCTAAGCCCAAGCCTGGGGCTGAGCCCGAGCCAGAGCCCAGTACAGCCTGCCCCCAGAAGCAGAGGTACCGGCCAGTGAGCGTGCGGCGAGCCATCGGCACGGTGATCATCGCGGGAGTGGTCTGCGGCATCGTCTGCATCATGATGGTGGTGGCTGCCGCCTACGGCTGCATCTACGCCTCGCTCATGGCCAAGTACCACCGGGAGCTCAAGAAGCGCCAGCCCCTGATGGGGGACCCTGAGGGCGAGCACGAAGACCAGAAGCAGATCTCTTCTGTGGCCTGAGAGCACCCCCCCCGCCTAGCTCAGGTAGGAAGGGCAGGGAGAGCTCACCGGAGATGGTTCTGGAAAGGGCTGGCTCTTCCCCCGTCACGGTCCCTGCCTTGGCCTGACACTAGCCACTGCTTCCCCAGTGATATTCTCCCCCCCAGCCCTCCAGCAGTGCAGCCGTGGTGTGGCCACCTCCATGAACCTCAGGCCTCCCTGGAAGCTGGCATTGTGCTGAAGGCCCCTGTGCCTGCTCCCCTCAGGGCCACCGGATCTCTGGAACTCCTGAGGGTTCTCTCTAAGCTTCTGGCCACCGGGAAGAAAGAGCAAGTGAGCAAGAGGAGCCTTCTGGACTGAGCACGCCCGTCGCCCCTCCTGCCCTGGGGGTGGTCACAGCTGGGTGACTCTCCCTATCTCTTGCTCATTCCCACATCAACTGCGCTTAGGGGGCAGGGAGGGAGTGATATGGGAGCCAGGGGTAGATTTCTGTGACTCTTTTCTAAGCCAGAAAGGTATTCTTAGCCCCTCTGTAGTGTGAAAGCCGAGTCCTGCCTTCAGTGGCTAGTACTAACGTGCAAAGACACCAGCCCTGTGATCTGCACGTAGCACTTAAACACACAAGGCTGTGATCACAGCGTCCTGCCCCGGCAGATGCCAGGCTGTATCTGCTACAGACCACTCTGACCACCCTGCTCTGGGAGTCGCCGAAATTCCCTCACACATATCCGCAGCTTCACCAGCACAGTCTCATGTATTGAAATCACACACACACACGCACACACACACACACACACATCACATGGAGACAGAGGCCATACCAGCTCAGGTGGCAGAGACAGGCTCTCCCCCTCGGGTCTCTAGCCCTGGGGCCACAGAGCTGCTTGGTGGCTGCAGTCTTCTCGAGTCAACGGGGGTGGGGGGAGGAACTCAAACCGATGACACAGGATTCCTTTGAGAGCCCCTAAAGTGGGCCAAAGTGGTGCTGCTGGATGAGCCTGCCGTTACCATGGTAACCTGCTCACACCTCTCCTGCTGGGTTTTCCAGGGACAAGGCCGGGAGCCCTGGAAGCTGCTGCCTGTGTGGACGGCAGCCTCCCGAGAGCCCGGCCGCACGCTGGGTGTTCCCCAGGACTGTGCGTGCGCCCTCACTGCCAGGCCGGTGGGGACACTCAGCACTGCTGCTCCGCACCTCCCACCGCTCCTCTCCAGCATCTTCCACCTGTGACCTTGGGGCTGGGGCTGGGCTGTGTTCTAGGATCAATGCCCCCCCCCAGGGAAAGCAGGTGGCACGTAGACGGCACACAGATGGCACGCTGGCCCTCACTGAGGCTCCGTGACTGCCAACACCTCCCCATAAGACTCCAGGACAAGGGACAGGATAGCCACCTTCTGACCCCTCAGGGCTGGGGCTTCCTTTTCCAGGGGTTTGTCCGCTCAGTCTGGCTCCTCAGAGCTCCTAATTGCACCTGGGCTAGGGTCCAAACTAGAGAGTGTGCCAGGGGTCCTGTCTGGGACAGACACACCTGTCTCTGGGGGCTGAACAGGTTTTCAGGGTCATTGTCCCCTGGTCAAGGCCTCCCCTGTCCTTGGGAGTCTGGGTGTGTGGCGAGTACCTAGGTCTCCCTCTGCTGGACTCTGGCTTCCTCATGCTCAGAGAGGACCAGGAAATGCCACGCTGGCTTCTGGCTCTACGAAGGGGTCTTGGTGTTGGCATGGGAGGAGGCCAGCCCTGAAGGAAGGGCCCACAGAGGGTGTCAGGGCAGGACAGGGCAGGCCCAGCTTGCCTCCCATCACTCCTTACTCCAGGAGTGCGGTGGGGGGGGGGGGGGCCCTTGAGAAGGTCGTTCTCCAGCAGGTGGACAGAGGACGCCTGGGCTCGGGGCGGGGGCTGTTTACCAGATCACATGCCCGCCCCAGGCTGGGCACAGTCTTCCTTTCTCTCTTGGCTTGTGGACTAACACCAGAGCTGGGGATTTTCTAGAGGGAATGGGGGCAGGGGAGGGCGTGGTCAGTGGTGGTATCTTTAGCCTGAGACAGAAGATTTTTAAAGGCAAAATTATATTTCTGGTTTGTTGTTTCAGAAGACCAATAAAGACTGTATTTTCCTATGTACTTCCTGGTTTCCTTGGGTGGGAAGGGGAGATGGGTGCTGGGAGTCTTGCTTCCTGTCCCCTCACCTCCCCAGGTGGTGGAACACAATGCTGAGGGACATCACCCTGATGCACAGGGCTCTAGGTGACAGATGGCTGCCTCCTGCCCAGGGCCCGGGGCCTCACGGCCTCACCGGGAGTCAAGCAGAGGCAGCATCTTGGGTCAGGAGGCGGCTCTGTGGCCGAGAGCAGCAGGCTCCAGGCATGGCTGAGCTGGGATTTTAAGTCCGCCACGCTCTGGCCTGAGGATCTGGCCTCAGGAGCCTCGGGGTGGCTTCCCCAGGCAGCACCGCAGCTTGCGAGTGAAGAAGGTAAGCTGGAGAGCCCGCCATCGCTCTGCGCCCTGGGGGTGCTCATCCACCCTGGCTTGACGGATTCGTCCTGGCAGTCAAGGTCAGATGGGCCCGAGTGGCAAAAGGCCTGTTTTTGCCCAGAGGATCCCGCTGTGTACCAGGAGGTGGGGAGGGCTGTTTCAGGGGCTTCTCTGCTGACTGGGTTTTATTTATTTTTATTTTTTATTTCTTTGGTACCAGGGATTGAACCCAGGGGCACTTAACCACTGAGCTATACCCCCAGCCCCTTTTTAAAAAATATTTTATTTAGAGACAGGGTTTCCCTGAGTTGCTTAGGGACTCAGTAAGTTGCTGAGGCTGGCTTTGAACTTGTGATCCTCCTGCCTCGGCCTCCCGAGTTGCCGGCATTACAGGCATGAGCCACTGCACCTGGCTGGCTTGATGACTGGGTTTTGTTAACTCACCTGAGACAGACGGGATTTGTGGGAGCCCTGTTTAACCCGTTACCACAGTCTTGGCTTTCCAGGAGTGAATCAGGCACACGCAGATCACACTCCAGATTCACAGGCATGGTCCCTCCAGGGGACACAGCAGGGGGAGGGCAGAATTAGGGACTGGAAGGTTAGAGGCGGGGGACTGAGGAGAGGGCAAGAGTGGAAAAACAAGACCTCTGGGATTGTAACGTGGTCGGCCAACTCCCTGGCTGCCCTGGCCTCTGGCTGAGTGGGTCTGGGCTATGTGGCACATCAGTCTTCAGAGACTAAGAGGGAATTTCCTCCTCCTGGGAACTTTCCTTGGATGGCGAGCCAGCAAGCTAGGAGCAAACCCCAGACAGAAGTGAACCATCAGGGTCCCCTTCCCTGAAGTTCAGCTCTACTCTGTGGCAAGACTCACCTTCTCTAGGAAGTGGTCAGTGTGGGGTGTCGCCCTCATCTAGCCCTAGTCATTGTAGTGGACCTGAGACAGGTCTTCCCCCGTCCCGAAGAGAGGACAAGGCTCCCAGGAGCCTCGCACAGGTCTTTGTGATGCATGTTTTTCAAGGGTTGGAGTTCCCGGGGGTGTGAAGGCTAGGTCCATGCTGAGGCCTAAGGACTCCTAAGAGGTGCATCTCCAGATAGCAGGACAGGCCTCCGCGCGCAGGCACGCACGTCTTGCAGGACACGCTGGGAACCCAGCAGCAAGAGAGACACATCCTACATATCATGGCACCACCGTCCTGGTCATCGTGCTTGGTCATGTTCCTCAACTGGGGCTTTGAGGATGTGGGGAGTGGAAAACGGAGACTCGCCAAAAGCTGTCTTTCTAGAAATTTTGCATGAGCTGCTGATAACTCACTTGCTGAGGGATACAAGGACCCCCCTTCACCCACCCGCCCTCCTGGACGAAGCCCGTCTCCTGTCTTCTCCCCCTGCTTGGTGCACAGATACCGCAACGCAGCCCCATCGCAGACACAGTGCTCACCACCCCTGGGGCTCACGTGCACCCAGGGCCACCAGCTTCTAGGGCCAATGAATAAACCCTCCACCCCTCCTTGAGCAACAGGACCCGGCGGGCCCAGGATCAGGGAGGCCGAGCCACAGGTCGAGGAGAGGAAATTACAAAATGGGATTTAAAAAAACAAACAAACAAAACAAAACAACAACAACAACAAAACCTGCAGTGTCAGTTCACCAGCGCCTCATCCTTTTCCCATCACATCCGTGCAACCCAGAGCGTCAGAGCGATTGTCTGCAGTGAGTTAAACTAGAGGCACTGGGACACGGTTTCTATGGCAACCCCTCACGGCTCTAATTCAGCCCTGAGTTAAAAATGATATCAAATAATTGGAGAGTGCAGGAAAGCACAGCCAGCAGCCGGGCCCCGTGCCCCTTCTCCTTTCCAGGTCACTGGGGGTGCGGGAGTGAGAAGGCCACATGTGGGGGGCAGACACAGCCCCGCTGGGGCCACAGGATGGTCTGTAGGGAGAAAAGTTGGGGTTTAACATTTGGTCTGGAGGCGGGGCTGGGACTGGTGTGCCAGGGGCTACAGAAAGAAAGGCGGGACTGTCCTGAGTCCCTCCTGAGGGCCACGGTCAGCGGCACCTCGCAGGCTAGCAGCGAAGCATGAATTTCCTTCTGACAATGTCGAGCAATGTCAGAGTGAGCCGTTCTCTCCCCACCTCCCAGTCCAGTGTGGAAAGCAGCTCAGGACCTGACTGGGGACAGCCCCGTGCCCTCAGTGAGGCAGGAGGATGGGGCCCAGTCGGCCCCTTCTGTGCTTTCTGCCCTGAACTCAGCCTGAGGACCAGAGGCACCGGCCCTACCTGCCCAGCCCCAGCCCCAGCCCCACTGCAGGGGGTCTCCCACCTGGCCAAGCCAGGTTGACGGAGCCTTGGTCGTCGACGCCACGAGCACCAAGTGACCAGTAGATCACACAGCTTTTCACAGCACAGCTGAGTCAGGGACACGGGAGCTGAAACCACGGTCAGGAGGGCTTCATCACAGAGGCCTGATAATTCCAGTGAGGCAGGGACACCAAGGACTTCTTTAAGCACCCGAAATGGCAGAGTCAGGAGAAGCTTGTCAAGGTCACTGGGTGCTCTCGTTCTGTAAGTTGGGACAAACTCAACACCACATAGTGACCTTGGTCTTTAAAAAGAGGCAGTCTGAGTTCAAATTCTAGCTTCATTAATTCTTAGCTGTGGGGCTTTGGGCAAATAACCTTTTCTGTGTCTCAGTTTCCTCATCTGTAAAATGGAGCCAAAGACCATTGCTGTCATGGGGTCACCCTGAGGACTAAATGAGAAAGTGCTTGGGAGGAGGTTCCCGTGGTATCTGGTACAGGTTGAGGAAAACATTGAGCTTTTGGTATCTAAGTCACAAGCCCAGTTCTGGAACCCAAGGCAATGGAAGAGGGAAGCAACCTGTGAAATGTGAGGAGGTCAGTGTTGCAGTCTCTGTCCTGTGTGACCTCGAGCACATCTCTTAACCTCTCTGGGCTTCATTTTAATTGCTTCATGAATTCTTTGTGATCTCATGTTTTATAAACAAAATGACTTGGGAAGATTCCATTTCCATCCTTCTCACATTTCACCTGGGAAAACTTACAGCTGGAGCACAGAGCCCCAGCAGGTCACATGCAGGGTCTTCCTGCTGTCACTGTGTACGTATTTCTTGCAGTGTCACACAAAGTTCTGGCCTCGGTGGCACCAAGGGCAGCTCTTACCTGCAGCGATGGCTGTCTTCTTGTCCACTGTCACTGTTACAGCTGTGCTGGCCGTAACTGCCACTGGCTCACCGGGGTTTTCTGGGGAAATGAAAATCAGCAAGTCACTTTCTCGGCACTCAGGGGTGAGCAGTGGGCCCCTAACCTGTCTTAGAAGAGAAATACACACACTCTGCTAGGACATTGCTTGAATAATCGAGGGTGGGGGGGAGGGCTGCGTGTGGTCTCTTGCTGTGACGGGAGGTTGCCATTCACCACCTGTCTCTGAAGGGTACCTCCAAGGGTCACCTGTGTGCAGATCTGAACTTGCCAGATCACTATGTGGCCTCTGGCTGCCTGAATGACGGCATACTGTTGGTGTCACTATGACACAGTGGTATTTGCTCTGTCTCGGGCACAAACCTGGCTGCCTGCTGCCCTCCCAAGCTCTGGGTAGCACCTGCTTAGGGACGCTGCCATGGCGCGTCCTCTCGGCATGTGTCCTCCTTGGAAGGCTTGACTTACATTAAACGCTCCTGCTGAGTGAAGGGGCAGGCTGTATTCTGGGACTGGGTGCTTGGTGATCCGGGGTTGTCCCTGTGACGCATCATGAGTCAGAGGTGATGCTGACAGTCCCGTTCAAGAGGCACAGTGCCTGGGATGAGCGACACAGATGGCGTCTGGCACATGCGAGGTGCTCTGTAAATCTCGGTTAGTGGCGACCAAGCTGCCACAACCGTTCCCTGTCTTGTTACTGCATTTCTGGAACATTCTGCCAGCCTCCTGAAGGCAGGAGAGCTTGCCCTGAGTTGCTTTTCCCACTTCTTTTAGAAGGCCACCACAGGTGTAGAATTTAGAGGGCAGCACCAGTTCTATGTTAAAATAGAGCTTTCTGGGGCTGGGGTTGTGGCTCAGCGGTAGAGCGCTCGCCTAGCACGTGTGTGGCCCGGGTTCGATCCTCAGCACCACATACAAATAAACCCACTGTGTACAACTACAGCAAATAAATAAAAATTAAAAAAAAAAATAGAGCTTTCTGGCTCTGGGGTGGGGCAGCTACTATATGACTTTGGGCTTCTAAATTTTATCTGTCCACAACTCTGGAATACCTTTCCAAAGCATTCTTTTTCTACAGGTCAAATTCCACTATTAAGAGTCCTAAGAACAGGCAAAATTTTATCACATGCTATCTTATTTTGTCAGAGTGTCTTGGTAGCAAACGCTGCCTCAAACAAACAGCTCTGGGAGCTGTTACTCTGTGGAAGCTGTCACGGCGGCAGTGTCAGTCCTAATGGGACTTAACCACTGGTTTCTCATATCTGCTGTATTGTTACAATTACCCATCACACCTCTCTGTCACCAAATATCTCACAGAAATCTAAAATTACACTCTGATTCTAGGAACTCACAATATGCAAAGCTGTTCTCGGTTCTGGAAATTGGCCATAACAAAGTCAGAAGGATCCCAGTAGATACAGAAGCCGCCTTCCTCATCTGGCTTCTAGAAACATCTAGAAGATGCCAATGTGCCTGACCAGTATTCCCTGGGCTCTGCAGCTGGTTTTCTTGGATAGTTTCTATTGAAATGTGCTTTAGCCAGCATATGCTTGTAGGAAACACCCAGGTGTGGGTGTGGTGGCCCTCATGACCCAGTCTCTGGGGACATCGCGAATATCATTGCCTGGGTCACGGTGGCTTCCTGGTCCGGGCCTGGGTGAATGAGCAGAGTGCCAAGTGCTGGTGGGGTACCTGAGGCTGGCTCAGGGAGAGGTGGAGGAATGGGCCTGTGCCACCCCGGCGTTGGTGAGGCTGCTGCGCGCTGGCAGCTCCTGCAGGCGTTGGCTGCAAAAGGCAGCTCCGTGTGGGCAGAGCTTAGCCCACCAGGCCCCAGGAAAAGGGTACAGAGTCATCCTGGAGAGACTGGGAGCCTCTACTGCCCCCAAGCCAGCTCCTTCCTCCTCCTCTGCCTCCTCGGGGTTTCCCCGCCCCATTAGAATGAAATTGTTTTCTTCCCTTTGGGGGTGGATGGGCGTGTGCAGAGGTGTCTGCTTGAAGCATGTCCACAAGCCCGGCAAGCACACAGGGTGTGAAGAGGGAGGGAGCTCCTCCTGCCCCTCAGCAGGCCCCCCTTTTGGGTTGCCAGCTTCCCTCTTCTTATGGCTCAGCTCCCCACCCACCCACCAACCCTCCTACCTGACCAACCCATAAAGCTCCCCGATCAGCCAGCAGCCATAGTCCCTGGTGACAACGCAGGCAGGAGGGAGCCTGTCACCATGGTTAGGGGCAGGGCTCAGGGCCTCAATGAGAACCTCCCCAGGAGCCTTTTGTGCAGGGCAGGGAGCTCTTCTCTCTGCTTTGGGGTGGGCACTGTGGGAAGGGGACTTTCACCCTGGCTTTGAGAACCTCCCTCAGGGGCTTGCATTGGGAATAAAAACACTCCATCCCCTCTCTGCTCCCTACCTTATATTCACTGTGGTTGAAAAGCCTGGACTTTGGAGAGGCAGACCTGGGTTCTAGTCTGCTCTGGGACTTCCTTGCTGTGTGATCTTGCGTGATCACAGGGACCAGATTCTTTTCAAGCAAGACAAGGGATAATCACAGCTCTTACTTCATGGAGTTGTACAGTTTGAAGGAGGTATGTGTGGGGAAGTGTTTTGTGAAGCACATTAGTTACTGGTACCTGGGTAGAGAGAGCAGGCATAGGACGGAGAGGCGGGCACAACGCAGGGTGAGGAGGCCTTCTGCACAGAGGCAGACTCCTCACTGTCCGCCTTCCCAGTCTGCATCCCCCAGGAGGAGCCCCTGGGTACTTGGGCCTCCCTACCCGTCAGCCCCAGGGCAGCTCTCATCAATGAGGCCTGAGGGTGGTTCTGGCAGGGGGGTGGCTGGAAGGCCTTTGACCAAGTGCATCCTTGAAGGGGAGATATGATACTTCTTTCTGAGGTGACTCCCAGTCCATCATCTTCTTTCGATCTCTCTCTCCACCTCCCTCTGCCTCCTACTCACCCCATCCGCACCGTGCAGAATTTCCAGGCCCCTGGCTCCTCTGTGCTGGGTTCAGCTTCTCAGCTGAGCCGAGTGGAGAGCTTGTTCTGCCATGAACACTTAGACTCCTGGACAAGCCCTTCAACACCCCCCCCACCCCCCACCCCCGGGCCACACAGTTTCTTCAAGTGTCAATCAAAAGGCTAAGGCAAGGCACACTACAAGGTCCTTCTTGGTTCTAAACATTTTGTGATTTTCTTAGTGTTTTGAAAGTCACTTAATTTTTCTCTTCTTGGCCATTTTCCAGAGGGGGAGTTGGGAGTTGGGTATCCGCAGCTCTTAGATTCCACCTGGCCCTTGTCCTTGTACGGACTTGTGACTTGCTCTGTAAAGACCTGTCCTGAATACTTTCCTTATATCCTGGGCACCTGCCTGGCTGCTCCTGGGTGATCCCAAGTGGGTAGAGATCCAGTTGCTGCTTGTTTGTTTAGAAGGAGCTATGGCGGCCCTGTAGACTGGCTGAGTGCAGGGCTCTCCCAGGAGACAAAGGCTGGCACTTTCATCTAAGTAGTTTGAGGAGCTTTGAAAGGCACTCAGATTTTCAGAAATAGAAGAATCTTAGTGATCAATCCTTTTGATCTCATATTAGGAATTTGGGTTAGAATCCAACTCTCTGGACTTTTGGGTTAAATCTTTTTCTTTATTCCATGCTGGAGTTTCAAATGGCTTTGACTGCTGGCCTGGGACTGACCAGGCCTACATTCCCCATAGGGACCAAACCACGGGACGGCATAAGGGAGTTTTCTCAAGTTGCTAATGTGGGTCAGGAGGGAAGGTAGGAAGGAAACCCTGGTGATTTGGATGTTGTGTCCCATATTTCGTTCCCATTTTCCACTAAGGGCGCAGCAGAGGAGGAACATCCCCATCCTGGTCTCAGCTCCGGAGCACAGGGCTGTGGATTACCTGGTCCCTCTGCCCAGCGCAGATTGAAGACAAAGCTACCAGCGGGCTGCTCGGAGGCCTGGCGGTACCACAGAGGGAAGTTGTTCATCGTGAACACACTGGTCTCATCATCCGGCGTCAGGAACATCCTGTAAAGAGGAAGATCTGGTGCTTCCTCCAAATCTGGGAATATATTTACCCCTCTTTCCTTTTTCCATACATGGTCATCTTGGCTGAGCCAAGACAGCAATTCCTCTCTGTTTTGGCAGAGTTGCAGGTAGACAGAAAGCATTAGCCCCTAAATTAGTATTGCCCCAGATACCGTTCCCCAGCAATTCCTGTCCGGAAGTAAAAAACAATGTGGCATCTGATGGTCCATTAGTAACTAGAGGAAGCATGGGGTCTGTCCTAGGAGGACAAATGCAGACTATTTTGCCTGCAGGGTTCATTTCTTTTGCATACAGCCTAACTTCTTTTTCACTAACATGGCTGTATAGTCGATTGTATAGTCGATTGTACAGTCAATTCTATCACGGCACTAATAAGAGGGGCATAAATTGCCCCAAAATGGTTACTTCAAAAGTTATTGCCTCTAGGTTTTAGAATGCTTTGGTTTCCTTTTCCTGAGCAGCTTTACCTTGCTAATTATGGCTTTGCAGTCCCTGAACACACAGCAGCCTACAGCAGGGAGTGTTGGTCCAGAGCAGCCTGGGAGGCTGGAAGAAGCTGGGTGGGGGTGGGAGATTAAAGTGGCCCTGGCTGACCCACGAGGGGGGGAACTAATATTTGATTTTGAGAATGATGGCTTTGCATATTCCAGAAGCAAATTTGCTTGGTTGCACGGTTCCTGGGCTGCCAATCACACCACGGTCTAGGTGAAGGGGGTCCTCTGGGGATGGGGCAGTGCACCTGCAGCCATTCGTGATGATCGTGTCTGCAGGGGGCAAAGGCATCCTGCCGCCTGGGGAAGTCCTGTCTGATTCGAGAGCTCCTTTTTTCATTCTTAGCTGCCCTTTAGAGGGCTGCGGGGAGTCGTCGAGACAGCCAGCCGTTTCCCTCTTTCCAACTCTCTCAGAATGAGGGGAGTGGGAAGAGAAGGAAGGAGGAATGGAGAGGGAAGAGCAACTTAATTTGTTTTCCTAGAAAGCCTCAGCTTTGCTTAGCAAGTGTGGATTTGTCACAGAGTCCTGGAAGAAGCTCAAAGATGGCGCTTGGTGCCTGGGAGTGCTTGGAATTCGCTGGAGGAGCAGGGAGCGGGTGGGAAGCCAGACGGGAGGTCAAGTTTCTGTGGTTCTCCAGGTACCTGGTGGCCCTCGCCTGTCTGAGTCTCCTGGTTCGCAGAGCAGTAGGTGGCGCTGCTCCTTCACCTCCACTCCCACCCTGCTCGGGCTCCCACCCTCCTGGCAGTCCCTGGGCCCCTGCAGACAGGGCTCTCCCAGATTCTGGATTTTTTAGAGCAGGGTTTCTCAACAACCTTGGCACGAGTGACATTGGGAACCACATAATTGCTGTCGGGGCCATCCTGTGCATTGCAGAACATTTAGCAGCATCCCTGGCTTCTACCTGCTAGGTGCTAGTAGCAACATCCCCATCTCTCCCAGTCATGACAACCAGAAATATCTCCAGACATTGCTGAATGCCCCCTGCAGTGGGGGCAAACTCACTCCCCCCACCCCACTGACAATCCTGGCTTAGAATCCTTAGCCTGCCATGACCCCAGGGTGTTCCATCTGGAAGTCCATCAGATTAGAGTAAGAATCTAATGATATCTCCCGGAGCTGGGGGGTAGGTGGTCCAGCAAACTGCCATAGGGGAGCACCCTGCCTATAGGCCCCAGGAATAGCCCCTCTCCCCTTAGGTGGGAAAAACGTTTATAAAGGAGGTGACACAGCCAGATATCGAGTCCGTCACACAGAGACTGGTCCTAGAGAGGACAACAATTTGGGGTTTCCCTGAGTGGAATCTCTGTTTAACTTTCCCAAGTTCAAGGGCATGGCTGCTTTCTTCCCTGACTGGACCACCTTCTGTCCTCAGGTGTGTCCAAGCTGGGGCAGAATAGTGGCTGTTCATGTTTTCTCAAGGCGTGCCTCCAGCCCTTCTGCCCTCCCTGGACTCCCAGGTCCCAGCAGGTTGAGACCAGGTCGATTCTCTGTCCATCCATGTGCCATGAAACACCCTCAGATCTCGTCCTCTCCCGCCCTGCAGGGGTCATGTTCACCAGGGTGGCCGCAGGACCCACCTGTCGGAGACCTTCTCGGAGCCCACGAATAAGCTGCTTCTGAGGAGGCCAGCCCGGGTGCCCAGGAAGGCCACATCCACTCCTTGCTCTGACTCACTGTGAGGCAAACAAAGCAAGAGAAATGGCCATGTAGATGCTGCTACAGCAGGTCCCCAAGGAGGTCACAGAGAGCTCAAGGAAGACCTTCAGGACTTTCTGGGCCTCTCCTAGCTTGTGCCCAACTTGGCTTAGGGGAACTTTGTAGGAAGGCTGAGTTCTTGGGGAATTGCACGAGATGCCCTGGGCTCCAGTCCACTGTGAGGACTCCTTGTCCCCCTGTTACAGCAGGTCCCCCAGCTTCTAGGCAACATTGCTCCTCTTTAAGAGTTCCTCTTGAGCCTGTCTCTGCCCTGCCAAATCCGGCTCCTATAGCTTTGGGAGAGTTGGCCCTGGAAAGCAGAGGAACCCAGAATGACAGAGTTCATCTTGGGACCTAGGGAATGGTAACTTCTCATAAGCAGCACATCCATGGCTCCTCCCAGTTGCAAAGCCTTTCCCACTTGTAAGAGCCCTAATAAGGAGACAGCTAAGATGGCGGCTAGCTGAGAGCCATAGAGGTGTTTCAGTATTTCCACCTGATATTCATGCATTTATCTAAGAATCTTTCTATGCCCGTGAACACTATGTGATGCACCTGTAAGTTTCAGCTGTTGACACGTGTATGCTTGTTAAGGCAAAAAGTATTTAACTGGGTGAGGTTGGCGAGAGAGTGTGGTTGGCGAGTGTGGATAGCCTGCAGCTATCGCCGCCTGCAGCAACGATACTGTGGGAAAGAATTCGGAAGCAGACTGGAAAATGAATAGGCTCTTTTTTTTAAATAATATTTATTTATTTGCTTTAGTTGTACACAATGCAATGCATTTATGTTTACATGGTGCTGAGGCTCGAACCCCAGGCCGCACACGTGCTAGGCGAGTGCTCTACCCCTGAGCCACAACCCCAGCCCTGAATAGGCTCTTTATTCTTGCTTCTTCTAACTTCTCTCTCCGGCTCAACAACATCTCCAACTCCAACCACACCCTCTAACCAACCTCACCCAGATAAATACTTTTTGCCTTAACAAAAATACACGTGTTAACAGCTCAAACTTACAGGTGCGTCACATAGTGTTCACAGGCATAGAAAGATTCTTAGATAAATGCATGAATATCAGGTGAAAATTCTTAAACACCTCTTATGGCTCTCAGCTAGCTGCCATCTTAGCTATCTCCTTATTAGGGCTCTTACACCCACTTATTAGCCATGAGATTGGAGTATGAGGGAAGGAGGGGCAGGCACTATCTACATCCACCTGAGAGAGAAGTCCCAGTGTACTTTCTAACTTGGCCATGGAATATTACTCAGCCATAAAGAAGAATGAAATTATGGCACTTGCTGGTAAATGGATGGAACTAGAGACTATCATGCTAAGTAAAATAAGCCAATCTCAAAAAACCAAAGGTCGAATGTTCTCTCTGATATGCAGATGCTAACACACAATAAGGTGGAGGAGGGGAGGGAAGAATAGAAGTTCACTGGATTAGACAAAGGGAATGAAGGGAAAGGAGGGAGAATAGGAAAAGGAAAGAGTGGAATGAATCAGACATCACTTTCCTACGTTCATATATGAACACACCAACCAGTGAAACTCCACAACATGTACAACCACAAGAATGGGAAGTTATACTCCATGTGTATGTAATATGTCAAAATGCATTCTACTGTAATGCATAACTAAAAAGAACCAATAAAAAATCAAGAAAAAACATTGGAAAAAAGAATAATCCATGGAATTGTTCAAATGGCTCAACGGAATGGTTTTCACAGTCTCAGCACCATCAGGCAAAGGCAAGGATAGCAGGAGCTTGAAAGGGAATGACACCAAGGTGGAGGCCATCACTTCGGTCTCTGTTAATATTCTTGTCCTAAGCCCAACTGCTGGGCAGCCGTGACTCGATTTCTCTCCGGTGCCTGTGTCTGTAGACGTCCTGAGCATCAGGGTAGGCAATGCCAAAGCATCGCCAAGGGAAGCCCTTTTCTTCAAGGCTGGGAGGTTGTGGGAAGAGGGGGCACCATGCAGTGTCCACGGATGGTTTTGGAACTGGATGGTGTCGAGTGTGGAAAGTCGCTGAGTAGAAGGGTCTGGAAACTTCTCTCCCTGACCCCAGGCTGCAGAGAAGAGCTGCTGCAGATTTTGCCTGGGCATTTTGTGGGTCTTAAACATCACAGACACCAGTGTCTGGCAATAGACCCACTGCGTCAGACCCTTGGGGTGTCTCCACAAAGCATCTTGATGGAACTCTCTACTCAGAAGTCTAGTGAGCTCTTCACCCGTGATTCAGTTTTAACAGTAACCAAGTCATGTTTCTTGTTTCATCTATAGCCACCTCCAACTGACTACATTATTTTGAAGAAAATCCCAGATATTTCATCAGTATTTTAATTTCTATCATTAAAATAAAAGAAGTTTTGCAAAAACCCTCAATGTCATTATCATACCTTTTAAAAAAGCCTATAATGTCTTTATTTTCTTTTTCTTTTTCTTTCTTTTTTTGGTAATGGGAATTAAACCCAGGGGTACTTAACCACTGAGCCACATCCCCAGCCATTTTTGATTTATTTATAGACAGGGTCTTGCTAAGTTGCTTAGGGCCTCACTAAGTTGCTGAGGTGACCTTGAATTTACAATACTCCTACATCAGCCTCCCAAACCACTGGGATTACAAATGTGGGCCACCGTGAATGGTCCTGTAACTTCTTCTTCTTCTTCTTCTTCTTCTTTTTTTTTTTTTTTTTTTTTTTTTTTTTTTTTTTTTTTTGTGGTACCAGGGATTGAACTCAGGGGCACTTGACCACTGGGCCACATCCCCAGCCCTTTTTTGTATTTTATTTGGAGACAGGGTCTCACTGAGTTGCTAAGTGCCTCGCCATTGCTGAGGCTGGCTTTGAACTCGCGATCCTCCTGCCTCAGCCTCCCAAAGTGCTGGGATTACAGGCGTGTGCCACCGCGCCTGGCCCGCCCTGTAACTTCTTAATATCATCAGATAATCCAGCTGAAGTTTGGTTGAACCAGAGTCTGACTAAGGTTCACGTTTTTACAATTGGTTGATCGCTCTCTTCAGTTGTCAGTCTGTCTTTATTGAGATATAATTCACATACCAAACAATTTACCTATTTCAAGTGTACAATTGAGTGCTTATGTAACCATTGCCGCTGTGAATTTTACAACATTACCATCAACCCAAAAAGAAACTCCACACCCATTAGCGGTCATTAGTGTCTTTAACCTGATTCCCTTTCTCTCTCCTATCTCATTCCCTGCTTCTCTCTCTCTCTTTTTTTGGTACCGGGGATTGAACTCAGGGGCACTCGACCACTGGGCCACATCCCCAGCCCTTTTTTGTATTTTATTAGAGACAGTGTCTCACTGAGTTGCCAAGTGCCTCGCCATTGCTGAGGCTAGCTTTGAACTCGCGATCCTCCTGCCTCAGCCTCCCAAGTGCTGGGATTACAGGAGTGCGCCACCGCACCCGGCTCATTCCCTGCTTCTCTTTTCCTTGCAATTTTTTTTTTTTCTGAACAAACAAGGTCATCGTCTAATGGCGTCTCCCACACTCCGGATCTGGCTGTGATGCTTTGGTGTTATTTAGCATGCTCTTCTGTACCTTGTACGTCTTATAAGCTGGCACTTAGCCTTGGGGTCCTGCTTAGATTCAGGTTTGGGTTTTTACAGATTGCTATGGTTTGGGTGAATGACTCTCAAAGGTCCAGGTATTAAGGGCTTGATACCCAGGGTGGCACTATCGGGAGGTGCTGTGGACCTTTAAGAGGTAGGACCTAACGGGAGGACATTGGGTCATTGGGGGTGTGCCTTTGAGGGGACTGTGGGGCCCTGGTGTCTCTCTCTTTCTGCTTTCTGGCTCATTATGTAAGTAATTTTCTCTGCCATGAGGTGCTGCCCTCACCAGAGGCCTACAGCAATGGGGCTGCCTGATGAACTGGAACCTCCAAAACCATGAGCTAAATAAACCTTTTCTCTTCATAAATTAATTGGCTTGGGTATTTTATTATGGTAATGAGAAGCTGACTCATATGCAAGTGGTGCACTCCCCATTCAGAGGCACATACTATCTGATTGGTAGTTGTGGAATAGGTATACATCTTTATTTTTTCTATATTTTAGAAAAACTTCCCCTCATCAATATTTGGTTGTCCTGCAGTACAATTTGTGTAGAAGCATAATAAATAATTGCTACTTTTTGTTTATCAGTTTTTAGAATAAGTTGTTTTCCTAACATCCTGCAAATATGACCAATGGGTTTCTTTCCCAGTATGATTATGAACACAAGGATCTGAACACATCCAGCGTGTTCTAACCTACTGTGGTTACTCCTTTTGCTGCTCTCACTATCCCTGTGAGTCTTCTTCAAGTTGGCTCTGAGATCTTTTTGGCACAATCTCATTAGTCTTTGGTAATAGTTCACTTCCTAGTATGCTCACTGAGGCTGGTCCTCTTAGTGGAGAGATCTTTAGCAAGGATTTCAGGTAAAAGACAAAGATATTCTTTCTAATTCTCGAAGAGAAAACGTGTCATGGGTTCAAATTGATATTTCCAATTCATACTTAACATTATTATATATAAACTTCTTTAATTTTTAAAATTTGCATCTCTTAAAGATAGCCTCTTCAACAAATGGTGCTGGGAGAACTGGAAATCCATACGCAGCAAGATGAAACTAAACCCCTATCTCTCACCATGCACAAAACTCAAAGCAAAGTGGACCAAGGACCTGGGAATTATACCAGAGACCTTGCACCTAATGGAGGAAAAAGTAGGCCCAAATCTTTATCACGTCAGATTAGGCCCCAACTTCCTTAACAAGACTCCTAAAGTGCAAGAAATAAAACCAAGAATTAATTAATTAATAAACTAATAAAAAGCTTCTTCTCAGCAAAAGAAACAATCAATGAGATGAAGAGAGAGCCTACATTTTGGGAGCAAATTTTTGCCACACACACATTAGATAAAGCACTAATCTCCAGGATATATAAGGAACTCAAAAAACACCAAAAAACCAAACAACCCAATCAATAAATGGGCTAAGGAGCTGAACAGACACTTCTCAGAAGAAGATATACAATCGATTAACAAATATATGAAAAAAAAAGTTCAACACCTCTAGTAATTAGAGAAATGCAAATCAAAACTACTCTAAGATTTCATCTCACGCCAATCAGAATGGCAGTTATCAAGAATACAAACAAGAGTAAGTGTTGGCAAGGATGTGGGGAAGAAGGCACAATCATACATTGCTGGTGGGACTGCAAATTGGTGCAACCAATCTGGAAAACGGTATGGAGATTCCGTAGAAAACTGGGAATGGAACCACCATTTGACCCAGCTATCCTACTCCTCAGTCTATACCTAAAGGACTTAAAATCAGCATACTGTAGTAACATAGCCACATCAATGTTTATAGCAGCTCAATTCACAATAGCTAAACTGTGGAACCAACCTAGATGTCCTTCAATAGATGAATGGATAAAGAAACTGTGGTATACATACACAATGGAATATTACTCAGCATTAAAAGAGAATAAAATGATGGCATTTGCATGTAAATGGATGGAGTTGGAGAATATCATACTAAGTGAAGCAAAAAACAAAAACAAAAACAAAAAAAAACAACCAAAGGCCGAATGTTCTCTCTGATAAGTGGATGCTGATCCATAATGGGGGGGCATGAGAAAAATGGAGGAACTTTGGGCAAAGGGGATGGAGGGGAAGGGAGGGAGGGCAGGAAAGATGGTGGAATGAGATGGACATTATTACCCTAGGTACATGTACGACTGCACATATGGTGCGATGCTACATCGTGTACAACCAGAGAAATGAAAAGTTGTGCTGAAATTGTGTACAATGAATCAAAATGCATTCTGCTGTCATATATACCTAATTAAGATAAATAAATTAATTTTAAAAATTTGCATCTCTTTTTTCTATTGCTGAAAAACTTGGCTTCAAATAACAGCAATATAATAAAATTTGCCATACCTATTTTGAATAACAATGCCAATACAATTTCTAATAATGTAATTATTTAACATAGTTTAAGATTTCATTTATTTATAGTTTATAAATAAATTTATAGTTTATAGTTCTAATGTCCCTTGAAAGACGTTTTCCGAGTAGTTATTTCATGAACTTGATACATAGTTAGGTTTATTAGTTTTATTTGATTTTGATTTTTTAGATTAATTTTTTAAAATATATATTTTTAGTTGTTGATAGACTTTTATTTTATTTATTTACATGTGGTGCTGAGAATTGAACCCAGTGCCTCACACATGCCAGGCGAGCGCTCTACCACTGAGGCACAGCCTCAGGCCCCAGATTAATTTTTAAATTTTAATGTTTTATAATTATATAAAGCTTTGCATGGTTCCAAAGTCCAGATGAAAAATAAGGCATACGCAGAGAAGATGTTCTATATATCTGTCCTCATGTTCTTTCACTCTTCCTATAATAACATCTTCTACTTGGTTGGTTTTTTTAAAAAAAAAGTTTTGGTACCAGGGATTGAACCCAGGGGCACTTCACCACTGAGCCACATCCCCAGAGCTTTTTTATATTTTATTAGAGACAGGGTCTCACTGAATTGCTTAGGGCCTCACTAAGTTGCTGAGGTTGGCTTTGAATTTATGATCCTCCTGCCTCAGCCTCCAGAGTCACTGGGATTATAGGTGTGAGCCACCACGCCTGACTTTCTACTTGATTTTTCATTCCATTAAAAAATATGTTTGCATATTTGTACCCGAATATACTTTGTATACAAACAGTTGTATGTAAAAAGATGCTATATATGTGCATTATGAATTGTAATACATATTACTATTATAAATAAAAAAAATTATAACAGTAAAAAAATAAAGTACTGTACAATAAAAAAAAGAACAAATGAAATAAAATTGTGTCCATCTACAACTACAAAAATATTTTTAAAAAGAATAAATGCATAGAATACAAAAAAAAAATATGTTTGTGAAGAGTAGAGTGGTGGTTACCAAAGCCAGGGAGAGTTGTGGGGAAAGATGAGGAGAGGTTGGTCAGTGGGTATGAAGTTATAGTTAAGAGCAAGAAGTTCTGGTGTACAATTGAGCAGTGGTGTGACTACAGAAAATGACAATGGGCTGTACATTTAAAAAGCTAGAAGAAATGGTTTTGAATATTTTCACCATAAACCAATGATAAGTATTTGAAGCAATGGATTTGCTTAATCTGATTCAAACAGTATGCAATGTGTGTATGTTTCAAAACATCTCATGATATTCCATAAATCTCTATAGTTTTTCTGTGTCAGTTCAAAAATACATTTAGCTGGGTGTGGTGGTGCAGACCTGTAATCCCAGTGATATGGGAGATTGAGGCAAAAGAACCACAAGTTCAAAGCCAACCTCAGCAACTTCATGAAGACCTAAGCAATTTAGCAAGACCCTGTCTCAAAATAAAAAATAAAAAGGTCTGAGGATGTGGCTCAGTGGTAAAGTGCCTCAGGGTTCAATCCCTAGTACAAGAAAAAAAATTAAAAGTTTTAAAAAACAAGTAAAACAAACAAAAAATGAATATGTATATACCTACATGTATATGTATACCTGTGTAAGTAATTTTGAAAATATATTTTTACTTTTTCTCTTTAGATAAATGTTGGGGGGATTATACACACCTTTTTCTATTGCTGGAAATCATTTCATAGAGCATATAGACAAATTTATCATTTCTTACAGTTGCATAGTATTCCATTGTGTGGATCTACCATGGTTTATTTAACTAGCCTCCTATACTAGTGTGCATTTAGATTGTTTCCTATCTCTTACTGCAATAAGTGGTACTTATGTGTACAACTTCTCATCTCTTTGTCAGTGTATTTTTGGGATAACTTCCTGTGTCTTTGGGATTATTGGGTTATAAGCTAAACGCATACATAATTTTGCTAATTATCTCTCACACAGTACATGCTGACAATCTTAGATGGTTATCTATTTAATGGATGAGAAGGACCATCTTGGTACAGTTTTAAAATGCAATTCTTTGATCATTACCTAGGTTGAGTATTGTTCATCTATGTAAGGACTACATGCATTTTTTTTCTCTATGAACTCTTCATATCTCTTGACCACTTTTCGTGTGCAATGGTTGGTCTTTCACTTCTCTATTTTTGAAGTTCTTTATTTATCATGAATATATAACATAACCAACCTGTTATCGGTTTTATAGTCGTAAATATTTTTCACTTTTTACCTTGCTTATGTTTTTATTTTTGCCACATAAACATTTTTATGTTATTCAATTTATCAGTCATTCCTTTATTGCTTCTGAATTTTGAGTCATTGTTGGGAAAGGTTTCCCCACTCCTAGATTTTAGAGCAACTAGTTCATGTTTTCTTTTAGTACTTATATAGTTTCATTTTTTTTTTTTTTTTTACATTTAAATCTCTGAGTCACTTGGACTTTATCCAGGTGTATGGTGCAAGAAAAAAACAGAATTTTATCATTCTCCATATGGCTTTCAAACCAGTTATGAAAAAAAAAAATCTTCCCCTCACTGATTTGACGTGGTGCTTTGTCATAGACTAAATTTCCACATGCTTGCAGACGAATTTCTGAATTTTTTATTCTGTCCCCTGGGTCTGCCTGTCATTTTGCATGCCAGTACCACACTTCATACACTGTAGAGGTTTTGTAATGTGTCTTTAGGGCTGTTCTGGCTTCAATGCTTTTTATTTTCCAGAGATTTTTGCCTATTCTTGCCTGTTCCTCCAAATGAACTTTATAATCCATTTATCTAGATTATAAAGAAAAATATTGATGGCATTTCCATTGGGATTGCATTAAGTTTATAAATTAACTTGGGAGGATTAACATCTTTCTGATGTTGTGTCCTCCTATTCAAAAACACCGTATGTCTTTCCATGTGTTCAAGTCTACTTTTGTGTCTTTCAGGAGTGTTTCATAATTTTCTTTATATAGGTTTTTGGACAGTTCTTATAGTATATGCCTTATATATTTTTACACTCTTATAAATTTATTATATTTTATTTCTTGCTGTTTTAAATAAATTTGTCTTTGCATATTATGCCTTCTTTCATTTTTGAATGTTGATATTATAACCTGCTGCTTTACTAAATTCTTTTCTTGGCCATGGTAGTTCTCCTGTTAATTCTTTGGGAGTTTCCAAGTGTATGATCTTGTTATCTTTATCGATTTTGTAGTGCTGGGGACAGCACCCAGGGACTCGTGCAGACTAAGCAAGCACTCTGCCACTGTGCTACATTGCCAGCCCTAATCCTATCATCTTCAAAGAGAGATGATTCTACCTCCTCCTTTCCAAGTCTCATTGCCTCTAAGTGCTTTCTCTTGTCTGATGGCACCTTCTGACCTTGTGGCTCAGGGGTGGGGGAAGGCCTCCTTTCTCTTGTTCCCGTCCTCAGCGGGAGAGCCTCAAGCCCTATTAACATTCTGACTTTCAAGTGTAGGCCCGCTTTGTTTTTATCAAGTGTTTTTTGAAACCATGAATGGATACTAATACTTGTTCAAATCCCTTTTCTGCAGCTACAGAGACGGTTATATAATCTTTCTCCTTAGCTTTATATGATTTTATATTCATTTCCCAGGTCATATTTCCTAATGCACAACCTGGCTAAGAACATTTGCTTCTCAATGTTTCTCAACGTTAAAAAAACGCCTGTGATTCATCTCTGAACTTGGAAATAGGAAGATCATGCTCCTCCCCTCCAAACCTAGGGGTCCAGCCTTTTGCAGAAGGGCCTGGACTGGGGATCCCCGCTCGGGTGTTCATGAGGCGTAATACCCGGGCAAGCTGCTCAGTAGGACCTTTCCTGTGAAATGAGAGTAATGATAGCAGCTACGTCATAGGCTTGCTGTGAGGAGCAAATGCGTTAATAGACAGGAAGTTCTTAGTGCTTGGGCTACTGAATTCTTTCTCTTTATTTATTTCAGGTTTAATTTTATATAAAATTTATATAGGACTTATATTTACATGGTTCAAAATTGTACCCAAAAAGTTACACAGTGAAAACTGCCCTTTCCAACCAGGTTTTAGTTAACCTATTTCTAATCAGACACCTAAGGATCTAGGAAACACTGAGGTCAAGTTCATGGATGCTGTGACCTTACTTGCTGGAAACAAAGCTCTGACCTATTTGAACTGCTCTCACCAGGGCACTTTGGCTAATGGGGTCCAACCCAGAGAGAAGGGTTCTTGGAATGGGGGCTATCTTGGGGGTAGGGACACCAACCTGTGCCCCAAGGACCCGAACTCAGTGTTTTTTCAAAGTTAGGAGCACGCAGGAGCTGTGGGCTGTGCGTGGAAGCCGCGCGGAGCCGCTGCCTTCCTGAGGCTGTGTGAAGGTCGTTCTCACCCCACACCCCTCCCCACGTGTTCCTGTCCTCATCATCGTTCATGTTCATCTTGGGCCAGAGGGTGTGGGTGCGCCTGAGCTGCCAGCCAGGTGGTAGGAGGGGTCCTGACTCAGCCAAGGGAACGATGGGGGCCTGGAACACGCCCGGCTGCTTTTGCTCCTGGGAACTGTCAGCCTCTCCTGGTACCTACTCAGAGATGTTGAGAGCCAGCGCCGTCCAGTAGGCTTCCATGGGGGCTGTCACCACGGCATCAAACAGCACCTCCCGCACCAGCTCTTCATCACCTGGGGGCAAAGTCAAAGGAGACCAAGCCACTTGAGGCCCCCTGATTACGACCTCAGCGCGCACGCCCTTCTGAAGTTCAGGGAGCAAATGCGCCTCGGGAACTCGCATCTGGGATGCATAAAACCACCGCGTGAATTTGAGGAAGTGAATTTACCCCTTTCAGCTTTCTTGTCTTCAACTCCAAAACAGATGTTAGCAGAACAGAATGATCTCGAAGGTTCTTTCTAATGACATTCTATGAAGTTAGGAGACTCTCTCAATGACATCAGCTCGGATCTGCCTACACCCCCCCCATCTGCTCCTCGACTGGCAGGACACCTTGGCCTTTTATCGGTCTGTGAGTGTGACCTTGCCAACCTCTCCCCTGTCTAAGCACCTCTGTATATTCTGTTCCCTGGGACTGACTCTGCATGGACTGCTCTTTCTTTTCCTCTTTTTAAAAGTTATTTTTATTGACATGAAATTCACATAGTGCAGAACTAACCAATTCAATAGCGTGTGATTCGGTGGTGTTCAATATGTTCACAATGTTGTACCACCACCACATTTAGCTAGGTTCCTATATTTTTGTCCCCCCCCCCCCAAAGGAGATCCTACTAAGAGTCTCAGAGGCTTGTTTTTCATCCTTAGCCTAAGTGACACTGCCTAACAGAGGTGGCCTGCCTTGCCCGTCCATGTAAACAGGCTCTGTTTCTCTCCATGCAACACCTAATTCAAGGTGCATATCACAATTCTAACAACCTACATCTACATATGTGTGCCTAGTAGTTTAGTGTCTGGTTTTGCCACTGGATTAAGCTCAGCGACAGCCAGGGCCTTGCCTGGTTTGTCTCTGTAAGTTTAACCCCTACCTCAGCCTGGCACAAAGTGCAGGCTCCATTCAGATTTTTTAATGGACTGAGTGAAGGAACAGATGAGGGCCCCGGAGGGCTGGCTTGAGGCAGATGGGGATGACACTTAGGCAGCAGGACGAGAGGATGGCGGAGCCTGCTGAGAGTGTGGCCCGGCGAGCTCTCCAGCTGCCTTTGTGCAGGGGAACTTCAGGTTGGTCCTCAGACTTAGAGGCTTAGAAAACGCCCGTGGGCTATGGGCTGTATGCACCATCTGGCCAAAGGTTCTCCTCTGTGGAGCTGAGGACTTCACTTGCCGGGGCACATTATTAGGTAGGAATGGGGACAGATCTGACAGGCAGGGGGATGCCCTTAACAGTGTTCAGTTGATCGAGGCTTAAAAGGACCCCAGTCCATGACACGGGGATACCCTGATGTCACCACAGTTCCCAGAACATTTAGACTCCAGCTTGGCCCTATAGTAAGGATGGTTGTGCCCCTTTCTCTGGGAACCCCCTGAGTCATCCATGTGCTCAGGGCCAGGTCCGCGTGGCAGGCTCCTCTTCCCGCGCAGCTCCCTCCCCTCCCTGCAGCCCCGAGCTGTGGGGTCCCCGAGGACTAGCTGACCTCCTGGGCAGGGGCGGGCCCTACTCACACTCCAGGTCTGGGTCCTCCCCCGTCAGGAAGCGGACCATGGCCTCCAGCTGGCTGAGCTTCCGGTGATCTGGGTCAATATCCGTGATGCAGTAGATCCTGGAACCCCGGAGAGTCTGTGTTACCCCCAAATAAAATCCCCGCCGGGCGCAGTGGCACACGCCTGTAATCCCAGCACTTTGGGAGGCTGAGGCAGGAGGATCGCGAGTTCAAAGCCAGCCTCAGCAATGGCGAGGCACTTAGCAACTCAGTGAGACCCAGTCTCTAAATAAAATACAAAAAAGGGCTGGGGATGTGGCCCGGTGGTCGAGTGCCCTGAGTTCAATCCCTGGTAACCACACACACACACACACACAAAACCCCCCTCTTCCCTCCCGTCCTCTACTCCCTGCTTACCAGTCGTTGGCCACGGTCAGATCTGGGTGAAGCAAGTCGTGCAGGCCTGAAACAGAGTCCACGTTCAGGCCGACACCGCAGTGTGAGCCGCGCCCCGGGTGTTTGGGAATGACCTGGCCTGTGTGCTTCTGAGGAAGGAGCGGGCTCTGCTCTTTCTCATTCTCAGCCCCGAGGAGGGACTCCATCAGTGGACCAGGGCTGGGTTTGCACAGGCCTGCCTTTGCCCACGTGGGCCCAGCTTCCTGGAATGCTTTTTCTACCTGTGGCCTCATGTCCGAATCCTACCTGTTTTTCAAGGTTCAGGATGAATACCACGTCTTCATGAGCCACCCAGCCCGCCAGAGGTCACTTTTTCCTTCTCCTTCAGCTTTCCCATCACCCTGCCCTTTCCAGGTAGAATTTTCTGACTTTTAGTGAGAAGTCCTAATGCTTCCACTAGACAGCAGTTCCTTGAGGAGGCCACGTCTGGTCCCTCTGAGCATCTCCCTCCTAGGAGCTAATATTCTGAAACCAGTGATTGGGCCTTCACTGACTCCATTGGAACTGACCAAGCTCAGTGCCCAGCAGAGAGGAGCCCAGAAGTGGGCCACGTCTGTCTTGTGTGCTCCCGGGGGCCTCGGGCCTGGCTCAGCACCTGAGCTCAGTCCATGAATGAGCAAATGAGCAAATGCCTCCTGGCACCTGCCAGTACTTGGACATAAATAGGTCCTCAATAAGGACTGTTTTTTTAAAAATTTTAGGAAAGGATGATAGAAAGTCCAAGAGGGCACGTGGGAGCCCTTTGAAGGGGGTACTGAACTGACACAGACCAGAAATAGCTGCAAATATTTAAAGAGGGGAACTCCTTCATCCACGGAGGCCCAGCCGACTCCAGGACTCCAAGTCCCTGGACCAGAAGTGGGTGAGGGCCGGCTCTCTCTGTTTCCTGGAGCAATGTAATCTGGGAGTATCTAGGTAGAGGAAGACGGGCATCGGGAAGAAGAAGGCACAGTGGAGGCCTGGGGAGCTTGATGGCTTGGGGGACTGTGGCAGACAGACAAGGAGGGTGTCCTAACATCGCAGAGCCCCAGGTGAGCACAGAGCTGGGGATCGCACCCAGGCTTGGGGCAGGGGCAGGGGCAGGCAGGGGCAGCTCCCAGAAAGGTGTCATTGGAAGTGAGCTGGGGGCAAAGGGTGGGGTCAGAGAGGAGAGCTTTCCAGGGGAAAGCACGCAGGAAGAACTAGGAGCTTGGTGCAGGGGGAGTGAGAATTCAGAGGCGGTTAGCAGGGACACTGTCAGATTTGGTATTTCTAGAAAGATCCCTCGGGATGAAGTTCAGAGAAAGAAAGAGGCAGGGAGGCCAGTTAGAGAGCTGCTGTGGCTTGTGCAGTGGAGAGGGGATGATGACTGGGGTGGTGGCAGAATGAGGGAGCGATGGATGTATAAAAGGACTCATCAGGAAGAAAGGACAGAATGTGGGTGTAAATAGCAAATTACGCCAAAAGCCAGGCATGGTGGCGCACACCCGTAATCCCAGCACTTGGGAGGCCGAGGCAGGAGGATCACAAGGTCAAAGCCAGCTTCAGCAATGGCGAGGCACTTACCAACTCAGTGAGACCCTGTCTCTAGTAAAATACAAAAAAGGCCTGGGGATGTGGCCCAGTGGTCGAGTGTCCCTGAGTTCAATCCCCGGTACCAAATTAAAAAAAAAAAAAAAAAAATAGCATCACGCCCACGTCTTCCAAGGGCTCCCTGTGACCCTGCCCCAGGATATAGGTTTTGTTCTCTCAAGGGGCCCTGCAGCTGCAGGTCACGGGCAGGTTGGGTTCCTCCAGACGCAGCCTCCCCCGCAACTGGGAGCACAGGTGAGCACCACCTCATCAGCTTGCTCCCGCATTCTCCCCAGCCTCCGTTGCCATCCCCTGCTCTGCCCTTCCGACAGGTAAAATGCATTCCCTGGGCATCAGGGACACACGTGCCCTCCCCACCCGGTGGCACCTCGGGGCTGCTCTCAAGCTGGAGGACGGTGTGTGTGTGTGTGTGTGTGTGTGTGTGTGTGTGTGTGTGTGTGTGTGGTCAAACTGGCTCCGCCCTGGGACAGCCCATTTTTCTACTTTCCTGTCCGTCAGTCCTTGATCTGACCCACCTTCTTCTTCCACAGATGTGTTCCCCAGGAGGACGTATTCCCCGTGGCCCTGGGACAGCACCACTCCCAAGCTGCAGAGAGAGGAGAAGACACACAGAGCATGTGCCCATCAGCGCACCACTGCACCCACCGGCTCCTGGTTCAGGTCAGGAGCTTCTTGTACCCTGATGAGTATGCAAGTCACACCCCGTCTTTGGCCCTGGCCTCACAGGTTGTCCCCTCTAGAGCTGAGACAGCACCACTACTTTTAAATTGGGCTTTCTTCCAGAGAAGGCCCTGGAAGTTCCACAGACCAGGAGCCCCTCAGATCCCGTTTTAAGGAAGGCACGTTCTGAACCTCACGGTTCCCCCACCTGCCGCCCGGAAATGTGGAAAGGTCTGTGTGTCTCACTAGAAGATTCCTTTCCCACCTGGTGAGTCTCGCCATGCTCACCTCTCCTGATAGAAGTCAGATCTGAATCTTGGGAGCTTTAAAAGATATAATGACTGGGCTCCACCCAGAAATTTTGATTACATTGCAAGAGGCCTGAGCATTGGCCATTTTGCAAAATTCCCTGGGTATTCTAATGAGCAGTCAGGGCAAGGTGACAGGAATTTACTGAGAAAAGAAGCAATTCAGAGGTAAGGATCATTTGTTTACCAATTTGTAGAATGCTTGGAGTCAAATATTTGTACAGTGGGAAGGAACCTAAGAGATATTTCAAATAGATCCTTTCATCTTACAAGAAGGTACGGTTTTGATCTTCTAAGTAGATCATGTCATTTCATCCTCACAACACTGCCAAGAAGTAGCTATTATTATTACCCTCATGTCACAGATGAGGAATCTAAGATACAGAGAAGTTAAGTAAGTTGATTAAGGTCACACAGCTTATAAGTGGTGAAGTTGGGATTCAAACCAGGAGTTTGAGTGCAGAACCAGCACACTTGGCTGCAAGGGCAAAGCAGGTCTAGACCTCTTTCCCTGAATGCTGACCTGGGTCTTTTGCTATTACCACAAAACTGCCAACTCAATGTGAGAAAACCCACCCTCCAGTTCTGGAAGTTCCACCCGGAGCTGTTGGTATTCATGTTCCATCCACCACGCCACCACCCCCATGCTAATAAGGTGTGGGGTCCCTCACCTGAAAGGCGTGTCACTAATGTCTGTGAAGAAGTAGTCATTGGTCAGGAAAAGAACTCGCTTCTGGAAAGAGCAGAAAAGAGAAGGTGCTTGCTGGGGAGGAGAGTGGCTCCCAGGTCCACCCAGCTCCTCGCCCGACACCCTGGGGTTTGCGTCGCCTCCGTACACCCCCTCACTGCTTCCCTGACAACCACCACCACGCCCCGTCGTGTTGACATCCACAGGCAGAATCATCTCAGGGTCCAGCATTTTGCGGCCTCTTGGGGGTGCCTGGCTTTAAGGACCAAGGTGTGGACCTGGACCTGCCCCTCCCTCTCGGCCGCATGTGGCTACTGAGCGCTTGAAATGTGCAGCTGAATACTCCAATTTTAGTTAACCTTAATTAGCATAGGTTTAAATTTAGAAGTCCAGTCTGGCTCTTGGCTGCCATATTGGGCAATGCAGACAGATGCTGACTCTGGGGTTCCTACGGGATCAGGGAGGAGCTGTCCGTCCAGACAGAAAACTTCTGGAGCTCATAAATAGACAGGTCCACTAACAGCCCTCCTTCTCTTCATATAACCATGGAAGAAAGAAGGGGGACACCAATCCCTCCCCATTGTGCCCCCGGTCCCAGGCCACATCACCTTCTTAAAACTTCTCTTTCCTACAAAGCTGCCGTGTTCTAGGTGGCAGTTTAATTTATGTCATTAGGTCATGTATGCAGTGGCCCAGGGCACTTAAATCTGGATTTAAGTCCAGCTTGGCCAAGCTGTGTGTTCCTGGGAAAATGACTTCATTTCTCAAAGCATCAGTGTTCTCATTTATAAATCATAACTCATGCTCATAGCTCTTGCATGAGGTTGCTGTGAAGTTGCATTTTGGGCTCTGGAGCTCTGTGGATTGTCCCGCCCGTGGACAGAGGTTTATGTCATCGTGCAAGCCACATTCTGCAGTGGGCTCAGGACCTGTCCTTTCACTTCTTTCTGACTTCTCTTCTTTCACTTTGGAAATTAAAGTGAGATGTTGGAAGGAACATAGAGGAAGAGAGACACCAAATAAATAAATAAATAAATAAATAAATAAATAAAAAAGGTTTGCTTTTGGTAGGAAACTGGCTTTAGACCAAACGAGAGTGGTGGTTCTCTAGCCCTGGACTCACTGACTGGAGAGTCCCTCCTGCCTCTCTGTATCAGAGGGCTCCAGCCTTAGAGTCCCTTCAACAAAGCAGTCATGGGATGTTCTGGGAGATGTCCTGTGGAGTCAGGAGCCAGGACAGGCGATGACGGACTCATGAGCCCTGTGCTCCGTGGGTACTGGGGATTGAACTCAGGGGCACTCAACCACTGAGCCACATCCCCAGCCCTATTTTGTATTTTATTTAGAGTTGTTTAGTGCCTCACTTTTGCTGAGGCTGGCTTTGAACTCAGGATCCTCCTGTCCCAGCCTCCTGAGCCACTGGGATATCAGGTGTGCACCACCGTGCCTGGCATCCTTCTTCTTCTTTTTTTCTTTTAATGGAAGAACAAGTGAATTGCACAGATCTTAACTGAGCCACTCAATTAGTTTTTGATTAGCTTGTACACAGCCAAGAAATGACTTCCTATTCAAGATATGGAATGTTCTCACCCTCTACAATCTCCTCACCTCCCCCTTCTAGTCAATCCCTACCCCACCCCCCAAAGCAAACTCTGCTCTGTACTCCATACCATGGATTCTTGGTTTACCTGTTCTTGTAGGACATGCTATTTTGTGCCAGGCTTCTTTGGATTAACATGTTTTTAAGATCCGTCTATGTTGTATGTATTGGTATTTTGTTCTTTCTGTTGATGAGTGGAATGGCAATGTATGGACACACCATAACTTAGCTCGTACATTCACTTTTTTTGGGGGGTTGTTTCCAGTTTAGAGCTATAATGAATAACGCTTCTGTAAACTTCATGGACAAATCTTATGGATATGCGTTTTCATTTCTTTTGATAAGTACCTGGGAATGGAATTGCTGGGTCATATAGTAAATATGTATCTACCTTTATTTTAAAACACCTGCCAAGTTCCCAAAGTTGTTTTATTATTTTATACTCCCACTAGCAATGTAGGAGAGTTCCAATTTCTCCACATCCTTGCCTGCATTTTGTTTTATTAGTCTTTTAAATTTTAGTCATTAGGGAGGGTATGAAATAGAATCTTGCAGTTTTAATTAGCATTTCTCTGATGGCTTATAATGTTAAGCATCTTTTCAAGTGATTATTGGTCATGTGTATATCTTCCTTTTTGATGTGTCTACTCAAATACTTTGATGATTTTTTTTTTTTTTTTTTTTTTTTTTTGGTACCGGGGATTGAACTCAGGGGCACTCAACCACTGGGCCACATCCCCAGCCCCTTTTTGTATTTTATTAGAGACAGGGTCTCACTGAGTTGCTAAGTGCCTCGCCATTGCTGAGGCTGGCTTTGAACTCGTGATCCTCCTGCCTCAGCCTCCCAAGTACTGGGATTACAGGCGTGCGCCACCACGCCCGGCTGATTTTTTTTATTGCATTGTGAGTCTTCTTGTTATTGCTTGGTAGGAATTCTTTATATATTGTGAATACAATCTGTGCTTGCTTTTTCAATTTCTTATGGGTGTCTTTTTTTAATATTTGTTTTTTAGTTGTAGGTGGACACAATAGTCTTTGATTTATTTTTGTGTGGTGCTGAGGATCAAATCCAGTGCCTCACAAGCGCTCTACCACTGAGCCACAACCCCAGCCCTAATGGTTGTCTTTTTTTTTTTTTTTGGTACTGGGGATTGAACTTAGGAGCACTCGACCACTGGGCCACATCCCCAGCACACACACCACCCCCCTGCCCTTTTCTTTTTGTATTTTATTTAGAGACTGGGTCTTGCTGAGTTGCTAAGTGCCTTACCATTGCTGAGGCTGGCTTTGAACTCGCGATCCTCCTGCCTCAGCCTCTCAAGTGCTGGAATTACAGGCATGCGCCACTGCGCCCGGCATGGTTGTTTTTTTGATGAGCAGAACTTTTTGCTTTTGCTTTGATGAAGTGTGGTTTATCAAATTTGAATGTCTATTTAGTATTTTTGCCTAAGAAATTTTTGCATACTATCATATTGAGAAGACCTTTTTAATGTTTTGTTTGTTTGTTTTTTGTAAAAAGCTTTATAGTTTTAGCTTTGACATTGAGGGTTAGACTCCATCCCAAATTAATTTTTGTGTGAGGTCTGAGATATAGCTTAGGGTTTTTTTCCATTTATTCAGTTGTTGTAGCAACATTTGTTGAAAAGATATTCCTTTCTCTACTGATTTGCCAAAGTGTTTTTATTGAAAATTAATCTACAGTATGTGTGTGGTGCTATTTCTGGATTCTCCATTGATCCATTCATCCATTTTTTTGTTAATACTACCCTGCTTGGCAACTGTAGCTCTATAGTAATTTCTGAAGCTAGGTTATATGAATCATTCAAATTTGTTCTTCTATTTCAAGATAGTTTGGCTATTCTAGATCTTTTACATTTTATCACATCAATTTTAGAATCACCTTGTCTATTTCTAGAAGTCTGGTAAAATTTTGATTGGGATTATGTTGAATATATAGGCCAATTGGGGAAAAACAAACATCTATCTTAACAATATTGATCTTACACAAAAAAGGTAATAGTTTTCTATTTATCTAATTTTTTTTTTTTTTTTTTTTTTTTTTTTTTTTTTTTTTTTTTTTTGTGGTACCGGGGATTGAACTCAGGGGCACTCGACCACTGGGTCACATCCCCAGCCCTTTTGTATTTTATTAGAGACAGGGTCTCACTGAGTTGCTAAGTGCCTCGCCATTGCTGAGGCTGGCTTTGAACTCTAGATCCTCCTGCCTCAGCCTCCCAAAGTGCTGGGATTACAGGCGTGCGCCACCGCGCCTGGCTTTATCTAATTTTTTTTTTTTTTGGTACTGGGGATTGAACTCAGTGGCACTCGCTGGGTCACATCCCCAGCCCTTTTTTGTATTTTATTAGAGACAGGGTCTCACTGAGTTGCTAAGTGCCTCGCATTGCTGAGGCTGGCTTTGAAATCCTCCTGCCTCAGCCTCCCAAAGTTTATTTGCGCCACGCGCCCGGATTTGATATTCTTTCAGCAATGTTTGGTAGTTTTCAGTGTAGAGGCAGACCATTGTTAACTTTTTTTACATTTACCCCAAAGTATTTTATATTATTCGATGCTACTATAACTTAAAAATAATTTAATTTTCTTGCATCTATTTACTGCTAACCTTAAAAATAAAATTTATTTTTATAATATTGGCCTTGTGCCCCATAGACATGCTAAGTTTATCAATCAGTTGTAGTAGTCATTTTGTAGATTATTGAGATTTTCTAGGTACACAATAATCTTGTCTGTTAATGAGGATAATTTTACTTCTTTTCTAATGTTTCCTTTATTTTGTTTTTTTTGCCTTATTTCACTGGCTTGGATATATGGTACAATGTTGAATGGAAGAGGGAAGCAGATATCCTTGCTGTGTTCTCAGTTTTAGGGAGAAGGTACTCAGCATTTCATCATTAAAGTTAGCTTTAGGTTTCACATAGGTGCATTTTATCAGATTGAGGAAGTTTCTTTCTGTTCCCAATTTTGTTACATGCTCTTTTGGTATCTGTTGAGATGATCGTATGACTTTTCTCCTTTGTTCTGTCAATGTGATTAATTACATTGCTTGGTTGGTTTTTTCTATGTCAGATTAACCTTACTTTATTGGGATAACCACACTATGTGCATTTTACATTTCCATATGTATCATTCTATTATTTGCTTTTAATAATCAATTGGCTTTTTGAGAAATTAAGAGAATAAATAACAGATAGTCTTACATTAAACTACATTATTTGCCATTTCCAGTATGGTTCATTCTCTTCTGTAAGTCTCAGTTTCCATCTGGTCTCATTTTTCTTCAGCCTGAGGAATGTCCTTAAGCATTTCTTGTAGTACAAGTCTCATGGTTGTGAAGCCTCAGTTTCCTTTATCTGAAAAGGTCTTTATTTCACCTTATTTTTGAAGGCTCTGTTCTTTACATATAGAAATTTGGATTGGCAGAATATTTTCCCCTTCCAGCACTTTAAAGGTGTATTTTATTTTTTCTGAATGAGAAGTTAGCATCATTATTATTGTTTCCTTCTATATGATGCCTCTTTTTTTTTTCTTCTAGCTTCTTTGAAAATTGTCTCTTAGCTTTGATTTTCCATAGCTGGACTATGATGTGCCCAGATATGTTTTCTTTTTCTTTTTACCCTGCATAGGGCTTGTGGATACTATTGGATCCATAGGTTGATATTTTTACCACATTTAGGACATTTTTGGCTATTTGTTTTTCAAGTTCTTTTTTTTTGCTCCATCTGTCTCGTTTCCTTCTGGGGGACAATAGGAACATATATCACTTGCTATTGTCCCATGGCCACTAAATGTCTTCCCTTGCTTCCTTTCTTCTTCTTCTTCTTCTTCTTTTCTTTTTCTTTTTTTTTTTTTTTTTTTTTTTTTTTTTTTGTGGTGCTGGGGATTGAACCCAGGGCCTTGTGCATGTGAGGCAAGCACTCTACCAACTGAGCTATATCCCCAACCTTGCCTTTCTTCTTTTCTTTCAATTTCCCTCCTGTTCTTCAAGTTGAGAAATTTCGATTAATTCATATTCAAGTGTACTGCCCTTTTCCATCCACTCTGCTGGTAAACTGACTTAGTAAAATTTCATTTTGGTGATTGTAGTTTGTGATTTTAAAACTTCCATCTAGCAGCACAAGCAACAAAAACAAAAATAAACAAGCAGTGCTACAGCTAACAAAAAGGCCTTTGCATTCAAGGAAATGATCAACAAAATGAAAAGGTAACCCACAGATTGGAGAAAGTGTTTGCAAGCCAAATATTTGATAAGGGTGAAATATGTAAAGAATTCACACAGTTCAATAACAAAAAGCCAAATAACACAATTTAAAAATAGGCAAGCCGAGTGCGGTGGTGCACCCCTATAATCCCAGCACTTGGGAGGCTGAGGCAGGAGGATCGTGAGTTCAAAGCCAGCCTCAGCAATGGCGAGGCACTTAGCAACTCAGTGAGACCCTGTCTCTAGTAAAAATGCAAAAAAGGAATGGGGATGTGGCCCAGTGGTCGAGTGCCCCTGAGTTCAATCCCCGGTATCAAAAAAAAAAAAGGATAGGCAAAGGACCTGAATAGATATTTGTCAAAAGAAGACATGAAAATGCCAATAAGCATAGGAAAAGGTATTCACCATCACTAACCATCAGGGAAATGCAAATGAAAATCACAATGAGATTTCATCTCACACTTATTGGGATGACTTTTGGAGGAGGGTGTGCCGGGGATTGAACTCAGGGGCACTCATCCACTGAGCCACATCCCCAGCCCTATTTTGTATTTTATTTAGAGACAGGGTCTCACTGAGTTGCTTAGCGCCTTGATAAGTTGCTGAGTCTGGTTAAAAACTTGTGATCTTCCTGTCTCAGCCTCCCAAGCTGCTGAGATTAAGGTGTGTGCCACTGAGCCTGGCTGGGATGGCTTTTTTTTTTTTTTTTTTTTTTTTTTTTTAATCAAAAAAGATAAGAGATAACAAGTGTTAGTGAGGATGTGGAGAAAAAGGAACCTTTGAGCACTGTTGGTAGGAATGTAGATTGGTGCAGTCACTGTGGAAAACAGCATGGAGGTTCCTAAAAGAATAAAAAGTAGAACTACCATATGACCTTGCAAACCCTCTGCTGGATATATGTGTAAAAGAAAAGAAATCAGCACCTTGCAAAATTATCTGAAAACATGTTCACTGCTCTATCATTCGCCATAGCCAAGATATGAAAACAACCAAAGTGCTTGTTGATGGGTGAATGGATAAAGAAATTGTGAGAATATGTATTCTTAGATACATAATGAAATATTATTCAGCCTTTATAAAGGAGATCCTGTCATTTGGGAATGACTGAGTGGTAACTGAAGGTGGGTAGGGTGTGGCAGGAGGAGGTGGGTCACTGCGGGCATGGCTTTGGGGTATGTTTTGTATCTGGCGAGTGGAGATCTCTGCTTTCTGATCATCGTGTGAGCTGCTTCCCTCTGCCACACTCTTTTTCCACGATGTTCTGCCTCGCCTCGAGCCCCCGAGGGACAGAGCTGGCTATCTATAGATTGAGATCTCTGAAGCCCCCAGATAAACTTTTCCTCCTCTACAATTGTTCTGGTCCAATCTTTTAGTCACAGCAGTGAAAAGCGGACTAAAACATACTGCATACCAGTAATTGTCCAAGAAAGGAGATTTTATATACCCTCACCATAGGAAAAGTTGTTAAAAAGGAAACGTAACTATATGTGAGGTGGTGGGCACAGTCACCATGCCTGACTGGAGTGATCTCTTTGCTATGTATGTGTATTGAGGCATTATTTGTACATCTTAAATGTATGAACCATAGGTCTAATGTAAAAAAAAAAAAAAAAAAAAAAGTTTCCATTTGGTTTTTGTAGAGAATTTGTACTGTGTCAAATAGCTGAGCTGGAAGTACATTTCCCCAAACTAAATTCCCTTCATGGTTCAAAGTTTGGGGTTGGCCATCTAGATAGGGCAAAGGGGTAGGAGGGGAAGGAAGGGTGAGGGCAGGGGGTTAGAAATGACGGTGGAATGAGATGGACATCATTATCCAAAGTACAGAAATGAAGGCATGAATGGAGTGAATATACTTTGTATGCAACCAGAGATATGAAAAATTATGCCCTCTATGTGTAATATGAATTGTAATGCATTCTGCTGTCACATATAACAAATTAAAACTAAAAAATTATACAAGTAACAATAAATGTTGGTGAGGGTGTGGGGAAAAGGTATACTCATACACTGCTGGTGGGACTGCAAAGAAATTATCCTTAAAGAACTTTGTAAAAGCTTAAAAATTGGTGCAATCATTCTGAAAAGCAGTATGGAGATTCCTTCTAAAACTTGGAATGGGAGGCTGGGGTTGTGGCTCAGTGGTAGAGCACTCGCCTAGCACTTGCACGGCCCTGGGTTCAATCCTCAGCACCACATAAAAATAAATAAATAAAATAAAGGTATTGTGTCCAACAACAAATAAAAAAATTATTAAAAGAAAAGAAAACTTGGAATGGAACCACCATTTGACCCAGTTATCCCACTCCTCGGCATATACCCAAAGGACTTTACATCAGCATACTACAGTGTCGTAGCTACATCAATGTTTATAAGCAGCTCAATTCACAATAGTTAAGCTATGGAACCAACCTAGGTGCACTTCAACAGCTGACTGGATAAAGAAAATGTGGTATATATACACAATGGAATATTAATCAGCCATAAAGAATAATCAAATCATGGCGTTTGTTGGTAAATGGATGGAACTAGAGACTATCATGCTAAGTGAAATAAGCCAACCCCCCCAAACCAAAGTTTTCTCTCTGATATGCAGATGCTAACACACAATAAGGGGTGGGAAGGGAAGAGTAGAAGTTCATTGGACTAGACAAAGGGGAATGAAGGAAAGAGAAGGGGGATGGAAATAGGAAAGACAGTAGAATGAATCAGACATAACTTTCCTATGTTCATATATGAACACACCACCATTGTAACTCCACATCATGTATAACCACAAGAATTGCAAGTTATATTCCATGTATGTATAATATGTCAAAATATACTTTATTGTCATGTATATTTAAAAAGAACAAATAAAAAGATTTAAAAAAAAAAGTTTGGGGTTGGCCAAAGTGAAGTCTGCATGAGCTTTGTGGCCAGAGGCCAAGTGGCGGCTGCTGCCCACACTGATGCTAGGTACAGTCCACCAGCGCTGTGCAGGTGGCTCTGAAGTGCCCACTGCTATGTTATGTGTGTGTACACACGCATGCACCCAGGTCAATAGAATCATGAATTTGGAAGAACCCAAGAGCTAGCAAAGAACATTATGCCTACCTCTCTCCTTCCCTCATTGCTAATTGCTTGTTCCAAATGATCGACACTGTGAAATGATTAAAAGGCTCCTAGATTAGATGCACTAGGTTAGATGCACTAGAATACTTCTGCTTTTCCATATTATTCTTTTAAACATGTGTCCAAGGATACCTGGCCGGGATGCTGCTGATAGGTCAAAGGTATTACGCCTGTTATTGGTCTACATTTCAGAGAAAAATGCATACAGGCTGAAGCTGGACTCCTGACAAGTTTGATATCCTGGATCTTGGCCCAGTTTGTGTTTTTTTTTTTTTTTTTTTTTTTTTTTTTTTACTGGGGATTGAACTCAGGGGCACTCGACCACTGGGCCACATCCCCAGCCCTTTTTTGTATTTTATTAGAGACAGGGTCTCACTGAGTTGCTAAGTGCCTCACCATTGTTGAGGCTGGCTTTGAACTCGCGATCCTCCTGCCTCAGCCTCCCAAGTGCTGGGATTACAGGCGTGCGCCACCGCGCCTGGCTCCAGGTTGTGCTTTTAACATTTTTGGAATTAGCTGGACATATTTCAAATTCCATTTTTGACTATGTCCTTTAGATAACACGTGTCCCTCCAGTTTGCCCAAGTCCCAGCCCCCCAGCGCTGAAACCTCTGGGCTTCTCTCATTCACATTTCTTAACTTGACCTATTTGGCCCTGCAGGTTTTTAAGTTTGCAAGACCTACTATCACTCATGCTGTGGTTTCTACTACTGTTCTTGGTGATGCCGCCGTGGCTGCAAGTCTGCAGATGGAGAAAGGTCTGAATTATCTGTGGGATGTAAGGACGTTTATAAAGTCTGAAGGAGAAAACAACAGAGTCGGTGATCGTGTGCCAGGAGGGTGGCTTGAAGCACAATAGATATTCCCACAATGCTTGAAGAGAGCTTTCCTTGACTGAGACCTGGACCTGAAGATTGTTTCTATGGAGGAACAAGGTTGTAAATTGAGACACACCAGGGAGCTGGGAGAGAGGGCTGGGACTGACTGGCAGCAAGGAAATAATGGCTCTGTCTGCTGACTGTTAGAGAAGACGTGGGGGAGACAAAGCAGTTGGTGGTGAACACAATGTAGCAATACCGGGGAAGAGTGGCATCATAATAGAGCAGAGTAGTCAAAGGCTGGCTGCCACCGTGCTGGCCTCATACCAGCAAAATGTCCCCCACACAGTGTAGGCTCAGGAGCTTCCGGGGGGGTGAAGTGAAGAGATAAAATGTTAAAGAGGGCTTGGTGAGATCTGATGGGGCAGAGGGAGACGGGACAGTGAATTGTCTTTTGTTTCAGCATTGCCAATTGACCCTGGACTCTCACATTGTAGGCAAGTGCTCTTCCACTGAGTCACACCCCAGCCCCCAGGACGGTGGATTTAAAAGATGGGATAGAAATGCTATTCCAAAGAGGCTTTGGGAAACCTTTAAGGCTGGAGAGTTGAGAACTCAGGCCAGTCCTTCAGCAAGGCCCTTATGCAGCAGTGGCTTAGGGGGAGGGTCTAGAATTTGAATTTGTCATCTAGGTGACCCCAGGCAAGTTTTTGGCCTCTCTGCATATCCTCAGCTGTAAAACGGGGTAAAATAGTACCCACGTCATAGGATTGTATTAAATGAGTGCTCAGCCCAGTTCCTAATAAATGTGGGTCACCATTAGTAGTAGTTATAGTAGCAAGACATGAAAGTCTATGTGCTCATATCATTGTCATCACAGTCATCCTACTTTATGTCAAAGTACCTATGTGTCACAAAGATGGTTAAATTGCAAGTATGTAGCCTGGATGGTTTATTAGCAGCAATGAACAAATTTCGAGGGGGTGAGGCAGTGGTTTCAGGAGAAGTTTGGACTGCTGGGTTTGGTTAGGCCTCTGCCTTGGTGTCTTGGAGAAGTGTTTGGCAACACTACACCCATTGCAAAAATTGCTGTATGCTGGGTATAGCATAGCCATACTCAAGTCTCTCTTAATAAGTTGTTTTCTGCCATGTGCATATTGATTTTTCCTTATTGGTTAAATACTCTGGCAGGCCTGAGCTAAATGAGAGCCCACGTGCATGTGAGAGGGAGTCTGTTTGGGATAAGGGTGGGGGTCAGCTATCACAGATAGCTTGACATCACAGATACTGCCTTATCTGCTGGAAGGAGGCCCTTCCCAGCTCAGAGCTTATAAAAAGCCAGACAGGTGCCACAGGAATCAGATAGTCCCAATGAAAATCAGTGCATGACCTAAAAGGGACACTTGAATTGCTTGCCCTTCCCGATGCTTTCTTGTTTGACCTCCACGGAGGTCTGCGTTTGTGGAAGAACTTGGGTCTAATTGTTGCAGACAGATGCTGTGTTCTCTCAGCTGAGGCAGATGGGCAGCAGGAGGAGGAGGTGGGGGTGGCTGTGTGGGAGGAGGTGACATTTGTAAATATGTCAGGGGACAATGCGAATTCAGTGGATGCTTCGGAACCTTCCAAGAGAGAAAATGAAAAGGTCTTTTCTAAACTATGTGCAGGTCTGTAAAAACAGTAACGGTATCAATGAAGATATTGGTCCTTGATTCTCAGTGGTGAGAGTGAATGGAAATCAGCTACAAGAAGTAGCAAATATTTTCAACCTCTTCCCACAAAACATGTTGTAGCAGAGCTGCTGACAATTTGCAAGATGAACCGTCACGTTTCCCCTTTCTATCATAACAACCAAAGGGCCAAATAGCAGGCAGCATGAGGAGAAAGAAGAGCTGTGACTTGGGCTAAGTCACCCCACTCAGTAGCCTCCAAAGAACCAAGCGTGGGTGCGAGCAGTAGTGCAGGCCTTGGCCAGGCGAGCCCCAGGGCTGCGGGCCTTTGGCTAGGCCCCTGATGAAGTCCTCCAGGCTACAGCAACACCCACTTCCCAAGCTTAGTCCAAGGCAAACCTCAGTGGAATGCCAAGAAGCCACCCTCCTTGGACCCCATCCTGGCTGCGTCTCCGGCTCCTTACCCCTTTGTCCAGCGGAACCTTCACGTCCATAGTGAAAGAACCCGTCTCTCTATTGATCATGGCTGTTCTCAGCTTGAAGAGGAAAGACAATGGCATTAGTTCAATGGGTGATCAGACAACAGGGGATCCCCTGGGACACTGGCTTCTTCCATTTGTCCTCTGAGCAGAACACCAGGTGGGAAGACAGACCCGATTCTGGGAGTCCTTAAGTTTGTCACTCTGAGTGTGCACCAAGGCAATGCTCCGAAGGGGACTGAGGCATTGGGGGATACTGTGTCATGCTGCTGAGACATAATTTCCTCTGGGATGAGACAGAAAGCCAGGCTAAAACAAACTTAGTGGCTTATAGATGTGATTTTGCTCCACTTCACTAATTCTTGTTACTCAGGAAGACAGTGTTATGTTTTCATAGTTGTTAAAGGAAGTGCCCATTATGGGAATTGCTTCCGGCTTGAACTTGGAAAGGCTCTGGGACCCAACTGCTCTGTGTGCAGGGAACAGTGACCCCAAAGCTCCCAGCCTCTCACAAGTTTCTCCTTCCCCGGTTTCCCCACTCACGATTTCAGCTTTGTCTTCCCACTCCACTTCAGAGAGATCCACGCTATTGTAGTTGGGTTTGGGTTTCAATTTCTTCCCCTCTCTGTACTGGAGCGGGCCGGTCAGGAAGGAAAACACGAGGTTAGCATCTGGCTCTGCTTCCTTTTCCTCTTCCCTATAAAGCTTTTCTAGTGTGCTCAAGAAATCAAAGAATCTCAGCCGGACATGGTGGCGCACGCCTGTAATCCCAGCACTTTGGGAGGCTGAGGCAGGAGGATCGTGAGTTCAAAGCCAGCCTCAGCAATGGCCAGGCACTTAGCAACTCAGTGAGACCCTGTCTCTAAATAAAATACAAAAAAGGGCTGGGGATGTGGCCGAGTGGTCGAGTGCCCCTGAGTTCAATCCCGGTACCACAAAAAAAAAAAAAAAAAAAAAAAAAAAAAAGAAAGAAATCAAAGAATCTCAGCGATTCCTTAAGTTTTATTTCTACTTCTACCCAGTATAGAGCTTCCCCTGCCAACATTTGTGACAGATGGTCTCATGGCCTCTGGGTGAATATGTCCCAAGATGAGGCTCTCCCTACTTTGTGAGCCAGCTTGTCATAGTTTGGACAGCTCTAATTGTTAGAAAGTCCTTCCTCCTACGGAGCTGAAATCTGTCTCCTGCAACTTTTCCCACTGATCTCAGTTCTCTCCCCTGGAGCCACACAGATGTGTTCCTCCTGGCAACCCTTGAGATTGTCACAGGCACGCGTCACTCCCGAGATGTCTCCAAGCTGCACATTCCCAGTTGGCAGATGCGCTAGCTTCCTCTGAATATGCTTTACTGTCAGGGTCACTCCCATAGTGGACCCCTAAGACAAAAGTCAATATTCTACCTAGGATCTGACCAATGCAGTGTGGGGGGGGGGGTGTGGTCCGGAACCAGCACGATGCCGTTCTGACCTCTGCCTAGGATTCTGCTGGGCTTCCTGACAGCAATGCCAACTTGGCAGCTCAGAGGGCGACTTCAGTCAGTCAAACCTTGTTGGTCTTCCTTACGTGATACGTTGTTAACTTACACCTTCACAGTCTTTTTTTTTTTTTTTTTTAAACAGGGGCACTTAACCACTGAGTCACAGTCCCAGTCCCTTTTTATTTATTTTCTGTTGAGACAAGGTCTCACTAAATTTCTATGGCCTCACTAAGTTGCTGAGCCTGGCCTCGAATTTACAATTCTCCTGTTTCAGCCTTCTGAGTTGCTGGGATTATAGGTGTGGGCCGCCATGCCCAGCACCTTCATGGTCTTTCACAGAGCTTTCCTTGCATGCCTAATATATTTAATCTCATGATTTTCATCCCATTGAGAAGAACGTCTTCTGAGTACTGATTTTCTCACTTAATGTATTAGCAATACCTTCCAGACTTTATGGCATCTGCCCTCTGCATTTTCATCTTGTTGATAGGATTTTGAACAGATCTGCAGCGCTTAATAACGACCTCTCTCCAACTTGACATGGTGCCATTAATCAACACTCCGAGTGTCATTATTTCCTAGCATTGACACCTCTCTCCCTCTCTGCCAAGACAGATGTTGTCAAGTTTTCTGCAATTAGGTCTGCAACGCTTCCCCGGTTTAGTTTAGTAATCCCATCAAATAAAGGAGAGAGGCTAGTTTGTCATTGGGGTAAATTAAAAAACAGAGTGTCTCCTTCAGTAGGATGAGGCCCCCAGCGGATGCTTGGGTGGCTGAAGTCCTTGTCATCGTGTATCTTGCTTCTGCCAGACTTTTTTCTTTTTTAATCATTCACTTGGCTTCTTCAGGAAATCATCCTTCTTGTTTCTTGCCTGTCTGGTAGTTCTCTGGTCTCACTGTCACAATGGTGTCCCCCTTCCATTCTTCTCCTTTTCTCCTCCCCCGGCCTGCACAATGCTCCTGTTCTTGGCCTCCTTGATGTCCACACTCATTGAACAGCACTGTCCCTACATCTCCTCCAAGGGATCTTCTTCTTTGGCAATAGTCCACGGCCATTTCCTAAATCCTGATGGCACCTGAAAGATCGCCTTTGGTCCCTTATCTCAAAACCAGGACTCCGCTTTCTGAGGGGCACGGACACAGCATGGTGTCAGGTCAACAGTGTGACTTTTGACTTCCTTGACTATATTACTAGCCACATCCTTTATGACTTTCCTGAGAGTGTCTTCCAAGAGATCTCATGACATTGGCTTCACCATATATGTCCAATAATTCATTTGCTAGCATTTGGGACTGTCCTCTGCAGAACTTGCTGGTCCAAGATGGTGACATGTCATGGGTTCAGATGCTTGCCCCTCAGAGCCTAAACTGTGAAGACAGAGGGGACGTGGTGGTCTCCAGTGTGCCCTGATGTCTCTCTACCCTAATCCCTTACGTAGCTGGTCAGTCACCTCATGGATACTCAGAATCCGTTTGAACCAAATGGAGTGGAGCATGGCTTAGACAGGTCTTTCCAATGACACCTGGGGCGGAGGAGCCCCTTGGTAGGTTCTCCTGCTGTCTGTTGCCCCGAGATGCTTCCACTCCTCAGCAGAAGATGGGAAGAGGGAGAGGCTAATATTCCCCTAGGACTTTGACTCCCCCTACCCACAACCATTGCACTGAGAGCTGTGGCCATTATTGCTGTGGACTGTGCCCTTGGCCATGACCAGAGGCAGCAGGGAGCCCTTCCCCCTGGAGGCAGAGTTTTCAGATACAACCATGCAACTTTCTTTCTCAGCCACCAGTTGCTCCGTTGGGTCTGTGTGAAAACACCCTCAGCTTCTTTATCAGGGTGGGGAGAACTAGGAAGGGGACAGGAGTACTCAGGAATATTCTGAGAAAAACTTAGGGGGACCCAGCATTGCTGGCCCTGCAGCACCCCCTGGGAGGGCCCCCGACATCTTTACCGTGAACTCCTGGTTCACTGCCCATCAGGGGCCCTGGCGCTCTGCTCAGGTGTCAGTCAGACTGCAAGCCACAGCGGAGCTCCCGAGGCAGCGAGGGGAGCAGGAAGCTGAAGGTCCCCCTGGTGGAGGCTTGGTCCCAGGTGCGGCACTGACTGGGGGTAGAGGAACCCTTACGAGGTGGAGGTCACTGGGGGTATGCCCTTGAAGGGAATTCATGGGATCCTGGATGGATTCTTCTCTCTCTCTTCCTTCACAGCCATGACGTGAACAGGCTTGGTCCACCGTGAGGTCTGCCCTCACTACCAGAGGCCTAACCTCCAAGACCAAAAATAAATCTTTCCTCTTTATAATTTAATTATCTCAGGAATTTCGTTATAGTGATGAAAAGCTGATGTCCTACAGGACTCTTTAGCCTCAGAACTGCAGCCTTCATTACGTGCTCTTTGGACTGCACATCAATCATTTCACAAGTTTTTGCCTTGTTGCTCTTGCTAGATTGCAAACAATTTGAAAGCAAAGACAAAAATATATTTTTTTCTCCTATTACCTATTACCCTCTAGGTTCTTAAACGGAGCCCAATGTATGTGCATTGTTTTAACTATTTTTATGAACTATCCACAAATCCCATATCATTAGGATCCCAAGGCAAATAAGATCTGTACCTACCAGAGGTCGGAGGTCCGGATGTGAGAGGATGTAGCCATTGTTAGTGTTCATAAAGGCATATCCATGTACCCCAAGCTGTCAGAGTCAGGGGAGAAAGGGCGTGAGACTGTTGTTGTGTTGGATGATGAAAGCTGGGAAGGGGTTGGAATCTGCAAGATGGTTAAGGACAGCAGCTCACAGGAGTTTTTCAAATAGGAACAGCAAAGAACCAATGGCCTGCTCTGACCACTGGTCATGAAGTCCGTTCCAGCGCCCACTGTTTGCAACAACCATGATAACACACGTCACCTCCCGATTCTTCCACCACAGCCTCTGGTGCTCGGATGACGTCCTCCCAGTCACTCTCACAAAAGGACTGTGTGGCACGGAGGAGCAGATTGTGAAAACCAGGGAGGGAAAGAACTTGCTGAGGGTCACAGAACAAGTCATAGTGAGGGCCCCATGAGGACAAGCTGCTGCCACCATGCTCAATGCCTGCACTGGTCTGGGGCTGGAATGGGGGTACTCATCCTAGCTCTAGGCTCGGCTGCCATGGCCTGGAGGGAGGCTCTTGGGCCTGGGTGGGGGCAGCTCCTGGGGAACCTGTACCTGCCCCTGTTAGAGTTGGATCTTAAACGTCCCACAAAGGCCCATGTGTTGAAGGCTTGGTTGCTAGCCTGTGGCACCGTTGAAGTAGTGGAACCTTCAGGAGGTGGGGGCCTAGTGGAGGGGAGTTAGGTCACTGGGGTGTACGCTCAAAGGGGATATTGGGGCCCTGGTCACTTCTAGTCTTTCTTTTCTTCCCAGCTACCACGAAGCGGACATTGTTTTTTCTCTGCCACGCACTTCCGCCATGATGTACAACCTTGGCAAAGCAATAAGGTCAAATACCGGAGACTAACACCTCAGAAACCATGAACTTAGATAAACCTTTCTCCTCACAAGTTGATTTTCTTAGGTAATTTGTCACAGCAATGGAGATTTAACACATTCCCCTCAGAGTCTTGACCCATGCTCACCTTATACCTGGGTGCCAGCTTCATCAGCTCTCTCAGGGTTACATCAGAGCCCACCACGCCCAGGAGAATGCCGTGGGATCTCTAGAAGGAAAAACAGGAGGGTTAAGGAAACGTCTTGTAAATGAGGCCAGACCCTAGGCCTCTCCAGAGCTCCAGAGAGGAAGCCGTTTAGGCCTTAAGTGAATCTTCCTCTGCAGTTAGATTTTAGGCTGAGCTCTTTGGAATAAAAATTTAGAATCCATCAGAAAAAGCCCCAGGAGCAATCTCAGCTGCTGCGAAGATTAATGCCCAGTATTAATATTTAAGTGGTAATATTTAAATGAAATCCAAAGTTGAATGAAATATTAATCTTCACAGCAGAGGCTGCAGAACTGGGATCCTAGGGACCATCACTTACAGGTGCTCTGCAGCACATGGGACTTGTAAGAAAGTATTTCCTGGCCAGACAGAGAAGGGAAGTCTCCAGAAATCTCCCTGCAAGCTTTAAACACAAGATAGTCTTTCTAACATGGTAGGATATGGGTTTTTGCTGGAAGGCTTGCAGAAGACTCCTCAAATCTTATATTCCCAATGCAGGTGGTTCCCCAGGGCAGAGCAGGGGAACTAGCCCAAGTAGCTGAGTGGGATTGCTGAGGGAGCTTTGAGGACAGACTCCCGCCCCGCCTCTGACCAAGAGATTTGGATGTAGCCACTCTGGGACAAAGCATGAGGATCTGCATTTGAACACTCCTGCTGGTCTAAAGATGCCAAGTTCTAATCCCTGCTGCCTCACGGGGACTTGCCACTCACTGTTTCGTTCTTTTTACTGAAGACAGGCATGGCCACGGTAGTGAGAAGCATCAGGCTCTGTGACTTTGAGGTAAAGAGCTGCCAGGGAGGAAAAGGCAGAGGTCAGTGGGGAGGCTGGGGGCCCACTGGTTGGCACCACTCAGAGCGACATGGAGAATCACAGTCATCAAGGCCAGCAACTCAGAATCACCTTCCAACAGGAAGGAAGAAACCTTAGGTGAGGTTACATCCTGTGCAAAAAGGGAAGCTGGCAGGAATGCTGGGCGAGAGGGGGCTGGAGAGGAGGACCAGGCCCATGTCTAGAAAGTCCTGGGCCCCCACCCAGCCCAGCTCCCACACACGTTCACTAAGCTGTCTCGTCTCTGCCAGGCCAAGGATGAGCATGACCACGGGAAACAGGCCAGAAGCAAAGAAGCTTAGGATAGCATGAGATTTCCCAGAAACCTCTGATACAGACTTGAGGCTGCTACAAACCATAGCCCAGGCCAGTTAAGGGGAAGAAGGACATTGCCCAGAGCCACCCTCAACCACGTGTGTATGAGGAGCCGCAGCTCAGGGGCAGGGTGTGTTGCAGCTGTCGTCTGCCTTGGGTCACTCCGGACACATGCTGGACAGACAGGCTCTCTCCACTCAGAACACCAGCAATGGCCTCTACAGTAGACCTTCTTAGAATGAGGAAGACCTTGACCGTCAGCCTCTTCCCCTGGCTCATCTGAGTTTTTGATGTAGAGTTTGGAAGTAAGCTTTTCTGAAAGTGACCACGCTGCCAGTGAATATTGTTCTGCACCCAGACACGTCCTTTTGGGCTGCATGGTGGCTTTGAGTCTCCTGGGGTTGAGAATTGATGAACTCGGAGGTGTGTCTTCAGGGAAGCTGCTCCCAGGCCTTGGCAGGTCCCGCCTTCCCCCCCCCCCTCCTTAGGAGTCACTCACACTTGAAGTGAGTCCCAGTGCAGCACACAGGGCTCTAGCCTCTGGGCACTGGGGCAGGGTAGGGACACCTGTCCACTCAGTGGACAGACAGCCTCCATTTAGAGGCTCCGAAGAAGTGCATCCAGGAGAGTCCAGGTGAGCCCTGACTTTAGGGACTCCAAAGTCCCTGAAGGTGAGGGATGCAGGAAGACAGGAGATGTAGAAGTCAACTAGACTAATGGAGGGGACTGGTGTCACTTTTCAAAGTGAAGATAAATTTGTGACCCCATCTGTGGGCTTGGAAGGAAGCAGAGACCCTAGAAGATGGAGCTATCCATGAAGTGCCTGAGGACCACCAGGCCCAACCTGCCTGAAGTCAATTTGTTGTTGTTGTTGTTCTTGGGATTGAACCCAGGGGCACTTAACCACTGAGCCACATCCCCAGCTCTTTTTAATATTTTATTTAGAGACAGGTCTCACTGAGCTGCTTAGGGCCTCACTAAGTTGCTGAGGCTGACTTTGAACTTGTGATCTTCCTGTCTCAGCCTCCTGAGCCGCTGGTGAAAGAATTTTTTTTGAGGGGGGGGACAGGTACCGGGGATTGAATTTGGGGGTACTCGACCACTGGGCCACATCCCCAGCCCTTTTTTTGTATTTTATTAGAGACAGGGTCTCACTGAGTCACTAAGTGCCTCCCCATTGCTGAGACTGGCTTTGAACTTGCAATCCTCCTGCCTCAGCCTCCCAAGTGCTGGGATTATAGGCATGCGCCACCGCACCTGGCTGAAATCATTTTTTTAATGTTGCGGGGAAGCAAGGTTTTGCCTCTGCCCACCTTTGTTCCTCCTGTCCCTTCTGCACCCTGCCCCCTCGTGCTATTATTCCCAGGGGTGGCTGTGGTTATTTGGGGTCAGGCTCCCCTCCGTGGATTTCAGAGTTCTGGAAGCTTTTCCTGAGCCTGCTCCCTTGGCCTGACCTCAGCACACACATGAGGCAGTGCACACACTGGGGTGGCAGCCCCTCAGCCTGTGCGGCTGCTGGAATGCCTGGGTGCAGGGTGACGGATGAAGCAACGATGAAGGAGAGTGAAGAGCATGGGGCGCGGTGCCCTGCGAGGGAAGAGCAAGGCAGGCAGGCCCCCTCCCTTCCCCTCTCTTCCACCCCTTTGCCCCGCTACCATTTCTCTCCTGGACCTTGGACAGACAGGACCCTGTGAACAATGACCACTGGACAACGAAAGGCAAAACCCACCCAAATGACCTTGCAAGCTCTGCCCTCTGAGCCTGGGCCCTGGGAGCAGCAGCTGGCAAGAGACGATGTCATGTCCTGGGCATGACATTGTTAGTGGAGTCCCTCTGAAGTAGGTTCATGGGATTTTCATCCCAAACTTGGCAAGATGGTTCAGAGAGATTCAGAGGTAAAGTGTGCTTCTGCCCTCAGAGACAGGGCAAGCCGAAAGAACAGGTGTTCCTTCCCAGGCTCCTTTGGCGTCTGGAGCCAACATGGGACTGTCGACTCACTGACTGTGTTCAGGTCCGCGAGATGTGTGCTCACGCACAGGTCAGCGAGGACTCCTGAGAAGTTTCCTCTAACGGGTGGGCCCACCATCTTGATGCTTAGAGTGTGATTTCAGCTGACTAGAGTTTCAACCGCCACTGGAACCGGGAGGACAAGGGTCACATCCTAGGGACAGTCTGTTTTGGGTGACAGCAGGAAGGAGCCTAGGTCCCTGATATCCACTTTTAAGCCTCTTTTGCATAAATAGGAAATACATTCCATCTTATTTACACCACTGTTTTCAGGTCTCTCTCCCAACCCAGTCTGATAAGCCATCGCTGACACTGGTGACATATGTGAAGTGATTTGAGAAGTGGCAGGAAGGTGCCCTCCCCCAACACATCTCATCTGCCGCTCTACCTTTGACAGCTACTCCTTGTGTAAGACATTGCTTCCCACACCCGCTTGGGAACGCAGGGACGGACCGGGAAGGGAACTGTGTGATTAAGCCGTAGGATGGTGAACTACTGGTGTGACAGCTTTCTTCCCTTAACAGGTGGGTGAGAAGGACCATGTGGGGGGGTGGGAAGACAGGACAGGAACAACGTTGGAGCGGGGGACTCCGTCTGTGGAGGGCAGTCCCCGGCAGGCCTGCTGGGGGTGCTCAAGGCCTCTGGGCCAGCAGCACCTGGGCACTGGCTCTGTTGGTGGGCTGTGTGCTGTCAGGGGAAGGAGACGCGCCCCGAATGCTGCTGTTCATTCCTCAGGACGCTTCGCCCCTCTCCTGACCCAGGAAGTCACCTCTTGCTCCTAACTCTGGGCTCCCCGGAGTCTGGAGCCACCCTCAAGGCCCACCTTGCTGTCCATGTAGGCCTCGGTCCAGATGATGTCGTGGTCATGGTTAATGACCATGGGGCGGCTGAGCACATGCAGATATTCCATCACGTTCTCCTGGGCGTCGGCCAGCGTGGAGATCTGTGTGTAGTAGCCTGGTGCACAGTAGATGCTCAATAAATTTTTGTTAAATTAACAGAGCTTAAGGTGACACCAAAAAAGCCCAGGTCTTGGGTTCTGGTCAGAGATACTGGACTGTTTACACACAAAATATTATCCCCAAGAAAACGGTGACCCTCTGATTTTTCCTTTAGAGTCAATGGTTTAACTTGCATGTACGAGGCAAGGTGTTCTGCTCAAATGTCACTCACCTTTGTTGTTGCAGGCAATCCACTTCAAGCGGTCCGCAAAAGACACTTCTCTCCCAATAAGGTAAGTGAAAACTCGGACCTAATCCACAAGACAGATAGGCTCAGCCGACACAAATAGGGTCACCTTCACTTTTGTGAGGCTTAGATGTTGGGCCAAGCCACTCTCAGTTTGGGGTTCTCCAGTCACACCCCTTTGTGGTCAGAGAAGATCCTGAGGCCAAGGCAGCCATGTGGCTTTCCCTGGGCCATGGTGAATGTGGAGCAGGTTCAAGACCAGAGAGTTTGGCCATTCTTAGGTCTCAGAACCATATTCTGGGGCTGGGGTTGTGGCTCAGTGGTAGAGCGCTTGCCTCACAGGTGTGAGGCACTGGGTTCGATTCTTAGCACCACATAGAAATAAATGAACAAATTAAGGTCCATCAACAATTAAAAAACTTTTTTCTTTTAAATTAAAAATAAAACAACATATTCTGGTCCCTGGGCCCAGGGTAACCATATGTTGGAACTTTCAATTAGGATCTATCTGAATTTAGGAAGTGACCTAATGGGAAAGAACATTGAACTTGAGGCTGTCCCACCAATGCCCTGTCCACAGAGGTGGTGGGACAAGCACCACTTCCCCCATGACCCAATCACCTTGCGGTCCGGCCAGTTATACTTCTGGAACACTGGCTCATAGCCCTCCACGGCCCCATCAGTGATCAGCATGATGGCTTGGTTGCAGACACTGCCTTGCCTGGCCTCTTGGAACTGTGTAGGGCAGGAGAGGGCTCAGCCACTACAGGCCAGGCCTGTCCCCGCCTCCGCCTCCACGCTCCCTCCTAACCCCTTGGCTCTTCAGGCCTCACCGCCGGCAGGTACCTTCTTCAGGATCTGGAAGGCCTCATTCAGGGCCTGGTCCACGATCCCCACCCCTTTGACCGCCAGCTCTTCCACCAGCTGCTTGAAATGCTGTCAGGGGAGACAGTAGAGGAGGCTCAGTGGATTGAGTGGACTAGGGAACCTTCGTCTCTGGTCTGAACTGAGGAGGCTACTTGGATCATTGCCAGAAGGGCATGACTGCAGGGTCCTCGCTGGATGATGCAGCGAATCACACGGAGAGGCCCCCTACAACAGACGCTTCTCAAATGCCCCCAAGCTACTGAGAGTGATGACATGGCACAAACCCATTCTCCCACTGGAAGGAAGTGCAGGCATGAGGCCAACCAGAGGGAGGGGGACAGTCCAGGGGTGGAGACAAGGACTGACCTCAGCATCCAGCCCTTGACTCAGTCACAAGCATGTCACAGGAAGACTGTGGAGGTGCCAGGGACTGAGGCCCAGACTCAAGAGGACGCTAAACCCAGACTTCCTGCAGATGGACGTGCAAATTTTCCCTTTTAAAAATCGTTGCCGTGTCCTCTTATCTTTGTCCTTTCATCAGAGGAGAGGACCCAACCCTATGCATTTGCATTTGTCCTCCTTTCAGGGAAACTTCACGGAGACTGACATGGAGAAAGGGCCACCCGGGAGGTGAAGCGGGAAACAGCCCTGGATCCTCCACAGAGTGAGACTCGCTTCCCCAAGGAAGTGAGCCCCTCGGGCGCCAGGTCTGCTTGCTCACACTCTGACCTGATAAGCAGCCACACACTGCTCAGGAGGTTTCCGGGGTGTCTGTGAGCAGGGACTACCATCCTGCTTTCCAGGTAGGCAAAAGGAGCCTCAAAGCAGTCTGCACAGACGCGGGTCCTGTCCTGACAAAGGCACGGGGTCACGCAAGGACACTCACCTCTCGGTTGTCTCGATCCGCCTGGACGAGGATCCCTTTAAAGCAGGGCTCAATATAATGCACGTAGTCATTGTACTGCAGCCGTGGCGAGGACGGGGGAGAGAACAGATCAGTGTGGGGAGTCAGGGCCCAGCAGCAAGGCTCCTGAAGCTCCCGGCTGCTCAGGAGTAGGGATAACGTAGGCACCTGTGTAGTATCTTGGGGTGCTCTGTGCTTCTTGCAATTTGTCTGACCAGAGTGACAACAGAGCCTTGACTTTAAAAATCCTCCCTCAAGAAAGGATAGCCTCTACAACAAATGGTGCTGGGAAAACTGGAAATCCATATGCAACAAAATGAAATTAAACCTTTATCTCTCACCATGCACAAAACTCAATTCAAAGTGGATCAAGGACCTAGAATTAGAGACCAGAGACAATACACCTAATAGAAGAAAAAGTAAGCTCCAATTTCCAACATGTTGGATTAGGCCCCAAGTTCCTTAATAAGAATCCTGTAGCGCAAGAATTACTACCAAGAATTAATGAATGGGATAGATTTAAACTAAAAAGCTTCTTTTCAGCAAAAGAAACAATCAGCGAGGTGAATAGAGAGCCAACTAATTGGGAACAAATATTTAATACATGCACATCAGATAGAGCACTAATCTCTAGAATATATAAAGAACTCAAAAAACTTTACACTAAAAAAACAAATAACCCAATCAATAAATGGGCTAAGGAATTGAGAAGACACCTCTCAGAAGAAGATACACGATTAATCAACAAATACATGAAAAAATGTTCAACATCGCTGGCAATTAGAGAAATGCAAATCAAAACTACTCTAAGATTTCACTTCACTCCAGTCAGAATGGCAGCCATCAAGAACACAAGCAACAATAAATGTTGGAGAGGATGTGGGGGAAAAGGCACATTCATACATTGCTGGTGGGACTGCAAAATGGTGCAACCCTTATGGAAAGCAGTATGGAGATTTCTTGGAAAACTGGGAATGGAACCATCCTATGACCCAGCCATCCCACTCCTGGGTCTATTCCCAAAGGACCTAAAAACAGCATATTACAGTGACACAGCTATCTCAATGTTTGTAGCTGCGCAGTTCACAATAGCTAGGTTGTGGAACCAACCTAGATGTCCCTCAGTAAATGAATGGATAAAGAAAATGGGGTATATACGCACAATGGAATTTTACTCAGCAATAAAAGAAAACAAATTAATGGCATTTGCAGGTAAATGGATGAAGTTGGAAGACATAATGCTAAGTGAAGTTAGTCAGTCTCAAAAATCCAAGTACCAAATGTTCTCTCTTATATAAGGAGGCTATTTCAAAGTATAGTTGGATGGGGGTACATAGGAGGATTAGAGGAGCACTAGAATGGTCAAGGGAAGGGAGGGTAAGGGAGGGAGCAAGAGGGGAGGGAGGGGGAGGAAAAAAAAAAGGTGTTTGAATGAGACGGATATCATTTTCTTAATGCATGATTGAAGACCTGAATTGTACGAATATACTTTGTATACAAACAGTTGTATGTAAAAAGATACTAAATATATGCACTATGAGTTGTACATATTAAAAATTATAAAAATAAAATTTAAAAAAAAATCCTCCCTCAAACCTGGCCCTGGTACATTTTCTCATTTGGCTGCCTGAGTGATATCTTCCTAGCCTATAGAGAGACCCTGAAGTTACTGAAAGAATTTCTTGGTTCTTTGCCCCCAAAGCCAGATGAGGTGCTGGTCTTCCACCAGAATCCCATATGCGGGTCCCTCCTTAACAGGCCTGAGTGAGGGATTAGAAAATGTGCTGTTTTATTTATGCAGAGGGTTCTTCAGCTATCAACAGTGAGTAGGAGTAAGGAGAAAAATGAATTATTACGGTTCCACTTTTCTTAATTCCCCACTTCCCCGCAGTTGGAATACAAATTTTCAAGGTGTCCCTAATCTACCTCCTGCTTAAATAAGAGACTGTGATGACATCACAGAAAGCTGCATGGGTTTTGGGGACACTGGGAGGGACGCTTCCCTCTGTAGCTATTTCCTGCCAGCTGGGGGAGCAGGGCAGGAGGTGGGAGAAAAGGTCTGGGCAGGCTGTGAGGGACGTGGCGCTGTCCAGCTCCTGTGGAACGTGGAACCTATGTTCTGTGGCCCTCCTGTCACTGCTGCAGGTCTGGGGTCAGGGTGAAGAGAAGGCCAACAAGGGGAGGGTGGGGGCTAGGAGTGATGCAGGTGGGTAAGCTGAGGCTTTGGGGAGCAACTCAGGGACTGGGGGGCATCCTCACACCCCAACATGATCATCGAGAAGTCAGACAATTTTTTCTTGACATTTCTTTACTAAGTCAACTCTAGTGAAGAAGAGAAACGCCAGCAATGTGGTAGACAGACAGGTGGAGGAGGTTTTTGGATCAGGTGGCCTTCAGAAGAATACCCCACAGTGGACTGTCCACTGTGCGACCGTGGAGGGCTGAGCCGGCCGCCCCTTTCATTGTGTTTTTAAACCGCTTGCCTCGCTTATATCTCCCCTTTTCTTTCTCCTGTCTCCCACGGTGTCTGGACGGATAAAGGAAGTAGGAGAACTGGAATTGTCAGGCAGGAAGAACCAGGCGTCATGTGTCCTCCAGCGGCATGGGAGGCTGTTCAGGGACAGGCGTTAGACAAGAGCACGTGGATGGGAATGAAGTAGGTATAACTCGGCTGGTGCTTCTTAACCAGTATTGGGTCTCGACTCCTCTGAGAAACTAATGAAAGATGTGGACTCAGAAAACCAGACGTGTACATTTTCCATAAGAGTTCAGAAATGTCATGGACTTCTTGAAGCCCATCCTTAGGCAAACCATGCACCTTAAGTTGGGGGCCCCAGCTACAGAGGAAATCATTTTTCCCCGGTAAGAGGCTGTAAACATAAGTCCTGATACAGATGGAGGAAAAAAAGTTTTCCTAGAGCAAGTGAGAGCTACCGCAGCGCGGGAGGCACACTTACCGCAATGATATTAACAAAGTCATTCTCTCCCAGGGTGTCCAAGATGGTGGTGATGGTGTGCTTGGCAATAGCCATCCTCAGCCCCTTCATGCTGCCGCTTATGTCCACCAGGATCACTATGTCCTTGGGAGAGGTAGCAGCTTGTATGTACCTTTAGCAGAAAGAAAGGGACAGGCCAAAGATGGAAAAACCAAAGCCAGTACAACCACTTGACCAAGGGCCTTCAGTTATTTCTATTTATATTCTGCCCCAAGGGCACCCAAAGGTTAGGTCCATGTCCCATCAATGACAGGTTTTATCATGGCCCATAATCACTGGACTCTGAAGCCATTCAGGGAAGTGAAATGGGTCCACCTAATGGGACTGGTCAAGTCCCTCGTCCTTTTTGACTTGGACCAGTGAGGCTCCCTGAGGGGCTGGCAGCAGGAAAGGAGAGAGCTGGATTCCAGCCTGGAGTAGGCTACAGATCTGCCAGGAAGCGGGTGTTGAGGGAGAGGAGAGCGTAACACAGGGTGGAGTTGGGGCGGCCCAGCGTCCTGGAAGGAGGCCTGGTTTGGGAGAGGCACTGCAAGCCATGCTGGAGCACAGATGGCCGTGGAAGGAGGAGCCCAGCGATCCGAACTCTTCCTGCTCTTGTGTGGGGTTAGGCTTCTACACACCCAAGGCCTTGGGTGGTGCTGGGGAGGGAGGGGACCGTGAGTGCAGCAAAACCCAAGCACCTCCCCTATGCGCTCTTACCAGCCACGGTTTCGGCAGTCGAAGGTAATGACTCCATTCTCATCCGGTGTCCATTTTATACCTGGGGAAATCAAGGCTGGTTCTTCGACTAGCTCAGTGAAGTCACCCCAGAGCCCCTGGCTGGGTGCTAAGTCCCAGGACAGTTACAATTCCCAGGGCAGGATCTGCTTTGGACATAGGCAGCAAGACAAGGAGCATTGACCACATCCTGTAAACTGAGGCAGCTGGCAAGGAGGGAGGCCATCTCCATGGAGAGACAACTACCACCCCAAATTCACAGAGCCAGGGTCTGGAGTCAGTTCACAGGTAGAAGGACCCCCCGCCTACATGTGTGCCTGGGACTTTTTGTGAGGCTAAACGTCATATCAAATAGTGGAAGGGGAAGCTTTGGAATGGTGTGATCTTAACATCCATTACCATCTTGCAAAGTATGGACCAAGAGAAGAAAGAGACAAGTGCTCTGGCTTCTGCTGTATACTCAGGTTAAGCTCATTAGCGCTCTCAGTCCTCCCTGGACTGGGAGAAATGATGTAGCTGTATGATTATAAGCAACTTGAAGTCAGGGATTCTTGGCACTGAGCAGAGTAGATGCTCAGGAATGTCTGTTTCTTAAAGGAAAGAATGAATGAATGGGTATCAAAGACGTTGCTTTGACCACTAGTAGAGTACCTGGGATAAATTTTGTTCTACTTATTTAGTCAAACATTTGGATAAAGAGACACAAAGCACTGAAAACACTAATATGATCCACAATAAAAAATCTCTATTTGGAGAGACTTTCATGATTTGGAACAGAAGGTTCAAAGGAAGATTAAAAAAATCATAATTATTGAAATTGTAATATATTGTGCTTGGGCTAGAAAAGAAAATGTGGTGGTATCATGACCATCTAGAAGCTTCCAGGGACCTTCTAATTTCACAGAAGTTTGACTTTAGACGTGACATGCCCTTTCAGACACTGCTGATCACAAGGGTAGAAAGAGGATTCAGGGTCCATGCCCCTAAAACCAAATAAATGTGAACAGAGTCCCTAGGGTGAGGGCTAAAGGTCAGGACAGCCAGGGGTCAAGGCCTTGAAGGTGGGAAGCAGGACCAGAGCCACAGGCAGAGTTGGCATGGTAGGAGCTTGAGTAGCACGGCCCTGACCTAAACCTGCAGCAGCCATGAGCAACACTCTCAGAGCGACATGATCAAGGGGAATTTGATCTGTAACAGCAATGAGGAGGAGAAGCTGAGTCTGAGTTCTTGGCTGTGAATCAAAATCTTTAGCAGTCTTGAATGGGGTACCCTCAAGTCTAAACAGAAACAGAAGTGAATCCTCTTGAGGACTCCTATGTCAGACCTACAGGATTCCCACAGATTATAAGTAATGTTGTCATCACAAGAAAAGATTACCAAATGCACAAGGAACAGGCTCCTTTGAGTGAGAGGCAGCAGAACCAAGAGCCCAGGAATTACAGAAGTTGGAACTGCCAAATACAAAAAAAAAGGATAGGTGTGTTTGAGAAATCACAAAGAATGTTCAACAAGAGAAGATCAGTAACGAAGAAATAGTCTTAAAAATATGGAACTTTTAGAAATGAAGAAAATATTTAGGTAAAAAAATGAATTAAGTGCCTAGTGAATTATTCATAGGTAAAGAGAAACTTCACACAGTTGAAGGGGTTATCCAGAGAGAGGCTAGAATGAAAAGGTCTAATACATGTCTGATTGGAGACAGAGAAAGAGAAAAAAGTTTGAGAAGACAATGTTAAAGAGATTATGTTGGTAAATATTCTAGAACTGATAAAAACACAACTCTTTAGATTCAAGAACCACAATAGATCCCAAGCAGGACAAATAAAAAGACACTCACACACACTTAATAGTTAAACTGCAGCACTTCAAAGGCAAATAAATACATACTTTGAAAATAACCAGAAAGACCAAAACACTTCCAAGAAACAGTAATTAAACTGAGCAGATTTTCTCAACACTGGAGGAACCCACATGCCAGAAGCAAACAAACAACAAACAACACAAAAAAAACCCACCACCACCACCATCACCAAAAACCAGTCTTAAACATTGAGAGAAAAGAAGTTAGTTTAGAATTGCATTCCCAGCAAAAACATCATTCAAGAATAAGGACAAGGGGGGGCTGGGATTGTGGCTCAGCGGTAGAGCGCTCGCCTAGCACGTGCGCGGCCCGGGTTCGATCCTCAGCACCACGTACAAATAAACGCATTGTGCACAACTAAAGCAAATAAATAAATATTAAAAAAAAAAAAAAAGAATAAGGACAAGGGGCTGGGGTTGTGGCTCAGTGGTAGAACACTTGCCTAGCACATGTAAGGCACTGAGTTTGATCCTCAGCACCACATAAAAATAAATAAATAAAATAAAAGTATTGTGTCCAACTACAACTAAAAAAAAATATTTTTTAAAAAAGGAATGAGGCCACGGGCTGGGGTTGTGGCTCAGTGGTAGAGCGCTCGCCTAGCACGTGTGTGGCCCAGGTTCGATCCTTAGCACCACGTAAACATAAATGCATTGTGTACAACTAAAAGCAAATAAATACATATTAAAAAAAAAAAAAAGAATGAGGCCAAAAGAAAGCATTGGTAGGTAAGCACAATGGGCAGAGCATGCTGGTGTCCACTCTGTGAATATCAGACAAAAGAGACTTAAAATGAAAAGTGTCACAAGTGCTAACGAGATGAAGCAAACAAAGAATGAGCAAAGACATAGAGAATTTAGTCGGTACTGTTTTAGTCAGTGACCAAAACACCTGACCAGAACAACTTAGAAAAGTTTATTTCAACTTATGGTTTCAGAAATTTAGTCCATGGTCAGCGACTGTGGTGCTCTGAGCCTGAGGTAAGGTGAGGCCAAATGTCATAGCAGAGGTAAACTGCTCAGTTTGGGCAGAGAGAAAGCAGGGATTGGGGGAGCAGGGGTGGGGGGCAATCAAGGCACCAGAAGCAAAATATAAACCCCAAAGGAATGTCTCCAGAAACTTACTTCCTCTAGCCATACCCTACTTGTCACCCAGTACAGAAGAACCAAGTAGAGTGACAGTTGCCAGAGGCTGAGGGGGAAGAAATAACAGAGCCTAGAACTAAAGTTTTGCAAGATGAAAAGGGTTCTGGAGATGGATGGTGTTGATGGTTGTACAACAACAGCATACTCAATCCCAATATGCTTTTTAAAATGCACTTAAAGACGAAAGATATAGAAAATTTTTATGTTATATATTTTCCTCAATTTAAAAAATTTTTTAAAAAGGGGCTGGAGTTGTGGCTCAGTGGTAGAGCGCTTGCCTAGCACGTGTGAGGCGCTGGGTTCCATCCTCAGCACCACATAAAATAAATAAATAAGATAAAGGCATTGTGTCCAACTACAACTAAAGTATTTAAAAACTGTTTTTAAAAATTACAAACTCTCTACCAACCAAAACTTGTGAGAGCAGCAGAAGCAGAGCTTCTGGTGGCAGGGTATATAGCCTTAGTAGTTATTTTAGAAACACAGAAAGGCCAAAAATCCAAACTAAGTGCCCATTTATGAGGCCAGGAGGAGGAACAACAGAATAAATCCAAGGAAAGGGAAAGAAGAAAAAATTTAGATCAGAAAGTTAGAGCCAAAATAGAGTAAATATGAAACAAAGAAATAATAGAGAACAACCAACAAAAACAAAAGATGATTCCTGAAATGACTAACAAATAGAGAAACCAATGGAAAATTAAGAAAAAAATATATATAATTCTACAAATAAAAAGATACATAATAATAGAGCAGAGATTTAAAAGAGAATAAGAGAATAATAGATTCTTATGAATAAATCTGAAAACTCAGATGAAATAAATGGATTCTGAATAAAAGTATTTCATTAAATTTTAGGAAGAAATAGAAAGTTATATTAATGTTTCAAGTGTTAAATAAAGTTAAGTGATAATTTTATATCCCCATATAGAAAACTGCAGGCCAATGTGGTTTTGTAGATGATTTCTATCAAATTTCAAGGAAGAGATAATCCTAATCTTATTCAAATACTTCCCAAAACCAGCAAAAAGAGAGTGCACTCCAATTTATTTTATGAAGCTAGTATAACTTTGAAAATCCAACAAGCACACACCTATAGCGCAAGAATTAAAACCAAGAATCAATAAATGGGATGGATTCAAACTAAAAAGCTTCTTCTCAGCAAAAGAAACAGTCAGTGAGGTGAATAGAGAACCTACAGAATGGGAGCAAATCTTTACCACATGCACTAATCTCTAGGATATATAAAAGCACTCAAAAATTTAAACACAAAACATCTCCAATAACCCAGTCAATAAATGGGCCAAAAAACTGATTAAACACTTCTCAGAAGAGGATATACAATCAATCAACAAATATATGAAAAAATGTTCAACATCTCTAGCAATGAAAGAAATGCAAATCAAAACTACTCTAAGATTTTTTTTTTATCTCACTCCAGTCAGAATGGCAACTATCAAGAATACAAACAACAATAAGTGTTGGCAAGGATGTGGGGGAAAAGGCACACTCATACATTGCTGGTGGGACTGCAAAATGGTGCTGCCAATCTAGAAAGCAGTATGGAGAAAACTGGGAATGGAACCACCTTATGACCCAGTTATCCCACTCCTCGGTCTATACCCAAAGGACTTAAAAACAGCATACTACAGGGACACAGCCGCATCAATGTTTATAGCAGCACAATTCACAATAGCTAAACTGTGGAACCAACCCAGATGCCCTTCAGTAGATGAATGGATAGGGAAACTTTGGTATATATACACAATGGAATATTACTCAGCATTAAAGGAGAATAAAATCGTGGCATTTGCAGGAAAATGGATGGAGTTAGAGAATATAATGCTAAGTAAAATTAGCCAATCCCAAGAAACAGAAGGCTGAATATTTTCTTTGATATGAGGATGCTGACACATAATGGCAATGGTGGGGGGCATTAGAGCATAGGAGGAATGGAGGAACTTTAGATAGAACAAAAGGGAGGGAGGGGAAGAGAGGGGGCATGGAGATAGGAAAGACAGTGGAATGAGTTAGACATCATTTCCCTAAGTACATGTATGAAGACATGAATGGTGTGAGAATACTTTGTATACAACCAGTGACTTGAAAAACTGTGCTCTACATCTGTAATACGAAATGAATTGCATTCTGCCATCATATATAAACAGTAGAATAAATAAATAATTTAATAAAAAAAGAAAATCCAACAAGTACAGAAAGAAAAATTACAAGACCATTTCACTTGTAAATATAGATGTGAAAATCCTCTTTTCTTTTTTTAATATTAATGAAGCTGGTAATTGAACCCAGGGCTTTGTGCATGCTGGACAAGTGCTCTACCACTGAGCTACATGCCCAGCCCTAGATGCAAAAATCCTAAACAAAATATTAATAAACTTCCAGGCACTGGGGTGCATGCCTATAATCCCAGTGGCTTGGGAGGCTGAGGTAGGAGGATAATGAGTTCAAAGGCAGCCTTAGCAAAAAGTGAGGCACTAAACAACTAAGTGAGACCCTGTCTCTAAATAAAATACAAAATAGGGCTGGGGATGTGGCTCAGTGGTTGAATGCCTCTGAGTTCAATCCTTGGGACCAAAAATAATAATAATAATAATAATAATAATACCACAACCAATGTATTTTAAAATATTTACTATAATCAAGTTAGGATATTCATAGGAAGGCAAGGATAGGTTAACATTAGAAAATTCAATAGTTAAGTGGGCAAAATACAATATGCATTTCACAGAAGAGGAAAAATAGGAGCTAATAACAGAAAGTGGTGCTCTACTTCATGAGTGATCAGGGAAATGCAATGTCAAACCACAGTGAAATACCATTTTTTTTAACTAAAAATTCATCAACGAATAATTTTAAAATTTAACAATATCCAGAATTAAAGAAGACGTGGATCTCTTAGTCATTGCTTATTGGAATATAATTGGTGCAAGCTTTTGAAACACAATTTGAAATTTTTTGTCAAAGGTGAACATTCATACATCTTACAACTTAGCAAGGAGCTGTGGTTGTGGCTCAGTGGTAGAATGTTTGCCTGGCATGTGTGAGGCACTGGGTTCGATTCTCAGCACCACACATAAATAAATTAATTAAATAAAGGTCCATCAACAACTTAAAAAATTAGCAATTTTATTCCTAGGTATAAAGGGAAATGCTTATATCTCAAGATATTGTATATCTCACAAGACACATGTAAGAGTCTTTATAACAATGTTGCTTATAAAAATGAAAAACAAAAATGGGAAACAATTCATATAGGATCAAAAGGATGGATAAACTGTGACAAAGAAGATGTGACAATATGGGATCAAAAGGATGGATAAACTGTGACAAAGAAGATGTGACAATGTGGATGAAGAAGCAAGCTCCAAAAATCTATATACTGAACTAGTTTTATGTATTTCAAAGAACAAGCAAAGCAGAAAGACGATTCTGAGATGATGGCAGAGTAGACAGCACCAGGAATCCATCTCCCCATCTAGAGAAGAACTGCGCTGGTAGAATCTGTCTGATGTAACTATTTCGGAACTTTGGGGTCTATTAAAGGCTTGAAACTTGCAGGGGAAGTCTTTGATGGTATATTGCAGTTAATTTCTTCCAATTTTAGCTCCTAGCATAATGGTAGCTATTCTCCCCCCCACACACCCCACACTCCTGGCTCTGTGGCAGGCAACTGCGCATGTGTTCTCAGAGCAGCTTGCACACAGCTTGCAGTAGCCAGCACGGGCAAAAATGGACCCTGTTGTATAATGACCATGCATGCCCAGGAAAATGCTCAGAAGAGTCTGAGAAGACCTTAAATTTACACCTCGGGTTGATGTTCATCCCAGAGAGCCTACCAACAAACAAACAAACAACAAGCACACACACACACACACACACACACATACACACACACACACACAAAGCCAAAACCCATCACCAAAACAATAGCAAAACACTGGAGAATGGAGAGAGTCTAGTTTTCAGTATTACCACTCTATTAGATTTAAATATTCAGTTTTCAATTTCAAAAAAAAATCACAGGGCATACAAAGAAATAAGAAAGTGTGGCTCAGTCAAGGGGAAATATCTGTCTAAAAAATACCCAATGGCAGATCTATTAGACAAAGACTTTACAACTATCTTCAAGATGCTCAAAGAACTAAAAGAAGAAGGGAAGAAAGTCAAGAGACAATATATAAACAAAATGGAAGTATCAGTAAAGAGAAAACTTAAAGAGAAATTAAAAAAAAATCTGAACTGAGACTACAATAACTAAGATGAAAAATCCACTAGAAGGATTTAAAGGAAAATTTTATCAGGAAGAAAATAAAATCAGTGAAATTAAGATGGGACAGTGAAAATCATTGAGTTTGAGGGAAAGATAGAAAAAAGGTTGAAAAAGAATGAACAGATTCTCAAGACTCGACAAGTTGGTACTCCATCAAGTTGGCCAACATATGCACTGGTGGGTGTCCCAGAAATAGAAGAGTAAGAGAGCAGGCAAAAGAGAATATTTGAAGAAACAACAGTTGAGAACTTACCAAATTTGATGAATGACATGAATATAAACATCCAGAAAGCCCAACAAACTAAATAAGGTGAATTCAAAGAAACCAATACTAAGACATATTATAATCTAGTTTACAAAATGCAAAGAAAAAGAGAGAATCTTAAAAGCAGCAGAGAAATCAAGACATTCCCATAACTGAGGGAGTATGTCATTACTAGTCATCCCCTGCAAGAAATGCTCCATGGAGTCCTGCAGAGTGAAATGAAAGGCCACTAGACAGGACTTGAAGCCATTTGGATAAAGACCTCAATAAAAGTAAAGACAAAGGCAACCATAAAACTAGTACTTAACACTAGTTTGAACTCTACTCTTTGTTTTCTGCATGATTTAAAAGCCCAATAAATTTTTAAAAATTATTAGTCTAAAACAAGTATTATTATAACTTTGGCAATTCCACATTGGGTTTTCTACATAATTTAAGAGACTAATTCCTTTAAAAGAATTATTGGTTTCTTTTGAGGCACATGATGTCCAAAGATGTAATTTTATGGCATCAACAACCAAAGGGGTGGAAAGGGAGCTGTAAATGATCAGGGTTTTGTATGTTATTGAAGTTGATCTGGTATAAACTTAAATTGGAATATTATAAATTTGGGATGTTAACTATAATCCCACTTGTAACCACAAATAAAATGGTTATAGAATATGTACAAAAGAAAATGAAAATAGAATTTATACATTTCACTAAAAGATCAACTAAACATAAAACAAGACAGTAATACAGGAAATGAAGACAAAAAACTACAAGGAATATAGAAAACAAATAGAAAAAAGAAAAGAAAGTAGCAAAATGATGAAAGTTCCTCCTTATCAGCAAATGTTTTAAGTATAAACTCACCAATCAACAGATGGAGATTAACAGCTTGGATAAAAACATGATCTAACTATAAGCTGCCCACAATAGACTTCAGATCCAAAGACACAAAATAGGTGATAGTGAACATATGAAAAGAGATATCCACAAAAGTAGTAACCAAAAACGATCAAGATTGGCATATAATATTAAACAAAAATAATTTAAATAAAAAGTCTATGAAATAGAGAATAATGATATATATTAATGAAAGGTTCAGTACTGCAACAAGATACAACAGTTGTAAATATGCTCCTAATAGATTAGTAAAGCATATGAAGCAGACACTGACAGAGAATTGAAGGGAGAAGTAGACAGTTCTGCAGTAACAGAGACTTCAATACTCAACCACACAGAAGGTAAGCAGGAAAAGAGAGGACTTAAACAACATAATAACTCAGCTGAGTCTAACACACATATACAGAACACTCTACCCAACAACATACTCTTCTCAAGTGCACATGGGACAATTTCCAGGATAGACTATATGTTGTTAGGCCATAAGTTTAGTCTCAGTAGATTTTAAAAAGATAGCTATCATACAAGGTATCTTTTTTTTTTTAACCACAATGGAATGGAGTTAGAAATCAATAACAAGAATTAACTAGAAAATCCACAAATTTGTGGAAATGAAATAATACACTATTAAAGAACAAATGTGTCCAAAAAATAGCATAAAACAGAAGAATGAAAATGAAAACAGCATACGAGAACTTACGGGGTTAAAGTGAAGGCAATGCTAAAAGGGGAAATTTATAGCTATTAAGAAATAAGTTATCCAGGCGCAGTGGCGCACGCCTGTGATCCCAGCACTTGGGAGGCTGAGGCAGGAGAATCACAAGTTCAAAGCCAGCCTCAGCAACGGCGAGGCACTTAGCAACTCAGTGAGACCCTGTCTCTAAATAAAATACAAAAAAGGGCTGGGGATGTGGCCCAGTGGTCGAGTGCCCCTGGGTTCAATCCCCGGTACCCACAAAAAAAAAAAAAAAAAAAAAAAAAAAAAAAAAAGAAATAAGTGAACTAAAATGTGGATTCTTGGCGAGACCAGGGGCTCCAGGAAGCAGAGACGCTCGGGTGGCTGGGGCGCGTTGGCGCTATGAGCTCCTCTCTGGGTTCTTGCGGTCCCAGCCCTGTAGGTCTTGACTAAAAAGAGGGATATATATATTCAAGACAACTGAAACCCACATCTTAAGTTATACTAGTTATGAAGAATTGTGAAGTTCCTTCTTAAAAAATTCTGAAAAACAGGAGCTTTAAATAGCCAGTCAAGAATTTATCTCGACAAAGGGTTGGTGGGGGACGATGGTGGACAGGAGGGAGGTGCTCCCGAGAGTCAGTCACTAAGAGAGGCTTAGTGGGAAGTTTGAATGAGTTGCTCGCACTATTCCAGCAACTGAGAGAGCTGAGACATTCGTGCTTCTCCGGACGGTGTGACGGTGAGATACAATGAACTCAAGACGGCCCAGGCTCGGGGGCCAGGAGGAGAGGTCTAGGGACTAACCGGCGCATGCGGCGCAGGCGCGGTAGAGCAAGGTAAGGGAGCTGTGCGGACCACAGCTTTAAACCTGAACAACGCGGAAGGAGACTAAGAAAGCTAGACGCGAGCGACGTCCACACAGAGTTCTTTCACTTCTTTCACGCAATCTGCCGGGCCGGATTTGCACACTTGGGAGTGACACACAGGTCGGGAAAGTGCTGTTGAACCTGAGGAGAGTGACCGCCGCCAGTGCTCTGAGAACAGCACACACCTGGGTGAGCCGCGGCAGCCAGCAGGGAGGGCGCCTCTGAGGCCAGCACAGCCGCCCTAAGACGTTACCTCTGTGGGAGGGCGTGGGGAGTGGACGCCGTCAGGATGGACCCTTTCCCGGTGCCATTCACCTGCTGACACACCCCGCCCTGAGCCACTCTTCTGCTGTGCCATTTTGCCAGTGGCCCACAGGTTCTCTGTGACTGCCTGGACATGATCCGGACAACTGGCTTAAACTGGAAAGAAAAAAAGAAGGGCTTCCCAGGGTGCTGTTTGAATGAGATTTGTTCCTGGGTTCACCTTTTGTTTGTTTGTTTGTTGTTTTGTTTGATTGTGTGTGAGTTTGTTTGTTCGTTTTTGTTCCTCTTTTCTGTCTTTTCTTCCTTCTCACTTTGGTCTCTTTTCTTCTTCCCTCACTTTTCCTATTTACACCCTGCCACTGCATTCTCAATAGAGGCGAAACCAAGTTATACACAGAAATTGGGATTTCTAGAACTGGGGCAACTGAACTATACAACAAAGTGGTGTTATACACAGTTTATGCTCTATTTTTTTTTTTTTTTTTTACTCACTTTCTCTTTCCTCTCTTTTACACTAATTCCTACTTCTTTGTCATCTTTTTTCTTCTTTTTTTCTTTTCTATCTTTCTTGTTTTCTTTCAACAGTTGCATAAGTTTGATTTATATATAAATCGGTCTTTCCACTAAATCATTCACTCCATTCTCTTTCCTCTCTTATCTGCTGATATTAAACCACTTCCATAGAATTCTCTTTTCACACTTCCCAATAAAGCACAATTCAATACCCTCACTTACTTCTTCCTAAACTTATCACCTCTATGTCCAATACTTGAAACTATAAACCCCATCACAAACATACAGAGTAAATTGGAGACAATATCTGAGTTAACTAAATCTGTACATTGTGATCAAACTGTGATTATCTGAATAGAAAGTGTCTGGTTTTAAAGTGTAAAGTATTTATAAGGGGATTTGATAGCATCGTACTATAGGAGCATCATAAAGCTTTAAGGTAAAAATGAAATAGTCGAGGTTCCACAGTGCTAGAAGAAAAGTGACTCAAACAAATCAACATTCCCCCTCAGTAGATTCCATGGTAAGCACAGATGGTCAAATGCCAGAGATGGAATTCAAAAATCACATATTCCAAATGTTTATGGAACTTAAGAATGAACTAAAAAAATGAGATGAGGGAGCAAATACAGGTGGTAAGAGATCATTTGACAAAGAACTCCAAAAACAAATACAGGAAGCAAAAGAATACTTCAACTGGGAGATAGAGATTCTAAAGAGAAAGCAAACAGAAATTCTGGAAATGAAAGAAGCAATAAACCAAACTAAATGTTCAATTGAAAGCGTCACCAACAGATTAGACCACTTGGAAGAAAGGACCTCAGATAACGAAGACAAAATATATATCCTGGAGAAAAATGTACATTACACAGCAAAAATGTTAAGAAATCAAGAACAGAACATTGAAGAAATATGGGACAACATAAAAAGACCAAATTTAAGAGTGATTGGGGTGGAGGAAGGCTCAGAGTTCCAAGCCAAAGGAATGAGGAATGTAGTCAATGAAATAATAGCAGAAAATTTTCCAAACTTGAGGAATGAATGGGAAAACCAAGTTCAAGAGGCTTACCAAACACAAACGTACAAAATCACACAGATCCACACCAAGGCACATTATAATGAAAATGCCTAATATACTGAGCAAGGAGAGAATATTAAAAGCCACGAGAGAAAGGAAGCAGATTACATATAGGGGGAAACCAATCAGACTATGTTCAGATTTTTCAACCCAGACCTTAAAAGCTAGAAGATCCTGGAATAGCATATTTCAAGCTCTGAAGGAAAAGTGATGTCAACCAAGAATCTTATACCCAGCAAAACTGAGTTTTAGATTCGAAGATGAAATAAAAACCTTCCACGACAAACAAAAGTTAAAAGATTTCACAAATTGAAAGCCAGCACTTCTGAACATCCTGGGCAAAATATTCCACGAAGAAGATAAGAAAAATAACAATGAAAATCAACATAGGGAGATATTAAACTAAAGGAAATACCAAACAGAGGAGAAAACAAATCGAGTTAAATACCATAAACAAATAAAAATGGATGGGAATATGAATCATATCTAAATAATAACTCTGAATGTTAATGGCCTAAACTCAACATTCAAAAGACACAGATTGTCAGACTGGATTTAAAAAAAATGACCCAACAATTTGCTGTCTCCAAGAAACCCACCTCATAGAAAAAGACATTAATAGACTGAAGGTGAAAGGCTGGGAAAAGTCTTATCACTCACATGGGCTGCAGAAGCAAGCAGGGGTTTCCATTCTCATACAAATAAGGTAGACTTCAAGCCAAAGTTAATCAAAAAGGACAAAGATGGATATTTCTTACTACTTAAGGGAACCGTTCATCAACAAGATGTAACAATTATAAATCTATATGCCCCAAATAATGGAGCACCTACATTCATCAAACAAACCCTTCTCAAGTTCAAGAGTAAAATACAACAACAATTATTCTAGGGGACTTCAACACACCTCTCTCACCAATGGATAGATCATCCAAACAAAAGCTAAATAAAGAAACTTTAGGCCGCATTAAAACAATTAATAACTTAGACCTAATAGACGTATGTAGAATATTTCATCCCTCAGTGAGTGAATACACTTTCTTCTCAGCAGCACATGGCTCCTTCTCCAAAATAGACCATATATTATGCCACAAGGCCACTCCCAGCAAATATAAAAAAGTAGAGATACTACCCTGCATTCTATCAGACCATAATGGGATGAAATTGGAAATCAATGATAAAACAAGAAACAACAAAAAAAAAAACTACTCCAACAACTGGAAGCTAAACAACATTCTATTGAATGAATAGGGGTTGAAGAAGACATCAAGGAGATTAAAAAATTCCAGAGGTAAATGAGAACACAGATACATCATATAGAAATCTCTGGGACACTATGAAGGCAGTTGTAAGATAAAAATTCATTGCACTGAGTTCATTCCTTAAAAGAAAAAAAAACCCAACAAATAAATTACTTAACATCACACCTCAAAGCACTAGAAAAAGAAGAACAGATCAACACGAAGAGCAGTAGAAGACAGGAAATAATTAAAATCAGAGCTGAAATTAATGAAATCGAAACTAAGGAAACAATTCAAAGAACTGGCAACAATAAAATTTGGTTCTTTGAAAAAATGAATAAAATTGACAGACCCTTAGTGATGCTAACAAAAAGAAGAAGAGAAAAAACTCAAATTACTAACATCCATGATGAAAAAGGAAATATCACAACAAACACCTCAGATATACAGAAGATAATTAGAAATTACTTTGAAAACTTGTACTCTAATAAAATAGAAAATACTGAAAGCATCGACAGATTTCTAGAGTCGTACAAATTGCCCAAACTGGGCAATTTAAACAAATACACAATTTAAACAAATCAATTTCAAGTGAGGAAATAGAAGACACCATCAAAAAACTACCAGCAAGAAGTAGTCCAGGTCCTGATGGGTTTACAGCCGAGTTCTACAAGACCTTCAAAGAAGAGCTAATACCAATGCTCTTCAACTTATTTCAAGAAATAGAAAAAGAGGGCACTCTTCCAGACTCTTTCTATGAGGCCAATATTACATTAATTCCAAAGCCAGGCAAAGACACAGCCAAAAAAGAAAACTTCAGGCCAATATTTTTAATGAACATAGATGCAAAAATCCTCAACAAAATTCTGGCAAATCGAATACAAAAACATATCAAAAAGATAGTGCACCACGATCAAGTGGGGTTTATCCCAGGGATGCAAGGTTGGTTCAACATTTGGAAATCAATAAACATAATACATCACACCAATAGACTTAAAGATAAAAATCATATGATCATCTCAATAGATGCAGAAAAAGCATTCAACAAAATACAACACCCCTTTATGTTCAAAACACTAGAAAAACTAGGAATAACAGGAACATATCTCAACATTATAAAAGCTATTTATGCAAAGCCCCAAGCTAACATTATCTTAAATGGAGAAAAATTGAAAGCATTCCCTCTAAAAACTGGAACAAGACAGGGATGCCCCCTCTTATCACTGCTATTCAACATAGTACTTGAAAATCTGGCTAGAGAAATTAGACAGACAAAAGAAATTAAAGGGATCCAGATAGGAAAAGAAGAGCTCAAATTAGCACTACTTGCTAATGACATGATAATATACCTAGAAGACCCAAAAAACTCTACCAGAAAACTTTTACAACTAGCAAATGAATTTGGCAAAGTAGCAGGATACAAAATCAATACCCATAAGTCAAAGGCATTTTTGTACATCAGTGACAAATCCTCTGAAAGGGAAATGATGAAAACTACCCCATTTATAATAGCATCAAAAAAAAAAAAAAAAATCTGGGAATCAACTTAACGAAAGAGGTGAAAGACCTCTATAACGAAAACTATAGAACACTAAAGAAAGAAATTATAGAAGACCTCAGAAAATGGAAAGACCTACCTTGTTCTTGGATAGGTAGAACTAATATTGTCAAAATGTCCATACTACCAAAAGCATTATACAGATTTAATGCAATGCCAATCAAAATCCCAATGACATTCCTCAAAGAAATAGAAAAAGCAGTCATGGAATTCATCTGGAAAAATAAGAGACCCAGAATAGCCAAAGCAATCCTTAGCAAGAAAGGTGAAGCAAGTGGCATCACTATACCAGACTTTAAATTATACTATAGAGCAATAGTAACAAAAACAGCATGGTATTGGCACCAAAACAGACTGGTAGACCAATGGTACAGAATTGAGGACACAGAGACTAATACATATAATTTCAGCTACCTTATGTTAGACAAAGGCACCAAAAATGTATGGTGGAGAAAGGATAGCCTCTTCAACAAATGGTGCTGGGAAAACTGGAAATCCATATGCAACAAAGTGAAATTAAACCCTTATCTCTCACATGCACAAAATTCAATTCAAAGTGGATCAATGACCTAGGGATTAGACCAGAGACAATACACCTAATAGAAGAAAATGTAAGCTCCAATTTTCAACATGTCAGATTAGGCCCCAAGTTCCTTAATAAGAATCTTGTAGTGCAAGCCGGGCGTGGTGGCGCACGCCTGTAATCCCAGCACTTTGGGAGGCTGAGGCAAGAGGATTGCGAGTTCAAAGCCAGCTTCAGCAATGGCGAGGCACTTAGCAACTCAGTAAGACCCTGTCTCTAAATAAAATAAAATAAAAAAAAGGGCTGGGGATGTGACCCAGTGGTCAAGTGCCCCTGAGTTCAATCCCCAGTACCACAAAAAAAAAAAAAAAAAAAAAAAAAAAAAAAGAATCCTATCAAGAATCAATGAATGGGATAGATTCAAACTAAAAAGCTTTTTCTCAGCAAAAGAAACAATCAGTGAGGTGAATAGAGAGCCAACTAATTGGGAACAAATATTTAATACATGCACATCAGATAGAGCACTAATTTCTAGAATATATAAAGAACTCAAAAAACTTAACTTTAAAAAAACAAAAAACCCAATCAATAAATGGACTAAGGAATTGAAAAGACACTTCTCAGAAGAAGATACACAATTAATCAACAAATACATGAAAAAATGCTCAACATCGCTGGCAATTAGAGAAATGCAAATCAAAACTACTCTAAGATTTCATTTCACTCCAGTCAGAATGGCAGCTATTAAGAACCCAAACAACAATAAATGTTGGAGAGGATGTGGGGAAAAGGCACACTCATACATTGCTGGTGGGACTGCAAAATGGTGCAACCATTATGGAAGGCAGTATGGAGATATCTTGGAAAACTGGGAATGGAACCACCCTATGACCCAGGCATCCCACTCCTGGGTCTATTCCCAAAGGACTTAAAAACAGCATATTACAGTGACACAGCCACTTCAATGTTTATAGCAGCACAATTCACAATAGCTAGGTTGTGGAACCAACCTAGATGTCCCTCAGTTGATGAGTGGATAAAGAAAATGTGGTATATATACACAATGGAATTTTACTCAGCAGTAAAAGAGAATAAAATAATGGCATTCACAGGTAAATGTATGAAGTTGGAGAATATAATGCTAAGTGAAGTTAGTCAATCTCAAAAATCCAAATATCGAATGTTTTCTCTGATATAAGGAGGCTGATTGACAGTGGTGTTGGGTCGGGGTACATAGGAGGATTAGAGGAACACCAGAATGGTCAAAGGGGAGTGAGGGGAAGGAAGGGAGCAAGGGGGGATGGAGGGGAAAAAAAGAAAAGGTAGTTGAATAAGATGGATATATTTATCCTAAATGCATGATTGAAGACTTGAAAGGTAGGAATATACTTTGTATACAAACAGTGCTATGTAAAATGATGCTTTATATGTGTACTATGAACTGTAATGCATACTACTATTATAAATACCTTGAATAAAAAAATGTGGATTCTTTGTAAAGATCAACAAAATTGAAAAAGCTTTATTTAATGAGAGGGACTAAGAAAAAGAAGACTCAAAGTACTAAAACTATAAATGAAAGTGGGGATTTTATTACCAATTCTTATAAAAATAAAAATGATTATAAGAGAAGGCTATGCACAATTGTATGCCAACAAACTGAATAACTTAGATGAAATGGACAAATTCCTAGAAACAGAAAACCCATTAAGACTAAATCATGAAGCAGTGTGAAATTTGAATCAACCTATAACTAATAAGGGGACTTGATAAAAAAAAAAAAATCTCCCCACAAAGTAAAGCCCTGAGCCTGAGAGCTTCACTGGTGAATACAGCCAAACATTCAAAGAATCCATACCAATACACAAGAAGTTTTGAAAAACTGAAAAGAAGGAAATACTTCTTAACTTTTCTGTAAGGTCAGAATTACCTTGATTCAAAGTCAGAAAAGATAATATAAGAAAAGAAAGCCGGGCGCGGTGGCGCAAAGTGCTGTAATCCCAGCACTTTGGGAGGCTGAGGCAGGAGGATCGCGAGTTCAAAGCCAGCCTCAGCAATGGCGAGGCACTTAGCAACTCAGTGAGACCCTGTCTCTAATAAAATACAAAAAAGGGCTGGGGAGGTGGCCCAGTGGTGGAGTGCCTCTGAGTTCAATCCCCGGTACCACAAAAAAAAAAAAAAAAAAAAAAAAAAAAAAAAAAAAAAAAGAAAAGAAATCTACAGACCAATATTCCTTAACATTGATGCAAAACTCATCAATAAAACACTAGGAAAACAAACAAAAAAATCAGCAGCACGTTAAGAGTTTATACCAAGTGTGATTCATTTCTGAAATGCAAGAATTTTTCAACATGTAATAATTGACCAATGTAATATATCACATTAACAGAATGAAGAAAAAAAATCCACATGATCATCTCAATTGATGCAGAGAAAGCATTTGACAAACACCTTTTCATCATAAGAAAGACTCAGTAACTATCAACAGAAGGAAACTACTTCAACATAACAAAAGCTATATATGGAAAAAGCCACACAGTCAACATCACACTTAGAGGAAAGCTTTTCCTCTACGATCAGACATAAAACAAATAATTCCACTTTTTCCATTTCTATTCAACACAATACTAGAAGTTCTAATCAAAGCAAGTAGGCAAGAAAAAGAAGCAAAAAAACCATCCAAGGTAGAAGAAAATAAAATTATCTCTTTTCACAGACTATATGATCTTATATGTTAGAAAGTCCTAAATCTCTCTCTCTCTCTCTCTTCTCTCTCTCTCTCTCTCTCTCTCTCTCTCTCTCACACACACACACACACACACACACACACACACACACAGTTAGACTGAATAAATAAATTCAGAAAAATAGCAGGATACAGTCAGTTGAATTTCTATTAATTAATAATGAACAATCTGGAAAGAAAATTACCTAAATATTTACTTTTACAATAGCATCAAAAAGAATAAAATAGGAATTTACCAAGAAGGTGAAAGATTTATTTTGTACAATGAAAACTACAAATATTTCTGAAAGAAATTAAAGACAGGGATGGGAATAGGAAAGACAGACTGAATCAGAAATAACTTTCCTATATTCATATATGAATACATGACCAGTGAAACTCCATATCATGTACCACCACAAGAATTGGATCCTAATTAGAATAAGTTATATACTCCATGTATGTATAATATGTCAAACCACACTCTACTGTCATGTATATCTAAAAAGAACAAATTTTCTAAAACTCAAAAAAAATTTTTTTTAAAGAAATTAAAGGCAGAAATAAATGGAAACACATGGGCTTCCTCTTCATGGACTGGAATATTAAGACGTCAATACTACCCAATCTCCTGATTTAGTGCAATCTCCCTCAAAATCTCAATGACATTTCTCGCAGAAATAGAAAAACCCATCTTTAAAATCAGCATACTACAGTGATGCAGCCCCATCAATGTTTATAGCAGCTCAATTCACAATAGCCAAACTATGGAACCAACCTGGATGCCCTTCAACAGATGAATGGATAAAGAAAATGTGGCATATATGCACAGTGGAATGTTACTCAGCCTTAAAGAAGAACGAAATGATGGCATTTGCAGGTAAATGGATGGAGCTGGAAAATATCATGCTAAGTAAAGTGAGCCAAACCCAAAAAAACCAAAGGCTGAATGTTTTCTCTGATATGTGGATGCTAATTCACACTAAGTGGGGGCTAGGGAAAAATAGAGGTACCTTGGATTAGGCAGAGAGGAGTGAAGGGAGGGGACGGGGCATAGGAGCAGGAAGGATGGTAGAATGAATCATACATTATTACCCTACGCGCATATATGACTATGCGGCCAGTGTGATTTTGTCATGTACAAGCAGAAGAATGAGAAGTTCTATTCCATTTATGTATGATGTATCAAAGTGCATTCTACTGTCATGTATAACTAATTAGAACAAATAAAAAATCTTAAAATTCACAAGGAATCTCAAGGGATTTCAAATAACTGAAATAATCTTGAGGAAGAACAAACTGGAAGAGTCACATTTCCTGGTTTTTAAAGTTACTACCAGGAGACGGTAATCAAAACTGCATGTTATTGGCAAACAGCAATGAAATGGAATAGAGAGCCCAGAAATAAACCCTTCTTATATGATTAATCATTTTGACCAAGGCACCAAGACCATGCAATGTGGGAAGGGCATTCTTTTCAACAAATAGTTTGGGAAAACTGGGTATCCACATACAGAAGAGTGAAGCTGGATCCTTATCCAACATCATCAACACAAATTAATTCAAAATGGGCAAAAGACTTAAGTATAGACCTGCAACTATAAAACCCTCAGTGTGGCTTTGTTGTGCTGTGGTAGTTTCCTTCTGTTGTTTTCTATTTCTTGGTAGAAAACAGAAGAAATCTTCATGACATTGGCCTTGACAATGATATTTTGGGTATAACACCAAAGGTGAGGCAAAAAAAAAAAAAAAAACAGACAAACTGGACTTTGTGGAAGATTTTTAAATTTGTCCGTCAAAAGACTCTATCAACAGGTTAGAAAGCAACCCACAGAATGAGGGAGAATGTTTGCAAACCACATGTCTGAACAGGGATTAGTATTTCAAATATATAGAGAATGCCTTAAACTCAACAATGATAGCAAACAACCCAATTCAAAAATGGATAAAGAACTTGGGCTGGGGTTGTGGCTCAATGGTAGAGCACTTGCCTAGCACATTCCTGGCTGTGAGTTCGATCCTCAGCACCACATAAAAATAAATAAATAAAATAAAGGTATTGTGTCCAACTACAACTAAAAAATAAATATTTAAAAAATGGATAAAGAACTTGAATAGAAATTTATCTAAAGGAAGAAGATATACAAATAAGCACATTAAAAAATTCTTGACATCACTAATCATTAAGGAACTGCAAATTAAAACCACAGTGAGATACCATCTCACATCTATTACCCATGCCATCCTGATATATATATATATATATATAAAACAAGTGTTAGCATGAAGGTGGAGAAATGAGAACCCTTGTGCACTATCGGTGGGGATGTAAAACAGTACTGCCTTTTAGAAAACAGTATGATGGTTCCTCAAAAAATTTAACAAAGAATCACCATATGACCCAGCGATTTCACTTCTGGAGCTACATCCCCAGCCCTTTCTGATTGGGTATATACCCAAAAGAATTGAAATTAGTGTCTCAAAGAGATATTTGTACACCATGTTCTTATCAGCATTAGTCACAATAGCCGAAAGGTGGAAGCAGCCCAAGTGTGCATTGAAGGATGAATGTATATATAAATGTGTCACATTTATATATCCAGAGAGCAAGCCCAGAAGATCATGGAAATGCCACCAAAGTCCTCACCTGGATAGATCCTGAAGAATCCAGTTGAGCTGCCAAAATATTGCCAGGTCAGTGTAGGGTCTTTCTGAAAATTCTCCACAAAAACAGCATTCAGGGCTTCAGACATGTAGACTCCATTTAAAATATCTGGATCTGAAGGGTGAGATGATAGAAGGAACTTCAGGGGCGACTAAGGTGCAAGCAGAAGTAGCCAAATCCTCACGCGTGTGCATGCACGCGCACACACACACACACCCTTTAGTCTAGAGACTGAGTTCTCTCCCTACTATGGTTTGGATGTTTTTGAGGGTGTTTGGTCTCCAGTGCAGCAATGTGAGAGGTGGCGAAATTTGGTGAGACGCAATTGAGTCACTGAGGGCACTGCCCTTGGGAAGGAATTTTTGTAGTTCTTATATGGCTCTGGCTGGTTCTCAAGAGGGGGTTGTTATAAAAAAGCAAGATTGGCTTCTCCCCTTTTTTTTCTTTTTGTACTAGGATTGAACCCAGGGATGCTCTACCATTGAGCTACATCTCCAGCCCTTTTTATTTTATTTTATTTTGAGACAGGGTCTCGCTAAGTTACTTAGGGCCTCACTAAGTTGCTGAGACTTGAGCTTGTGACCGTCCTGCCTCAGCCTCCCAAGGCTCTGGGATTACAGGCGTGCATCACCATGCCCAGCTCCTCCCCACTCTTTGACTTCCAGTCTCATGGGCACTTCCACCATGATGCCATCCACCCTGATGTGACACAGCCTGTCCCCTCAGCCCAGTGCCAGCACTATGCTGTTTGGGCTTTTAGCTTTCAAAACTGTGAGCTAAGTAGACCTCTTTGCTTTATAAGTTACTCAGTCTCAGATATTTTGTTATACCAATGGAAACAGACTAATACACCGTACTATGTAGAATAATTTCTTTACTCATCCTTAGTTAAGGAGACTGAAGAGACAGTTCATAGTCCACAGTGCTACTCAGGAAAATGGAGGCAAATTCATTAATAACACCAGTATCACCACCTGCCACCCTCACAACTACCAAAACAGTTACAAGAGAGTGACAGCCCACGAGAGCTGTGGTGGCCACCTTTGTTGTACACGTTGGTGGGCAGCTGCACACTGCTGATGGAGGTGTTCACCCGCAGGTTGCTGAAGTGTTCGTTGGACTCAAGGACAAACTCGGCTCCCAGCTCCACGTAGTTGCCATTCTCGTCCTTCTCATTGATCAAGACTGAGTTGTAGTAGTCAAACTAGGGACAGAGGGACAGGAGACATGAGGGACACAGAGCGAGAGAAGAAAATGACTTAAGTCGGACTGATGTGAAAGAGAATTGGACAAACTGGTGGCAAAGTTCAGGGTGATGTGGGGACGACACACATCCAGATAACTGGGACTGAGGGCTCTTTTGATGTCCCTTGTCCTGATTCTGCCCAGGTTGTCACTTGGTTTAGTGTGTGTCAGAGACAGAGTTGGAGGCAGGCAGATAGAAATTCAAGGAGAGATGGAGACAAACAGCCTCATCAGCACCACTGGTTTTCTGCAGGGTGGGAAGACCAGAATGGCACCCAGGTGTCCCTGTGCCCTCAGCCTATGGCTCCCATGTCCCTCTCTGAGTGGCAGTGGTCTTATTTCTGTCTCTTCCACACAGTGCTAGAGGGCCCACTTGGATTAGTACCCATGGATCCATAACCAGCCTGGCCTCCCCATTTCCTCCATGCTACAGGGGTCACACCCTGCCACCAGGGCTGTCACTGCAACACCCCACATCCTCCCTAGCTCCAGCCCCCAACACTGCAGCCAGCAGTAACTTTCTAAAGCACATGCCCAGCGGTCTCTCCCCACTCCTCCCTTCTAGTCTTACCACTCCTTGCAGAAGGAACCCAGATCCTGACCCTGGTGTTCTGGGCTCCTACCACATCTCCCGTCACCTCTCCAAGGCCATGTTCTGCTTCCCTTTCCTCTAGACACCAAGCGGGCCACCCACTGCTTCTCTTCTGTCTTCTCTTTTCCCTCAGCCTAATGACTCTCCTCCATGCCTTGCCTGCCCAAACCCACACAACCTGCAGCCCGGGCCTCACGCAGCCCTGCCTGCAGGAGGTTCCGGTGTCCCTTCCTCATCTAGTCCTCATCCTCCTGTTGCCTGGTTGACCCATCCATGTGGACTGTCACGTGCCTTCCGTGAGAGCAATTTGGTCTGTGAGCTTCCTGAGGTCAAGACTATGTCCCACTCTTGAGCCCAGGGCTTGGCTTTGGCCATGAGGGGTGAATGGTGGACCGCCACTCTGCACCCCACCCCCTTATCCAGTACTCCGCTGCTGGGTCTGGTCGCCCTGGGTGGAGACTGGGCACGTAGCTGTTGATCCCTGCAGCGCCAGCGCTGGGAGAGGACTCACCACCAGAGATGCGTTGAATTCATGGTTCAGGTCTGCCTCCTCAGCAGCCTCCACCAGACTCTAAGGGATAAGGGACATGGGAAGCTGAAATGGCCGCTTGGACAACAAAGCTGTGGGAATAAGTTCAGAGGCAGACTGGAAACAAACAGGCTCTTTATTCTGCCAGCTTCTCTCTCTGGCTCCAACAACACCCCGACAGGCCTTCTACACTCCTCCAACAACTACAAAATGGCCCCTACGACGACCCACAATCCCCCAGCCAAGTCTCCCGAGATCATGCAAATGGCGCCGACCCGATCCACAATGTCCCAGGCCAAGTCTCACGAGACCATGGAAGGTGGTATGCTTATGGCTCACAGCTAGCCCCAATCTTAGCTATCTCCTTTATTAGGGCTCCTGCAGGGTGTCATGGGTCCCTCATAGGTTAAACATAGGGTCACAGTGTACCCCGACCATTCCACTCCCAGCTGCTACCCAAAGCCAAGCGCCCTTGCTCTCCTCCTCTCCTCTCCTCTCCTCTCCCGTTCTCTCCCTTCCTCTCATCCCTTTGGCCATGAGGAACCACCTTCATGGTCCCCAAGTGATCTGAGAGCCTCTTGGGGAGCAGAGGTGCTTATCCTGATGGGCCCTATGCTCAGGCGACTTTGTCACCAGCCTTGCGCCAAGCTTAGCTGGGCCAGGTCGGAACAGAATGTCTCCAACCCTGGCCTGAGCGTCTGCTTAAGGAATCCTGGTTGGTGTGAACCAGTAGGTGCGGTGTGGCTTGCGAGGCACAGGCCCACACTCCCCCAAGCAGGAATCAGACATCTACAACCAGTGTGGTCTCTGAGAGGACTGATAAGACCAGCCACACCCTCTGGGAAGCCCTAAGAACAAGGAGAAAAGAAATGGGGCTGGGCAGTGGGCTGGCTGGCAGACCTTGACAGCCTCGACCTTCCTCCGTAGCATGTTCTCCATGTCCTCTGAGAACTTCCTCACCAGCTCCAGGCCGTCCACCTCCTCGATCTTCAGACTGGACTCCACATCCTTGTACTTCTGTTCAGGGCAAAGTGGGGCGATGGGCACACTTTGTTTTGTACCAGGGTGCTTGCACCTGACCACATGTGGCCTCCATCCTCTCGGCAAGTGTATTCACACACACAAAGCCTGGTTCACTCAACTAGAGGGAAGGTCAGGCCTCTCTTCCTTGCATAATAGCTCCAATAATGAGAGTAGCTGTCTCTTTTCAAATGCCCTACATTGCAGTTAATATACTCAATGGGTAGTAGACTACGGCTCAGTCAATGAACCTGACCAAGGTCAACGGCCAGTGAGCAGGGCAGCCTGGATGGGACCGAGGCTCCCAGAATTCCATGCCCACTGGAATGGGCATTGAGGATCACTGCCTGACAAACTGCCACTGAGCCCAGGAGAGCCTGGAGAACTGGGTTCAAATTCACTTTCTGGGCCCAGGGGAGACCATTTTCCACTGTGTGTGTAACATAAATGCCTGTTTAACTAGCTCTGCAGTCTATTGGCCCTGTGACTTTAGGCAAATCCCTCAGTTTCCTCGCCTGTAAGACTGATGTTTCCATGCCTTAGAGAATGCTCTAGGACGTGTAGACTCTAAAAAATACTTTTACCCAAAACGGCCACATCATTACTGCTCTATCTTCCTCATGTGGGGCTGGAGGGTTCAAATGAGAAAATCAAATGAGTTGGTGTTTGCAACATAGGTATTATGAGGGGAAGCTGGGGTCTTAGCTGTCATTGTGGGGGTGACACGTGGGGGGGTACCAAACACTGTAGGGAAGGGGAGATGAGAGAGCGAGGACTGCAGTGTGGTCATGAGCAGGCGTGGAAGCTGAGATCTGGCATCACTTATGAGATGGAGAAGATGCCTCACGGAATTGTGGTGAGAAATCCATTGTGAACATAAAGCTCTTACTGCATGGGAATAATAGAGAAGGTGAGCTATTATTAAAAGTGCTCTGGGAGTTTTAACGCCTAGAGAAAAATGGATTTCTTATTATCTGGCACAAGGACAGGATAGCCATACATCTGCACAGAAAGAACCGAACAGATAAAGGGGTGGAGGTGCTGCAGCACTGTCTCCTCTGCCGAGGCTTTCTTGCTGTGGGCTCAGACCACTGCTAGGGCACCACCTGGGCACTCCAGCTCCTGGACATGGCTGTAGGCCTGAGGGCAGGAGGTAAGGACCACTCTCTCTGCCCACCTGCTTCTACCTAGGGCCCTTGCACTGCCCTTTGAGGCTCCATTGCCCCCTCCTCCTGCCTGCCCCCTCCATCCTGCGTTAGGCCTGCATTCAAGTCTGCCCACACACTGCTCCCCTTCATTGTGAACAGCCACCCTCTTCTGCCCACCCACTCTAGTGGGTCTAGTTCCATGTTGGCATCAGCTTCCCAAGGAGCTGACCTGACCATGCCACCATACTGTCCCCGTCGACTGGCTCTGGAGTTGAGCAAATTATTCACCTCCCTGGGCCTTGGTTTCCTTACCTGAAAATGAGGAATTTGGACTAGATGGTCTCCAAGACCCTTCAAAGTACTGACATTTGGGGACGCTACTTCTCTACCAGGGAGAAGACCCGACTGACTGCCCTCTGACCTTGACCAACTCATGATCGGTTACTGACCTTCTGCAGCAAGAGGGAGCCAGAGTATCTGGTCACGGTGTCATACAGGCCCTGGCCAAAGGTTTCTGCCCACAGCTTCACTCTGCCAAGGGAGGAAAGTCAGTGTGTTTACACGCACACAGAGACACAGGCATCCAGGTGCACACATGTGCAAAGCAAGTGTCTCACACAGACACCCGCGGGACACAAGCATACAGAGATACACGTGATACAGGAATCCACACACAGGTGTGAGCATACACACCCAGAAACACGCACACAGAGAGCTCTCGTCCCTCGGCCTGTCCCTGAAGCTGCAGCCCTGGCCGAGGCAGAAGACCAGAGGACCCGCCAGGGGCTCAGCAGCTGCACCAGGGTTCAGTGACCACCCCCTCCTTGGCTGGGTCTCCTGCTGAGGGTCACAGGGCTAACGAGTCTAGGACCAAGTTTGACCCCAAGCTCTGTAGGGCTCTGGTTTTTGAGTAGAGAAAGGGGAGGAGAGGAAGGGAAGAGGTGATGCACAGGTCCAGGCAGGGCGGGAAAGACCCCAAGAACAAAACTGGAACTTCTTGGCCATGGCTGCATGTCTCACTGAGTTGTTTATACCTATGTTTACTTACTCAAGGTCACTGGGGACCACAGAGCCTTCCTCAGAGACAGCATGAGGCGAGGGGCGGGGGAAAGGCTCTGAGTGGCTGTCTTGAGGCCTAGGACAGGGCACACTGGAAGGGCAAGAGGAGGCCACACCTAGGTCTTGGGTAGGCTGCTGGTGGGGAAACCCTGACCTCCTCTCCACTTCCCAGAAGTACACTGAGATCCTGATATCTGGGAGGGTCCAGGAGCCCTGAGGTTCTCCGGTGGAGCAAAGGTGATTGGTCTGTGTGATCATTTCAAGATCAGCATTCATTCAGTGACTCAACCAAAATTTATCGAGGTCTTATTATGTGCACAGCCTAGAGTCATACCACAGTCCTTGACTTTGTGAAACCCTTAGTCGGGGACACCCTTTTTCATATAGATAGCATAATACAAATTTGAAGCAGGGCCCGGGGAGCTTGGGGAGTGGCAGTGATGGTAAGGGAAGGTTTCTTGGGGGAGGGGCATCTAAGGAGCTTTGGTAGAGTTTAGCCTGGCAAAGAGATTTGGAAGAGGATTCTAGGTAGAGAGTACAGAAGAGCTTGGAAGAATAAAAAGTGACTTCCAAGTTTCCAGCTTGGGTTATTGAGCTCATAATGGTATCATCAAATAAAGTTAAAAATATCAGGAAGATCAGGAGCACGTTGGGAAGGGCAGATGGTGTGACTTGGGTTTCAGGGCTGTGGAGCGCCATTGGGTAAGTTGTGCACTGCCCAACTCCAGAAGGCCTCATGTTTTATATTGAAAGACATGAACTTGGGGTTTAAAACCTCACGTGATGTTCAGAAAGAGATGTCCACAGGCATTGGAAATGCGAGTCTCACAGAGACAGGACTGTGAGTCAGCACAGGAGCAGAAATTGAATTCTGAGGGTAGAGGAGTTCTCTCGAGGGGAATGCATAGCATCAAAAGATCCGTGGAAGATACCAAATATTGGGGAGTGCCAACAATTTCAGGGGCACGCAGAAGGAAAGGAGCTCTTGAAGAAGACATCAAGTAACTCAGAAATCCCCAGGAAACCAGGAGAGTGTGACCTTATGGAAGTTGGGGCTTTGGCGTTCAATAAAAGGGAGTAGCATCTGAAGCCACAGAGTCCTGGCAACGAGGAGGTCTTGGGCAAACTTAGAACAGATTTGGGAAGGAGGGCGGTGAAGACTGGAGGGTGAGGGGAACTTGACATGAGACGGGTGAGGGGCCTTTGGGGCGGGGAATACTGAAAAGAAGAACTCTGCAGAGAGAGGGAGGACCCAGGGGAGAGAAGGGCTGAGGTGAGGGCTGGGAGCGGGGGCTGTTGGCATGCTGCAATCTCAGCCTGCTGCTGAGCTTTCTACGGAGACCGCCTGCCCTTGGGTTCTCCTCTGCAGAGACCTGGACTCCGGCCATCTGGACTTGGCCCTCAGCCTGTCCGTGGAGATTGCCTTCTACTATTAATTGGTGTGTGTTCTGGGGATGCAAAGTATTAACATCTCCCTCTGCAACGTGCGCACGTGGTTGCAGAGCCCAGCAGTGGGTGTCGTGGTATAAAGCAAACCCAGGCTGAGTTCAAATTGCGGCCCTTGCATTTACTGGACTTGTAAACTTACAAGAGTCACTTAACCTCTCTTAGCCTCTATTCCCTCAAAAGCAAAATAGGAATCATATCACTCATCTCTCTGAATGGCTGCATGGATTACAGGAGTCATGGGTGAAGCACCTTGCACAGTGCTGGGCTGAGAACAAGGAGGGGGAAACCAAATCCACTGCTACTCAAGATCAAGTACAAACTCTGTGCATTGTTTGGGCTCCCCCATCGCCACCTCTGTTCAGACGTGCATTTGGCAACTGGATGTACTGGTACCCTGGCTGTCATGCTGGGCTCAGGTGGCTGGACTTAGATGTAGACTGAACAGCTAACATGTTTAGTCTAGAAGGCTCTGCCCCCTACATGTAGTGGGAATCCCTTTACTAGGAGCACCAGAGCCTAGGACTGAAAAACAAGCACTCCAGGGATATCGCACAGTAATTTATACCAAGGTGTAAATGACTGATACAAGAGTCTTCCTACCTGGAGCTGGTCTTAATGGTGGGGTATAGAATTAAGGACTGGAAGGAGGCAGAAAGGCATAGAAGGGGAAGAATGAGGCCACAGAGACAGGCGTGTGAGCCAGCACATGAACAGAAATCGACACTCTGAAGGTAGCGGGACTCTCTCAAGGAGAATGTATAGCACAAAAAGATCTGCGAGAGGGGCCTGACCCTGAACACAAGAGCCATTCTGTCGGCAGAACTGCTTCCCCTTTCAGGATGTCACAACACAAGTTTCCCAAAAAATCCTCCAGGCAGCCACGACGACCTCTTTCAGGGCCAACTCGGCGCCCCTCCGCGCAGCCTCGCCAGGCGGCTATCCTGGAGAGGGCATCAGCCCCGCAAGGGCTGGACCTGCGCCTTGCTGTGCTAACAAGTGCTAACAAGGACAGAGCCAGATCAGTTCTCCTTAAAGCCATCAGGCTCTGGGGACTCCAAAATCAGCAGAGATTTGGGGAGGAGAGGAGGCCAGGGAAGAAAAGGCCTTGAGAGCAAGACAGTGGGCAGGCGCAGACCCCAGAAGGAACCGGGAGGGAGGGGAGGAGGGGATGGAGGGGTGCCGTGGGAAGGAGGGAGGAGTATAAAGGGTTTTCTGGGGTGAGGCTGAACTTCATGCTTACGTTTCCAGAGGAATCTTGGTCTGACCCCATGTGGGGGCCAGAGAGGTGCTGGACAGCAGCAGCCACAGGATGACCGTGGTCTTCCGCAGGAAGGCCCAGGCTCCTGGCTGCTGATAGCAGGGGGCCCAGTCGTGTGCAGAGCCAGGGCTTGGGTAGAACCTGGGTAGCCCAGGCATGGTGATCCTGCTGGGGTCAGGGTAGGGGGAGAGGAGAGGGCAGCCCCAGCCCATCAGCTCTCTTGCCTGCCTCCCAGATCCCTGGGAGGTCCAGAGCCTTCTGCCTGCAGGACCCTGCAAGCCTGGAGGTCTCCAGCCTCTCAGCTGGGTCCTGGTAGGGGGGGGCTGCCCCACAGCTGCAGAGGCGCACACCTGACCAGCAGGCCTCCTGGAGAGGTTGTGACAAAATGGGCCTCTCTAATCCTCTGGCCTCTCCTTTAATCCCTGACAGCAGAGAGAGGGGGTGAGCAGGAGGTGTGGGCAGTGACCTCAGCAGGATTACCCTGATCTCAGCTCATTCCATTAGGGGCTGCAGCATATCCTTCTGCTTTAAAGAGGCAGACCTGTACCAACAGAAGAGCTTCTGGACCCAAGGGGACCAGGATGCTGTGAACCCAGCTAGGGAACAAAGGAAGGGCAGCTGGGTTTGTATAGTGCTCTGATTGGCCAAGACCATAGCAAAACTTCTCTTTGATTTCAGAGCAATCCTAGGAGGACTGAAGCATCAGCTCTGCTCGGCTGGGCCTCTGGAGGCTCTGGGAGCCTAAGGAGGGGTCGCTTCATGTTTCCAAGCCTGCTGCTTTTGGGCTAGGTCACATATAAAGCAACCTATGGGCCCCCATGCCCCACATCTCACTTGCTCATGGCTCTGGGCAAGGGACAGGTTTACTGTGCAGTTGATGGTGTTTTAGATCCTCCCTCTTGCATGGACTCCTCTCTTTCTAGGGAGTTCCCACAGTCAAGTGTTTTTGTAAAATTTGCAAAAGTCAAGATGGTTTAGTCAAAATGGGTGAAGTCCCCTGTCTCTTGCTGACTCCTTTGATTGTCCTTTAGTTGGGTTGTGTTTGTTTGTTTGAATGACTGTGGGCATTTGCACTATCTAGCTCAGTGAAAGTTGAGTTGAGGAAACACTTAATTTGGGCTTAGTGGAATGTAGTCATTCACAGTCACTTCCTTGTATAGACAAGTCACCTGCAGCCATCCGGGACCAGAAAGCATGCCTCCCAACCGCTCCGCCCACAAGTCAGGTTGTACTGCGATGTGAATATGTTCTATAGCGCCTACTGCTGGCAACATGTGGTAGGGCAGGGAAAAATAAGGCTCCAGGCCCAGAGCAGAAGCTAGTCTGCAGAAATTCATCCAAAGGTCAGACAAATAACCAGAAGATCTGGTTCTCATACAGGCCTGACCAAAACAGGAGTTCTCTCCCGTTAGGAAAAAGGTTGAGATTGATGGGTATAATTGCAAACACACTGTACATTGGTTTCTTTTCTGATGGCAATTATGCAAAATAGAATTGATCAACTTTTTCATGTTTGTGAAACTGGTGGTGGTACCAGTGTGAAGTGAAGCCACACACTATGCATCCCATGTGCTGGATTGCTTCTTCTTCTTCAAGTGACTGATTTGTCTTGTCTTGAGGAAATCTGGTGGTTCCAGCAAAATGGTACGCAGAATTGCCACCAACGCAGTAAAATGCTTGAAGAAGCAAGTGTTCTAGTGACAAAACTCCTACACATATTCATCAATAAGTCAATGTTGTAGTATCAGAGGAATCTGGTTACACAGTTATGTGGCTCAATACAATGTGGCAGTGATTTTTAAAATGCATTTGAATTGTTCCCGTGAACGCCTTCATTTCAGATTAATGTTGTATAACATTAACATGTCTCAGGACTACAAATCATACACATTTAGTATAAACACTACAGAGGTGTGTTGGGCGGTTTGTATATAAAAAGAATATGTAATGTTTCTAGGCTTCATGATTTTTGTGGACTTTTTCAGCTTCTCAAAATTTGTAACTGAGAGTGATTCTTAAAATTCTAAATAAATCTTCACCCTTTTCAATTTATTTATTATGGCAAAATTACACAACATAAAATTTGCCATTATTAATCATTGTAAGTGTATAGTGCAGTGTTATTAAATACATTCACATTATTGTGCAACCATTACCACCATCCATTTCCAAACTCTTTCGTCTTATAAAACTGAAACTATGTGTCTGCATGTATACATATTATGTGTGTGTGTGTGTGTGTGTGTGTGTGTGTGTATGTTCTGGTACTAGGGATTGAACCCAGGGGCACTTTACCACTGAGCTACATCCCAGCCCTTTTTATGGTTTTATTTTGAGACAGTGTCTCACTCAGTTGCTTAGGGCCTTGATAAATTGCTGAGGCTGGCCTTGAACTTGCATCCTCCTTCCTCAACTTCCCAAGATTCTCAGATTACAAGTGTATACCACCAGGTCTAGCTTTATCTTTTTCTTTTTCTTTTTCTTTTTCTTTTCTTTCCTTCCCTTTCCCTTTCTTTCTTTCTTTCCTTCTTTCCTTCCTTCCTTCCTTCTTTCCTTCCTTCCTTCCTTCCTTCCTTCCTTTCTTCCTTCCTTTCTTTCTTTCTTTCTTTCTTTCTTTCAAGAGACAGGGTCTTTCTCTGTTGCCCATGCTGGAGTACAGGGGATATTTGCAGGCTACTGATCTGCACATGAATTTTGACCTGCTCCATGTGGAACTGAAACGCTATTCCCCTTAAATAAGAACTCCCCATTCCCTGCTAGCCCCTGGAAATCACCAAATCACATTCTACTTTTTGTTTTGTTTTGTGGGTACCATGGATTAAACCCAGGGCCACCTAACCACTGAGCCACATCCCCAATCTTTTTTAAATATTTTATTTATAGGCAGGATCTCACTGAGTTGCTTAGGGCCTCACTAAATCACTGAGGCTGGCTTTGAACTTGCCGTCCTCCTGCCTCAGCCTCCTTAGCCACTGGGATTACAGGAGTGTGCCACCATACCTGGCACACCATTCTACTTTCTGTCTCTATGATTTTGACTACTCAATCTCATATTATAAGTGAAATCAGGCTGGGCGTGGTGGCGCATACCTGTAATCCCAGTGGCTTGGAAGGCTGAGGCAGGAAGATCGCGAGTTCAAAGTCAACCTCAGCAACTGCAGGTGCTAAGCAACTTGGTGAGACCCTGTTTCTAAATTCAATACAAAATAGGGCTGGGGATGTGGCTCAGTGGTCGAGTGCCCCTGAGTTAAATCCCTGACACCCCCCCAAAAAGTGAAATCATATATCTGTCCTTTTGTGATTACCTTAGCATAATATCCTCAAGGTTCACATTTGTTGTAGCATATGTCAGCATTCTCTTCATTTTTAAGTCTAGACAGTATTCCACTGTGTGTATATACCACATTTGGCTTATCAATTCATCCCTCTCTGATACCCAGTCCACCACCAAGCCACCCTGGTTTCTCCCCACGACCATGGCAATGGTCTTCCCATGGCCTAAACTAGGGCTCTTCTGCTTGCTCCTCTAGGCCTAGGCTCTGCCCTCTGCACCTCTGGAGCCTCATCTGTATGGGCCACCTCCTTGGAGTCTATTGTCCTCTGATTTCCTTTGAGCTCAGTCAACAGGGAGCCCCAGCAGCAGCCCAGAACGAGGAATGCAAATGTGGCCACCTCCCCTACGCACCCCTCAATCCAGTGCCACTGCTCCCCTTCAGGAAGCTACATCTGCACTATTTTCCCCCTTTAGGCTTCTTTCCCCTTGACATGGATGACGGCAGCGGCTCAGCAGCCCCTCAGTCTGGGCCACTACTGCATTTCCCATCCCTCTGCGTAAAGCTGCTTCATAGATAATTTTGCTTAAATTATCTCATGATGAGGGTTCTGCCATGTCTTGCTGGCTCCTGTCTGATAGCTGGTCTCCTTGTGCCTGCCCTTGCCCTTCATCAATCTGTTTTTTAGTTCAGCAACTGAGGGGTCCTTTGCAAACACAAGGATTACTCCTGTCACTCCTCTGCTCAGAAGTCCCCAGCGGCTGCCCATCTGACTTAGAGAACAATCCAAAGACTTTTACTGTGGCCCACAAGTTCCTACACCAGCTGGCCCTGGCTTCCTCCCTGGCCTGGTCTCCTGCCCTTACCCACCCTCAATGGCTCCTTGCTGCTCCTTGGGCGTGGCAGGCATGCTCCACCTCAGGGCCTTGACTTTGGAGCTTGCAGTGCCCTGCTTCCTCCTGGATGGATGGCTTCCTCATTTCTAGCATGTGTCTGTCAGTTAGGGTCTGTCTTAGTCCATTTTCTGTTCCTAATAGGACACCCAAGACAAGGTGATTTATAAAGAGAAAAGGTTTAGGGCTGGGGCCATAGCTCAGTGGTAGAGCACGCGTCTCACGTGTGTGAGGTACTGAGTTCGAGCCTCAGCACCACATAAAAAAATACATAAATATATTGTGTCCATCTACAATTAAAAAAAGAGAAAAGCTTTATTTGGGCTCATAGTTCTGGAAATTGGGGTGCTGGCATCTGCTTGGCTTTTGGCGAGAGCCTCATGCTGCTCCAACTATGGAGGAAAGAAGAGGGAAAGGGGGCATGCCAAACACAAGGGGTAACTTTTTCTTCTAACAACCCACTCTTAGGCAATCCGGTCCTGTAAGAGTGAGATCTCCCACCTGAGAACTAGCAGAACCCACCCCCACCCACCCCCAGGAATCACACCTAGGACCCAAACACCTCCCTCAGGCTCCACCTCCCAACCTGGCCTCAACTTGAGTTTTGACAGGGACAAACCGTTGCTGAGTCCCTGCAAGAAGAGATGGCGACCTTGGATAGGGTAACTTGTTAGGAGTTTAATAGAAGGACTATTTACTATTTACTAAATCCTAGTGACTCAGGAGGCTGAGTCAGGAGGATCGCAAGTTCAAAGCCAGCCTCTGCAACTTAGCGGAGGCTCTAAGCAACTTAGTGAAACCCTGTCTGTAAATAAAAAATAAAAAGGGCTGGGGATGTGGCTCAGTGGTCAAGTGCCCCTGGGTTCAATCCCCAGTCCCCGTCTCCCTGCAAAATACTACTGAACTGCACACATGAATCTTACATTGTATGTATTTTGTGTTGTGTGCATTTTACCCCAACTTTTAAAAGGAAGCGGGGGTTGGGTGTGGAGGTACAGCTGCCCACTAGGGACCCCTGCTTCGTCTTCCAGAGCCTGCTTCCCATTTTTCAAACATTGATCAGCTCTCTCTGTATTCTAGCACAGCTTTGAAAGGGAAAGCACATTTTCAGATTCCTAATGCCTTCAAATCATGACTCAGCCATTCTTACCACTAACAAAGGAGGAGGAAGGAGCAAATGAGGCCGTTAAGCAAAACACTGCGGTCTAGCTTGAACACGGCCTCCTGCGCGTGCCTCCCAACCCAGCACGGAGGAGCACGGCCTGGCTCCAGGTGTAAACAAAGCGCATCAGGCTGGCAGCACCCGGCTTGGCGGATGCGGTGGGCTGCGGTGCAGGGGCTTGTGGGACATAAGCCTCTGACTCTGCCTGGCGAGTCTGGGGCACAGCAAAGTCCTGGGAGCAGAGGGCAGGGGTTAATTAGGGGTGGGCCAGGCAGGCAGCAGCTGCATGCACAGGCTGCCGGCCTAGGAGAGGCTTGGGGGGGGGGGGGGCGCATGCGCTCGTGGGAGGAATGCGAGGAAAGGCTGAGGCCGCAAGCAACGCAGAGAGGGGGCGCTGTGCGGGTGTAGGGCTCGGGGAGGCCCCAGGCGTGCACAGGAGCTGGCCAATCTCCACAGCTCTCTGCATGCCCTCCCCTTCACAGCCGCGCAGTAGCGCGGGGCCAACTCCCCAAGAGGCCACCAGGAGCAGGCTCTGAGGGGGCAGACCAGAGGTGCTGAGGGGTGCTGGCCACAAACCAGTTGCTCCCCATTTGACCCACAAGTGAGCCTTGACCCTGCCTGACCTGCCATGGTGGGCCTGTGCAGACAGGGAGTGGAGGCCGTGCGGCAATGTGACATTGTCCGCGTCAGAGACAGATCAGCAACTCCACGGGGGACACCTGAGGACTCAGAAGGCTGGGTCCCACCGTGTGGCCCAGCGGGCTTGGAGCTGCAGCCCAGGAAGACGAAGCCCTTGCCTCGGGAAGCCGCGGCACCACGCTCAGCTCCACCTTGGCTCCAGTGTGACCCTGGGCAGAGTGCAGCCCTCTCTGGGCCTCGGCTTCCTGGTCTGTGGGTTGGAGGGGCCTGTGTGATGAGTCCTCCACAGGTGGCCTTGACCTCCCTGCCCTGCCACACAGGGCCCTGCATCTGAGGAACGTTTGCATTTGCTCAGCTCTGGTGAGTCACAGATCTTCTCAGGAGGGGCTACCCAAGAGACAGTGGCCAGAGAGAGGCCACTGACAGTACCAGGAGTGAGGGCCACCATGCTTGATATAATGTGAAGATGAGAGTCATCTGTTACTAATTAGCCTTTTAACTAGGATAAACATTCTCCTTAAAGTCTTATTCATATTTATCATTTGCTTCACAAACTATAGAAAACACGAGAACTCGGGCTCTGGCATCGGAATCTGGTGTGAACACCAGCACTGTTCTTTCCTAACTGTGTCACTGAAGACATCTCATTTTTCTTACTTGTAAAACAGGGATGATTCAACCTGTCTGCGTCAGGCATCAACGTATTCAGCTTCAAATAACAGAAAACCAACTAACTTAACAGGGATTTGTTAAAACTAAGCAAGAAATCTGAATAGGCAGTTCCAGTAACAGCTCATTTGGTTCAGCTGCTCTGGGACGCCTGCAGACCCTTCATTCTACCCTACCCTCCTTTGTGTTCTGACTTTCATCCTCCTGTCTGCCACCTCATTATCACAAAATGGATGCTGCTATTCTAACCATCACGTTCAAGTTCACTGTGGGAGACAGGAGAAAGGCCATGCCTTGCCCCCTGCAGCAGCATACGGATGTTTCTGAGCCATTGGCCAGAAGTGGGCTGTGTGGTCACCATGAGCTGCAAGGTAGGCTGGAAAGACAGGAACGGGATTACCCTAACTGCTTGGGGTTGGATATTGTTATCAAGAAAGAACAGGAGGAGGGGTATTGTGTCTCCAACTATGTGCACCTCACTCTGTTGGGCAGTTAATGAGGTTCTGCTCATGAAGCTCTTAGCACAGGGTCTGGCACTCAAAAGCATTCTCCAATATCATGCACATGTAAATTCTCACCCTATGAAGGACTAGTGGGCAGACCTTTATCCCCAGGGCACTTTTTAAAGGGAGCTGGTAAAGGGTATGCCCCTCTTTTCAGAGGAAAAAACAAAGTTATGCAAGAAAGGGCAGAGACCGGGGCACAGGAGCCCACTGGAGCCAGGACTTGCGTGGCCTTTTTGGTTTGGTGCAGTGGAAGATCTGGTCGCTAGTCCACACCGTGATACTCATCACCTGGGTGACTAAACATTTAATACGTGCACATCAGATAGAGCACTAATTTCTAGAATATATAAAGAACCCAAAAAACTTAACAACAACAAAAAAAAAACAAATAATCCAATCAATAAATGGGCTAAGGAATTGAAAAGACACTTCTCAGAAGAAGATACACAATTAATCAACAAATACATGAAAAAATGCTCAACATCGCTGGCAATTAGAGAAATGCAAATCAAAACTGCTCTAAGATTTCATTTCACTCCAGTCAGAATGGCAGCTATTAAGAACCCAAACAACAATAAATGTTGGAGAGGATGTGGAGAAAAAGGCACACTTATACATTGCTGGTGGGACTGCAAAATGGTGCAACCGCTATGGAAAGCAGTATGGAGATTTCTTGGAAAACTGGGAATGGAACCACCCTATGACCCAGCTATCCCACTCCTGGGTCTATTCCCAAAGGACTTAAAAACAGCATATTACAGTGACACAGTCACTTCAATGTTTATAGCAGCACAATTCACAATAGCTAGGTTGTGGAACCAACCTAGATGTCCCTCAGTAGATGAATGGATAAAGAAAATGTGGTATATATACAAAATGGAATTTTACTCAGCAATAAAAGAGAATAAAATAATGGCATTTGCAGGTAAATGGATGAAGTTGGAGAATATAATGCTAAGTGAAATTAGTCAATCTCAAAAATCCAAATACCGAATGTTTTCTCTGATATAAGGAGGCTAGTTCACAGTGTTGTTGGATGGGGGTACATAGGAGGATTAGAGGAACACTAGAATGGTCAAAGGAAAGGGAGGGGAGGGGAGGGAGCCAGGTGGGGGGGGGAGGGAAAAAATTGGTGGTTGAATGAGATGGATATCATTATCCTAAATGCATGATTGAAGATCTGAATGGTACTTATATACTTTGTATACAAACAGTTGTATGTAAAAAAGATGCTATATATGTGCATTATGAATTGTAATACATACTACTATTATAAAAAAAAAAGAAAGAAAAAAAATGTTGGGGCTCTGGGACTGGGGTTGTAGCTCAGTGGTAAAGCACTCGCCTAGCACATGTGAGGCTCTGGGTTCTATCCTCAGCACCACATAAAAAAATAAATAAATAAAATAAAGGTATTGTGTCCAACTACAACTTTAAAAAAAAAAAAAATGCTGGGGCCTGTGCCAGTGAGAGCAAGGCTCTGGAAACAGGTGCTGAAACCTGGTGGTGACAGGCCACAAGGCTGGAGGGCAGAACCAGAAGCGATCGCCTGTGGAGAGGGCAGGCCTGGGTAAGGAGCAGGGCTTTCCCCCGGGGCCAGGTCCTATGCAGGAAGCCCGGTCCAGGCAGCTGCTTGCTGAGAAGTTGCTGTTCTGAGCTTCTCAAGGACAGCATCCCTGAAAGGCCAAAAAGGGCACTTGTCCATAGTGGGAAACCTCCAGGGTTAGCATCATCCAGGGCCAACGAATTAAGACAAGCTGGGAGCCCAGGGATGCTATCTGGATTTTTCTTAAAGCAACTTTGTCTTAAAAACAGTACAGACAGGGGCTGGGGTTGTGGCCCAGTGGTAGAGCGCTCGCCTTGCACGTGCGCAGCCCGGGTTCGATCCTCAGCACCACATAAAAATAAAGGCATGTGTACAACTAAAGCAAATAAATAAAATAAAAAAAAAAAAAAAAACAGTACAGACAGAGGTTGAAAGAAATCCTATGACCCTTAGGAAGGGTTTATCTACTTCATCCAAAAGGGGGAATGTTCCAGAATATTGCAGAGGTTGTCCAGCAAAGAAATTGCCTGTAATCCTAGCAGCTCAGGAGGCTGAGACAGGAGGATCCTAAGTTCAAAGCCAGTCTCAGCAAAAGCAAGGCCCTAAGCAACTCCGTGAGACCCTGTCTCTAAATAAATAAAATACAAAATAGGGCTGGGGATGTGGCTCAGTGGTCGAGTGCCCCGAGTTCAATCCCTGATACCTGCCCCCCAAAAATTGCATGAAAGGAAGTCAACATTTTGTCATAGTACTTGTCTTCAAGTGACCTTGTGTTCCACAGGCCTGCCATCCCCAGCAGAGCAGCCCCATGGCATGCCGTGGTTGGGCTCTTGATGTCCCAGTTCAGAGAACCTTGGCGTGCCTTGGAGGCTTGGTCGAGAGGCCCCTGGCTTGCCTCGGAAACAGTGACAGAAGGAGAAGCAGCAAGTGAGCGTGGAGCCCTCTGCTGATCCTGCTCAGGGGGGCTTCTGGAGACTTCTGAGTCCAGCCCTCCTTTCTTTTTTTTTTTTTTTCCTGAAACATCACTGGAACCAGGAGAGAAGGGGCTTCCTCCGTGCCATGCCTAAGATGTGTCCTGTTTCAGGGGATGTGGAGGGAACAAGATGGGCGTGCTGGCAACTGTGGGTCTGTTCTGGTCGCCTGTCTGTGACCAGTGGCCTCTGGGTCCCCTGGGCCTCCACCCCTCTGTTTTACACCCCTGTCTCTTCCTTCGTGGGGACTCCATTGGTGCCACCGAGAAGCCACACTCTATGCACTTCTCTGTAAACCGTCCCCTGGAACCCGCTCTCATTTTCCTCCCCTTTCCCGTCTCTGTTGGTAACTGTGGTCCACTTTATGCTTTGAATGGAGCCCTTGCTACTCTGCCACTGCAACTTATTTTTAAATGGACGTGTTTCTTTCTCCTCCTCTCTCCCTGCTCCTCCCTAATCTCGCCCCCTCCCTAATCTCAGGGGAAACAGGATTACCTTTCTTCCCTGTGTTAGGCAGATTTATCTGTCCTGGAGCACACAGCCACCAGACAAGGAAGTAAGCCAGACTTTGGGGATGACAGCAGAAGATCTCAGAGAGGACTGTCTCCCAAATTGACAAGTGAATTTCAACTCCAACAGAGAACAGAGAATGAAGCCTTTGAATCACCTCCTTAAAAGCCCCCTATTCCTGCTGATGGGCAGAATCACAGCCTTTGGGACAGGAGTCCCCTGTGTTTCCCCTTTGCTAGCAAAGCAGTAAACCTTCTTTTTCCTTTTTCTTAAATCCATGTCCTGGTTATCGGGTTGGCACCAGGGAAAAGCACTGAGCTTCAGTAACGTTCACTTCCCTTCCTTCCCTTCCTGCCTCACCCCCTCTCTGGTTTCTCTGCTTCTTTTTTTTTTTTTTTTAATTTTTTTTTATTTTTATAATTTTTAATATGTACAACTCATAGTGCATATATTTAGTATCTTTTTACATACAACTGTTTGTATACAAAGTATATTCGTACAATTTAGGTCTTCAATCACGCATTAAGGAAAATGATATCCGTCTCATTCAACCACCTTTTTTTCCCCCCCTCCCTCCCCTCTTGCTCCCTCCCTTACCCTCCCTTCCCTTGACCATTCTAGTGTTCCTCTAATCCTCCTATGTACCCCATCCAACAATACTTTGAAATAGCCTCCTTATATAAGAGAGAACATTTGGTACTTGGATTTTTGAGACTGACTAACTTCACTTAGCATTATGTCTTCCAACTTCATCCATTTACCTGCAAATGCCATTAATTTATTTTCTTTTATTGCTGAGTAAAATTCCATTGTGCGTATATACCACATTTTCTTAATCCACTCATTTACTGAGGGACATCTAGGTTGATTCCACAACCTAGCTATTGTGAATTGTGCAGCTACAAACATTGAGATAGCTGTGTCACTGTAATATGCTGTTTTTAAGTCCTTTGGGAATATACCCAAGAGTGGGATGGCTGGGTCATAGGATGGTTCCATTCCCAGTTTTCCAAGAAATCTCCATACTGCTTTCCATAACAGTTGCACCATTTTGCAGTCCCACCAGCAATGTATGAGTGTGCCTTTTTCTCCACATCCTCTCCAACATTTATTGTTGCTTGTGTTCTTGATGGCTGCCATTCTGACTGGAGTGAAGTGAAATCTTAGAGTAGTTTTGATTTGCATTTCTCTAATTGCCAGCGATGTTGAACATTTTTTCATGTATTTGTTGATTAATCGTGTATCTTCTTCTGAGAGGTGTCTTCTCAATTCCTTAGCCCATTTATTGATTGGGTTATTTGTTTTTTTAGTGTAAAGTTTTTTGAGTTCTTTATATATTCTAGAGATTAGTGCTCTATCTGATGTGCATGTATTAAATATTTGTTCCCAATTAGTTGGCTCTCTATTCACCTCACTGATTGTTTCTTTTGCTGAAAAGAAGCTTTTTAGTTTAAATCTATCCCATTCATTAATTCTTGGTAGTAATTCTTGCGCTACAGGGTTCTTATTAAGGAACTTGGGGCCTAATCCAACATGTTGGAAATTGGAGCTTACTTTTTCTTCTATTAGGTGTATTGTCTCTGGTCTAATTCCTAGGTCTTTGATCCACTTTGAATTGAGTTTTGTGCATGGTGAGAGATAAAGGTTTAATTTCATTTTGTTGCATATGGATTTCCAGTTTTCCCAGCACCATTTGTTGAAGAGGCTATCCTTTCTCCACTGTACATTTTTGGCACCTTTGTCTAATATAAGATAGCTGTAATTAAATGTATTAGTCTCTGTATCCTCAATTCTGTACCATTGGTCCACCAGTCTGTTTTGGTGCCAATACCATGCTGTTTTTGTTACTATTGCTCTATAGTATAATTTAAAGTCTGGTATGGTGATGCCCCCTGCTTCACTTTTCTTGCTCAGGATTGCTTTGGCTATTCTGGGTCTCTTATTTTTCCAGATGAATTTCATGACTGCTATTTCTATTTCTTTGAAGAATGACATGGGGATTTTGATAGGAATTGCATTAAATCAGTATAATGCTTTTGGTAGTATGGACATTTTGACAATATTAATTCTACCTATCCAAGAGCAAGGTAGGTCTTTCCATCTTCTGAGTTCATCTATAATTTCTTTCTTTAGTGTTCTATAATTTTCGTTATACAGGTCTTTCACCTCTTTCGTTAGGTTGATTCCCAGGTATTTTATTTTTTTTGATGCTATTGCAAATGGGGTATTTTTCATCATTTCCCTTTCAGAGTCTTTGTCGCTGATGTACACAAATGCCTTTGACTTATGTGTATTGATTTTGTATCCTGCAACTTTGCCAAATTCGTTTACTAGTTGTAAAAGTTTTCTGGTAGAGTTTTTTGGGTCTTCTAGGTAGATTATCATGTCATCAGCAAATAGTGCTAATTTGAGCTCTTCTTTTCCTATCTTGATCCCTTTAATTTCTTTCGTCTGTCTAATTGCTCTGGCCAGAGTTTCCAGTACTATGTTAAATAGCAGTGGTGAAAGGGGACATCCCTGTCTTGTTCCAGTTTTTAGAGGGAATGCTTTCAATTTTTCTCCATTTAAGATAATGTTAGCTCGGGGCCTTGCATAAATAGCTTTTATTATGTTAAGATATGTTCCTGATATTCCTAGTTTTTCCAGTGTTTTGAACATAAAGGGGTGTTGTATTTTGTCAAATGCTTTTTCTGCGTCAATTGAGATGATCATATGATTTTTGTCTTTAAGTCTATTGATGTGATGTATTATGTTTATTGATTTCCGAATATTGAACCAGCCTTGCATCCCTGGGATAAACCCCACTTGATCGTGGTGCACTATCTTTTTGATATGTTTTTGTATCCGATTTGCCAGGATTTTGTTGAGGATTTTTGCATCTATGTTCATTAAAGATATGGGCCTGAAGTTTTCTTTTTTGGATGTGTCTTTGCCTGGCTTTGGAATTAATGTAATATTGGCCTCATAGAAAGAGTCTGGAAGAGCTCCCTCTTTTTCTATTTCTTGAAATAGTTTGAAGAGCATTGGTATTAGTTCTTCTTTGAAAGTCTTATAGAACTCGGCTATAAACCCATCAGGTCCTGGACTTTTCCTTGTTGGTAGCTTTTTGATGACATCTTCTATTTCTTCGCTTGTAATTGATCTATTTAAATTATGTATAGCCTCCACATCCAGTTTAGGCAAATCATATGACTCTAGAAATCTGTCAATGCATTCAGTATTTTCTATTTTATTAGAGTACAAGTTTTCAAAGTAATTTCTAATAATATTCTGTATATCTGAGGTGTTTGTTGTGATATTCCCTTTTTCATCACGAATGTTAGTAATTTGAGTTTTTTCTCTTCTTCTTTTTGTTAGCATTGCTAAGGGTCTGTCAATTTTGTTTATTTTTTCAAAGAACCAACTTTTAGTTTTGTCAATTCTTTGAATGGTTTCCTTAGTCTCAATTTCATTAATTTCTGCTCTGATTTTAATTATTTCCTGTCTTCTACTGCTCTTGGAGTTGGTCTGTTCTTCTTTTTCTAATGCTTTGAGGTGTGATGTTAAGTCATTTATTTGTTGGTTTTTTTTCCTCTTAAGGAATGAACTCAGTGCAATGAATTTTCCTCTTACTACTGCCTTCATAGTGTCCCAGAGATTTCTATATGATGTATCTGTGTTCTCATTTACCTCTAGGAATTTTTTGATCTCCTCTTTGATGTCTTCTTCAACCCCTTGTTCATTCAGTAGCATGTTGTTTAGCTTCCAGTTGATGGAGTAGTTTTTCTTATTCCTTGTTTTGTCGTTGATTTCCAATTTCATCCCTTTATGGTCCGATAGCATGCAGGGTAGTATCTCTATTTTTTTATATTTGCTGAGAGTTGCCTTGTGACATAATATATGGTCTATTTTGGAGAAGGAGCCATGTGCTGCTGAGAAAAATGTGTATTCGTTTACTGAGGGATGAAATATTCTATATATGTCCGTTAGGTCTAAATTGTTAATTGTTTTGAGGAGGCTTAAAGTTTCTTTGTTTAGCTTTTGTTTGGATGATCTATCCATTGGTGAGAGAGGTGTGTTGAAGTCCCCTAGAATAACTGTGTTGTGGTCTATTTTACTCTTGAACTTAAGAAGCGTTTGTTTGATGAATGTGTAGGGGCATACAGATTTATGATTGTTATATCCTGTTGATGGATGGTTCCCTTAAGTAATAAGAAATATCCATCTTTGTCCCTCTTGATTAATTTTGGTTTGAAGTCTACCTTATTTGATATGAGAATGGAAACCCCTGCTTGCTTCCGCCGGCCATGTGAGTGATAAGACTTTTCCCAGCCTTTCACTTTCAGTCTGTTGATGTCTTTTTCTATGAGGTGTGTTTCTTGGAGACAGCAAATTGTTGGGTCATTTCTTTTAATCCATTCTGATAATCTGTGTCTTTTGATTGGCGAGTTTAGGCCATTAACATTCAGGGTTATTATTGAGATGTGATTTTTATTCCCATCCATTATTATTTGACTTATGGTCTTTAGCTTGATTTGGTTTCTCTTCTGGTTGGTATTTCCTTTAGTTTAATATCTCCCTTTGTTGATTTTCGTTATCATCTTTCTCTTCTTCTTCATGAAAAATGTTGCCCAGGATGCTCAGAAGTGCTGGCTTTCGAGTTGTGAAATCTTTTAACTTTTGCTTGTCGTGGAAGGTTTTTATTTCATCTTCGAATCTAAAGCTCAATTTTGCTGGATATAAGATTCTTGGTTGACATCCCTTTTCTTTCAGAGCTTGAAATATGCTATTCCAGGATCTTCTTGCTTTTAAGGTCTGGGTTGAAAAATCTGAACATAATCTGATTGGTTTCCCCCTATATGTAATTTGCTTCCTTTCTCTTGTGGCTTTTAGTATTCTCTCCTTGCTCAGTGTATTAGGCATTTTCATTATAATGTGTCTAGGTGTGGATCTGTTGAGATTTTGTTTGTTTGGTGTTCGGTATGCCTCTTGAACTTGGTTTTCCATTTCATTCCTCAAGCTTGGAAAATTTTCTGTAATTATTTCATTAAATAGATTACTCATTCCTTTGGCTTGAAACTCTGCCCCTTCCTCTACGCCAATCACTCTTAAGTTTGGTCTTTTTATGCTGTCCCATAATTCCTGGATGTTATGTTCATGATTACTAACAAGTTTTGCTGTATGGTTTAAATTCTTCTCTAAGACATATATTTTGTCTTCATTGTCTGAGGTTCTATCTTCCAGGTGGTCTATTTTGTTGGAGATGTTTTCAATTGAGCTTTTATTTTGGTTTATTGCTTCTTTCATTTCTGGAATTTCTGTTTGGATTCTCTTTAGAGCCTCTATTTCCCTATTGAAGTAATCTTTTACTTCCTGTATTTGTTTTTGGAGTTCTTTGTCAAAATGATCTTTTGCCTCCTGTACCTGCTCCCTCATCTCATTTTTGAGTTCATTCTTAAGTTCCATAAACATTTGGCATATGTAATTTCTAAATTCCATCTCTGGCATTTGACCAACTGTGCTTGCCATGACATCTGTCGATGAGGTATCTTGATTTGTTTGTGTCATTTTCTTTCCTTGTTTTTTCATGTTGCTCGTGTGTCTATTCTTCCTGCACTGTGGGACCTTGACTGTTTCGATTTTATCTTAAAGCCTTATGTTGTTCCTGTAGTACAATGCTATCAGATCACCTTATAATTCCTTTATACTTTTAAAACCTAACACTTTCTATTCAGAAAATCCAAGTTTGGTCACAATGTACAGATTTTGTTATCCCAGATATTATTTCCAATTTACTCTGTACGCTTCTGATAGGGTTTTATAGCTTCAAGTATTGGATACAGAGGTGTTATGTTTAGGAAGAAGGAAGTGTCTTGAATTGTTCTTTCTTGGAAAGTATGAAAAGAGATATCTATTGAAATGGTTTAGTGGAAGTGGTTTAGTATCAGTAGACGATGGAAGAAAGAGAATGGGGTTGACAATTAGGTAAAAAGATCAATTTATATATATAGTAAGTTGGAAAAGAAAAAAAAAATGATAAAGAGTAGGAATTGGTGTAAGAGAGAGGAGAGAGAGAATCAAGGAAATAGAGAGTAAACTATATATAACACCACTTTGCTACCCAGTCCAGCGCCGGTTCTAGAAATCCCAAGTTTTGCGTATAACTTGTTTTTGGCTCTGTTTAGTATGCACTGGCAGGATGTAAACATGAAAGATGAAGGAGGAAGAAAAGATACAAGGGTGAGAAGGAGTAAAAGAATGAAAGAAAAAAGGGAGCGGAAGCAGATAAACACACTAACAATCAATGCGAAAGGAAAAAAAAAAAAAAAGCAGAACAAAACAAAGCCAAAAAAAGAAAAATAAAAATAAACAAACAAACATACAAACAAACAAACAAACAAAAAAACCCCTCCCTGCAATCCAAAAAATCAAGCAGACCAATAAAAAGAAAGGGAAAAAAAAAAAAAAAAAAAAAAAAAAAAAAAAAGTCAAACCCCAAGTCTCAGACAAAACGGGCCCTGGGAAGCCCCCCTCTTTTTTTCCTTTCCAGTTCAAACCAATTGCTATTGGATCACAGTCTGTGATCCTGTCAGTGAAATCAAGGCTGCATCCTAGGCCAGCGGCTGCACGGTTCAGTGAAGGAGTGGCCCAGGGGGACTGTGTGTGTCAGCAGATGAATGGCGCCGGGAAGGGGGATCTTCCAGAAGGCACCCCCTCCCCAAGCCCACCCACAGTTGCAGCCCCCTGTGGCCGCTGTGCCAGCCTCAGAAACGCCTTCCCCTGCTGACCAACCAAGTCTCACCCAATTGTGCGTTGTCTTCAGAGAGCTGGAGAGTCCCTGGATGGATGCAGCAGTCGCTCTCCGTCTCCTCCCCTTTGTCAGGACCAGCCCCTGCAGCTTTCAAAGATGGCAGTGCTCTCCCTCCAGTCAACAGCTGCTCCGCAGACTCCCAGACTCCCGTATCCTTGCCGATCACACCGGGAAGCCACACCTGTGACTGTAGTGCAGACAGCGCTGCTTCAGACTGTAGCCCGCTCCACTCCGCCCCTGTTTGCTGATCGCAGATCTCTGCGCCGCTCTGTCCGGGGCCCCAGTACCGAGGGTCGCGTCAGGCGGAGTGTGGATTCGAACTGGTGTGTGGACCCGCGGTCTCCCGTGGCTCCCCAGCACCAATCCCGCCAGCTGTTATCGCTGGTTTTTATCGCCGGTTTCACGCTGGTGTGCAGTGAGTTTGGCTGGGGTTGCAGCAGTAGCGCGGTCTCCTCACACTGACCTTGTTTCGCCCGGCCTGTGCACCGCCCAGGCGGTTTTGCAGGAGCCTCGCGGCCCCAGCCGCTGCAGACAGTTTGTCTCTTTCTCTCTCTGGTAGTGGTAATCAAACCATCCAGGATATCGGTATTTTCAGTCCATATATATATAATGAAAGGCAATTTATCTGCTTTTTGGATTCTTTCCACGGAGCTGTCCTGAAGTGCGGCTTCCTCTAATCCGCCATCTTGGATCTCCCCGGTTTCTCTGCTTCTTGACGCCCTTCTGCAGCCCACACCCAGCGAGCCTCTGTTGGGTGCCCACTGTGTACCTGGAACCATGCAAGGTCATATAGATTCAGAGCCTGGGAGGACACTAAGGAGCTTACAGGCCGCTGAGAAGACTGACAGGGAAATTCCTACCCGAGGGAGCAGCTCACTCTGGGTCTTCACAAAACTTGCCTGTGCTCTTGTAAAGGCGGGTTAAGTCTGGTCCATCAAGTCTTAAGAATAGAGTGTGGCCAGGGCGCAGTGGCACATGCCTGTAATCCCAGCACTTGGGAGGCTGAGGCAGGAGGATCATGAATTCAAAACCAGCCTCAGCAATGGTGAGGCACTTAGCAACTCAGTGAGACCCTGTCTCTAATAAAAAAAAAAAAAAAAAAAAAAAAGGGCTGGGGATGTGGCCCAGTAGTGGAGTGCCCCTGAGTTCAATCTTGGTACAGAAAAAAGAAAGGAATAGAATGTGGATTCTGCATCACTCCTCTTTTTTTTTGTACTGGGGATTGAACTCAGGGGCACTCGACCACTGGGCCACATCCCCAGCCCTTTTTTGTATTTTATTAGAGACAGGGTCTCACTGAGTTGCTAAGTGCCTCGCCATTGCTGAGGCTGGCTTTGAACTTGCGATCCTCCTGCCTCTTTAAGGAGCTTAGAACCACCCCAAGAGTTTCCCAAACACATCGAGTGTGTGAGGTGGAGTGGATATCCATAAGGGCTTCTGGCTGAAAGTAACAGAAAAGCACTACTCAACTGATTTAAATAATAAGAACAATTTAGCTGGGCACAATGGGAGGCTGAGACATGAGGATTGTTGGGGTTTTTAGCCCCCGACTCCTCTCGACCTGCAAGAGAAGGGGGAGCACGCCCCAACAAGGAGGATCGGGAAAGGTAAGAGCCGACTGACCGGCCCTCCTTTCGGAGAACAATCAGATGAGTCAGGGAGACTGGTCAAGGCATGAGCTCTGTTTATTGAGGAAGTTGGACGGCCTTTCTAGAAGACATGGGCCAATCAGCAGACAGGTTATAGGGGAGCATAGGGAGCATGAGCAGATCACATTGGAGGAACAGCCACTAGTCTATCCTAGTGGTGGTTTGATTTTTCGTCATGTGTCAGGGCAACACCACTGGGCTAGGCCAAGTCCATGTATCACGAAGTGGGAGACAGCCAGAGAGTTAGGTTTTCATTTCCTTGACTTAAATTTCTATTCTTTCAGCTGACGTGTTCTTAATGTCCCCAGTAGAAGATCACAAATCTGAGGCCAGTCTCAGCAATTTAGTGAGGCCCTCAGCAACTTAGTGAGACCCTGTCTCAAAAAATAAAAAGGACTAGGGATGTAGCTCAGTGGTAAATGCAACATTGGGGTAAAGTCTCAGTACAAATTATAAGAAGAATTTAGTATCTCATAAGAAAGCTAGAGGTAGGCGATTCCAGAGTTAGTTAATGCAGCAGGTCAAAGATGTCAGTGAAGATCCAAGTTCCTTCCATTTTTTCCCCTTATCATCCTCAGTATTTTGGATTGTCCTCAAGCCATCTACCCTCATGGTCACAGGATGGCTGCCACTGTTTCAGACATTGCACCCAGACATAATATCATCCTGATGGGGAAGAGAGATTGATTTTTTTTTTGTAGCTCTCTCATTTTATCTGTGGAAAGCATCCATTGCAGAAGCCGCCTAGCAGACTTCTCTTTACTTATGACTAGCCATACAGCATTCTGTGACCAAGCCTAAAGGAGACATGTGAATGGGGACTATTATAACTAGCTCAAACCAACTATGATTACCTTCCAGGGCTGGGGCTGGGGCCTATGTCGCCAAATGAATGTGGTCACACAAGGGCAACTGGAAACCCAAGGCCTGATGGAATGGAGGAAGGGGAGTGGTGGATGATTGTGGAAGGCCCTGGCTGGGTGGGGTGCCTGCAGCACGTGCATGGAGGCCTGTCTCCAGTTAGTGGGTTCTGCCTGCACAGGGGGTATTTGGGGATATTTTTGGCAGAGCCAGTGATGTCCATGCAAGGAAAGAGGGGAAAGCAGCAGCCTCCTCTTCCTGGAATGCCCTCTGCCACATACTCACAGGGCCCCTCCTGAAGCCCCTTCTTCAGCTCTTTTTTACTAATTCCCTTTTCAGGGAGACCTTCCCTTTGGCGCTATCCAACCTGCCATCTGGACTGGGTACCTCCTTTCCCTTCCCTTCTCATTACCCTCCTTGGCGTTTCCCTCTCTAGCTTCCCACATATTTCATCACCCCCCCCCTTTTTGTTTGTTACTGGGGAATGAACTCAGGGGCACTTGACCACTGAGCCACATCCCCAGCCCTATTTTGTATTTATTTTAGAGACAGGGTCTCACTGAGTTGCTTAGGGCCTCACTTTTGCTGAGGCTAGCTTTGAATTCCTGATCCTCCTGCCTCAGCCTCCCAAGCCGCTGGGATTACAGGCATGTACCCCTGCACCCCTGCACCCCTGCACCTGGCTATTTTGTCCCTCTTGCTTGGTGTCTGTGTTCTTCTCCTCAAGGCTGGACTACTTGCTTTGTTCACTGCATTTCCAGTGCCTAGATCAGTTCTTGGCATGGAGTAAGAGCTCAGTGCTTATTAAATAAATGAAACCTGGTTGTTCACAAGTTGTAATGAGAAATATATATTTGGAGCATATCCCCAGCTCCTGGCTCTGAGCTCCTAAAACCCTGGGGATTTCCTAGAGATGCAGCTCTAAGAGCATTGTTTGCTCTGATGTTGCCTCTGACCCCAGTCCTGCCACAGATGCCTTGCAATTCCCTGGGAGTGTCTTTTGTGGCAATAAAGCAACTCTTGGTGGGGTCCTGGGGAGTCACAGGAAGACCAAGACAGGGTTGGGAGCTTGAAACTTCCAGCCCCATCCCCCATCCTCAAGGAACAAAGAGGGAGGGGCTGGAAATCGAGATAAGGATCCATCATGCCCACGGGATGAAGTTCCCATAAAAATCCCTGAAGTGCAAGGTTCAAAGAGCTTCTGGGTCAGTGAACACATCCATGTGCCCAGGAGGGTGGTGGGCCCCAATCCTACGCAGACAGAAGCTCCTGAGCTTGGGGCCGTCCCAAATCTCACTCTGTGTCCCTCTATATTTAGCTGTCCATCCACACCCTTTCTCGCATAGCACATGTGTTTCCCTGAGTTCCAGAAGCTGTCGTGGAGAATCATGGAACCTGAAGAAATGGTCATAGGAATCTCTGATTTGTAGCCAAGTCAGACAGGAGCGTGGGGTGTGGGTAACCTGAGGGTCCACAGCTTATGATTGGCATCTGAGTGGGGGAAGTCTTATAGGACCGAGCCCTTATCCTACTGGGTCTGTGTCACTCAGATGGTTAGCGTCCTAACTGAATAGCAGCACACTCTCTAGTAGGACCGATGGGTGTGGAAAACCCCACCCACATCTGGCGTCAGAAGCAAGGTGTTATGGAAATATTGACAGTGATGTGAGTGTCCTGGGGAAGAGTCACCTTTTCCTATACACTCACCTGGGGAGTTTGTGGAAAGCACACATCCCTAGGCCTTGGCCCCACATCTCCTCAGGTGACCCTGGTCCTGGCTCCCTGTGCAGATGTAAGAATGTTCTGCTTTGAGGCAGAGGCACCTAGGAGAAGCACAAAGAAGGGGTGAAGGCTGCCACATCCAGGAGCTAGCAAATGATGGGTGACTGTATAACCCACCGATTGGGATGTGATCAAATGTGAGGATAAAGATTTTTTAAAGTTCATGGGTTTGTTGGATTGCACATTCTCCTACCCCCCAGGGCAACACAGGGTGACACAGGGTGAGTGTGTAGGAAAAGGACAGTCATTGGTGGGGGCAGGCAGGGCCAGGGAGGGAATTTGTGAGCCTGTTCTGAGAGGAGCAGGTAGATGCAGTGTGGAATATTACACAGGGATGAGAAATGGCAGGTTAGACATTTGCATGGCAACCAGGATGAAAAGTAAAAGTGCAGCATTTGGCGAGGGAAAAAATAGAATCAGATTCATAACACAAACCATTAACATAACTTTAAAATATATGCTTGAGGCTAGGCAATGATGTCTTAAAATGCAAAAATTACTAATAATAGGAGAAAAAATAACTTCATTAAAACAAAGAACATTGTGATGGTGTCAGAAGACACCATTAAAAGAGTGAAAAGTCCAACTACACACAGGAAATATTTCTCCCTGTATCCAATAAATGATTCATAGGAGAACATAAAAATAACTAAGACAAATCAACATAGAAAAGCAAATAGCCCAGTCTAAAAACGGGCAAAAAATAAACTTGATTGAGCCTCTCACAGAAGACCAGATATGAATAAACAACATATACACCAACAGGCTGTGTGCTCAGCACCATTGTTATCTGGGAAAAGCAGGCTAAAGACATAACAGGAAACCACACTCCCACCAGCAGAATGGTTGAAAAATAAGACGGACAGGGTCTCCCTTTGGCTGCATATCCATTGGAACCCACATATGTTGGTGGAGGAAGTGTCAAAGGGCACAAGCAGAGGCATGTTAGAGAGGGGATAGGATAGGTCTGCTTCCCCATGACCCATGGTGTCGGGACCTTACGCTGTCTGCCAAGGGGATGGAAAAGCTCTGGCTTTCTGGCTGCTTGCATTACCATGCCCTGTTACAGGACCTAGGCTAAGCAGGGGGCGTGGCTGTGAGAACTGAAACCACCCCAAGGATAGGCCAATGGCTCCACCAATGGCATCCGCCCATGCTCCTTATGTGTCCCTATGATCTTTCTGCTGATTGGCCCATGTCCTCTATAAGACCGTCCAACTTCCTCAATAAACCGAGTTCCAGCATTCTACTGACTGGGCTCCCAACAGGGCTCTGAGTCTTTTGAAGGCGGTGGGGGGGGGAGGAGGTGTTGGTGGTCTTTATTTTCCCAATCCAGTCTCATTGTTGAGGTAGGCCCCTCTGGCCTCTTTTGGTAGACAGAAGAGGTCCATCCCGGGTACGGGGGGCTATAGACCTCAACCCCTTATAATAATCCGACACCATGGTGCTGCCCTTGCCCATACCCCAGAGAAATAAGCTCCATGGCCACCCCACACATGCACCAGAAAATGCTCATCATCGCTTCATTCATCAGAGTTGGAGGATCTGGAATAGCAACCCCAGGGAGAAAGAAGGCAAATGATGAGCTTTGGGCTCTAGACTTTCATCCCAGTATCAATGGGTTTCCAACTCTTGTAACTATTTCCCTGATTTAGACTTTGAACCTGCACAACTCGTTTCCTGATGGCTCAATAGGCACATTCTAAGTCTCTAAGTCACACTCAACATTCTGCTATAATTAACTCTCATTAAGACCTATAAAAAACAGACCCCGCTTGTAACCAGTCACCATTTTATCCCCTGAAAATGTGCCATTCCACTGCCACTTACCAAGTACAGCTTGCTGGTCCGAGGGCTGCTCCCATCCTCAGTCATTTTTGCTTACAAGAGTCAAATGCTGGGGCTGGGGTTGGTAGAGCGCTTGCCTAGCATGTGTGAGGCACTGGGTTCGATCCCTAGTACACCATAAAGGAAAAAAAAAAAAAAACCGAATAAGCAAAATAAAGGTATTGTGTCCACCTACAACTAAAATTAAAAAAAAAAAAAAAAAAAGAGTCTAAAGCTTGGAAAAATCCAAGGTCTATCAGTAAATCCAACAAAGTTAATGAAACTTTGAATACTGCACAGCAATAAAAAAAGAACATAATGATTAACGAAAGAGAGAAGAAAGACTTAAAGAAGACTATATAAACTCCATTTACGTGAACTTCAAGAAAGTTCCATCTATCTATGATGGTAAGGGTCAGAATAGTGATATCTGGGGATTAGTTTTGACTAGGAAGGATCGGAATGGACCTACTGGAGGGCTGGAGCTATTCTATGCCTTCATTTGAGTGATGGGTTGACACCTGTACCCCGACACACATACCCAGCTACTAATAAAATTCATTGAATTGTACACTGTTATGGTTTGGATGTGAGGTGTGCCCCAAAAGCTCATGTGTGAGACAATGTAAGAAGGATCAGAGGAGAAATGATTGGGTTTTGAGAGTCTTAACCCAACCAGTGAATTAATCCCCTGATAGGGATTAACTGAGTGGTAACTGAAGGGAGGTAGGGTATGGCTGGAGGAGGTGGGCATTGGGGGTGTGGCTTTGGGTATCTATTTGTATCAGGCAAGTGGAGTCTTTCTCAGCTTTCTGATCATCATGTGAGCTGCTTCCCTCTGCCACACTCTTCTGCCATGATGTTCTGCCTCACCTGGGGCCCTGAGGAAAAGAGCCAGCCTTCTGAAGCTGTGAAACTGTGAGCCCTCAATAAACCTTTCCTCCTCTACAGTTGTTCTGGTTGGGTCATTTAGTCACAGCAGTGAAAAAAGCTGACTAAAACATACATTTAGGATCATGCATACTTTACTGTGTATGTGTTTACCTCCATTAAAATTGAAACAAATTCTTGCACAGGAAACAATACACATTTTGTGAGAATACCTAGAAATAAAAAAGGGTCCAATGAACAGAATGGAGCAATTGTGGGGGGTTGTTGGGGACTGGGAGGGGAAGAAATGAAGAAAAGCCAAAAGGGCCCTTGTCCAAAACAATGATGAAAGTTTGTATAAACTAAGTACCCAAGGTGGTGGGTAACAAAAGCAATAGCAGCAGAATAGGAGAGTAAGCCAGGCGCGGTGGCGCATGCCTGTAATCCCAGCACTTGGGAGGCTGAGGCAGGAGGATCGTGAGTTCAAAGCCAGCCTCAGCAATGGCGAGGCACTTAGCAACTCAGTGAGACCCTGTCTCTAATAAAATACAAGAAAGGGCTGGGGATGTGGCCCAGTGGTCAAGTGCCCCTGAGTTCAATCCCTGGTACCAAAAACAAACAAACAAACAACAACAACAATAAATAAATAAAACAAAGAATAGGGGAGGTAGAAGTTAAGGCAGAAAGCACAGGGCTTTAGAAACTTGAGCTGAATGAACACCGAGAGAACCGCAGGATCATTGTAACCCAGAGTCTCTTCTCCCCTCATGTATTCTCATGTATTCGTTCACTTTTACATCATTATAACAAAATGCCGGACATGGGCTACTTACGACGTAAAGAGGTTTATTTTGGCTCATTGTTCTAGAGGTTCAGGTCCAAGATTGGGTGGCCCCATTGGTTTGGGTCTCTGGCCAGGGTGGCATGCCCTGTCAAGAGCACGTGTCAGAGCAAGTGCTTACATCATGAGCCAGGAAGCAGAGACTGAGAGCTCAGGGCCCCACAGACCCCTTCGAGGCACACCCCCAAGACCTTAGGACTTCCATGAGATCCTACCTCTTAGAGGTCCACAGTGTCTCCCACTACTGCCACCTTGGGCCCAACGTTTTACATATAAACCTTTGAGGACACCCATATAAATTATAGCAGCCCATTACCAAGAGCAGCCTACCCTGGTCGGCTCAGTGTCAACAATGGGATCCAAGAGAGTGACAAACCTAAACAAGACAGAGTTCTCGAGTCGGATCCTTCAGGGCCAAAGCTTCCCACGTCGGTGACAACCTGGCACTTAAGCCAGATGACACCTGTGTCCATGCGCTTATCAGTACACCATCCTGGCCAGTCCAGTTTGGAGGAAATTCACAAACAGCAAACTTTGAGTATGGTTCAGGTTCTCCTGCTAAGAAACCATCACCCTGGTTCATGGGCCATAATCCTGGTGTCTCATTAGAAACATTTTTGTGTGGCACTAGTGACAGTCACTGGTGGGACAACTGTTGAATCAAGAAGAACCCCTGCTTTATAGAATTTCAGTAACAACATTGTTTTGAGTTGAATTGTACCCCTCCCAAATTCTTATGTTGAATTCTTAACCTCCAGTACCTCAGACAGTGACCTTGTTTGGGTTAGGGTTATTGCATGTTATTAGCTAAGTCGAGCAGGACCCTAATCTAACATGACTGGTGTTCTTACAGAAGGGGGAAATATGAACACAGAGGGAGAGCAACATGTGGTGATGAAGGTGGAGATCAAAAGTGAAGCTTTGGGGCTGGGGTTGTGGCTCAGTAGTAGAGTGCTCGCCTAGCATGTGCGTGGCCTCGGTTCGACCCTCAGCACCACGTAAAAATAAAAGGCATTGTGCACAACTAAAATAAATAAATAAATATATATTTTTTTAAAACGTGAAGCTTTGCCAGGTCAAGGAACACCAAAAATTGCCAGCAAACCACCAGCAGCTGGGAGAGAGAACTGGAACAAATTCTTCTTCATTGGCCTCAAATGGATCCAACCCTGCTGACACCTTGGACCTCGGGCCTCTAGAACTATGAGGCCATACGTGTCTGTGTTGTCTAAGGCCCCCTGCCGGTGGCACTTCGTTAGGACAGCCCTAGGAAATGGAGGCTGAGGTCTAATGCAGATCCTGAACTGCCTTCCTTCTTGCTCCCAGCCCTCTCTTAGGAGTCCCTCTCCACTCCAATAAGAGGAAAAAAGTATTCTTTCTCTGCAGCATGGAAATGACTTCCAGTGAGCATTCAGAACATTCAAGATTGTTTTTTAGAGAACTGAGGTGGAGAGGAGTGCGTGGGGTAAGGGTCCTGGGAGGTGTCATGAAGCAGTCCTGCAGAGCAGCCACTGGGCACTGCTGGTGAGAGCCAAACCTCAGGGAACGAGGCTCAGGGAGGCTCAGGGTGGAGCTGGCAGAGGTTTGTTGTGAAGGATGCAGGAAGACTGCTGGAAACAGGCTGGGGAGTGTGTGTGTTTGTGTGTTGTTAGTGTGTGCATAAGCAGGTGCATATGTGAGAACATGCATGTGTGTTTATGTGTGCAAATGTGCCTGAATCTATGTGTGCACGTATGTGTGTGTCTGTGCTCTAAAGAGATTGAGAAAAAAACCCGTGGAGGCACCCAGCAGGAGTAACTGGTCCTTTAATGAATCCCCCCAGACTCCTCCTTCTTTCCCTCCTGGGCTTGCTATGAACCTTCCTTAATTAATGCCTGCAGAAGGCTTTCAGATGCTAGGAGCAGCAGCAGCAGCTTTATAAATAAACACAGACTCTAAAGGTTGACTAATGCCTTCACCCCTTAGGAGGGAGACAAGAGCTGTGCTGTGTTGGGGGAGGGGCCCCTGAGTCAAAGGAGGCAAAGGCAGTGAAGGCACCAAGATTTGGGGCCCAGTTCCACCATTAAATAGTTGCTTCTCCTTGGGAAGGTTACACCCCTCCCTGGGCTCAGTGATCTGCAAGTGTTGGACTGTGACCTCACCAGATCCTTTCTCCTGCTCACATTTTATACAGTGCTTTTGGCCAAGGCTACAGAGTTGTGTCAAGCTGAGTACAAAAGGGTATTCAAGAGAAGCAGGAGGGGGCCACGTGGCTGCTTCTTGCCAGATGGGCTTCCCTGGCCTGGAACCACCCACACAGTGGCCTGTTTATGGAAGACCAGTACTAAGCTCTCTAAGGGAGGCTTAGGAAGGGTGAATAACTCAGATCTGGTTGATGGCAGAGCCCCAGTGGGACTGCAAGTTCACCTCCTATGCTGCGAGGCACCCCTGCCCTGGCCCTGGAGGGGAATGTCTCCAGATGATGGAGACAAAGTCATGACCATTTTCCATTTGAGGTGATGGCCACCTTTAGCAGTGGCCTTCCCTGACCTTACATCCTAACCAAAAAGGAAAGACCCAAAAGCAGAAGGGGGCGCTGAATGTCGAGATGGAAAAGAACCACATCTGGTCCATACTTTCATTTGGCAGAGGAAGCTGTGGCTTTATGTGTTCACATGAGGCGGCTTTTGTCACATGCAGCAATGACAGAGCCTAACCCAGAATGCAGGCTCCTGCCCTGAGGGTAGCTACTTGTCTGCAGCCTGATTTCTTTTAGGTGTTTAGTCTAAGGCTGGTGAACTAATTGCACGGTTGAACAAAGGGGATCTCTGGGGCTGGATGTTTGGCTGGCCATCTGCAGTGATATATATGGTGACCATTTGTTCCATTTTCCAAGGACAGCCCAAGTTTATGTCTATTGTCTGGTGGAATTATTAATAGTTCACATTCAGAAGTATCCTAGTTAGGATGAATTATGTGATCACCCCATTGATAGACAACAGGAAGGCACCAAAGAAAAAAGAGGACTTAAATCTGCAGCGTCCTTGACTTATAGAACAGAAAAGAGGTACAAAATCCCTCCAAAATTGTTCTGCAGTTTTCAGCTTAAGTTGTGTAAATGGAAAATCATTCTGTATTTCCCTCCATTAGGGTGGTGCAATGGCAGTGTTTGAGCTGGAGAAGATTCCTCAAGATCTTCACATCAGGCCACCCCCACTGGTCCAGCAGCTGTCTAAGATTGTCACACATGAAATGTCCACGTACTGCCCAATTCCAGGGTCACTAAGTCTGAAGCTATAATGAGACTTTATTTTTCTATTTTTTTTTTAGTTGTAGATGGACACAATACTTTCATTTTATTTATTTATTTTTATGTGGTGCTTAGGATAGAACCTAGTGCTTCACACATGATAGGCAAGCACTCTACCACTGAGCTATGACCCCCACCTCGAGACTTTATTTTTATTATCAAGTCCTACCACCTTTTTCTATAAATGGAGAAACTGACATCCAGAGAGAAGGAAATGGGGAGGAGGGGAGATCACATAACAGGTCATCGGCAAAGTGTGGACTAGACCCCAGTTCTCCTGGGTCTTGTTCTTTCTTCTGTAGGAGACTGACTCCATGTGTCTGGCTGTTCACATGCAGATAGGCAGTCGGGAGAAGTCCCTGGCTCTCAGCACTTCCCCTCCCTGCCCTGTGTCAACCAGTAAGCCAAGTGAACACCTGCAGATCCCCATGCAAAGGAGAACAGAGAGTGAGATCTGGAGCAGCTAGAGGGGTTTAGGGCTCACGGGGTACCTGACTGGAAAACATGGTCAGACACACAGCCCCATCCACCAGAGGAGACAGGGAAAGTCTAGGATAGGCTTTGTTGAGAGCCACAGGCCATTGGGGAGCTATGGGGCCCTTAGTGGGCACTCAAGTCACAACAGAACCTTGTTCTCAGTGTTGGATCAGACAGGGAAATGTTGTACCTGGGCCCATGGGACCCAGACCCCCTCATTCCTGTGATGGACCTTGTTCTGCTGTTGTCAACTCTGGTGAGGATCTGGGTTTTGGGAAGTACTTGCAGTAGGTTCTTCTTTTCTAAGTCTGTGTGAGCCTGCAAGCTTGGTCATTCTGCCTCCTGCTTCCCCTCCCAGGGTGCAGCACAGGCTAGTGAAAGCAAACTTCACAGGCACTGAGTGAAATGGTAAAATTAAGAAATAGACTTGCTGGGTGTGGTGGTGCATGCTTGCAACCCCAGCAACCCGGGGGCTGAGGCAGTAGGATTGTAAGTTTGAGGCCAGGCTCAGTAACTTAGCGAGGCCCTAAGCAATGTAGAGAGACCTTGTCTCAAAATTAAAACATAAAATGGGCTGGGAATGTAGCTTAGTGGTAAAGCATCCCTGGGTTCAATCCCCAGTACAACAAAGAAAGAAAGAAAAAATTTTGACTTTTTTGAATTTCACATCACTCAGCTATAAAATGAGAGAAATAAAATATGCCTTATAGGGTTTTAGTGAGGGACAAAGGAAACAATAAAGTCTGATAATAGTGCCTGTACAAATGAAGAGCTTAATAGGTATATCTGTTATTATTACTGTTACTGCTGCTATTATTATTATTAACTCTAGTCTGCATGTCCTTATTTAATCTTATTATCATGAACCTCGTCAACAAGGCAAGAAACCTGGTGGTCACCCTGGACTTTTCCTTTACTATGCACAGATGATTCATAATGAAATCTTACCAATTTTAATTGCTAAACCTTTTTAAAAATATGGTCCTTTTTTTGTTTGGTTTGCTTTGGTTTGGTCATCTTCCTTGGATCAGGCCATCGTCAGTTCCTTCCTGACCACTGGCCCAGACGCCCAGCGGAGTCTCCGTTGCTGTTATAGTTTGGATCTTGAATGTCTCCCACAGGTCCTGTGTTGAAAGCGTGGTCTCCCGCCTGTGCACAGATGGGAGGTGGTGGAAGCTTTAAGAAAAGTTGAGATAGGCAGTGGGGAGAAGTCCCTGGCTCTCAGCACTTCCCCTCCCTGCCCTGTGTCAATCCAGAATGAACAAAGTTAGGTCACTGGAGGTGTGCCCTTAAAGGGGACATGCGGACCCCAGCCCCTCCCTGTTCCTCTCTCTGCTTCCTGGCTACCACGAGGTGAAGAGTCTCCTCTGCCACATGCTCCTGCCATGATGTGTGGCCTCGACACAGGCTCAGGGGCAGAGAGCCACCTGCTGAGAGGCAGAGAGCCACCTGACTGTGGGCTGGACCCTCTGAAGTCACGAACGGATGTGGACCTTTCCATAAGTTGATTTTATCGGTGTTTTGTGGCAATGACCGAAAGCTAACACAACTGCCCATCCTCTCTCACATTCCCCTCCCTTACTGAGCTGCCAGAGACCTATAAGAAAAAGAAGATCTGACCATATCCCTTTGATTAAATCCATTAATGACTCCCCAGTGTCTACTGGGTCTAGATTAGGCGTATTCCAACTACATCTCCACCAGTCTCTGTCTTTTAAGTTCCAGCACAACGAATGGCTTATATTCTGATCTAATTTTCACACAATTACTCTCCGCCTATTCCACACACACCATGGCTGGCTGTTTCTTGTCTTCCTATCTTTGCTTGTGCTATTTTTTCCCCTTGAACACATGCTCCCCCACTTTGTCATAGATTCTCATAGATCCTTTGAGAACCGCTTAGGCATCACTCCATTTTGGAAGACTTCACTGGGCCTTCTTATTTGCTTTAGGTGCCCTGCAATATCCTATGCCTATCAATTATCACCTTATGATGTTATCTTATGATCAATCTACCTCCAAGCTGGACTGTGAGATCCTAGGGGCAGGGACCAGTTCTTAGTCATCTTGGTGGCTCCAGTGCCATCCATGTCCCACATACACAGGGCTTGATGCATGTTTTACTCAATCAATGAATGAAGTGACTCCAAACCTGGCATGTGGTAAAGAGTTTGGGGAAAGGAAACTCATTTCCATTGAATGGAAAATATAGACACACTTTCTGGATATATGAAATTGAACAAAGCATGCTTCTCTGACATCTTCAGAATAAAGGATGACAGAGAGGGTTGGGAAAAGCACTGAAGAGGATAAAAAGCTTCCAGGAACCCAAAGCTAGGGGTAGCACCCTCTCAGCTCAGTTTGGCCTAGGTAAGAGAGCAGGATCTGACAGGACGTGGACATTTGCTTAGATGGCACATTTTGCTGCACAGCAGAATCCCTCATCCTTTTGGGGATTCATTCTTGATGGAATTTGTCATCACAGTTTCTTAGCTTCTGGGAATACTGGGGGAACTACTGTGTCTACAGTGGGGAATCAAACTTAAGGAACTCATGACCCTGGAAAAGTGGTATAAGCAGAAAACATGGAAGCATCAAAAATTATTCCAGACAGATTTGTGACAGAGCAATAAAAAGAAGCTGAAGCCAGGTGTGGTGGTGCACACCTGTAATCCCAGTGACTTGAGAGGCTGAGGCAGGAGAATCACTAGTTCAAAGTGCCATAGTAACTTATTGAGGCCCTGAACAACTTAGCAAGACCCTGTCTCAAAATTTAAAAATAATAATGTTTTAGTTAGTTTTTTCACTGCTGTGACTAAAGGATCTGACCAGAACAACTGTAAGGGGGAAAAGTTTATTTGCGGGCTCACAGTTTCAGAGGTCTTCATCCATAGAAGAACGGCTCCATGCCTTGGGGCTTGAGGTGAGGCTGAACATCATGGTGGGAGAGTGTGGCAGAGGGAAGCAGCTCACATCAGGAAGCAAAGAAAGAGACTCCACTCTCCAGATACAAATATACACACCAAAGTCAGGGCCCAATTCCCACCTCCTTTGGCCACACCCTACCACCTTAGTTAATCCCATCTGCACTGTCTCACATGTGAGCTTTCAGGGGGACACCACATCTAAATCATAACAAATAATAATAATAAAAGGGTTGGGGATGTGGCTTACTGGTTAAGTGCCCCTGGGTTCAATCCCCAGTACCAAAAAAAAAAAAAAAAAAAAAAAAAAAAAGAAGAAAAGCTGGGTTACAGCTACTCTTTGAGGCTGAGTATTGCACGTTCCATAGGACCACTGTCCATCAAGAAACACCACTGGGGAACATGTCTGGTTCTGAGCCAAGTGAAAATTTCTAAGCTCCTACAAAAAAACACTACAGAGAAAAACAATTTCCCTTGACATGTGGTAGAGAAAGAGACAGGAGAGGGTGGGATTAGAATCCAGATCTTTGTAACTATACTTAGGGACAGTGTTCTTTGCACTTCTGCATATGGGATAAAGAGCTCCTGGCAGCCTACATCCTGGGATTGCTGTCTTGGTCTTCTGAGCCCTTAAATGATGTAGGTACTAGATGTGTTGTAAAAAGACAAGCCTACTTCTACCTGTCAGACAGCTGGTGGGAAGCGGGAGTGAATCTCTGGGAGGAGCTAAGTTTGGACAGGTCTGGCAGCTTCCAGCTTGAGACCCCTGAGAACGTCTAGACCGTGGTTGCCCCGTATCTCCACAGCTGGATCTCCCACCACTCCCCCGGAGCATCCATTCCAGACCCAGCCCACCTCAGTGGGATGTTCTACCTTGACTTTTGTCCAGGTACTTGGTGCCTTTCCTCTTGGTCCTCAGACTTCCAGGGAGATTTCTAAGTTTGGGCTCACAACTCTAGGGTCTCCCACACTTTCTTTTGTCTGTTTTGAACATCTTCTGTTTCCTGTTGTGTCCTTAGTTAACCTGTCATGGTTTGGATTTCTTGCATTTCCCTTCTTCAGCAATTCTGGGGGCTTGGTCCAAGCTGTGTGGAGAGCTGGCTCAGAGCCTCTGCACTTTCAGCACCACCCAGCCCCTGGAGAATATTAGCTACCAACAGTGATCTGCTTTTCACCACCCCTCTGATGTTTTAAGACTGCAGTCTGCACTCACAGTTTTTATTTGTGTACTTTTCTCAAAGCTCTTAGCTGTTGGGAGGCATTACTCATAATTCAATTTGGTGAAAATCTATCTGGATACCCAAGTTTGAGTTAAATATACCAAGGATTTGTATCTGCCTCCTTCACTCCCCTAATTGTAAGAGGGAGTAGGGAGCATAGCATTTGGAATCTGAAAATCAAGTATTCAGCAAAACACTGGGGAGGCTCACCAATATGTGCAGCCAGCCAACTTGACATGACGAAGCATTGCTACAACCTGCCGGCTGCAAATGATAAATTTAACCTTAAAGATGACTCGACGTTCCAAAGCTGGGAAGCAAGCTGATTTCTCTGAAAAGACAGAAAGAGGCAACAGCTGGGTAGATCAGGCATTGTTTGCAAAAAAGGATTCCTCCATCTAAGAAGGGGTGAGTAGCCACTTTGTCTATAGAGTCTGGAGAACTAATTCCTAAAACTCTATCCTACACCTCCACCCCTGCCCACCCTACCACTACAAACAAAGAACTGTCATTACAATTCTGAGCTCTTCACCTTCTCCACATCTGCATTGGTTGAACTCAAACAAAGCCTCATGGTCAGAGCACTTGGTTTTGATGTGACACTCCCATCCTCAGTATCACACTCACCAGGGAAACAGGATTTCATGGGGAGGAACTGTTGATTTTCTCTTTAACACCCAAGAGAATAGAAGAGGGCTGGGATTTCTTTAGAAGCATTTCTTTCTTCTCTGATTTGCATCTATATCATTTAAGAGAAGAAAGTAGAGTCCTGTCTGGTATGTGAGATGAAAGGAACAAGGATATGAAGTTTGAATGAACTTACCAGATGCCAACAATCTGTGCCTTCATGGGGAATCCTTTGGTCTGGCAATATTTTGTCCTGGGCCTACCTTTTGAAAGATCTGGAGGAAGCCAGTTGTAGGTGGTTTTATACCAGTAGGGCTGGGTATACACACCAGGAAGTTCTTGAAGATGCTAGCAAAGATTTCTCACACTGAAATTATTGCCATGCCTGGCCTGCTAAATGCAGAGACTGAGCAGTGTCAGTGTGTCTTTGGAAGAATGTTGAGGTCCTACCAATCTTATTGAATAACATTGCCTTCTCAGGCTTTGCAAGTAAAATGCTGCTTGCTGGAGTTTAGACCTTAGTGTCAGTGTCCCCAATGGCCCATGTGCTAAAGGCTGGACCCCAGCCTGTGGTGCTATTGGGAGCTGGGGGAACCTTTAGGAAGTGGGGCCTAGGGGAAGGAAGTTAGGTCACAGGGGTTTGCTCTTGAAGCTGATATTGGGATACCAACCCCTTTCGTCTCCTTTTTTGCTTTCCACCACCATTAGGTAAGCAGCCTTGCTCCACTGTGTGTTCCCACCAATATGTACTGTGATGCAACAGGGCTAAGTGACCATGGACTGTGAGACCTCCCAAACCATGTGCCAAAATAAACATTTCCTCTTTTAGGGTGATTTGTCTCAGGTATTTTGTTACAGCAATAGAAACTTAACAGAGCTTTACCCACGAATGCATGGGCAGTAACAGTAATTCTATCTTGGGTTATGTTGACAACTTTGTCTTAAAAGAGCTCATAACATTTCCTCTGTTGGGAAGGGATAAGTGTTACTGTTTTCTTTTTATTGATGAAGGGGAGAAGACAGTGTGTTAGTTAGCTTTTTGCTGCTGTGACAAAATACCTGAGGAAAACAGCTTAAAGGGGGGAAATATTTATTTTGGCTATGGTTTCAGAGATTTCAGTCCATGGTTAATTGACTCCAATTGTTTCTGGGCCTGTGGTAAGGCAGAACATCATGGCAGAAGGGCATGGTGGAGCAAAGCTGCTCAACTCATGACAGCTGGGAAGCAGAAAGAGAGAGTGTACAAGATAAGCCCTTCTGGGGCATGCCCCCAGTGACCCACTTCCTCCTACTAGGCTTCACTTCCTATAGTTTCTACCATCTCCCAATAGACTCTTCAATTATGAACCCATCAATGTATTAACCAATTAATGAGATCAGAGCACTAATGAGCTAATCACTTCCCCAAAGCCCTGCCTCTGAACACTGCTGCCCCCGGGACCAAGTTTTCAACACATGAGCCTTTAGGAGACATTCTAGATCCAAACTGTAACTATGATATAGCAAAGTGACCCCAGACTCAGTCAGGTCATGGTTGATGTCAAAGTGCCTCCCGCAGCTGTGGCCTTCTCAATGGCTGGAGTACTGGAGCACAACAAATTCCACAGCTCCAGAGTGCCTGGTATGGAGGACCTGTTTGACATTATTGCTCCTGTTTAGTCCTCATACAGACCCTGTGAGGGTCTTCTGTTTCATAAACAAGAAACAACATCTCAGAAGGTCCACCTGTCCAGGAACTGAAGGCAGATCTGTGTGACTCCAAGGTTAACTGCCCTGACTTCTACTCTAGGCAGCCTGACTTCTGCAACTGTGGGGTTGACATCACCACATTGGACAATGCCACCTTTACTGACAAGTATCTCAGGGCTCTACCTTAAATTCAGTTAGGTTAAAACTGCTGCTTGGGAGCCAGAGACACCTAGGAGTGGCACCCATGATGGTCTCTGAATTTGGGATGAGAGTGGGAAGAGGAACAGTTAATTTAGATATGAAATCTAACTTTGGGTGCTTCAGATAACCCTTTTGATCTATTTCTTGAACTCTCTAGAGAAAGCTCTTTGTATAAAGACACTCTCATCTGCTTTGTGGTATAGAAGAAATAAGCATTCCATCCCCAAATGCTCTTTAAAAGGGTGACTTAGTCTTTGGTCTAGATGAATTGGGGCTGTCACTTTTAAAGTGATTCATTCCAGTCAAGGATGGAGAACGTATTATTTTTCAAAACAGACCACTGTGGTGTTGACCTCAAAAGGCCCAAGTGAAGCCTGAATGTGTCTGAGCACCCTGGGCTTGGGCTCATTCCTCTCTCACATGGGCACTGTTTCACAAGGGCTGCTGCAACTGCTATTTCTTTTTATTTTATTCAGTGCTGAAGTAGAAGAAATATTTCACAAAATTAGCCATTTACCACTGCAAATATACTAGAAACCTTGAGAATGAAATTAATCTCTTTTTACATAGAGAAGCTATTTTAAACATGTCATTGCCATCAAAAAGAATTTTTAAAAAAATTTTATTACTTTTATTTTTATTTCATTTACTTATTTTTCTGATGTTGGGGATGGAACCTAGAACCTCATGCATGCTAAGCAGACACTCTACCATTGAGCTACATACTCAGCCCTCAAACAAATTATTTTTAAAGATTGGCCAGCAGGTAAGCATATCATTGATTTTGTTCCAATTTCAGTAGATATGTCACCAAAGCAACACTGTTAGCATTGATTTTGGGATAACCAATCCATATGCCTCTCTCCTTGCCCCAGTCTCCTATGAGAATGATATAAATGCAATTATCAATTTCAAGTATTTTAAGAGAGCTTCACATGGATTTATCACTATGTCAGACATTGTAAGACATTTCAAAGAAACAAAGAACTTATCTCTTCCTGATGTTGGAAGGTAACACAGTAGACTCCTCAAAGCACAGTGCAGAACAAGGGTTCAGTAAAAGTCAACTCCTTCTCCACCCACCTTTTCTCCTTAGAAGAAAAGTCCTCTCATGCAGGAGAGTGGAGGAGGTTGTTGTTCTAATAGGACTTTTGCCTAATGTTTGGCTGAACAAAGGTCTAAAGCTTCAAGTTCAAGCTGGTATCAGAACCTGTAAGGAAACCTATTTTCTTCCTAGCCTCTATTTATGAGAATAAAACCTGTCTGCTGAGCAGCAATCTAAAGATCTTTTATTATCCAAGAATAAAAAGGACTATAGAAATGCAAAGCTTTATTTATTACTAATACTCAGCAGGGACTAATTCCCATGTGGACCCTATTGGGCCTGAACAGCTTGGCAAGGGCTCTTCTGCCTCCTTCCAAGATTAAGCTCCTTGTCTCTGTGAACACAGAAATCAATCTGCTGCAGAGCTTGAAGAATCCTTATCGTTATGCCCCTGCACATCTACCACCTATTCTTCAAGGCTGAGAAAGGCTCTGCAATCTTCCATGACCTCTCCATCAGCAGCTTTTGCTAAAAATGATAGAATGCTCCTTTGGAAAGCACAGGAAGGCATATCCTGCTGCTTGGGCCCCAAAAAACAACATGAGCTGGGATAAGTGAAATGTTGTTGGGAATCTGGGCCATTTGTTGTCTCCTAGAACAACCATCCTCTAGAAACTAGCTATAAATACTTTCAGAAATAATTTCCCTTTAAAGGCCTGGGTAACACATGCTAACTGGATTTCTGCAAATGAAAGGGTGACTTTTGTAAAAGAAAACAATCATTACTTCCAAAGGCTCATGAACAGCTTTGTAGGTTAACTTATGGGAGGATACTGCCACCTGGTGGTCAGCAGGTGCTGTGGCAAAACGAGCTCAGCACTAGGATATGGCGCTCTGAATAACCAGACCGGTTAACAAAGAAGCAGCTCAAGAAAGCAAGCCCTTCCCAAAGGGAGCCAGATTCTTAAAAAGGCCCCATAAATGTAAGAAAAAAGAAATGGCTTGGCATTTTCTGTGTGACCTGAGCGAAGACTTTTTCTACCCCCTCAATTCTTAGTACCAGGTGTACTAAAGAATGTGATTCTTAAAAAAACAAAACAAAAACACACTTAACTATACAAAAACGTTTTACTTTGTATTACATTTATGTTTTAAAAAAGGCAGAAACATTTTAGTTTACACCACTTCACACAAAAGAACCTTTTGCTGGAGTTCTAGAAGGATCTTCGAAATCAGTTTTAAAATGATTTGCTTTCACATAGTCTTTTTCAGGGTTGCTTGTGTCATGCTGAAGAGATAGGCTTCATAGATTATATTTAAGAAGTTGTCGTCATTCTGAAAAACAAAACCAAAAGGCACAGGGAATGTAATTTGGGTGGCAGAAATCAAGACTTCCTATCATGGAGCAGAACTTGGCATCAGATACTAAGATGCTCACCTCTGCTTGTTCACTTGAACAGCAGGCAGGGTTTAACCATATGTGAGGACGTTAAAAGAGGCTGAAGGCAAGGCAGGGATAGGGTTGCTGGCTTTCAAGTCAGTATTTGAGGTAGCAAGTGCTCATGGGCAACACAGCCACATGGCATAGTGGAACAAGGTTTACTAATGAAAAGCTGGAGTCTGCTGCATGAAAAGGCAGATTTCAGCCACGCTGGTAGTACATGCCTGAAATCTCAGCTATTCAAGAGGCTGAGGCAGGAAGATTGCAAGTTCAAAGGTTAATGGGCTAATGAGACCCTGTCTCAATTTTTTTTTTTTTTTTTTTAAAAGAACTGGAAGTATAGCTAGTGGTAAGTGCTTGCCTAGCAAGTTGAAGCCCTGGGTTCACTACTCAGTAAACCTCCCCATCCTCACCCCCCCCCCCCCCAAAAAAAAAAAAAAAAAAGCAGGTCTCCAATGGATGGGTTGAAAGGAAATGATTTAGGTTAGAAAGTTTTAAAGTTGGGTTAGGAGACTGCTGGTAGTTCTTTTAATTTTTTTTTTTTTTTTTTTTTTTTTTTTTTTTTTAGGGGAATACTTAGCCACATCCCAGCCCTTTTTATTTTTTATTTTGAGACAGGGTCTCACTAAGTTGCTTAGGGCATTGCTAAGTTGCTGAGGCTGGCTTTGAACGTAGACACCTCCTGCCTCAGCCTCCCGAGTCACTGGGATTACTGGTGTGTGCTACCACTCCCAGCTGCTGATAGTCCTTAAAGGTTCTCCAGGTTGCCCACAATATGTTTGGGGCATTCATTAGTTAGCGTTTTATCTGCAATATGCTTCATTGGTCCCTTACCAAGGCCAGTATAAATCTTCCCATGAGTTGTAGAAAGTTTCTGGCCTTGGCAAGTAGGCAGCAGTTAGACTGATGAGTCTCTGGATTCTTTTGCCTGGCTAAAGGGTGAGAGAGAACCACAAGTCTAATCAGTGGTTTTCTTGATTTCTAATGCTAGCGATCTCTCTCTCCCACTCAAACCCTTTAGCAACTCACACACATTTCATATCTTCCTTTTATCCCCTGCTCCTACCACACATATAGTTAGCATTATTCTCATGAAATGAAGGAAGGAATATTACTCCTGTTTTTCCTTGTATGAGATTGTGTCCTAACAAATGAGACTAAAACCAGAATGCCTTACTTCTAGCAGTGCATCAGGAAGGTGATATCTAGAACACAGAAAGAAGTGAAATAGGGCTGGGATTGTGGCTCAGTGCTAGAGCACTTTTTTAGCATGTGTGAGGCACTGGGTTCAATTCTTTGTACCGCATATAAATAAATGAATAAAATGAAGGTCCATCAACATCTAAAAAACTTTTAAAAAAGAGAAAGAAGTGAAATATATGCAAAGAGTAGAAGGAACAGGAACAGAATTTCTAAGTAGCAATTTTCAGAATTGTGGGACAATGTGATATAAATGAAATGAGCCAGAAAAGTACAGATCTTTAAAATTCAAACTTAAATTTTTTTCTTTATTGTTCATAGTAAAGAAGTTTATTCTCTCCAAACCCTCATGAAGTTGTCATGGAAAATTTTAAAAATGTGGAAAATATTGGAAAATATTCTTTTTTTTAATTTTTTTTTTTAGTTGTAGGTGGATATAATACCTTTATTTTGTTTACATGGTGCTGAGGATCAAACCCAGAGCCTCAACATGTGAGACTAGCATTCTAACGCTGAGCCACAGCCCCAGCCCTGGAAAATATTCTTATTCTAATATATTTGAATTAGCAAGGCTCAATCATTTGTTATTGATCTTATTTTCTATCAGTTTGCTATTAGGCTTTTGTGCCCAGATGCTGATTTCTAGCCCCATTCTTTTCATTCTTTCTAAAATGTGTTATCTTTTTAAAAAATGCTTTTACTAATAAGAGACTCTTGTCTCTTTAAGTAGAATGAGGCAACTGCAAAAGCTCTAACCTGCTCTTTAAAAAGACATACGGTGCTTAAACAAAGTACCACAAACATTTTCCTTAAAGACTATTCAACACAGAGATACCTAAATACATTAAAGACATTAATTGAGATGTCTGAAGACTGTCTGGATGGAAGCATTTCCCCCTTCCAAGTCCTATCCTTTATTTTTGGAGGTGCTTTGCCAGGTGGGGTGCTAAATGCTCTTCCAGAGACCGGTCCCTTCCAACATCTGTGTTGTTAGCGTGCCCATGGAATAACACAGGGGCATGGAGCAGATAGAATCCCAGTTCTGCTTAATTACTGTTTATGTGACCTCAGCCAGTCACTTACCTCAATTTCCTTGTTTGTAAAATGGGACAAATAATAGGGTTTTGTATAAGGATTAAATGAGTTTATATATGTAAACAGTGCCCTGCACAAAGTTCTATATGAATTTCGTTATTATTCTTATTGCTGTTATTTCATAGAGACAGGTGAGACAAGGAGTCCCATCATACCACCCTGTCTTAATTAGCAGGTCTCAAAGCCATTTATAAAATGTTCCTGAAGCAGTCACAGCCAGTACTTGCCTCCCTACCTGTTCCCTACATGTTTGGACTCAAGACTGCTACTTCCAAGATGGGCCTTACATCTGTTTCCCACAGTGAGCTCTTGGTACCCTGCAGTGCCCAGAGTCCCCCAGTGATGGCCTTCTTTTCTGATAGGTAACAGCTTGGAGGCCTTAAGTCAATCCTCCAAGTCACAAATCCCTTGAAGGGTACAGACATCCAATGTCACAATTAGCATTCTAAATATTGTCTAGCTGGTTGAGGTCAGATGCCGTTGGGGTGCAGGCTGAGTTGTTACAGGCTCCCTTCTTGTTCTTGGGAGTACTAAGTAGGCATCTACTTATATCTCATGGCCACCACCAGTAGGTCCACAGGTTGGGTAATAAGGGAAAGGATATGCCAGGGCCTTCTTACCTGAACCAGATATAGCAGGGCTTCTTGGAGCTGCAGCCTGGTGAGTGGGCTGCTGGCAACCAGAGAGGGCTCCGGGTTCTTCAGGGGCAGGAGGAGGCTGGTGGGGTCAGCAGGTGATTCCTGGCCTCCCAGGAGCAAGAGCCCATTATCTCTCTCCCTCAGTGGGGTGCCAGAGGCTTTCGTGAACACCATGGGGGACATGAGCAGAGAAGACGCCACTGTAGCAGGAGTGCGCTGAGGTGAGATGACCTGCTCACAGCAAAGACAAATACACACAGGTAGGAGTAAGGAGCAGTCCACCAAAACTCAAGAGGCGGAGAGGCCCCCTCTGTACAATGGTGGATATCGGTGAATTCCAGTATTAATTGTTCACAACTCCACCAGGTACAAGATAACTCATGTCTGCTCAATCCTCCATGTGTTTTCCTTTGGCATTACCAAGCAGCTCTGGAACAGTTGCTGTGCCAGCTGTTGTATTCCCATTGCACATAAAGGTTTGTCTCTGGGTAATATTTTATTTTGGGGGCTTCTTATTATTATTTGACAACATGAATTTAGGAATGCTGGTCTTACTCAGGGATGTTGTCCACTGCCCCAGCCTAAAGGTCCAAGCACCCATGGGAGATGCTGCATGTATTTGTTTGGGGCACTTCTCCGGCCTCCTCTTCAGCCTCACTCATTTGTCACAAGGAGGGACCATGATTTGTGGGGTTCACCCCCTCTGGTTCCTTCCTGATAGGACCCGCCTGCTTGTGGAGGGTTTTCTGTTTCTCTAGGCTGGCGTGCTGGCAGCTCTGCTGGTGACCTGTCTGGGTAAGTCTAAATCACTTGGCTATAGACCTAAAACCAAGTTCCAAGTTTCCCAATGGCTTTTCCAGTTATGCAAGTGACATTCTGATCCCTGTTTGACTAACTCCCACAGCTATCATGTGTTTCTAACTCAGGTAAGAAAAAGGAATGTTATTTTTCAGCTTCCAAATACCCCAAAGAGGTCATGAGAAGAGGTAGAGAAGCCAGCAATATAGAGATTGCTACAATTTTATAATCATTCCCTTGGCATCTTTTTAGCAGAAGCTGGCCTAAAGGAAGATGGGCTGTTTGTTTCTTTTAACTCGTCCCTGTTTGATATTTTGAGGAGAGGTGTTGAGAACTGACGCTCCCCAGGGGAGGAGTCGCAGCATTAGGAGAGCACAGCGTGGGCTGCCGGGATGTACACTTTCCTTACTTGGCTCTTGACATTTGTGAGTACTGAAGGGAGAATTATATATGCAGAAATCTAAATCAGACTATTAATCCCACTTTTCTAATTCTAAGTCATCAAAGAGAAAAAAAACAGACATTTTTTAAAAGCGGGCCAATATCACACTGAAATAAGGGTGAGGGTGAGTTTTTATAAACATCATTCTACAATTAGAAGGCACTCAGATTTGGGATTTTAATAAATAAGAAGGGAAAAGATCTGGACACAGGATTTCATGAGCAATGGCACATAGCCAACATTTTTGTTTTCAAAAAAGCAAAAGCTTTCTGAGGAACTGTTTTAAGTTACATTACACAACATGTCAAAAAGACCAGTGGTAATATGTATAATAAGTAGGAGGAACTTTTGATTTCTAAACCACTATATTTTCAGTGGATTTGTGGCAATCCAAAGAGAACATTACCCCAAGCCACATCTCCAGACAGCACCACAGGCAGATGACCAGTGGCTTTCTGTTTTCTCACTGTTCCCAGTTATGGATGGATGTGCAGAACCATCTCCCCAGAAGCCAGACTATTTCTAAAAATTACAATATTCTCCCAGTTTGTGTATGGCAAGCAGAGGTAGGTGGCACACTTAACCCTCCCCTGATCTTCATTAAGCTATGCTGATGATCTAGAGGTTGATAAAATAGGTTGTTAATTTTATTAGGTGTTTTCTGCTTACTTCAAGGAACTATGTGACTGTGGGCTCTGTAGGAGTAGGGAATTTGCTTTCTCCCATTGCATAAACACAATGCCTAACATGTAGGAAGTGCTCAAAATCATTTACTAAATCAATGAACAAGCAATAACTGTGGAGAGAAAAATAAGAAGTCAGATGTTTGATATTTCAGAACGATTTTAAACCAGGCCATTTTAAGTTTCCATAGTTAAAGATGGGTTCTTTTCCACGTCTCTGCTAGTCTTTAGGCCTTATAGCTTTATGAAGATTTAACTCTACAAATAAACTATTTCTAAAGTATGGGGGTCAGGGGAGCTCCCACAATGCTAAGCAGAGAGGGGTGGCTTTAACAGAAATGTGTGTGATACCTGGCTCCTATGGCACAGAAGCAGATTGCAAATTTCACTGCATCATAGTAATAAGATATATTTTTGGGCCGGGCATGGTGGCACATGCCTGTAATCCCAGCACTTGGGAGGCTGAGGCAGGAGGATCGCAAGTTCAAAGCCAGCCCCAGCAATGGTGAGGCACTTAGCAACTCAGTGAGACCCTGTCTCTAATAAAATACAAAAAAGACTGGGGATGTGGCCCAGTGGTCAAGTGCCCCTGAGTTCAATCCCTGGTACCGAAAAAAAAAAAAAAAAAAAAAGATATTTTGGGGGCTGGTAGATACTTACCTGCAAAAGTGGAGCCTGCTTCTCTGTGCCAGATGTCTTGTTGATCCAGGACTCCAAGGGTTTCCCTGTCCTAGAGCTCTGGGTCACCACAGGGAACTTGGCTGCCAAGGCTGGGCGGTGAGAGGTCTGTAGCTGCTGCTCCTGTTGTACAACCTGGAGCTTTCTCAGTAACTCCTGAGGGGAGATCACCCCAGGGCTGCTCGTCTGACTGCCAGAGACTGGGAGTGTTTGTCTTGGCAGCGTGGACTGTCCCTTTCTGTGAGCCTGATGTCCTAGCATCTGAGGTGGAAGGGAGCCATTGAAATACACCAGTTGTGGCTGGGCTAGATCCTTGCCTGGAGTCACAGGAGTGGCCGCAGAGAAGGTTCTGCTGCTGTTGGGGGCAGCTGGGCTCGCAGGGGCTGGTGTACTAAGGTCATTCTTGTTCGCTGCCCCTGGGGCACTCTGGAGCTTCTCTAACAGGTTCTGGGTTCTTGAAGTGCTGTGTCCAGCATGCGAAGTCCTGACATTATGGGGAGACCCTGGCTGGAGAGGTCCAGGGACAATTTCCCCAGCAGAATAGGAGCTTCCATTTTCACAGGGCCGCTGTTCAGGCAGCTCTGACAGTGGGTGCAGGTCTGTGCTTCTGATCATAAGTTTTTGGATGGCTGGACAAAGCTGCTTCTCCATGAGAGGTGACTGCTTTCTGGGCTCCTCATAGGACAGGGAGCGCACAACTCCCTGCCTGACTGGGAACTTCTCCTGCTGCTGGTGGAGAGTGTGGGGGACCGCTACAGTCTCTGGACAGGTAGCTTTGTCCTGCTTCCCAAACAGAGCCGCCAAGGATAGGTGTTGGGGTTCAGGGTCTAAGGTCTGGAGAAAATAAGGATATCTGAAAATGGGTTCACATACGATTTGATTATGGAAGGGGGCTATGAAACATAACTTACGTAACTGATGATTTATTCTATTTAAAAGGATCAATTAGAGAGAATGAAAAAAATTATAAACTTGAAAAATCTGAGACTTTTTTAAAAATGTCAAATACTTTCATAGCATTCTCCCCTCTTATCCCTAAGATAGTCATTACATTTTCATGTCTGCTGATTAATAAAGTAGGCATGTGATCCTTGAGGGGCCTGGGGTTCACAGACTGGAAACCACTATGGTACAGAATTACATACACTAACAGATAAACAATCTCTACAACAGGAAGTCCACCTACGCCTGCAGAGTACAAAGTTATTGAGAAAACACAGAAATATGAGGAGTTCAGGGTTCCTGAGAGCTTCTCACAGAATTACAGAAACCTAGAGCTGGAAAGAAACATGAGTCATTTACTATAACTTGATCTTTTCAACCAGTGGCTTTTTAAAAAACAGTTATCAGATGCGTACACTCTGTCTTGGCCAGCCAGCTAGAGAGTTCCTCTCTTCCTCTCTGGATTGACTCTACCTCTTTTGGCCATCTTCTACACTGTTGAGCTAAGAAAACATGAGCTCCATTCTAAAGTAAACATATTCTTATTTTTTTAATATTTATTTATTTTGCTTTAGTTGTACACAATGCGTTTTTATTTTTATGTGGTGCTGAGGATCGAACCCAGGCTGCGCACATGCTAGGCGAGTGCTCTACTGCTGAGCCACAACCCCAGCCCTAAAGTAAACATATTCTGTTTCTCTATTGAAATATAATAAAAATTTCCATGGAAAGCAATAAAAAGAAAGCTAAAAGAATTGAGAAAAAAACTTCTTTTCTTTTTTTAAAATTCAAAATAAGACTTTCATTAGTTTTTTTGGCTCCTTGTTCATTTTCAGAATTTTGGTTTAAACTAATTCCTTGAAGAAAAACCTTTAATCAGGAATAACCATGATAAATGACAGACACTATATTTGCAATCAATGAGACCTTCAGATTAGCAAGGTTTGCTATTGCTGTACTATTCTGCAATATATATGTATATATATATATATATATATATATATATACATGCACATATATATATATATATAAAATACATAAACATACACTGACAAAAAAATCTGCTATTTTTAATGTTTTAAGTTGCATATAAAGCTGCTACATTTATGTTTTAAATTGCAAATACAGTGACAAGTCATCAAGTCTACAGGGGATTTTTGCTTATAAAATTTTTATTGATGCATTGTAATTATATATAATGTTGGGATTCATTATGCCATATTCATATATGCACATAACTTTATCACCTCACTCCTTTTTCATTTCCTTCCTTTTCCCTCTCCCTCCTCCCTCTATAGGAGATTTTTAAAGCACTGCTTTAGACTCTGAGCTCCTTGAGAATAAATACCCCATTCTATACATATAGTTCCTACCTAGCACTATGCCTGGCATAAGGAAGTGCTAGAAATATTAAATTCACTGCTGGGCATGGTGGTGCATGCCTATAATCCCAGCAGCTTGGGAGACCGAGGCAGGAGGATTACAAGTTCAAAGCCAGCTTCAGCAAAAAAGTGAGAAGTGCTAAGCAATTCAGTGAGACCCTGTCTCTAAATAAAACACAAAATAGGGCTGGGGATGTGGCTCAGTGGTCAAGTGCCCCTGAATGCAATCCCTGGTACTCCCTCCAATTCAAAGAAATATTAAACTCAGTTTTACAGCCCTGGTGGTTATTCTTTCAGTGGCCTTGGAAACCACCTACGCCAGAAAGAATATAGAACAAGTAGGAAATGTTTCTGTTACCTTGGACAATGTTATTGGTCATCTGATGATGATTTTTATTTTATTATTTTATATATATATATTAGTTGTAGGTGGGCTCAATGCCTTTATTTTATTTATGTGGTGCTGAGGATTGAACCCAGGGCCTCACACATGCAAGACAAGCACTCTACCGCTGAGCCCCAGCCTCAATGCCTGATGATGGTTTTGAAAACAAGTATCTTCTAAGGAGTTCAAGTCCATAAGACATGAGCATAGAAGGTGGTAAATACCCAATATAAAAAACTTTAACCCTTGTCTAGGAAAAATAAATCGTTAATAATAACAAAATTTCTAATTTGAAATTTTCTTACATTGACCTTAAGCATTCTCCAATAGCACCAGGCCCTCTGCTGATACTCTCTGGGTAAAAGTTCTCTAGGAATTCTACAGAAAGGATGAGTATAAAAAGCAGAGAAATCAGGCTGGGGTTGTGGCTTAGTGGTAGAGCGTTTGCCTAGCATGTATGAGGCATTGGGTTAGATCCTCAGCACAACATAAAAATAAATAAATAAAATAAAGGTATTATGTCCAACTACAACTAAAAAAAAAAAAAAGCAGAGAACTCACCTGGCTGGGCTGAGGTATACGCTGCTGCTGGTTGTCACTGGGTTTTACTGGGATTGGTTTGATGAGATTAGGGTTGTCATAGATGGCAGATGAACTAGTTATCTGTTTTGGCTCAGAACAGGTTTTACACTGAAATGGAAAAAACAAATACCCCAGTTTTGGTGTAAAAGATTGCTTAAGTGTTTTAAAAAAAGAAAAACCTTCTGTGTCTTATCTAATCCGTAGGTGATTACTTTTTTTTTTTTTTTCCCCCTTTTGGATAGGTTTCATGCACAAGGGATAATTCCTTAAATTTCTGTGGTTTAAGCTATATTTGGGCATAAATCAAAATTTAATTTTAATTTTTCTTAGTTGTATAATTCAGTGCCCTAAAATATTTCCAACAACATCAGCCTGGAGGGTCTAGAGTTCTCAAATACTTGGATAATTGAAAGGTTATCTATTTGTTTAAGTAATAGTCTTAAAAGATGTAGTCTAATGCTTTTCAATGATAAACAATTACAGAAACTATTCCTTAAATAACATGTCTGGACTAGAGTAGAGGTTTCTCCCTCCATTTGTGGGAGAGTTACTGAATATATTGCATCAAAGCAACTAAACCTTTTTGGTCTACAAACCAAGAAGTAAGAGCTGACTCAAACCACTGATTTAAAAATTACTAATATCATCTTTATTTAATAAATGACTTCTTGCATAAACATAATAATTCAAATCTGAGTGTTCTGAGCCACTCACTACAAATTAGAATTTCATAGAGAAAGAGAGAAGAGACAAGCCTTATCATTTCAAATGCTGACTCATAGACATCCATTAATCTAACCAACCATGCAATTGCTAACACAGTGGGATTCATAACAAAAGGAGAACAGCAATGATGTTGGTGTCTATTTCGTTAAAGGATCAAATAAAACACTATAAAACACTACCTTCTGTACTATAGATTCTCTATAGCATCATTAGTTTCAACTGTACGGTCCAGGCCTCAGGCTACAAAACATTTCACACTGTACCTGACATAGAATGAGCTATAAACACAATCTTGTCCCTCAGGAACTCAAGGTTACCAATGTGTTTTCTAGTTATTGGGGTATAACTGGAACCCAGTTATAGGGACATGGGATCTATTACCACTAAGTGTACTTAACGTTTATAAGGTTAACCATACAACATTCTATTTTCTTTCGAGAATTCTGTCAATCATGTGGGTGTGTGGCACTAGTATTAAGTGGGATGTGAAATCACTTTATGAGTCATAAAGTGTTATTTCTCATTCTTAGGCGAATGATGAATGATGGTGGTGATGGTATGGCTGATGGCCAGCTGGCCTGACTATCCTAAGAAATGGATAACCAAGACAAGACAAAACAAGAATATTATTGAAATATAGTCACAAGATTTTCATTTGAAATACCTTTCACTTTTGCTTTCTATTTATAATAAAGTAGATATTTACTTTCACCTAAAAACCCTTTCTATATCTCTTAATTTTCTATGAACTAAACTTCAAACAAAGAAAACACATTTTTCCCACCTTCCCCATGCTGATATCCAGATGGGCCAAGAGTTGTTTGCTTCTCCTTGTGCTCCCAGGGAGCTTTTTCCACTTATACTGTGTCTCTAGAAACTATTTTCTGTGTTACTACAACTGTCTACTTCTCTGAGAGGCATTGCTTTATAAAAATTGCTCCCTATCAAATTGCTCAGAATTAAACATTATTCACCTCAATACTTTATAGCTAATTTTCCAGTTGTTTAATTTTCTATGCTTCTTTCAATTCAAAACACTTTAAAATACTTGGGAAAAAACACAGCTTTTGAAAACATATGTAATGGATTCTTCATGGAGAACCTGAAGCATTTCTTTAAAACTTAAAAAACTATGTTCCATTTTATCATGCATACATACACAAACATATGTGTCTATGCCAAGAGAAATGTCTAAAAACAGACATTTTTGGGTTATGGATTATAGGTGCTTTCTCTTTTATTAACTAAAAATTTAAAAATTGAGGAGCTGGGATTGTGGCTCAGTGGTAGAATGCTCACCTAGCATGCATGAGGCACTGGGTTTGATCCTCAGCACCACATAAAAATAAAATAAAGATACTGTGTCCACCTAAAACTAAAAAATAAATATTAAAAATGTTTAGAAAAATTTAAAAATTGATACATAACAATTGTGCATACCTATGAGGTACAATGTGATGCTTCTATACAGTATATATTGTTTAATGATCAAATCAGGCTAATTAGTATATCTATCCCTCATAGATTTATCATTTCCCTGGGTCAAGAACATACAAAAACCTCTCTTCTAGCTATTTTGAGATGTTCATTATTGTTCACTATAGTCACCTCATGTGTCATAGGATACTAGAACTTATTTCTCTTATCTGTAACAATGTACCCATTGACCAATCTCTCCCCATATTCAATCCTCAACCTTCCTCCCCTCCTCAGTATCTGGTAACTACTAGTCTATTTTCTGAGGTTACCTTTAGATTACAAATGAGTGAGATCATGTAGTATTTGTTTTTCTGTGTCTGGCTTATTTCACTTAACATAATCTTTCAGATCCATTCATAAAGGATGTCATCTATATTTATGGCTGAATAGTATCCCATTATGTATATGTATCTTTTCCTTTTATTTTTACACTTTTTAGAATTTCCCATTGAATATCAAAAGACAATTTCCTTAATAAGTCACCACACTATCTAAATAAAGAGGGATTCTTGTCTTAAGTCAATAAATACAGTCCACTACTGAATATTCAAAACCTCACTGTGCAGCCCATACACCATTGCTGGTGCTGGTTCTTTTTCTTACTGAACTTTTTTTTTTTTTTTTTTTTGATACTAGGGGTTGAACTCAGGGGCACTCGACCACTGAGCCACATCCCCAGGCCTTTTTTGTATTTTATTAGAGACAGGGTCCCACTGAGTTGCTAAGTGCCTCGCCATTGCTGAGGCTGGCTTTGAACTTGTGATCCTCCTGCCTCAGCCTCCCAAGTGCTGGGATTACAGGCGTGCGCCACAGCACCTGGCTTTACTGAACTTTTTAAAGGTTATTTTACTGTTTGCTTGAATTTCAACTATAAATTAAATAAGGAGGAGGTAAAGGGAGATGGCACACAATTAACATTGTACTTTAAAGCAGATTCATAGAAAGTTGTTTCTAAAGAGAGAAAGCATAAAATATTAGCAAAAATTAAGTGTTTATATTATTTTATTAGCTTCCTATAAAAAATTGTGTTACTAGGCCTTACTTCACCAATATCATATAGCTCAAAACTTTTCCTCTTTTACTTCTCGGGGTTTTCATAAAGAATTCTACAGAGACTTAAGTTTAAAACTTAAAATTAAAAAAAACACTAGAAAAAAAATATGGAAAAAGGTTTATGACATTGGTCTGGGCAACTTTTTTTTTTCTTTTTTGGCTATGACCCCAAAGGACAGGCAACAAAACCTAAAATAGACAAATTAGATTTTATCAAATTATAAAGCTTCTGTACAGCAATGAAACAACAGAGTAAAGAGATAACCTGTGGAATGGGAGAAAATATTCTGCAAAACTACACATGTGCTAAGGGCTTAATATACAAAATATGTTAGAAACTCAAACAGCTCAAATATAAGAAAATAAACCGGGCGTGGTGGTGCACGCCTGTAATCCCAGCACTTGGGAGGCTGAGGCAGGAGGATCACGAGTTCAAAGCCAGCCTCAGCAATGGTGAGGCACTTAGCAACTCAGTGAGACCCTGTCTCTAATAAAATACAAAAAAGGCCTGGGGATGTGGCCCAGTGGTCGAGTACCCCTGAGTTCAACCCCCGGTACCACCCACACACACAATATATATATATATGTATATATATATATATATATATATGTATTTATATATATATATAAAACCTGATTTAAAAAATGGGCAAAGGACCCAAAGCAACATTTTTCAAAAGAAGATATACAAACGGCCAACAAGCATATTTAAAAGTGCTCAGGTTGGGGTGTAGCTCAGTGGTAAAACCTTGCCCAGCATATATGGAAATGCAAATCAAAACCACAGTATCACCTCATTCTAGTTAAAATGGATATTATAAAAAAGACAAAACATATCAAGTGTTGGTAAAGATCTGAAGAAAAGGAAACTCTTACATTGTTGGTAGGAATGTAAATTAGTACAACCATTACGGATCAAAAAATTAAAAATAGAACTACCATAAGATCCAGCTATCCCACTTCTGGATATATATCCAGAGAATATGAAATCAGTATGTCAAAGAGTTTACTGCACTCCCAAGTTCATCACAGCATTATTCATAATAGCTACGGTATGGATTCAACCTGTGTCCATCAACAGACAAATAGAGAAAATGTGGTATATATTCATAATGAGATATTATTCAGCCTTTTAAAGAAAGGAAATCCTGTCATTTGTGAAAACATGGATAATCCCTGAGGGCTTATGTCAAGGGAAATCAACCAGGCACAGAGAGACAAAGGCCACATGATCTCACTTTTATGTGGAATTTTAAAAAATAGAACTCAGGGAAGCAGAGAGTAGAATGGTGGCTATCAGAGGCTGAGAGTTGGGGGAACTGGGGAGATGTTGGCTAAAGGATACAAAATGAGAAAGGAGGAAATAAACTTAAGAGATCTAGTGTGTATCATGGTGACTATAATTAATAACAATATAATGTATAATTGGAAGTTGCCGAGAGTAGATTTTAAGTGTTCTTACCATACAAAAAATATTACATATGTGGGGTAATGCATATGTTAATTAAGCTTGATTTAGCCATTCTATAATGTATACATGTGCAAAATCATGAGATATACCACAATATATGTAATTTTATTTTTCAAATAATAAAAAATAATTTTAAAAATAAAACCAAAAAAATTCTAGAATTGAAAAGGATCTCAGAAGTCTTAGTTGAACAGTTATCTAGAAAAGTGAAATTCTTTTATAACATCCCCAATAGATAATCTTTCCATCTCTTCTTAGACACTTCCAATAATGGGGACTCACTACCCCATAAGAATTCTGAGGAAAATCTTGTTTTCTTTCTCTCTTACCCTCTTTCCATTTCCCACCTTTCCTTACACCTCAGAACCACTTTACTCATGATCTGATTTTCTGAAACTCTGTGTGGGTAGAGGGGACAACACAGATGGAAGAAGGGATACAGGGACAATGGAAGTTAATAGGGGACACAAACCTCTAGGTGGGTAGGTCAGATAAAATGACGGAGAAAGAACACTTGAAATAGGTCTTGAAAGGCTGATTGTATGTGGCTAGGTGAAGAAAGGGAGGGGACAGCATGAGAAAAGGCAAGAAGGCACTTCCAGGAAGCGAAATTGCTATTCTGTTTGGCAGGAGTTTCAAATATTTGTAGAAGATAGTGGGGTAAAGAATAACCTGAGGGGCTGGGATTGTGGCTCAGCGGTAGAGCGCTCGCCTAGCACGTGTGCGGCCCGGGTTCGATCCTCAGCACCACGTACAAATAAACGCATTGTGTACAACTAAAAGCAAATAAATAAATATTAAAAAAAAAAAAAAAAAAAAGAATAACCTGAGGCCATGTTGTCAAAGGCCTAAAGAGCCCAAGGGTTCATCTACCAAGCAATGAAAAACTAAGCATTTAGACCAGGAAAGTACATGATTATGCAGGTGTTTCTAGAAGGTTATATTATATCATATGGCTGCTAGTGGATAAAGGAATAATTTCTTCTATTATTTGTCTCACGGTTGGAGCAACTGACATTATAATATGTATTTGATTTTTATAGAAAAACAGTCGGTACTCTAATTAAACATCTGCATATTATGTCAACATTATAACAACAAAACTATGGGACATAAAGATGAATATAACATTATTTTGATTTCAATGAATTTATAGTGTTGTGGGAGAAGCTGACTTAAATGTAATAAATGAGAAAGAACAAAATAAGTTCTACAGAGAAGTAGACTATGTGTGAGAGAGGGTACAATACAGATGGAAGGTTTACAGGGACAGTAATTTGATGAAGAAATCTGGAAAATTCCATGTAAAAAGTGGCCTGGGAGGATATGTTGATTCTGAAAGGTAAACAAAATGAGGGAGGAGGGCTGGGGTTGTGGCTCAGTGATAGAGTACTTGCTTCCCACGTGTGAGGCACTGGGTTCGATCCTCAGCACCACATAAAAATAAATAAATAAAATTAAGGTATAAAAAAATGAGGGAGAAATAGTCTAAACCATAGGTATAGTATAAAGCGATGGGCTAAATTAACCATGTGTGTTTCATATGATCCTCCAGTGTGACTTTACTATCTCAGACCTGCAATATGAAATTTCTCCAAAGACCCCTAATACCTTTTAGGGGAAAATAATACTTAGAAATAACAATCTAGGTGATAGAAGTGCTAATTGCTACTGGGTTGTCACTTATTTCTAGATTTTTTTTCAGGGGACTCTGTAATCTTTGTTTCTATAGTAAAGAAACAAAATGTGAACTAATTGATATTTCCACTTAATATTTAACATTATGCAGTTTTAACTTAATTTATTTGATATCCTTTTTTTTACTCTTACACTGAAGATTTGGCTCCAGACACATTAATGTAATTTCTTATTTATTATATCCATGACAATTGAGAAATTATAATACTAATATTCCTACTAACAGTAAAACCACTTAAGTTCATAATTTCTTTGTAATTCTTTCACCCTTAAAATATAACCCACTAACACTGTTTCGAAGCCATTCTTATTTTTTCCAATTAATTGTAATATGATATTCAGTTACATATACTTATTTTAGCTAGTTTAATAAAAATTCTAAGATTTTAATTTTCTTTCTTCTTAGTTTTATTTTTTGCCTATTTTTCTAGAGAGGGTTAATCTTTTACTTGTCAATTTTGGGGAGCTCTTTATAAAATAGGGAAATTAGCCCACTTTCTATTTTGTAGGTGCAAATTTTTTTCTCAGTTATTTTTATAACTTTTCACTTTGCTTCTTTTTTAAAAGTTTGAAAAAATATTCACTACTTATTTTTATGTAGTTGAAATTAATTACTTTTAAGGCATAGTTAGGAAGATTTCTCTTTTCCTAGATTACAAAGAAATTCTTGTAAGTTTTCTTTTGTTATATGAATTTCTAATACATTTGAAATGTACCCTGGCATATGATGTGAAGTATAGTTTCAATTTTGTACTCTTCTAAATAATACAAGTTGCCTAAACACCATTTATTTAAAAATCCATTCAAATATCTGAAATAGTTACCTTTACCAGATCCTAAATTTCACATATACTTGGGTCTAATTCTGGACCTTCTCATCTATTCCACTGGTCCATCTGGCTGTTTATGTATCAATACCATCAATTCATACTGTTTGAAAAGTTTAGAATTTGATTTTTAATATCAAATTTTAATATCAGGTAGAGCTTGTTCCTCCTCTGCCTCCCACCCCTATCCCTTTGTGTCCCTTCACCCCCAACCTTGCCAATATTGTTGTTCTTTGCTAGGGATTTCCCAGCTGTTATTCCTTGTATATTTACATGAACCTTATGGTCAACTTGTCTAGCTCTAGGAGGAGAGGAAAAGGAGAAAGAGGAGGAGGAAGAAGAGGAAGAGGAGGAGGAGGAAAAAAGAAACCAGTGGTATTTGCTTAGGGATCACTTCAAATTTATGGATTTAAGGAGAATTGAGAGCTTTAGGTTGAATTTTCTCATCTGAAAACAGGGCATATAATAATATTTGTTCAAGTCTATCTTTATGCCTTCCAAAAATTATTAAGTTTTCCTCTACAGGTTTTGCCCATTTTTTTGGTGAATTTTATTACAAAGGATTTTATGTAATTTGTCACTACTATTAATGGTGTCTTCTTTCCTAGTACATCTTCTAACTGGATACTATTTATTTATATAAAGTCTATTGATTTCTCAGGCTACCTTTTAATTCACTTAAAAGCAGTTTCCGTTAGCCTGCTAAAAGCAAATAAACATTTTGTTTTCCATACAATTTTACTTGGAATAGTAGCCAGTCTTTCTCAATAATATTCCCACAATGGAATTGAAGTATGTATCATAAGAAAGGGCAAAAGCTCACCTTTGTGTATTCATCTTTGGCTTTGGTAAGCATTCGTAAGATATCTACTTCTTTGCCCTCTCCAGAATTGGGCATCACTGGGGAGTTTCCTGCTGCAGCTCCCCGATGGGCTTTCAACTGTTCATACTGAGTTAGGCTAGAAATACAGAGGGAAAGAGACATACAAGGAAAACCGATGTAACACAAATGGCTTTAAAAACCATCCCAGTTCTTACCCAATTGTTTTCATCTTCTTATAACCATATTAGAAATGACTAAGTTCAAAGAAGAAAAATGAGAGGTGAGGTCTTGAGTTGATTGACTACATTATGAATCTTGAATAGGGGTCAGCAAACTATAACCAGCAGGTCAAATCCAGTGCCCCACCTGTTTTTGTAAAGAAAGTTAGAAACACAGCTCTGCTTATTTGTTTATACATTGTCTAAGGCTGCTTTCCTAGTACCGTGGCAGAGCTGAGTAGATGCAACAGAGATCATATGGCCTGTAAAGTTTAAAATATTCACTATCTGGTCTCTTTCAGAAGTTAGTTTGCCAGCACCTCGTTTAGAGCACCTGAAAAGACTCTGTCATTCACTGCTAAGAAAGCCCTATTCAGAATTTTCAAGCAGCGAGGAAACTGCACAACAAAGAGGATTTTTCCCCCTCTCTTGTCCCAGAGTGCCTTGAAGCCAAAGCACTTTTGAGTGTAGGGACTCAAATCGTGTAGTTCCTTGGCAGTATAGAGACGGTGCAGAATCCATCCTAATTTTGAAAAGAGGAGCATTTTAAAAGCCACTTATGGCAATGAAATGAAGAGTGTATTTTGTTGCCCTGAAAACAACACAGAGGGAGACCAGATTGCTCCTACATGTTGCAAGGTAATGTTGAGAAAAATGCCTTTCCCTTTGTGTGCTTTGACGTTCAGCTCAAATTCTTTCATTATTATCATGAAATTTACAGTAAAAAGAGACCTGAGAAATTACTAAGAGATTTAATTCTAACTGGGACAGGGGTCTGTCCACACAAGTTGGCTGCTTATTGCTAGTAAATAATCAATTTCCTGATCGAGCTGCTAAGCAATTACTGCAGAATGCTGGCAATTTTACCATGGCCTCTTGGCTGAGTTACAGGATATTTTTTAATCTATATAAAAAAAATCCTGCTATTATTATCCACTGCACGATTTACAATAACGTGAATGTTCTAGGAACTCATTGTTATGGTGTTAAATACCAGTTTGAACACACTTAATCACCATCTGCAACTTGAGCTAGTTATCTAAAATTAGCTCTTACAAGCTAGATTTTCAGGAATCAATTTTTTTATTAAAAAAGTGTTCCCCATTTTTCATTTTCTTGGGGTCACTTTTTAATCATATTTCTGCCTCAGGATTTTAAAATGGAAATTGGTTCTTTTGCAGACAAAGCTGCAGCATCACATCCACGTGGGCAGCAGCTGTCCTATGTGCTTGACTTAGTCCAGTCCCAGGCTGAGAGCCAGCACTGTAGGAAACTTATTTCATTTTGAGATTCTTACCCATCCTCATAAATATCAGGGAAATAACTGCCTCACAGTGAGCAGCCCTAGGGCTCAAGAACTGATCAAAGTGGACCAATCAGAGCAGAGAGCATTCTTACTTGGGCCCTCCTTTCTTTTTTTGTTTTTGATACTGGGGATCTAACCCAGGAGCACTTTACCATTGAGCTACATCCCAGCCCTTTTTTATTTTTTATTTTGAGACAGGGTCTCACTGAATTGCTGAGGGTCTCACTAAGTGGCTGGGGCTGGCTTCGAACTTGGAATCCTCTGTCTCAGCCTTCCAAATTGCTGGGATTACAGGCCTATACTACCGTGCCCAGCTATCTGGGCTTTCCTTTCAATGCAATCAGGGAAACCAAGAGTGGGAAGTCAGGCAGTAATGTAAAAAGTTTCCCAGAGATAGAACATGAAGACTATCTTAAGTGCTTGGTGTTTGAGACTTGAGACATGGGAGGATATTCGTAGCTCCTATAAACATGGACATAGAGTTAAAGCAAGTATCTAGGAAAGAAAGGAAATGGAAAATGTTAGAGGATCTGGAGCAGCCTGTTAGGATGGCTCTGAATGTTCTTTTTACTGACAGACACACTTTTCAAAGAAAAAAAAAATGCAAATTTACAAACAAAAATATTAAGGAAAACTGCCATCTGGAACAACTCACATTTCATATATTTCACATAGGCAGAACAAAATAAGTTGAGTCATTCTAGATGATAAATCTAGTGAAAATGTAGCAAATCATTTCTTATGTCTACTTTTCATTCATTAAGTAGTAATAAATGTTTTCTTGACCACTATGAAATGATTGCTATAAAAGATGTAGACACTTAGAAATACAACAAAAGCATCAGGTCCTGAAAAATATTTAGCTTTTCAACACTTACTTTTTCATAAGCTCTGCAATTCTTTGGCATTCTTCCTTATCATAAAACCAAATTCCATAAATGGACACTGCAAAAAACACATTGAACAAAGTATGAGCATCCTCAAAACCACAAAATAGAAAAAAATTTCCTTTCCATCTTAAAACACCTAATAATTTATGTACTAAATTAATTTATTCAATAATTATGAATGAAGCCAATATTGGAGTGAAGCTTAAAAATCTAGCACTAGAAGGCATCACAATACCTTGGCTTCAATTAATACTATAGAGCTATAGTAACAAAAAAATGCATGGTACTGGCATGAAAACAGACACATAGACCAATGGAACAGAATAGAAGAAAGAGACAAATCCACACATCTATAGTCATCAGATCCTTGCCAAAGGCACAAAAAACATACATTAGAGAAAAGACAAACTGTTTAAAAAATGGTGCTAAAAAACCTGGTTATCCCTATGTAGAAGAATGAAACTAGACCCTATTTCTCAACCTGCATAAAAACCAAATCAAAATGGACCAAAGACCTCAGAATTAGATCAGAGACTACAAAGCTCCTAGAAGAAAACTTAGGGTCAACCCTAGGACATAGGCACAGTCAATAACTTTCTCAATAGAATCCCTAAAGTTCAGGAAGTAATGCCAAAAATTAATAAGTGGGATGACATGAAATTAAAAAGCTTCTGCACAGCAAAGGAAACAATTAGGAATGTGAAGAGAGAACCTACAGAATGGGAGAAAAACCTTTGCTAGCTATTCTTCTGACAAAGGATTGATATCTAGAATATATAAAGAGCTCAAAAAACTTTACACCAAAAAAAAAAAAAAAAACAATTAATAAATGGGCAAATGAACTAAACAAACACTTCTCAAAAGAAGAAATGTAAATGACCAATAAATATATGAAAAAATGTTCAACATTTTTAGAAATTAAGGAAATGCAAATCAAAACTACACAGGTATTTCATCTCACATCAGTCAGAATGGCTATCATCAAGAATACAAACAAAGGGCTGGGGTTATGGCTCAGCGGTAGAGCGTTCGCCTAGCACGTGCGCGGCCCAGGTTCGATCCTCAACACCACGTACAAATAAACGTATTGTGTACAACTAAAGCAAATAAATAAATATTAAAAAAGAATACAAACAATAAAAAATGCTGGAGAGGATATGGAGAAAAAGAAACACTTTTACATTGTTGGTAGGATAGTAAATTAGTATAACCACTTGGAAATCAGTACGGAGGTTCCTCAAAAGGCTAGGCATGGAATCACCATAAAACCTAGCTGTATCATTCCTTGGTATTTATCCTAAAGAATTAAAGTCATCATACCAGGCATGGAATCACCATAAAACCTAGCTATATTACTCCTTGGTATTTATCCTAAAGAATTAAGGTCATCATACCATAGTGACATACACATACCCATGTTTCCAGCAGCACAATTCACAATAGCCAAACTATGGAAACAGCCTAGGTGTCCATCAACAGATGAAAGGATAAAGAAAATGTGGTATATGGACACACGGAGTTTTATTCAGTCATAAATAAAAATGAAATCATGTCATTTGCAGGAAAATGAACGGAACTTGAGACCATTATGTTAAGCAAAATAAGCCTAACTCAGAAGGTCAAGGTTTGTATGTTTTCTTTCATATGTAGAAGAAGCTAGAGAAGAAAAAGGAAAAGAAAGGTACAGAGGTCAGGGGAATCTCATGAAAATCAAAGGGAAATCAGTAGAGGAAAGGGACATGGGGCAGGTAAGAGGGGAGGGAGGGGGAAATGCTGGGAAATGATATTGGCCAAATTATATTGTTATATTTTGTACATGTATGAATGTGTAACAACAAATCCTATCATTATGTACAACTATAAGGCACCAATAAAAATGTGGAAAGAAAAAATAAATAAAATAAAAATACAGCATTGGAATTCTTTAAGTCCATAGATAAATGTAGTAGTCCTGTGCATATGCGTGCGCGCGCGCGCACACACACACACACACACACACACACAGAGTCTAAATAAAGTGTTTTCCTTAGAAATATAGCACCTTGGCACAATAGGCATTTGGTAAATGCTTCTTACACAAATGAATAGAGATTGAAAATGAAATTAAGATTTCTAAACTTCCTGGCTTCAAGACATCATTGTTTCTGTCCTCCATTTGCATATTTCATACACACATTTCATTTTTATTTTTAAATATTCAGAAACCTGATGCTCAAATTATGCCTAGAAACCTCCCTCCCTTCCCCTTCTCCCAGGAATGTTAACTAAAAAACTGGCTTTGTGAGCTGTTAGGATAGGGTACTGGAAAAAATAAAACTTAGTAACAAATCTCAAAATGTCTGTAAGGTAAATTTTTAACTGTTGAAAGATTAGATGTGACTATAATTTAATCATTTAGTACCAAAAGAATATATAATATAGCTGCTAGATTCCTTCAATAATTTTTCAAAATGAGTTGTATAGTAAATTTAGTATATGCCTATCTCCATCATCTTTGTAGTAAAGGTTAAAACAGTTCCAAAATACATTTATAAATACCTAGTTGAGAAACTGGTGGTATTAATCATGCAAGTAATGTATTCACTATATATGCATTTTTGAAATCTTTATTGAAAACAGAAACAATATTATGATAGAACAATGAAGACCAACAAAATAAAAATTTTAAAGGAAAACATTTTTAAAATAAAAATTTCAAAACATTTATTTATATTAATATTGTTTTGTCATTTAAAAAGCTGGGATATTCTAACTCTACTGTTTTTCCCCCCTTACCTGGCCAATGCCTAGGTATGAAACTTCTGCTTCTTGACAGTAAAGACTCAGATATCAAAAGTTATGAAAATGTCTTGTAAGTGCTATCTTAAGCAGAGATCTTAAAAAGGAACCTTACAAATCTGAATTATTAACTTGCTAAGAGTTGGCAATGAGGTTTTAAACTTTGTGTAATTCTCAGTGTATGAGGAATCTTTTATCTTACCCACCTACATCCAAAGGGGAAAAAAGTAGACACACAAAAAAACAGCTTTTTCTTGAGATGTGTTAACCTCTTAGATAAAATTCAGACACGTTCCTCCTTAGTACACTGATACAATCTTTTAAGGAAAATAAAAACATCAGAGTTCTGAAGTTGATGTGCTCCCCCTTTGGTACCGGGAATTGAACCCGTAGGCACTTAACCACTGAGCCACATTCTTAGTCCTTTTTTATATTTTATTTAGAGACAGGGTCTTGCTGAATTGCTTAGGGCCTCGCTAAGTTGCAGAGTCTCACTTTGAACTTGTGATCCTCCTGCCTCAGTCTCCCAAGCCACTGGGATCACAGATGTGTGCCACAAACGAGATGTGTTCTTTATGATAGTTTTTGTATTAAGACAAAATTCTTTCATCTCAAGATCTTTAAATGCATATCTGGAAACTTCACATTCAAGGTTGTTTGCAGTCCATCAGCACTCATTCCCTACTCCTGATTCCCTACAAAGATTCCTACACACCAACCCTCCTGTTCTTGTAGGTAAAAGCAGACTATATCACTGATGTTCAACCACTTAATAAACTGGAATTATTAGTGTGTTTTGGTGACTTTAATTTTAGTTACAATCCTAGAAGCCTGCTCTGTTCTTTTTGGCTACAGGGAGAACATTCTTTCCTTGGATACTGAATTTTCCAAAACTATCAAAGGACAAAAGTGATAGCAAGGGAGAAAAACACAGCATAACCATGAAACAGAAGCCCAGTGGCAGAGGAAAAGCCAGCTAGCTATCAGTGTCATTAGTTAACTCTATTAGTACAAACATTTTGGGTGTCATTCTTCTTGATATTAGACACTTATGGCATTCGACATAAGGAACTAGATTTTCACAAGGGTAGGATGCCAAGGAAACTGTTGATACAAACAGAAAAGCAGCTTGACTTGACATTGTCACTACCATGAGATAACTGGAATACAGATTTATGGAGGGAAAATGCTGGAAAAAACATCTTTCAAATGTCAACTCAGAGTGAAAAAAAGAATGGGTTTGTAGTAATTACTTAAGACACCACAGAGACTACTTTAGGACCCAACCATTTATCTCTAAAGCAACATGGTTTTGAAATGGGATCATTTTGAAATAACTCTTCTCATCCCAGTTAGGATTTAGTTTGAACATAAAGTTTAAATAGCTAGTGTGTGTGTCAGGGTGTGGGGTGGATAAAAAATAGGCTTATCAACTGTCCTGGACATTGAAAGTTAGCACCAAGATAAAATTTAGAACTGGGTCTAAATTTTTTTTTCCCTCCCTAAAATAGTTTTGCAACTTGAGAGGCATTCCACTGGGAAAGGGGCTGTGAATTCCATTAAAGTGCACATTCCAACTGAAGTTTTCTGCCCAAGGTCTATCAACCTCTGTACAAACCTATCACTCTTCTACACAAGAGGGTATATCAGAACAGCTCGTGGTGATATACAAAAACCAGAGATCATCATGCCTTCTGGAGGTGATGAGCTGACAGGCTGACAGAAACCATTAACTTCACATTTCAATCTAAGGTTTCCTGTAAAGCCACTGGGTAAGAGTCTTATCCAGACACATGCAGTGAGCACAGCGGGGAAGGTAGGAAAAGACAAGAAACAAGAAAGGTGTGTTTTTAGAATTCTAAAACTTAAAAATAGTTCTTAACTTAAAATAGTTAAAAATTTGCAGCTATTGTATGGGCCCTGTAAACTTTTGTGGCCCCAAAATGTCACTACAGGAATAGTTTCTGAGTTTTAAAAAATTACAAGGAGAAAAGATCACAAGCAGGATATTTGTTTAGTTTTAAAATCAACCTATTAGTACACATCTGGAATTTCACAATGCTCCGAGCATTTGTTCAGCCCACTACACCTGCGTATCAGCCGCTCTCCAGTCACCTGTCTGCTGAAACAGAGGTGAAGTTCAAGGGTACATTGGTGCATGAAGCTCAACTCAACTGTTTCTACATCTCTCCTGGAGGTAAGAAACCAAAAGTGAAGTAAAGAATAGGAAGAACATGTTTACAAATTTACTCTTCATAGCCTAGTGATACCTAGTCACATTCTAGTGGCTTTCCACTCTAAGGACTCCTCTCTTTGGCAATCCTCTTCATATTTAATGGGGACTTTAGCAGCACAGTTGTGCTGTGAGAAAGACTTCATGAAAAGAATGGAGTTTGAAGGAATTGCACAATCCTGGTTAATGCTATTCTTTGAAAAATTTCAACTGAAAAAAGGTGATATTTCAGGTACCAGGCAATGCAACACTGCTTTATATAGTAAAACACCTATCTTCTACTTTCCTTTTAATTCTGTGAGAAAGATCAGGGAGATGAAAATTTCCATATTTAGATTTCATGTCTGAACTTTGTGTGTACACACAGACAAGATAGAGAACAAGCTGATTATGTTCAATAATGGAATTTTCTTCTTTTAAATTTCTTTAGTGGAAAAAATAGCAAGCTAATCAAATTTTAAGAGGCGAGTTAAGAGGTCATTATAGCCAACATCAAATGTCACTTAAATGCACATTTTCATTTGGAACCCTCTGATTCTCATTAGCGTGGTGCATTAGTTCATTTTGGATTTATACCATTCAGTCTATGTTTCTAACAAATATTTCTATTCAATCTAACTAAGATATTTAGCATTTGTTCTATATTTTACCCCAAATACCTTTCTAATCCAAATCATAAATGGTAGCTTGTAATCATTTAACAAGGATTTGGGCAAATATTTATGTAAATTTTAAAAAGAAGGCATGTATTCGTATAGTTAGTCTAAATGATGCCTGGGTAAAGTTTTTAAATAAGGCAGGGTATCTACTTTGGTGAGGCTTGGTTTCACTCTTTTTCTCCTTTCTTGCTTCCTTCCTTCCTTTCACTTATTCCTGTCAAAAGGATAGGGAAACATGTTTTTCTTGGAAGGCTGTCATGTCCTTTCTTTTACTAGCAAAAGCCATGGAAACATGGTAGTGACAAGTTACACAAATCTTTTCTGGACACTTCAGAATAGACAAAAATTTTAAGAAAATTCCTTCAAACTCCATTCTTTTCATGAAGTCTTTCTCAAATGAGTGGAAAAATAATCTCAACATAAAGATGAAGGCATGTAATCACATATTTGGTGTGAATGACTTTGTGTGAATACAATATTTCTTGATTTATTGCACCATTTATTTAGTTCAAGCTTTTATAAGTTTGACAATACTGATGATGACTAGTTACTAAGACTTGGTGGTAAGCAGCATGCACATGCAGTCTCACCCTTCTGCAAGACTGAAAAGTACTTTAAAAGTTAGAAAGCTATAACCATGAAATTTCAGAACTGGAAGCCAACTAAGAAGTGTGCAGTTCAGTAACCTATTTTGCTAAGGAAGAACCTGTGATCTAATAAGGCTCAATGGGTTAGCCAGTCATTATCTTGATTCTGTTTTCTCTACCAGCCTTCCAGAAGAAATAAATGAAGTAGTAAAAAAATCATTTTTAATATTTGATTGATTTCTAGGTTTGCCTATAAGATTGGAAAACAGTCTTCTTTAAATCAAGGTTCATGTGGACTCTCAAAAGGAAAAAAGGATAGAGGAAAGGAAATGAATGAGGAAGGAAGGTAGAAAGGATAGGAGAGGAAGAATGAAGGATGAAAGAAAAAGCAGGGAAATGGAGATTTCTAGTAGGAGCCAGTATTTTTGCAGCAGTAAGTGTTGGAGCAGCAATTTCATTGCCTATGTAACTGGCATCCATGGATGGGAAACAGGCCATGCTTGGCTGGCTCTGTGCTGATTCTGTACTTCTACTGGTTTGGAATGTCTGCACTAAAAACTGCTTTCTTTTGGTGTGTTCTTTAATGCCTTTAAAGTAGTGTTCTTTCATTCACCTTCTGCTTTGGTTTTACTAACCAAACACGGACACATCTTGTAAAACAAAATCTTCACTGGCCACAGAGAGTCTACATAGCACTGTTATCTTTTGTCCTGGGTCTGGTTCTTTTCATGTGACATAGTTTTACTGCACCTCACAAATCAGGGATCCCATGATCTTGGGATATTGGAAGGTTCATGGCAGATGAGAAGCAGTTTCTATTTTATGGGTGACTAACACTGATGAGCATTAGGGGGAAAACAGTAGAAAATCTGAACAGTGTGGGGGGGGAACCCTCCCCTTTCTAAATAAACTTCATTAGAAAGTTAAGACCATTAAAAACAAATAGGTAAACAAAAACCTTGTAACTAAAGTATTATGCTAATGTGGATTAAATATGTACTCTTCAACTATAAATGTACTAGTAAAAGATGGATTTATCTTTCAGAAAGTTTTCATTTATAACAAATGCACATTATGTCATTAGACCTTCTAATCCACACAGAAGCCAGACCCTCCCCAACTGGGAATGTTGACTTTTGCTATTACCTTCAGGGTCACAAAAGGTCAGATGGAATCTTCTACCTTATATACTGATTCCTAATTTTATTTGTTTTAGGGGAAATCTCTAAGAGATTTAAGAGAGTAAAGAAACTTCTGAAAAAATTAGGAAGCAGGAAAACCCACAGTTAATAATAAATAGAAATACCAACAACTTATTCTGCTTTCTTGGCCATATAAATTTATATTTTCATTTTGTTCATAACCTTGCTGGTTAATTTCTAAATTTCCTAGGCCACAAATTCCAAACAGGGATTCCCTTAAACATCTTTTTTTCTTTGAACTCCTGTTCATCCTTGAAGACCCAGTATTTCTTATTCTTCTAACTCCCAACTTTTACTCTGTTCCCATAGCTTCTTTTGTGCACTTATGTACAAATATATATATGTAATAATTTAAGTATTATATATCTGTTCCATATCATATTTTAGACTATAAACTCCTGGAGGGTAGTGCTTTGATAATGCATCCAGCACAACAACTATAACTGCTGAGTTAAACTGAAAGCGAAGACTTAAAGCCTAAATCATGGACAATCCTTGCTAATATCAATTCTGGCTTCATTAAGTATTGTGGCCTACATGTGTTAGATACCTCTACCAATCAATGACAGCTAATACCAGAGTTTACAGCATGGGGATTCACCTAATAACGTCCCTTCTATTTTCCTTGTAACTTTACTATGGGTTTCTTTTGCCACACATACTTCACATCTGTAGGCATAAGTAATGTTGATGGGATTTTGTCATTAGGATATGAGTGTAGGCACTAATATACTCATTTTATATGTGTTTATTATTACAACAATTCTACCACATATCATTCTTCCAAACTACTTATCAGGCACTAGCAAGAAAAAGCTCAAAGTATGCAAGAAATCTGCAAAGTCAAATGCATTTCTCTTCATTATGAAAGAACACAGAACAAAGTAACCAACAGTAACTTGGTCTAGAAGAAAACTACTATATTTATATTCCAGTCATGTCAGATAATAGCAATCTTAAGTTTACATGTACAAGTACCTAAATTTTCTTAAAAATATAAGATTTATATGCAATGTCAATTATTCCAGCAACATACTGAAAATTCTTTAAGTGAATCTTAATGTAGAGAAATAAATCCAGTCTTACATAATCGTAGTTTGTCAGAAAAGTATGTTTAAACTAAAATATAAAACAGAGAGTATTTTGACAGGTAAAAGATGTATTCCAATGAAGAACAGACTTCCTCATATTTGAATCAGATGATTAAATCAAGTGTTAAACAATGATAGAAATAGCTTTGCTGAAAATAGCCTAACTATAAAACACATTATCACTGAAATATTTCTAAGATTTTACATAGAACTGGTTTAATCAGAACAGTTGTTTATTGCTACTTTCTAATACAAGAAAAGTGACTCAGAGTTTCTGTAGTTTTAAAATTTTGACTTTAATCCATGAATATGGATATAGGAAACACCACTTTTCCAGAAGTCTTTTATGTTGTAAGCAGTTAAGTCATGTTTTGGTTCTACTATGAAATAAAAGCCCTTAGGTTGTATAAGGAATAATTCTAACACCAGTTCTTGGCCAAAATAGCTTCTCTTCCTCCATAACCGATAAGAACATGAAACAATTATAAATTTTCCTTCTGTGGGTTTAAGAAGTAAATTAAACTTGATTCCTGAATTAGATTATTTGAAACCATTTTCTAAGTGAGTTCCGGACAAAAACCAATAACATAAAAAACAGAATGTAAAAGAATACATATGAACAACTCAATACAGCCATAATGACCACTTATAATATGCAAAGTGCCATGTAAGGGCAGGGTGACTAAAGATGCTTCACTCACTAAGCGTTGAAAAAATGTTATGGAATTCAAACTTTCTCTGCCAAGGTTTAGACTTTTTTCCTGCCCCAAACTGGGCTTTCTCAAACAAAAACATAAAATATCATACAACTCTAAGCCTCAACTGTAGTTATGAATCCAAATAGCATTACTACATGGATGGTTCCTTGGTAAAGCCAAGAATCTTAAATTTTCATGGTTCAGGATAAAGTTGAAGGGACTCCACTTTGATTTTATTCCCACATATCACCGTATATGATTTTGCCACATGGGTTCCTCTTCATCAAAGCATGCCAGGTTGTTATGTTAAATAAGTTTATAAGTTTATACACACACATACACACACACACACACACACACACACACACATATAATTTTTTTTCCTCCCCATTAAGGTGACCGTCCTATATACGAGTCCTATCATTTGATGGAAATGTAGAAGTTGAGTGGTCTGGGTGAAGAGAAGTATGGTTTACCCATTATCATGTACAAGCTTGTGTGTGTGTTTCAAGGAGCTATCAGATATCACCACTCAATACATGGAAAAACAAACTATGAAATCCAGATACCAAGAGATTTTACTTGAAGTCTTTCAGAGCCTTTTTTTTTTTTTTTTTTTTTTTTTTTTTGGTACTGGGGATTGAATCTAGGGGTATTTTACCATTGAGCTACATCCCAAGCCCTTTTTATTTTTTTATTTTGAGACAGGGTTTTGCTAAGTTTCTGAGGCTGGCCTCAAACTTGTGATCCTCCTGTTCAGCCCCCAAGTCACTGGGATTTACAGGCATGTGTCACTATGCCCAACAGAGACTTCTTTAACTGACATAATGGCAGTTCTTTAGATAAATTGTCTCCTTCAGAGTTTAAATCCTTTCGTTTCAGCATGAATGGAGTACTAACAGGGAACAAAAAGTAATTCTGGATTTAAGGTCAGAGCAACAAGTTCCATCACTCAAGTCACAGTAGATGTGTAACCCTTAATCATATATTAAAACACGCTAGCTCTCTATGCAATGGGGCATAATAGGTCAATTTTTCAGTTAGAATGGTAAAGGAAGATTAAAGACACAAAGTGAATTCAGTGATCACATTATAATTTTTAAATTTCAGTGGCCTTCTTCTTTCTCATTAATAGCACAGACTTAAAAGTTCTTGAAGGTTACCTGGGGCAACCAACTACTCCTCTCACACACAGTAAAAGAACTTCAAGATTGTATAGGTTGCCTAGTCTGGATATGACACATCAAATTCCGTGTCTCCCATTCCACATTATTCATAATTTGAATGAGTTTACTTTGAAGATCTATATTGCTGGGTAATCCTAAAAAGAAAGGTATTCGATTGTTATTCCTGCAATACTAAGTTTCTGCCTGGCAAGAATGTCAAGTATTTTTAGCTGTAATAATTACATTTAAGATGTTTCTTGACCCTAGAACATTTCAGGAATTCAACAAAATCCCTAAAATTGTCTGTAAAATGGTGTATATATATATGCAAATAGGTATTTCAGAAGATGGAGAAGTACAAAGCATTGACCCCCTACAATAATACCTGGTACGTGGTAGGCTATTAAAACAATATTTGGGGAAGGGAGGACAAGAGGGAGGGAGGGAGAAAGAAAGGGAGGGAGGGAGGGGAGGAGGAAAGAAGATGGGAAGGAAGGGGGAGGGAGGAAAAAATTTATCAGACTCTCAAAGGCATTTATGACCTAATGAAGATTAAGAACTATTTGAGGCTATCAATATATGATAAATATCTTCAAATGGAAAAATAAACTATCAATTATCTATGGGCAGATAGTGTGGCTTTCATTTTTCTTAGTAATAAATTTACACATGGTTCACTATTATCCTTACAAATTGCTTTTGTAATAACTGTTTGAATTGATTCCAAGATTAAGAAAAGAGGTGATAAAACCTCAGGGTCTTAGAATTTGTTAAATTGGAAGAATTTTTTTTCTCCCATGTAGCCTGAAATCTACAAGACTTAAAAAGCACAGATTTGTCAGTATCCTCAGCCACAGAAAAGGCAAAGTACACAGTTCAGTTTTAGTTACTGCTTGGCAACAGTTTAAGAGGTGGTATTTTCAATCTCTACCATTAAGTGGGGAATAGGCAGGAATTTTTGAAAGATGGGCAAATTTTTAGCTCTTTTAAATCAATCACTCCAAGCAGAATATTTACAAAGCTTTATCTTAAGTATATTGATGTTTTAAAATGTTAGACAAAATAATCAGACATACATACATACATAACAATTCTAGAATTAATGTAAATGATTTATGAATTACTTTAAGTACATTGTATATGTCTCTTTCATATCCAGATCTATTTGTTTTCTATGTTAATTTGGTATCAAAGAATACAAATAAAATGTAAGCTATGGTCTCTGCCCATAAGGGGCCTGTAATTTATTACTCATGCTTACATAATCAGTAGTAAATTAATTAATGGTATATAATGGCAGATTAAAGATTTCATAAAATGCGTTTTAAGTACAGTGAACAATGTTGCTTCCAAATTATGACCCAGCATTGCAAATTTGACTCTCTCATTGCTATTATTATTAAGGATGTATACAGGTACATTTTAACTGGAGCTGTGGAAGAAATTAATGTTTACACTTTATAACATTTAAATTTAATTTATGATAGTCAAGAAAATACCTACAATTACATTTTAAAAGTTTATTAATCATTTGTTATACATTTTACTTTAGGGAAAGGATTGCAGACTAGATGCTACAAATCTGACTTTTTGAAAATCTGACTCTTAAGACCAAAATAGAAGATCAATTCCTTCTACTCAAGAAAAAGATTAAGTTGTACTGTTTTTCATATTTTCTACAAATAGAAGCCTTTCTTCTCTGACCCTGTGAAGAAAGCAGATGTCTCAAGCTAGGGTCAGGGGCTGTATCTTTTTTTTTTAATTTTTATTTTTTAGTTATAAGTGGACACAATGTCTTTATTTCATTTTTATGTGGTGCTGAGGATCGAACCCAGTGCCTCACGCATGTTAGGCCAGTGCTCTAACTCTGAGCCACAACTCCAACCCCAGGGGGTATATCTTAAGTGATCTGGAAATTAGAAATGCAAACTAAACTATGTCTATTACCTCACATTAGCTCAAACTTTCAGTTGAGGTCAAGCTACATGAAAGGCTTTTGTATCATACTGGTTGAAAGTACTGTGGATATGTTTTTTTTTTTAATGTTTATTTATTTGCTTTAGTTGTACACAATGTGTTTATTTCTACGTGGTGCTGAGGATCAAACATATTCCAAGCCCTTTTTAACTTTTTAATTTTTTAAAAATATTTATTTATTTGTTTTAGTTATACACAATGCCTTTATTTTTACGTGGTGCTGAGGATCGAATCCGGGCCACGCACATGCTAGGCGAATGCTCTACAGCTGAGCCACAACCCCAGCCCCTGTGGATATGTTTTAGAACAAGGATTGTTATATTTCCAGGTTGAGGAAGCCAAGATGCAAATCTAGGAGAGTTAGTGTAATATCCTAATCAACCTATAAGAGAAGATAGGGGTTAGATGAAATAGTGGTTAATAAATGTCAGGATCAAAAAGAAAGGTAAGTGCTGGGGGTGTAGTTCAGTGGTAGAGTGCTTGACTCTCAATGTAGGAGGCCCTGGGTTCCATCCCCCCATGGCAAAAAGAAAGATAACAAGCTATACTTGAGTATTCATTTCTTTAAAATCTTATTTTATAATGTTCAATTATTTCTACTTTTTAAAACTGGGAAATATTTATGTGCAATAAAATGTAGATTCTAAAAACGTTCTCTATTCTGTGAGTTTTGACAATAATACACTCTCATGTAACCCCAACCCAAAACAAGATCTAAAACATTTTTATCATCCTTTTCCAGTCAACACCTACAATTCTCACTTCCACTACCAACCTCATAGGGAACCATATCACTTATCACCACAGATTAGTTTTGCCTATGCTTAGACTTCATATAAATGGAATCATGTAGTATATATTTCTTTGAAGATGGCTTCTTTTGTTCAGCATGTTTTTGAAATTCATCTGTGTTGTTGAATACGTCAATAGTTCAATTATTTTTATTGCTGAGTAGTATTCCATTATATGAGTGAACCAAAATTTGTTTATTCACTTACTTATTGATAGCCATCTGGGTTACTCCCTTTCTGCTATTATGAATAAAACTGCCATGAACATTTGTGTAAGAGTCTGTGGACGTAGTTTTCATTTCATTTCTCTTCAGTAAATACCTATGAGTGGCACTTGCCTGGATCGCATGGTAATTATATGCTTAAGTATATAAGAATTGATGACTCCAAAGTGGTTGTAGCATATACCTCTCACCAGTGATGTGTGAGTTTCACTTGCTCTTTATCCCCATTAACACATGGTAATATCAGTCTTTTACATTTTAGACATTTTGGAGTTTTTTTTTTTTTTTTTTTTTTTTTTTTTTTTGTGGTACCGGGGATTGAACTCAGGGGCACTCGACCACTGGGCCACATCCCCAGCCCTTTTTTGTGTTTTTTTTTTTTTTTTTTTTTTATTAGAGACAGGGTTTCACTGAGTTGCTAAGTGCCTCACCATTGCCGAGGCTGGCTTTGAACTCGAGATCCTCCTGCCTCAGCCTCCCAAAGTGCTGGGATTACAGGTGTGCGCCACCACACCCGGCTTTGGAGGTATTCTTACTCCACCTTTAGTTTACATATCCAAACTTAGTATTTGATATTATTACCTGTTTTTAATAAAAAGTTATATATTTGGTTGATTCTATAATGTCCAATAAGCTTAAAGAAATACTCAACATGATCAGTTATGTAAAAATGCAAATTAAAACCATAATAAGCTATCATGTCAGAATTCCCAGGAAAGCTAAATTAAAAGTACCAATAATATCAAGTGTTAAAAAGGATATGGAGCAACTGGAACTCTTACACATTGTTGGTGAGAATATAACTAGGCACACAACTTTAGAAAACCACTTGGCACTATCTGCTAAAGATAAAGAAATCCCTACACTATGACCCCACCAATTCCACTCCTAGGTAATATATCAGCATCTAAAAAACATAAACAAGAATGTTTATGGCAATTTTATTCAGAACAGTTCAAGACTGGAAATAACTCAAATATCCATCAACAGAAGACTGGATTAATAGATTGCAATATACTGATGAAATGGAATACCACAGAGCAATAAAAGGCAATGAACTACTATTACTGCACACAAAGAGCTTAAGTCTTTTTTGAACAATGTTTAGTGTATTTTCATAAGTTTATTGGCTATTTGTATAATTTCTTTTAAAAAGTGTCTCTTCCAATATTTTGCCACTTTTTAAATTGGCTTGTCTTCTTATTATTAACCTCTATGTGCTATTTATATATCCTTAATATAAGTGCTATGTCAGATACATGCATTTCCAATAGTTTTTCCCAGTCTGTGTTTTACATTTTCATTTTTTAAAAAGGTATCTTTAGAAGAACAGAAATTTTTAATTTTATGAAATTGTTACTTTTGTTAAGGTACAATTTATTATTTTTTCTTTTATAATAAATGCTCACAAGATTCTATTTAAACCTAGTGTTTGCTAATACTACCTCTCTTTTAATAAAGAACTATATATTTCATTGTTTCTATGAGAAAGAAAAAAAATTCTTATTTTATTTGCAGATAAAATATCTGTAACATAAGCCTTACTATTTGAACTTGATCACCATGGTTTAACAGAGCCATAGAAAAACAGGGACATGATCTGTTTTCATGAACGATAATTAAAATATCAAGTTTGTAGTGAATAAACTTCTTAAATCTTAATATTTCAATGAGAGTCTAATAATTTTAAAGCCACATCCCTAGAAATTTTAGAACTCAAATAAAATTTTATAAAGAACACATATTACATATATAATACACACACACACACACACACACACACACATATGCATTGTGCATCATCTTATTCACACAGATGAACCAAACATTTTCCCACCTTATATTTCATCCTAGAACTATCAGATATCTCACATCTATCTAATAGGATAGATACCATTCTCACAACTTACAACTTTTAGGTGTTACTACTATCTATGTGAAATTAACCTTAAGGAGCAGATTAGTTCCTGTGTAAGCTGCTAAAATTATTTAGTGCTTTTGAGTTTCTATACAGAAACTACACAGGATTTTAAGGTTGCTTAATGTTTGCTGGTAATGTCCAGTAAGAAAAAAGACTAAAGAAATAGTTGTGGAATTTTTGGTTAAGATTTATTAGTTGTTTTGAATAAAGGAATCCAATAAAAACAACTTGACACTAATTGCCAAGTATTTAATTATGCACACTTAATGCAATAAATTAAGTATTAGAGGTAAATACAAAGATACCCTGGTCCTGAAGGTGTTTGTACTCTTCATAGAGAAACTAGGACAAATGTTATATATAAGGTAAAATAGAAGTACAACTAGTAAGTACTTTTTATTTATTTCTGGCTCAGCATTTAGCACGTTACTTGGAATATATATGTTTATATGCCTGTCTTTTGTGCTAGGATGCTAAACTCAGAGGAAGGGATTTATCTTATTCATTCTTGAACTTCCAGGCTCTGGCATAGAATCAGTATCAATAGGCAGGTGTAGAACAAATGCTTGGGAAAGTTAAGAGATGTACAGCGCAGGGATGAAGGTATAACTCAGTGGCAGAGCCCTTGTCTGGCACACACAGGTCCTGGGTTCAATCCCAAGCACTGCAAAATAAATAAATAATAAATAACAATGAGGGGAGGGAGAGAGAGAAGAGGTATATGTTGTAAAGAGATAACCCAGTTAGATAACCAGATAGTGAAATTACAAAAACACCCAGGAAAGGGAAAATTTAGTTAGATTCTGAAATATGAGTATAATTTATCTGGTAGAGATTGGTCAGGAGAAAGGGGAGAATTCAAGGAGAAAAAAAGAAGACATGTACAAGCACATAGAGAAAAGAATTCTGGGAAAGCCTATAGTTGTGTTAGAGCATCACACAAATATTGCAAGAGTTGTATTAGACTTGGTCAGAAAAGTAAACTGTGACTTGACTATAGCAAGCTTTGAATGTCAGGTGAAAAAGTTTACTTGGTACATTGAAGGAAAATGACTTGATTAGGTATGTGCTTTAAAAAAAAAAAACAAATCTAGCGGTGATTTTGTATGCAGGAGCTAAATTATAGCAAATTATCAGGTCAATAAAATAAATAAAATATCCTCACTATGAGGTACTGGATTCAGTGTGCTGGTACAGGACATTGCAGATAATCCTTTCATTTTTGATGTTGCTAATTTGCAGAGTCCTCTCTCTCACTCTCTCCCATTTTTCTTGATCAGACTTACCAGGGGCTTATTGCATTGGTTTTATTGGCTACTTTCAAAGAAATCAAGCATCTAAAAACTTCATCTTTATCTGGAATACTTGGGACCAGAAGTGTTTCAGATTTTGGAATTTTTTTTTGGATTTGGGAATATTTGCATAGACTTCACCAGTTGTATATCTCTAACCTGAAAATCTAAATCTAAAATACTCTGAAATATAAAACAGTGTCATGTTAGTGCTTAAAAAGTTTTGGATTTCAGGGTATTGTAGATTTTTGGATTAGGAATGCTCTATCTGTACTTTTTCCTTTTTTATTGTGGTAAAATATTTAAAAACATAAAATTTACCATTTTAAAGTATACGGTTCAGTGACTTTAAGTACATTCACAATAGCTGGAATTACACTGTGTGCCACCATGCCTACCATCCTTTGCCAAAACTTTTTCCTCATCCAAACTAAAATTCTGTACCCATTAAATGAGGACTTTCCATTCTCTCCTTCTTCATAACCTTTGTGACCACCATTCTACTTCTGACTCTATGAATTTGAATACTCTAGGTGCCTCATAAAAGTGGAGTCATAGGGCTGGGGTTGTGGCTCAGCGGTAGAGTGCTCCCCTAGCACATGCGCGGCTCGGGTTCCATCCTCAGCACCACATAAAAATAAAACGCATTGTGTACAACTAAAGCAAATAAATTAATATTTTAAAAAATAGTGGAGTCATACAATATTTTTTGTGCCTGGCTTATTTCACTTCACTGTTCATCCATATTGTAGCATTATAATTTTATTTCTTCTTAAGGTTGAATACATTATATGAATGTATCACATTTTTCTACATTGATGGACATTTGGTATTTCCCACCATTTGGCTATCGTGAATGCTGCTGTTATGAACATTGTTTTGCTATCATTTTGTTGAGTGTATTTGTATTTATTTTCACAGGGGATATTGGTCCATAATTTTCTTTTCTTGTAATGTCTTTATCTTGTTTTGATAGCATAGAAATGCTACTCTTATGAGATGAACTGGGAACCATTTCCCTCCTCTTCTATTTTCTAAACGAGATTGTTTAGAATTGGTATTATTCTTTCCTTGAAGGATTGGTAGAATTCACCAATGAAAGTGAGTCAGAATTTTTTTTTTAGAAGTTTTTTTTCCCCACAAATTCAATTTCCTTAATAGATAAGGAACTATTCACATTGACTAATTCTGAGTGAATTTTATGATTTCTCACAATCATAAATCAGTTCTAAGTTGCTGAATCTACAAGCATAGAATAGTTCATAGTACTCCCTTATTATCTTTTGACAGATAATCCTTTCATTCCTGCTGTTGTTGATTTGCAGAGTCCTCTCTCTCTCTTCCTTTTTTCCTTGATCAGTCTCACCAGGGGCTTATTGATTTTATTGACTACTTACTTTCAAAGAATCAGCTTTTAGTTTCAATGATTTTCTCTGTTGTTTTTCTGTTGTTGACTTCTGCTCTTATTTCATTTCTTCTGTTTCTTTTGGGTTTAATATTCTTTTTTAAAAAATATTTATTTATTTGCTTTAGTTGTACACAATGCGTTTATTTGTACGTGGTGCTGAAGATCGAACCCGGGCCGCGCACGTGCTAGGCGAGCGCTCTACCACTGAGCCACAACCCCAGCCCTTGGGTTTAATATTCTTATCTTTCTATTTTCTTAAGGTAGAAGCTTGTATTAATGGTTTGAGACCTTTCTTCTAATAAGAATATGATGTTATAAATTTCCTTCTTCAGTTGCATCTTCTATTTATGTCAACTATTTCTAATTTCCTTTCCTAAATTGGTCTAAATTTTGGGCTTATGTCTGCAATGAAATCAAGCATCTAAAAACTTCATTCTAATCTTGTAATCATAGACAAGAATATGCTCACATGCTGTCCTGGCTATGAAATCTGTCATTTTTCTCCACAAGTTAAGTATTACAATATATTTGACAAAATATACCTCTAAAGTATATATCCACATATTACAATTTTATTTAGTTGTGAAATGGAAAACATAGTAAAGAGTTATGCTAGGGTAATAATATAAAAGATGTGGTCAAATTTAGCTTTGTTAAATTAGTTTTTTTTTTTTTTTTTTTGGTACCAGGGATTGAACTCAGGGGCACTCGACCACTGGGCCACATCCCCAGCCATTTTTTGTATTTTATTAGAGACAGGGTCTCACTGAGTTGCTAAGTGCCTCACCATTGCTGAGGCTGGCTTTGAACTCGTGATCCTCCTGCCTCAGCCTCCCAAGTGCTGGGATTACAGGCGTGCGCCACCGTGCCCGGCTTAAATTAGTTTTTATTTGAGAGTCTCCTCTCAATAATCAAAGACACAAAAGATCCTCAACTTTAAAAGGAGGTTATTTTAAACTTTGGAGCACACACTAAAAAAAATTAAGCATTTCTTAAAAGATAAACTTTGCTCAAATGCATTATTTACTGCTAGTATTTTCATTGCTCAGGCATAGGGGTCTTTTTTTCTATCTTTTTTTTTTTTTTTTTTGAGAAAGAATCCCATGTTGCCTAGTCTGACCTTGAACTCATGATCCTCCTCCCTCAGCCTCCCAAGTAGCTGGAATTACACAAGTGTGCCACCATGTCCCACTGAGCCAGGGATCTTTAAGTTGATTTTCCCCCATTCAAACAATGTTTCCATCTCAAAATATCATGGGTCATGGCATACTACCTAATTCCTTTAGCCTCAGTATCCTTAGTTATAAAACAGGAATAACACTATTTCCAATAAAAAGTTATGAGAATTAACTGAGATAGACCATA